>JAJMYN010000019.1:0-704716 GCA_023087525.1 Lasiodiplodia sp. KE8368
CCCGCCCCCCCCCCCCCGCCCCCCCCCCCCCCCGCCCCCCGCGCCCCCGGCAGAAAGGCGAGTCTTCTCTACGGGCAGATCCCGGGCGGTACTGGTCTGGGGCTCTGCCGCTCATATTGAACGCAGGTGTTGGGAGTTGAGGATTGGCATTGAGAAAGTGGGTGATAGAGGCGCGCATGGGGCGAAGGCGCGTGGGAGGAAGGAGCGCGGGAGGAAGGAGCGCGGGAGGAAGGAGCGCGGGAGTGGGAGGGAGGCGCGTGCTTAGATACCCAACAGCGGTTGGCATCGCGAGCGGGATTGCAGACATGATTATAGGCTTCTTGACCAACTGCGCAAAATGGTCGGCATCGCGAGTGGGATCGTAGAGCATAAGAGTGGTTAATCTCATTGTCCTCTAAAGCTACTAACTAACTATTGTAGTTTACGCGGCTTGAATGACTCCAGAGAGCTTAACCACACTTTGACCTTGTCCATAGAACAGTGCAATGCATACGTGAAGATCGTCGTCAGATACTATGCTGAGCGGTACCGAATCCACAGGGTCGTGGTAGGAGAACTCAATCCTACCATCAGTGTTCGGCATCCGCGTCTGAGCCCATTCGTACAGTCGAACCATACGGGTACGGTACATGTCGTGGAAAGGTTCGTAAGGGTCATCATTGAGACTCTGGAGAGATGCAATGGTGGTGAAGGGTGGAGCGTCCTTGGCATGGCTATTAACAAAGTCCACTTTGAACTCCATTCCCTCCACGGGTGGTGAAGGAGCCGCGTGATGGTTCGCCGCCTGCATCGCAGACTCGATGGCGGCTTGGATCGTCTCTTGCGAGGCATGGTGCGCTGCTTGGATCGCAGACTCGATGGCGGCCTTAATTGCGGCATTGTGGTTCGTGGTCCGCATGGCGGACTCGAGGAAAGCGAAGTCTCTCGCCGATGGTGTTTTGAAGGAGATGGGCGAATTTTGAACACAGATAAAGAGAGTTGATGGTCGAAAACTTAGGACGAGCGATTAGAAGGTTTGGTGTAGAGGGGAAGGTACACGGAAGGAAGGAGCGTGCCTAGTTACCTGCCGCTCTCTGTCTGTCGACCGTGAATTGACTTTTCGCGCTAGCCATCGGCTACAGTGCTATCACCACGTCGTCCTCGCTCTGCTCGCTTTCGTAACCACCGCATCGGAATAACGGAGGCATCAAATTCATCTTTCCCAGGATATACGAGTATATCTCCTCTGAATAGCCCATCCACAACTCCTTCATCTCGAACAGTGAATGATGAGAAACAACTGTGTTATTGTGAGAAAAGGCAGCCAATGGCGGTACGTCAGGGTCTTGGTCCGCACACTGCCTGAAGTTGAGACGTCTCAAACTTCGGAAATGAATATCGTGCATGGCCCGGTACATGTTTGGCCAAGTGCCACCGAACATGTCGCATCGGTACAGAGTGAGCGAGGTGATGGTCTCGGCGTGTGCTGATATGAAGTCGAGGAAAGAGCCGAAGGCGAAGGCTACTTGGAGTGTAACTTCTCGAAGCTCTGGCCACCGCAGGCCACCCACAATCCTGCCGAGAATGTCTTCAGTACCACCTTCTGCGAGAAGCCAGGTGGTTGGAAGAGAGAGATCAAGGCGTTGGAGCTTTGTGGCTCTTCGAAGGAAGCTGGGCAAAACAAAGTCTCTATACGGAGTTGGGAAGCCGCGCTCAAGGACCCCAATGCGCAAATCCGTGAGATGGATGAAGGAGTCTTCCATCAGATTCACCTGCTGCTTGATGAGACTTTCGTCGACATGTCCATTGCTGGCGTTGAAGTTATCGTTTTCCCTCCAGAAGCGGTCCAGCTCGCCTACGGCCCACAACTCTTCGGTGATGTCGAGATTCAGAGAGGTCAAGCTGTCGCTCAGAGAACTGCGCAAGCCAAGGGCCCGGAGCAAAAAGGCTCTGGCTGCGAAGTATGCATCGTCGCTCGCATGGTTGCCATGAGACTCGAATTTCGCTGGCTCAAGTTGATAGGCTCGCCACCGCTGGATCCTTTTGAAAGGGGCCCCAAAGTCGGCATTGACGTGTTTAAGGTTCGGAAACTTCATTACCGCAGCCTCAAACCCAAGGCAAGCCCGTTCATATCTTGACAATGCTCGCTTTGCGGCTGCCCGGTCCTTTGTAGTGCAATGAAGAGGCCGCGGAGCATTTTTAAGGCACCACGCTAGGCTGCATTCATCGCAGTCATCCATATACTCATCGTACAGCGGTTTCATAAAGCCTTCGTCCCTTCTAGTCCGCCAATCTGCCGTCTGAATTAGCGATACTCACCATCGCAGCTATGTCGGAGGTTCACCTTCAAGGACGAGCTTATTGCAGAACTCGTCGTATTCATATTCGCGCCAGCCTTCCCAATTCAGTAAGACCAGATTCCTTACGCAGTTGGAGATGGCATCAATCTCGGCAATCCCGATGATGCGTTCCATGCTTTGGACACTGAGATCGACGCGAATTGTTCGAAAGAGATGGCGCGCGCTATCCCTGGCCAGCCATTTGCAACAAGAGCGAAGGCGCTTTAAGGATTCGTAGTCAAGAAGAGCCAGTATCTCGTCTATGAGCTCCGCTGTCAGAGCGTCCAGCCTTGTCCGGCTGGGCGTACGTGGATTTTGGTGCGACATGGGGTGCAAATAGATGGGTGGCTGGGAGGAAATGCAGGTTCCGAGTCATCGAGAACAAGTTCAGCCGCATATTTGCTTTTAGGATTTTCGTTGTTGCCTACAAGCTGATGGTCTGTGTCTCGTGCCCCCGCTCTGTGCCGCGCGGGAGGTTAGGCTCGGTGGATGCTTTGGCGGCAACGACTTCTCCATTTCAGTGAGACGCTACTGTTGAGAAAGCATAAAATCAAGCATTCGTTCGATCTGAGGTGTTTTTAACCTAAGGACGAGATGTCTAATTAAAGTTCTCGTTCGAACCAATGTCGATCCATTACTTGTTAGCTCAGTGATGTGCTGACCCGCCTGCACCATCTCATTCGCTACCCATGCGCAGCTTGCATAAACAACAAACCACACCCATGCAGACCCTCGCCGCACAGCAGCTTGACGTGTCAGCAAGCGCCGCACACCTCCAACCAGCATTTAAAGTCTCCTGGTTTTCCCCTCTTCTTTTCTCTATCCGCAGCTCTTCAGCCACACCCATTCAAAATAACTCTACTTTTTCTACACCATCCAAGATGGCTACCCCGAATTCGAACATCAATGCTCCAACTGAGCAGGCCACTACCACAATTTGCGATGAGAGTGGCAACCACACCACCAACCCCCGCAAAAGCGCCGCCAAACCCAATTATAACCAAAGCAGTGGTAGCAAGCCACCAAAGAGAACTAAGAAGAAGTCGATAGTCGCCACTGCTGCCGTGGTGAAGCAAGAACAGCAGCCAGCGCAGAATGATTCAGGGAAACAGCTGCCGAGCAGCAAGTCCATAAAGAAGAAGAAGAAAGCGAAGAACAAAAATAAGAGCGAAGGAGACGACAACGGCACAAATCGAAGCAAAGACAACAATAGAAAAAACACATCGAGTAGTAGCAACCCCGATGCCAGCAACAGGGGCGGTAACAGTACCAACACACTCGGTCGTCATACTCAACGCCCCGCTACCCAATGCGACTGCGGCAGGAAGTTCCAAACCCTGGGTGCGTTGCGGACGCACCGCAAGAACGCGAAAGCACACGCTTCCCCCGGCCCGTTCCGTGACAGGCCGGCAATGGTTCTTATGAAGACTTTGGGAGAGGCTCCGTCAGCATTAATTGAGGGCGCACGGCTAAATAGCGTTACCGTTGGCGGAAATGGTGTATTGGAAAAGGACGAAGAAGGAGAGACAAGCGTGCATCTCTGCGAGTGCGGACGCGTTTTCGATACCTGGGCTGAGGTGTACAAGCACTTGCCCGGCTCGTCAGTGCACACGCCCGGGAGTCAGGTGGCCGTGTACACGGGGAAAGTTCGTCGCCAGGGGGAAGAAGGGAAGGATCAAGGGAAGGAGCAAAAGGCGAGAGAGGAGATTTCGAGTTCGTCATCGAGCCGGAAGCCCAGGGAAACTGAAGCTGCTGCCAATGACACGAGAATTAGCAGTGCTGAGGATCGTTCATTGAAGGTCGGCGTCCAGTGCAGTTGTGGGAAAACTTTGAAGGACGCGAATGCGCTACGCAACCACCAGCGGCAATCTGCAAGGCATAAACCCTCCTCTAAGACTGCAGAGTCCGCCCCAGGAGACTCAGGCTCGAAGCAGAAGCAAACAAGTGCTGCCGATCCCGTATCCACAAACCGGGCAGCAGAATCGAACGATGTACCCTCCTCTTCTTCGGCAAAGAAGGCGAAGCCCCTCAAGCCGAAGCATCGCAGTCAGCGTGGCCGTCCAGGTCGAAGTGGTGGTGGAGGTGGTGGAGGATCTGGAGGAAGTTCATCCTCAGGGTATGGCTATGCAAGTGGAAATTTTGGCTACGACTACGGTTATGGCTACGGTTTTGGAGACGGAAATGATTGGGGCCTTTGCGACAAGGACTGTGGTTGGTGTGGCCACTGCATGGATGGAGTTGACATCTGATGGGAGATGAGGGACCACGGGATCGATTGGGTACATGGACCTTCCATAGGATGTTAGGTGGGAACAACGTATCGACAATAATGCACGTCAGTCGAGTTGAAGGCAGGAGTATGACCCTGCGACGGCGTATTGGGGAGTTGGGACTACCCTATCTTTTAAGTTCATAAATGAAAGCCATTACGTTTCTCTTTTGGACTCGAATTTAACTCCCTGCCGACGGGAAGTAAACGGGCACCGTCAATATTTATTTATCTCTTAAGAGTGGAAAGTTATGCTATTATCCAGACCGAGAATAGGGGTCCTCATTACAAGACTCTAAAAATAAAGCATTATGCCTTCATCTACCATCGTTCCTGTCCTATCGTGAAGCGTCGAAAAGCATCTCTCGTCTCTCTGAACCGATCCTCTACGAGGTCTGTTCCCCAATGCAGCCAGTCGACCGAGCGAACATTTTTGCAACACCTATGTAATGCACTACTAGCCTCTACAGCAAAACCTCGTCACCGTACTTCTTCGCGTACATGCCCAGCGCCTTCATCGTGAAGGTGAACTTGTAGTTCGGGTAAGAAATCATGCTATCACGAATCAGTCATCATCATCTCGACGAGAAACGGGGTATCACATCAAACTTACCAGCTGTTGTTGAACACGCCCTCGATGGCCTCCTGCAGCCACTCGCCATTAGCCTGCTGCCTCTGCATGATCAGCCTGATGGCGCGAGTAATAACGTCCTTATCGGGATACTGGGCCTCCATGAGGGCAATGGCGGCCCACGCCGTCTGCACAACCTGGCTCTGTTCGTGGTTGACCCAGCGCATCTCTTCGGAGCTCCTGTAGCTCTCACCCCAGCCACCATCGGCCATCTGGCGATCGACGAAGAACTTGCACGCGCGGCGCACGCGCTCCGAGTTGTCGTGCGTCTCGCCCACGCAGCCCAGCGACTCGAGCGCGAACATGCCTGCGTACGTGAAGCAGATGCCCCAGCTGCCATACCAGCTGCCGTCTGCACGCTGTGCGCGCCGGATGTACGCCAGTGCCCTCTGAATGAAGGCCTCGATCTCTGCTGCGCGGTAGTCCGGCCACCGCGTGCGCGCCGCGCACAGTGCCGTGACGACTGCTGTCGTGCACTCGGGATAGTCGTACTCGACCATGATGCGGTCGAAGACTTCAGCAGCGTTGAGGTACTCCATCAGCTCCGAACCGCGGGTCGGCTCGTAGGACGAGCAGCCGCCGGACGGGTTCTGCATGGTGAGTAGCAGGTCCACCGAGTCCTTCAACCGCTCTTCTGAGACCAGCTGAGGGTAGCCGGGGATGCTTTGCAGCTGCAACACAGCCTTCAACCCTTCGGCAGTGCAGTCGGACACGGGGTAGCCTTGGTCCTTTGTGCTAAAAGCCCAAGCACCCTTGCGCTTGTGTCTGTAGCACTTATCCGCCTCGTGAATGTCCTCACGAATCTGTTGCTTTTCAAGGAAAGTTAAAGCCTTGGTGAGTACTGGCCTCCAGCGAGGGTCCTCACAAACACCTGCTTCATATGCGGCCTGGATGAGGAACGACGTATCCCAGATTTGCACGCCGTCGGTACCATTTGCGAGCATGCCCTCATTCTTCACCCAGAAGTAGATGAGCAGATTTTCGCGATGCTTTCTCACCGAATAGCTGTCCGGCCCCTCCTGAATGTAGCAGCAGAGAAGGTTCATGGGAGCGTTGACAGGAGCAAGATCGTTGTAGCCGGTGTTGTGGTCTTCGTACTGCACCAGCCTCCACACCCAATCTTCAGCACGTTTGGAGAGGAAGTTCGCCCTCAAATAAGGGTTCCAGATGTTGACCAAGCCCCAGTTGATGGTGTTCAGTAACCAACTCTTCGGGTGATAATTATCATGCACCGAGATGCTGTTCCTATGCGAAGCCCAGTTGATGCTCTCCCAAGGCTGGGTGAAGAGCTCCTGGCGCAGCGCAAGCACGACCTTGTCGGGCTGATACGACCATTTTTTGGACCAAATGTATCCCATGGGCAGGTAAACCATACGCATGTGGATCCACCAGCGCCAAGGTGCGATCGGAACCCAGTCAGGCAGTAACCACAGCTCAGGCGGCACAGGGTTGACAATGTCCCAGGATGTGACACCCAGAACGCTGAGCCAGAATTTGGACCAGTGCGGGCCATTGACGGCACCACCCATCTTGTGCAAGCATGCTCTAGCCTTCACCACCCTGGGATCCTCTGCATCGGCACCAAGCAAGCGTAGCACGGCGTAATTGCACGCGGTGCCGAACACCGAGCTCCGGCCCTCAATATGCAGTCCCCAACCACCATCCTCGGGGTGTTGTCGCGAGAACAGATAGTTCTTGATCTCTGTCTTGTAGGCGTCCGGGATCGGGGTCTTGGTGACGTACCAAGTTATCACCAGACCGGGCAGCAAGAACATGGGACCGCCATATTCACAGGCCCACTGGCCGGAGGACAGCTGGAGCTGGGAGAAGAAGGACAGGCCATTGTTGACGGCCTGGACGGGTGTCTTCGCGGGAGGCAGGTCGGGGAGGTTCTAGCACCAAGCGTCAATGGACTGATGCGCACGCCCAATGGCACCAGCATCGTGTTACAGATGCAGTATATGCTGGGGCTAACCTACAGTGTCCAAGCCTAGGAAGTACTTGTCCGCAGTGGTCTGTGGCCATTTTGCAATCTCCTCATCCGACTCCAGGTAGTGCCACGTCTGGCGACCGTTCTGGTCCAGCAGTCTCCACCGCGTGTAGTCTGTCTTCTCGCTGGGGTCGACGGGCGACCTCACGGTACCGTTTGCGGATCCATTGGCAGCAGCGCCGCGTTGCTTTGCGTCTGCGTCGTGTTCCTGTCGGATCTGCGTGGTTCTGGCCATGTCGATTTATTCGCGCGCACGCCCGCGGGGAAGCCGGGTCCTGGGAAGCTAATCTTGGGACAGACGAGGAAGAGGGGTAAAGCGCGGTTGCGGGCGGAAGTGCCGGGAGCTTTGTCGACTCGTCACAGTGTTGCGTCTGCTCTGGCGCGTGCGGCGTGCCTGTTTGCGCGTCAACTCCGCCTTTCTGCCTTCCCCAGGTCGACTGACATGGGAGGCAGACGCAATCGAACGAGCCGCAGTCTTGGCAGGGGCCGGGCCCTAATCGACAATCGCAGTTCTTTCCCCGAGTCGTGGCCGCGTCACCGCAGCCAATGAGCGCGGGCACTACGAGTCAGCAACGTGTTCCGCATGCGGCCGGCATATCTGCCCTCCCCGAAGATATGGAACTGCTGACGCTGTTCTTGGTGATGCTGATGTTACGATGCCATATCCGTCGCTACGGTCAAAAAAAGTGGAGGGCAGGCTGCATGTCACGCTGTCACGCCGGAGTCTTCACACACACAAGCCACGACACGAGAGCAGCAAGGCAGGCTGCATGGGCGAGGGCGGTGGATGCAGCCCCATGCTTGCCCTACCATCCACGGGCGTAGGCGAGGAGCGGAGGAGGGGAAAGTGGATGCAGTGACAGCCAGCACGGCGGAACCACGGCAAGACCGAGTCCCGAAGAGTGCAGCGGCAAATCGCAGCAAAGCACGGACGACGACCCAAAACACCTCTGAGATCTGCGGCTATCGGCACGTTTTCGAAACCGTCTACAGCTCCTTCTGGCACTGTTTGCTAGCTCATGTGGCTGTCGCCGGCGCTTGTGCACGCTGCCCGTACGCTAGCCAGCGTTAGCGTTACTCTGTTTTACGGTTGAAGCGCCAGCCGCCCGCTGTGCCTCGTATTTATGTCTGCCGGCCTCGTGGGATCAGCTATCGCGGATACGATGCGATGTTCCCCCTAACTGCGGGCCTACCACCTACCTAGCCGTAGTAGCAGAAGGATCTTCTCGCGCGAAAAAAGAAGGGTCCAGGGTGACAGCGAGTGCCAACCTTCTATCAGCCCTAAGACATCCGCTAGTTGCTCAAGCCTGCTCATAAACACCATGCCTTTTTTCCCATGGAAAACCATGCTAATTGCGCCGGCGTCCGCACCAGCAATCGATCTAAACAGAAAAAGAAAAAATGCGGCCGTGGAATGGCAGACGTCATCCGCTCAAAAACCTCGTGCCGATCGCCGTCTATTTTTTGAAGCAGCCCACGACGAGGAGGGAAGGCCCGTGTGCAATTGGTGGCCCTGCCACGACGGTAACTCTCGATGCATCGTAAATTACAATCATGAACGACGGCCCAATTGGCGGGGTCGGCGGGTAGTAATTAATAGTAACTCGCACCATGCGATAACGGAGAAACCGGGTCGGCGTGTGATCTTCATGAGGTGGCCCTCAATAGTGCTGGAGTAAGAGATAGAGCGCGAGCATGGGAAAAAACGGATACGAATTGCGCTTTCTCCGCCATGAGTGATGAGATTTTGATGGCAAGGAATCGCCGAGTGCCAGGTATGTATTCGCCGGGCCCGCTCCGAGCCTCCGCCCCTCACTCATCCTCTCCGTCCCGAGGAACCGCACCCACCCTGCGAATCATCATCACCCCGTCCCCCTTGCTTCTCGCGCAGGCGGACAAATGAGAAGAACGTGAAGACATGGGCGCTGGGGGGTTCTCATGCAAGGATCACCACCGCCGTCTCGCCTCGCAAGTGGTGGGTGCTGCAGGGAGTAACGACACTTTTGAGGCAAATGGTAGAAAATTTATGCTGAGGGGCTGGCGGCAACTCCGTTGGTTTGACCCAACCACGGGGACTCTCCGCGGCCGTGTGCGCCCACTTGGCCTGCTTAGGGAAGGTGGGGAGGCTCTCGCGCCTTGCTCTGTTCTTGTCGTTGGCAGCCAGGCATCCCCCTTCGCCGCCCCGGTCTGCCTGTGCTTCGCTTGACCAATGCACGTAAGAAGTCCGCGCGCGTGCACTTGTGCTGTGCGGCGTGGCTGAGCAGGGGGTCGATCCTCGCTCTTGGGCCCGAAGACGCGAGAAATGATTAGCAGAGGGCCGCGCGAAACTCGTACGACCTGCCCGGAAAAGGTCAGTCGAAGACGGAGCATGGGTACGAGGACAGAGAGGCGCATCTGCCGGGACGTGAAACGGTGTTGCGCGCTTTCGCCGGTTCGTCGGGCAACTAAGTCGACGCTTGACGACAGTGGCGGCCGGGAGATCTGAGATGTCGACGGCTCTGTTGAACAACGTTGTATGCTTTGGTTGGGACGATGGGGATGCCGTGCAACCCAGCTTCCCGTCGTTGCATCAGGTACCGATGGGAGAAACGCGCGATCGTTCGTAGGGAATTGAAACCGACAACAAAGGAAATAGAGGAAACGCTTGACTTCGTCATAAGACACGCATTACATCATCGTTCCAGACACTTTTTCGCAACACAGCAAAGCCTTTGTGACGTGGTAGCGATTGCTCGAGTTTACTCTAACGACGTGTTGGTATATCTCTCCATGTACGACAAACAGTACGCTGATGTGTGACGGCGTCGCACTCCAAATAACGAAGGAAACATAGCGTACAGCACCACCACACGCGGGACAATACTCTGCTCCAGTCAGAGTGTTTTAGATGTCCCTGGGCATTCCTTTTCCCCAGTTTCGGACAAAATGAAAATGAGACTTGAAGTGTGTACAAAGAACGATTCGCTGCAAACAGATGAGACGGTGGGAAAAGACCGAGAGGTAGACTAGGAAATTACGAGGAATCAGAGTTGGACAGAAAAAAAAAACAGTTGCCGCCGATAAGACCAGATGAAAAGTGAACGCCATGCGTGTACCCAAGAGCAGCAATGAAAAGAGCCCAATGGTGACCAGTGTGACGAACGCCGATGCAAGGAAAGCATGCTGCCAAGCGATGGATATAATCAAGGAAAAGACGCTCCAGAGTTTTGACTGCAGCTCGTCAAAGAGTCTGCGAAAGTGGTATAGAAAAAGCAGTAAAACAAAGCCCTCATTGCTCTCATCTCGAATCTATAACTCTTGGCCCCGTGTGTGGTGGTATGGGTATAATGCTTTTGGTAAGGTCGCTCAATCGCTGTCGTCGTCGGGATTGGCAACAAACAGCCTCACGGCTCCGCTCATCGTCATCGTCCTGTCGTCGACACTCCCTCTCCGCCTCAAATCATCCGAGGCCTTGTGCGCGTGTGCCGCCTGCGGCTCGTGTTGCGGCATCTGCCCCAACCCGCCGAAACTGTTCTCGCGTTCTCCAGAGCTGCCGCTGCCGGCGGAGAGACCGGTGTTCCGGTGTTGGACGAAGTATTCGCTTTGCCTTCTGGCAAAATCTCCCTGCATCGGGGTCTCTTCCGCCACTAGTTCCGTTGGGCTGTTGCCCTGGCCGCTCGGTGGTGTGCTGCTCGTGCTATTCCGGGCGCCCGAGGGTCCGACATAAGAGTATACCCTGCGTCCCGAGCCCAGCGAGCTGCGTCCACTGCCGCTACGGTTGTGGAGATTGTTGAAGCTGTTGCTATCGTTGTCGCTGTCGCCCTCGTCGACTTCGCTGGCGCTCAGGCGCATGGGCACGCCGTTGCCGGAGAGGTTTGCGGGGGTGTAGAGCGAGGCCTTGGGGGCACCGTGATGTCTGATCTTGGAGCGAACACCGGCGGCTACTCCGGAAGACGAGGTCGAGGTTCTGCTGGCCTGGTGGCCGCCGACAACTTCCATCGTGGCACGCATCTTGGCGGCGCGCTGCTGGGCGAGCAGCCGCGGGTCTTCAAACTGGGCACGATCGCACCAGACGGTGGCCTTTTGCCGACGCATCAGGGCAACGTAGCTCGACGAGGTTTGGCTGGCAGTCGAGCGGCCAGACGATGAGCGGCGCAGGTCCGAGTTGCGGCGAGCATTGCCGGCGCCGGCACTGGTGCTGGTCGAGGACGTGGAGGTGGTGGCATTGGAGAGAGTGCGGCGGGTCTGGTTGGTGTTGTACTGGGTCATGGCGGGCTGGTACTGGGGCGGTTGGTAGGTGAAGTTGGAAGCAGGCTGCTGCGGGAAAATGGAGCTTGAAGAAGTTCGGGAGCGAGTGTGAGAAGTGCGCTGCTCAGGAACGATCTGTGTCAAGGGCTGGAGGCCGGCCTGAGGCACGGGCTTGCGATGTGGCAAGCGTGCGGCCGGCGGTGCGTAAGAGTCCACCATAGCGGACATTGTAGATCAACGGCGCGGTGAGTGGACAAAGAAAAAGGCAGGGATGGACAGCGCAGCGAGATTGACGCGGTCGCGCGCGTCTCTTAGTATCACGGACGCTGCACGGGTGGTGGAACAGGCTAGGCGAACGGGCTCGGGGTCAGCGGACGGTCCGTTTCGAGGAGATTGTGAGGCTGAGGCAGAGGTCGCGGGTGCTCGCGTTCGCTACTAGTAGTCGGGAGATTAGGTGTGTGGATCCGACAGCGCTCGGATGGCTGCGCCTTGGAAGTGTCCTTGAGAGTGCAGATGGAGAGTGATCGATGGTGGAGTGCGGTAGGCAGGAGGAGGGCGACATATAGGCTTTGCTGCTGCTTCGCTTATTACGATGGCACGACCTGCGCGCTAGGTACGCTTCGATAGAAAGCCACGGACAGGTGAATCACGGCAGAGAACGGTCGCCCGCAACAAGGCCAGCGCGCCACGCTTCTCAACCCGGCCCCGGCGCAGGGCGCATGGGCCGCAGAGCCGGGGCCAGCGTTCCAAGCCCGGGCGGCAGCGTGTCGCCCGCAGCTTCAGTGGACGGCTCAGCTGAGAGGAGCGATCGCCGGCAAGCACACGCCTGCAGCTCTGCTGTGCTGTGCCCGCCGCTGGCCCACGGTTTGCGCCGCCCGTCTCTCAGCAGCTTCTCCACAGCTGAAACCACCGGGCACCAGTAATGACGACGCGCTGGTCGTCGACGGCCGCGGCGATTCGACTCTTCGGGGCGCCTTTCATCGGCCGATCTGGAGGTCCACTGTCTTCCATATGGCTCCACACGGTGCTCGCAAGGTGCCGGCGGGCTCAACACCAGAAACGCACCCATGCGCTCTCCGCAATGGCTCGGGAGCTTGCCGACGCATGCTGGCGCACAGGGATGCCGTCCAAGTCTCAAGCGAGCCGTGAGCTTGCAAATGCCTGCTTGCTTCGCGCTTCCTCCAGGTTTTGGCCCTGGGCATTAACAGCCGTCCCAGTCAACTTATGCGACCAGGATGCGGCGCATTGGACGTCTTCCCAGGCCTCCACTCGACGCGTACTCTTCGATCTGCTCCTTCGTGGTCTTTCCAGCAGGCCCCGCACCTGCGACTAGAGCTTGACCCCCGCGCCCTTGCTTCGAGAAGATGCTTGGCCGGCTCGGACATTGCCCTCTATCCAGCCTCGTTATCTCGACCTTCCCAAGAGATCTGCCGACTGCTATCAATTAGACTTTGCCGCCTCATCTTGTGACTGCCTTCATCCTGCAGCGTGCTGCACAATGGCGATTGTGAAGCTGCAAACCTGCTCACAGCGTCTTCACCCCGCCCAGAGGACGACGCCATTGCCATGAAAAATCCCGCTTGCGCCGGCGACTGCACCCCAGCGCATGGATCGATAGACCGCCGTGAACGTCTGCCGAGCAAGCGAGGCAGGCCCCACCCTGGAAATGTGCCGGGCTCCAAACCTCAACCTCTGGTCTTTGCCTAATCCGAGCTATCGCGACGTCGTACTAGGCCGCCCAGCTAACCCGCCATCCACCGCGGCGATCGCGAAATGCATTACTGCTGCACGCCTCATGCAAGATCGGACACCCTCCGCACCTCCCGTCTGTTCACACCCGCCTGTCAGCACCGCACCATCGAACGCGCCTCTACCAATCGCATTGCAGGATTCGGCCGCCGCTGGTGGCCGCACGCGCGCTTTGCAGCAGGACCCTTAAAACGTCAAAGCATGGCGACTTTTTTAGCCCGCCACCCGCGCGCGCAGAGGCCGCTCCGCATACTCGTCGCTGTAGGGCTTACCTTTCCGCTGCCTCAGACGGTGGAGCGTGCTGGTGCAGCGGCGCCAGCGTAGGAGAAAATCAAGTGGCACCTCGGATAGATTGAGGCCGCTGGACCCTTAACGTGAGCCTTAGTCCGCATCCAGCAACACACGAGGCTGGGTGACATTTTCTCTGGGGCTCACCAAAGATGGCTTGGGTCAGTCGTGCGACGGTTTCTATTTTTGCGCGCGCTCGTTTCGTCCGTAAACTTCCCCAAACGCTCGTCTTGGCAGTCGTCAAGCGCTGCTTTGCATTGACTAAGGATCGCTGCGCTATAGCAGCCCGTCATCCTTCCCTGCCACTCCTTTCTCTTCTCGCACAGTCCTCCTATTATTTCGTCATCGCTACGCACCTCTTCTAGCTTCAGGCACTCCCGCTCCGCGACCACCAACCGGATTCCGTATCGCGGCTAAGCTCTCTCGATGTAACCACGCTCATCAGCTGGCGCCAGGACGCGTGCAACCTGCCAGCGTCATCTGCAGCTTCTCTCCTGCATCTGCCGTATCAAAATTTCCCGGACCATTCCTCTCTCAGCCACCACCACAGCATTCTAGAATTTCCAGTACCACCACCGAGCATTGCTTTTACTTACCGCTCCAAGCAACTGGTACAACGCTCCCGCAGCTTGCGCGTGCTGCCAGCCCACGCGAACGGCTCTGCGCGCGGGCAGCTGACAGTGGCATGCACGGCCATGCGTCGAGCACGGTGATACCCACCCGCATCGTCCTGCCAGCTGAAAGAGAATGGGAAATTCCGGCCCCACCCAGCAAACCAGGCAAGCAGTCTGTTGGGTGAAGTTCACGGATGCCCTTCCTCCCCCCGCCTCTTTGAGACGCACTTGCGTGCCGTCTAGCGAGCGGGCCAGCGGCAGCAACTGTGAAAGCCAATGTTCCACGGCAGCTTTCAGTCAGCCATGAATCCGGACGCCCGACGCAGATCACGGGAGCTAGTCATTCAGTCGGGTCCATGTGGCTGGCTCAACAGGCGGGTGACTATGCTCCACCCAAGCCGTTGCCCCCGGATATTCTTTCAATCACCGTGTTCGGAGCCGGAAGAAAATTGCGGAGCTTCGGAAGGACTAAATGCTCTCTAAATCCTACATGATCGGGTCGGGTGCCATGGCAACAACTAGCAGAGAATGTGGCGTTGGCCGATGAAGCAATCATTCGGTCATGTTTGCTACCGCTTCTCTTTGCACGTCTGCGTTCGGACTTTGCTTCGCCCTACCACGTGCCGTGAGTTTCCGTTAATTGCCTGGGATCATCTACTGCATAACCGCAATCGTGGCGGCGACGAGTAGGGCTGACTCTAGGGTACGACTCTGAATCGCCGCATGGGCAATGAAAACCTAGTGCAAAAACCCTATTTCCACCTGACTCCACGGAAACAACAAAGCCATCCACCATTGCCGGATCGCTGCCCAAGCAAATGTGGTGACACGCTAGCACCGCTCGCTTACTTGCGCTTGACAGCAATTGTTGGGCGTAGCACGAAAATAGGCGAGGTGCGGATAAACTGTAGTTACCACAGCCCTGGGTTATGATCCTCCTTGACCTTTTTTATGCGGGTCACTCTGCTTATCCGCACTTCCGCCGCAATCCAGAGGGAGAGAAAGGCACAATGGATTTCTGGAATAAGCTTCGGCTTAATAATGCATGTCTCCGGGCTAACCGGTTGCTATCTTCAAGAATCGAAAGGCACGTACTAGCAGCTTCCTGGGCCAACGCGTCCGGCCAACGCGATCCTATGTGTCCTAAGACCCGGAGGAGACTCCGTGAACAAAGGAGGTAGATAGGTGCCTAGAGCATGAATCAATCGGTAGTCCCGCCTTGACTTTTTTTTTTCTGCATTGCCTATACGCATTCATTATAGTATGTTGCTCTTCGCACTCCCCAGTTGACCTATTTCAATCTAGGCATACCACGACGTCCTATAAATTTAAAAAAAAAAAAAGTAGGGAAAATAAAAGCCATGGCACTCGAGCCAATCAGGACTTTTTTCTTGTGTGCTACGGTTCCCACCCTCATTGGTCAACCCCAGGCCCTTTTTTCTTTTCTTTTTCCGAAAATAGTACCTCACAACGCTACACAAAAGTTTCCGACTTGTGCCTGGCCCCTAGGCGCCGCGCGGCGCCTGCAGCTCAAGAAAAAGGAGCCGGGAAGCGGTCTTCCCGCGCCTCCCAACCCCGCCCCACTCTTCCCGTCTTACTCGCTCCCGAAATTTCAGGTGCGTTGCACGGCACGACCACGTTGCAATTGGCCCGAGGGGTTGGGTCGAGCCCAAGCTAGTCCATGGACTTGGAATAGGGCTGCTCTGACCGGTGGATTAGGACTGCCAGGCTACAGGCAGAGCTGATATTGCGAACTTGACGTATCACCATTTATGAGGTGTCCATGCATACGGAGATCGCTATTGCGGTGAATGTATGTCCATTTACTTGGGTTTGGTATCCATCCGCTCCGCTCCGCCACCGCCGGTATCTCCGTGGTCCTTTTTTTTTTTTTTTCGGTCCTGGCGTGCGTGCTTTCAGAAACTGAAAGAACAGGATGGGGCTAGGAAAATGAAGGGCACAGCATGTACTATGCTATGTCTTCTCCAGCTATAGGAAGGATGCCTAAAGTATTTTTCAACCTAGCGCACCTAGGCGTAAATTCGAACTAATCTAAATGTGATATTGATGAGCGCAAGGGTAAATAAAGGAGACTCCTAGAATCTCGAGGACTGCAAGACACCTCACGCTTAGTTACGTCGCACAGCAGAGCAGGCTGTAACCCAAGATCTGGCGGGTCGGAGAAATTTTGCATTTGAGTTTTGGGGGGGACGGGAGGGTCAAGCGGTGACGGGTGACCGGTGCTTAGGGCTGAGTGAAATAAATTTATTCATGAGTTATGTAGGTCGGCACTGACCGGTCAGTCGGCAACTCCGGGCTTCCAAGCTACCTAAGCTGGTTAGCTTTAGAGAATAGGTAGGATAGCTGTTGTGGGACGAGGCCATAGCTTCTTCGTGCTGTATGTGACGTATGCGTGGCGTTTCGAGAACAGCTGTGGCGGTCGGTCAGGGGTTTGTGTGATGAGGGGTTGTTGGGATTGACACAAAATTAAATTATCACATGTCGACAGCTCCCTTGCTTGTGCATACGGTAAGCTGTAGTGATACGTCAACTACAGAAAGAGTGCAGTGCTGAAGCTAGCTAAATCAATACTGCCAACAGCATGAAGAAGTCGTCGTGGAAGGTTCAGCGCTGATCAGGACGTGAACGTACGATGAAAAGACCGTCCCCGCAAGACTTTCCATCCCCGCCAATGCTGCAGTACTATAAGCGAGCTGGCCTCATCAACAGCCAGAAACTCACCCACACGTCACACTCTTGTAGCAATCGCTCGTTTGGTATCATGCGAGAGTGATTCGACCGCACTCCACGTCTGCTCCACAAAACCCCGCACGACAACGTGTGAGCCTCATGGCAACAGGCAACGTTCGCAGTAGGTTACCAGAGATTTTCGACTCCTGGAAGAACTGACAACGTATTTGTGGGAAGTCGTTGAAGTCTCCTCAACACTGTGCTTCAATTTTCACAAGACATGGCAGATGGCCCAGCAGTACATAGGTTCACGAATAATCTGGGAACGAAGCGGATAGATCGAAGCAGAAGAGGTATTCATTTCGCGTTAAATCTTATCTATAGAGGCGAGAGCAAAAAGGTGCACCACCCTCTCTTAGCTAAACCAAGAAATTTTTTGGCTTTTGGGAATCCAATATGTCCATCCAATCGTGAGATCAATAAACAGCGACGCGTCGCTTAAGGAAGGGCGTAACCACCGTCGACGATGATGTCGGCGCCGGTGGTGTAAGAAGAGGCATCAGAGGCAAGGTAGAGGTAGGCACCCTTGAGCTCGTAGGCCTCACCCTCACGACCCATGGGGATCTTGCTCTTCCAGATGTCCTTGGTCTCCTGGGGAATGAAGTCGGAGATCTCGGTGGCCATGTAGCCAGGCGAGATGGAGTTGGCGCGGGCAAAGGAAACCCACTCAACAGCGAGGGAGCGGCAGAGGTGGATGACACCAGCCTTGGCGGCGTTGTAGCTAGGAAGGCGGTCAGTCGACTTGTCCCGACTTGAAGTGATGGCAGGGTACTTACGCAGCCTGGAGCTGGGGAATGTTCACGATGTGACCAGACATCGAGGCGGTGGCAATGAAGCTACCGTAGCTGTAGTTCTCGAGCTTGTTGCCATTGAGGTCGGTGCCCTCCTTCCACTGCCTCCTCCAGATCTCACCGGCGGCGCGAGCGCAGAAGAAGGTGCCGTCAAGGTCGGTGGCGACGACCTTGTGGTAGTGGGCGACCTCGCCGTCAATGGCGGGGCCCTGGGTCCACGGGATACCGGAGTTAGCAACGAAGATGTCCAGACGGCCGTTGAACTCCTTGACGATGTCGTAGACCTGCTTCTTGACGTTGGCCTCGTCGGTGACGTTGACCTGGTAGGCCTTGCCTGCAACGGGGTTAGGCACGCGAGCTAACAAGGCGTTGGGGCGGAGGTCGACTTACACTTCACGCCATACTTCTTCTCAATCTCCTCGGCGCGCTCGATGGCCTTCTTGTTGCTGTTGTACCAGATGGCGACGTTGGCACCGGCCTCGGCGAAGCCGTGGGCGACAGCCAGACCAATACCGGCGCCAGCACCGGAGACAATGGCGGTCTTGCCCTTGAGGGAGAAGAGAGGGAGGACCTGGTCCTGCTTGGGAGCAACGGTGTTGCCCTGCGGTGGGGGGTTAGCTCCGGACGTTTCCGATGGGCGAAGGGAAGCATACGATGGAGAAGACTCCGTTCTTGATGGCGCCGTCAGACATGGTGGAGGATTAAAAGGCGGTTGGGGTATCTGAATGGGGCAATTGGATGGAGATGGGAATTGAGAAGATGAAGAGAAGCTCCCCGAGGCGTGGGAGGGGCAGCTTTTAAGGGAGGGGTCGATCGAGCTGGAGGGAAGCTCTGGCACAATGGCGGGGCAGATGCGTTCATTCGCAGGCCATCGGCCGCTCGCCGGTGGAGCCCGGGGCGGCCAGCTCCAATCACGGCTCCAACGACGGCCCCTGCACCCTCTCCTCCAGCAACGATGACGTGACCTCATCGCGAAGTCGAGCTCCCGCCTGCAAAGCTCCGATTGCCATCGACCGCAATTGCCTGCGCCGTGCCGCTCGCCGAGCGCTGTGCTGCGCACACGACCGTCGTCTGCCCGCCGCAGCCCCGCTCACGCCGCCAGAGGCGGGCCCACTCAGCAGTCTGCGGCGCCGCCCTGCCACCGCCCGCCTTGCTCACGACTCTGCGCGCGGGGCTGACCAAGCCCAGCCCGGCCAATGACATAACCGCCCAACCGCCCGCCAGCGTGGCCAGACGGGGGCCTGGCCTCTCGCGCCGCTTGATTGAGTCTCCGTCTTGCCCCATTCGGCTGGTCGTTTAGGCGACGCGTCGCCGATTTACGGCTGTTATTTCTCCAACCCCTCCCGCCCTGTTGCTCACCCTGTTGCTCACTCTGCTGCGTGCCGCTGATGCATCCTGATGGATCATCTAGCTTCACTGACTTAGCAGATGAGATGGCCCGCTACCGCGGGCCCGTTGAGCAGCCAAGAACGAGCCGCACCATCGCCTCAACCCCTCCGTCGCCCGCTGCGACCATAGAGCATGCACTGCACACGTTGTCCCACGGGCTGGTCACATGTGAAACAGTAGTCGATATCAAGCATTGCTGCGCTTTCACGTCTCGGCAGACATCCGTCGTGCGTGCTCGTGCCCGGAGCACCTCCCACTCCATCCTTGGTAGGCAGTAGATCGGTAGTCGTCTATAGGGTGCATTTCTCCCAGCCTGGTGATTTCCTATCCCTTGCGTTCCTTCTGCCATTGCTGTTTGTTGGTTCACCAGCTCCTCGACTGCATTCCTGAGTTGTTGTTTTCGAGACATTGCATACCACACTCGATCTAATTACACGCCACATGTCGTCTCCCTGCCGCCCGCATTTTGCCTTTCCTTTCCTTGATCATGTCCCCCGTCCTATGTGCTGCTCTGTCGCCGTCTGCGTCCTTTGGCCATTGCCACCGTCTTGTCCAGGAATCCGCCGAACGCCATAACGCCACGTGCTCGAATTGATATCACAGGTTATGCAGACCAGAAAGTGGGAAAG
Organism: Lasiodiplodia sp. KE8368; assembly: GCA_023087525.1. Taxonomy (NCBI): domain Eukaryota; kingdom Fungi; phylum Ascomycota; class Dothideomycetes; order Botryosphaeriales; family Botryosphaeriaceae; genus Lasiodiplodia; species Lasiodiplodia sp. KE8368. Next base: position 19,647 of record JAJMYN010000019.1, read on the forward strand.
GGCCGTGTAGCGTACTCGATCCACACTATCTGGGAAGAGCTGGCTTTGCAATCATGAACCGCTTAAGGCCCCGGGAAGGAACACGACCGGCTACGATACCTCCTGGAGTATGGATCGCGGTTGGGGTAGCCGGTGGCATCATTCTAATTGCATTGATCTGCATGATCTTTCTCCTTGTCCGTGCTACTCGTGCGCACAAACGACTGCTTGCAGACTTGGAGCAACGGGGAATCAGGCTTGGTCAACAGCATGTCCAGATCGATGGCAATGGCGTTACAAAACCACGTCAGGTGCTGAGAAGGAATGTCTTTCTGCCTTACAACAATACCACTGGCTGGGGAGTCCTACCGTCCAAAGAGTCCTTCGGACAGTCTTCCCTCAACAAAACCCCGCGCACAACGCAGACCCCGACCATCATTGAGCCTGTGCCCGATACGAACCAGACTGCGCACAAGAAGGTGTGGCCATTCCACAAGCGTCGAAATGGGCCAAAGCACATCAAAATGGACCGTCTCAGAACCTCGAGACTGTCGGCCATCATCGAGAGCCCCAAGCCAATGCTTGATATTTCCTCGCCGAAGTTGCAAGAGGAGAGAGAAAGCACCCCAGAGGGGCCACCCAGGCTTACGCTCGATCCGATATGTGACTCACCAATTGAGAAACTCTGTCCTCCATCATTCGGGTCAACCAAGCCAAATTCCGCACCAGACCTGACCAGCGCACTCCGACCTGCACCGCTTTTCAGCAGTCCTGTACCTGCTCCTTCAGGTACCGTGATTCGGTCTCCAAAGCGAAGGGGTAGATCAAACTCCGTGCCTTCAATCTATAGCACGAATGAAGGTGCCCGCGAGATTCATCCAAGCAATGGTTCGCAGAAGCTAGGACGCAACTTCAGCTTGATTTATAGGCAGTCTGGATTGGCTCCTGAGAACCCAGTGCCTCCGCTTCCCTTGAGATTCGGCCACGCAAGATCTGTCAGCAACGTGGATTACAGTCCCTCCAGGCGGTCGGCCTCAAGCTTCGAGTCTGCAACCAGCTCCATCCTTGTAACTACTAGCCCAGATACTCAGCGAAGCCCGCATGCTAGGATGAGACAGAGCCCGGGCCATGAGCTGCACAAGTCGCTTGTTTTGAAGGGGCCACGGCCAATGCCCCAGTTGCGAGCCGACAGCTCGAGTCCGCGGCACTTCCGTGACGAGTCAATCAGAAGCAATGTGGCGCAGTTCGCCATGGAAATTGCGTCAAGCGATTCTCATTCACGCAACGGCAGTCCAGAGTCTAAAGCGGGCGGGAAGCTCAAGATTGAAAGCAACAGTATGGGCCGCTTATCTCAACGAAGTCGATCGAATAACAGCTTGATGGGAGGCGCGCCTAGTACTCCACGCCGCAATTCCCGCACTCTGGTCTCTTCAGAAGGATCGCCAACAGAGCGTTGCCGCTTTGCCACTCATCAAGATGTGTCTGCCCATGAAGGTATTCTGGCCCAGCAGCTTTCACGCACTTCCACCAACGCTTCATCATCCTGTAGCAGCAATGGAAACCCGTTCCGATGGGATCCGACGCCAATGCAGTCCGGAAAATCGTCCGGCCCAAGAACGAGTCCAGACAAAAAGAGATCTCATCGCCGCCAGAATTGCATTCGTCTGTCTCTCACCACTGGACAAGTCGGCCCACCAGTGAAGCCCGAGGACCCTACAGTCATGCACGGAATTGAGGAAGAGCCGGGCTCTATGCACAGGAGGAGCAAGCCTTCGGAAGATGGTGAAATGATCAGCCTAGATACTAGACCTCTGCCACGACCGCCGAGCATTAACGTATTCTCGCCTGATATCCATCTTTCGCCAACAACTATCCGGGCCTCACTAACGCAGGAGTCTCCTACGCTATCTTTGACTAAATATAACCAAGAGAACTGCGATGGCTCTCCACGATGGCGCTGCTCAGGCATCAGCGGCGCCTCTGCTTTTAGCATCCCGACCTTTCCCAGTCCTGCCAATACTGATTGCTCACAAACTGCTTTGGCACATTCTGGGGGTGATGCAATATCATGCCCAGACGCCAACGGTGAAGAAAGGGCACCCAAGGTCCAGGAGTACAACTCGGACTCGCCTCTTAACTACCCAGTTTTGACTATTCCTTCGCCAGAGGCTACTGAGAACAAGTGCAGACCTACCACGCCTCCCGGTCACGAACGCAGGATTTCCCAGATAGACTCTCCTCCCTGTTCTCCAAAGACGCTCCTCCTAAATTCCATCGAGACTACACCGGTGGATCTTTGCAAGATGCCAAAGCTAATGTCGTCCACACCACCCGTGCCTGAGCTGCCTCCGCGCGATCCTCGCCGCAGCAAGGAGATCTCATCGCCCACGCGCGCTGGATTGACAGGCCCACGAGCCGAGCCCGGACGCGACTTACGCAAGACGGTCGCGGCGCTTCGCCGCATGAATTCGGACGCGGCCGACGATTCGCGTACTAGCCGTCGCTACAGGCAACTCGGCCGCGAGCCAACCAGCAACAATCTGGTGGTTGAGCTTGAAAATACTACCAGCACGGAAGGCGGCGACATCAGCAGCAAAAACGGGCGAAGTAAGTACACGGGCGGCAAGGCCTTCTCATCACCAAGCAAGCACTTCGTCCCAGCGAGCACGTACTCTCTCGTTGCCCCGTCGCCACATAACAGTGTCGCACCGTCTACCATGTCGACAAACACCGACTCGGTGGCGGCCAGTTCAGCCTTTTCCGCCACCACTGGCCGCACCAGCACTACGACGACGACGACCACGACAACAGCGCCGACAACGCCTCCGGCAATTGCAGCAATCCAGAAGCCACCAGCATTCGGCCTTGGCCTCAGCCTTGGCGGCGGCAGCGGCGTAGGTGGTGGCCTCGGCTGCAGCAGCGCGAGCAACAACAGCCTAACCCTCTCCACCCGCAGCAACGGAATCCACTTCCTCGGTGGTGGCGACGACAGCTGCACCAGCCTGACTGACCTCATCCTTGCCGAGAACGAAAACATTTTCGGCCGGAAGGAGCTCGAACTGGCGAATCCGGATCGCCCCGGGAGCAGCGTCTGGGAAGATGGAGAGGGCTTCTGGGAGAGCCCGAGCGCAAAGGAGAGAGAGATAGCGAGGGAGAAGAGTAGCAGCAGCCTGAGCGTGTACGCCACGGCGTGCGGTAGTGATGATGATGCGGTAGCGACGACATGCGGCGCTGGGGTGGATGACCCTGTCACCGCTACTAGCGGTGCTGGTGGTTCTGTGGTTGGAGGTGTGAGGACGAGCAGCGAGTTTTACGACTCTGATGCTGAGAACAAGACGCCGACGGGGAAGAATGGCGCTAGTGACGGTGTTGCTGTGGGCAAGGAGGAGGGAAAGAGGAGAAGGTGGACGGAAAGAGGGGGAGGTGATAAGCATAGAGAGGTATTGGCGCCAAAGGTGCTGATATCGGTCCGACCGCCGAGTGAACAGGGCACACCAGGGAGCTTGTATGACCAGGATGGATTTCTGAAATAAGTAAGTACGTCATGTCAAGGGTTTGGTCGTGGGGTTGAGGAGTATCGGATGGTTGCGCATCCATGTTTTGAAGTGGTCAGCTATTGTGTTGACTGTGGCTCTGACGCCGTTCATCTCTTGTTCTTTTCCTTTTTAAAACTCCTTCTCTACCGTTTTTTTTTTTCAATATCCCTCTTGGAGTCACTTCTAAATCTACCACTGATACCATCAGCTAGATCCTTTCCTATCTAACTTTTAGTCACGTTCTCTCTCCTTCTCTTCCGCTTTCTTCTTCTTTTCTCCTCTTTTTTTTTTTTTTTTTTGAGATCGGCGCCTTTTGCCCTTTCCGCAATATGCTTTATACCACCATCACAACCAGATGTTCCTTACAAAAGTCCAAACCACAAGATCATTGTCCATTCCTGTTTCTACTCCCTTTCTACCTCTCGTCACACTTCCAACTGTATGTATAAGTACTTTTTACTTGCGTTAGCCGCACAACTAGCTAGGAACGGCCAGTGGTAACTACCAGCAAGCATTGACCTCAAATTAATAGTAATTTGGCCTAAGACACTCTGAAGCAGTTTGATGGTGTGAAACCGAAATTGTGGGTATCAATTGATAAAATGAATTTTTAGCCAAAACCCCTTGTCAGTGATCTTAGTCGTAGGTTACGCTGATAGCCTTGTCATGATGGAATGACCCAACTGGTTTTCACTACTGTATTGTTGAGTCCATGCAAAAGCCTTTTGCTTCTTGCCCCTTACCTCCTGCCTTGTTTTTTTTTTTTTTTTCAAGCCCTACTCCGTCCTCCTCCATTTGGCCTCTTCGCCACTGCCAGCAGCAGCACCACCGCCCTCTCCATCCTGTCCACCTTGCTCATCGGCGTTCTCAAAGTTGCCGTCGTCCTCTTCGCGCGCGTGGACCGTGCCAGCGCCGCCGCCCAGCGCGCCGCCGCCGAAGCCAATGAAGTTTCCCTCAGCGTCGACGTGCTGGTCAATGTTGTCGCTCGTGATCCAACCGCCGGCGCCGGGCAGACCGGCCTGAATGTCATCGCCATCTCCTCCTGCCTCCGAATCGGAATCAGCGGGATCGGGGTTGAGGTCGGCGCAGGCGGACACGGCGGCGAAGAGGTCGGCAATGGTGGTGGAGGACGAAGGGACGAGCGTGGTCTCGAGCGTTTGCAGGTCTTCGTCCGGAGTGAAGTCGGAGGCGTTGAGGGCGAGTTGCATGTAGAGGCCCTGGGTTTCCGCGCTGCTGCTGTCCGCGCCGCCGGGGAGGGTGAGACGTTGGATCGCGTGTAGGGTGATGTCCGGGTAGGAGAGCGAGACGCCGGTGGATGCGGCGGAGGAGAAAATAAGAAGGGTTCTGTTGATTTGTTTGAGAAAGCGCGTGAGTAACTATAATTAATTGTGCGATTGGGGTTGGGAGGAGAGACGAACTGCGAGGTCACCCAAACATCAAGTCCGGGGATGACGAGCTGGGTATCAGCCGACTCGCCGTTGGTGCCATTGGTGCTGGCGGCGGGTGTGGCTCGCAGGTCAGGGAAGAGGGATTGGCCTTCAAGGTCGGCGCGCGAGACAACGAGCTGGGTATTTGCGCTGTGTAGGTGCAGGACGGGCTTCGCGCCAAAGAAGGTGCCGGGTGTTTGGGACTGGTGCTCCTCCAGCGGGGTGAAGTCGGAGGCGACGGGCGCGGTCGTGAGCTTCTCGAAGGGCATGTTTGCGAGACGGAGTGGTTTCGGGCGCGAAGTGGTGATGACGAGGCAGAGAAGAGAGGGCAGGCGTCAACACTCGAAAACGTTATCGATAAGTAAAGCTGTGGTTCCCGTGCTTCAGCCGACCCGACCCGGCTGCCAGGCACCGACGCGACGCTCCCGTCCGTGAGGGCCAGTAGCGAGGTTCCACCGCCTTTGACGTAGGTAGAGCAGGTTGGATTGGCGAACCACTTGCCCACTAATGATTGTCAACAGGATGTCTGTCGCGTGCGCATCGCCGTCGGCATCTGAATTGCTACCCCGCGCTCCGCCGGCGGGCCGAGCTCGCTGCCGCTATTGGTAATCAGGCGCCCCTCAATGACGAGTGTCCGCCACTCTTCCTCCCCGTCATCATCACCATCTCCTCCCTTTCTTGAGCTGTTAGCGCACTGGCTTTGCTCTAGAGCCCCTGAAGTCTGCGCCGGTCGAAGCTCGGTGCATGCAATTGACCTCCTATCTCGAGCAAATCAAGCTCCTTGCAACCATGTCCGGCAGCGGCAGCAAAAAACTGCCTATACCCGAACTTCCCGAACCCGCCCACGCAGAACTCGACTCGATGCTCGCCCGCAAGTTTGGCAAAGAAGTGGCCAACTACTTCTCCGGTTAGCTCTCCAGCTGCAGGGTCCCTGCCATCAAGGTGCGCTGACGAAAATAATGTGCCAGGGTCGCCGCTCAACCGGGTGTCCTTCTTGCGGCCCGATACGACATTCCTTTCGCAAGCCCTCAAACATGACACCTCGCGCTTCATATTATTCAAGGACCTCAACCCGCTCGTCAAGTCGGCCGATAAGCTTGCATACGCTTCCTACAAGGATGTCGAGCCGGCAGTTGGCGATCCGTTCTCGGCTTCCGAAGACGACATCATCAAGCAGTTCAACTCTTCCAGCTACCTCCCGCAACTCATCTTCCTCGGTCTGGATGAGAGTAAGAAGCAGGGCGGTTTTGCTTACAAGGAACATTACGCCGGACAGCCCTACTGGGCTCTCGACATCACGCCGCGCGCCAGTGTGACCGAAGCCGCCGAGGCCCTGATAAAGAAGGTTGAGGGAGAGGGCTTGTACTTTGCACAAGGTCGGATGCAGCTGTCCCTTATCGCGCCCGAAGGTATGTGGTAACCTCTGCTCCAGTGCCCACGATCTACCACTCACGCTTCCCCTCACCAATAGCCGCCATTTACGCCGAGGGCCGGCACTTACTCGACTGGAACCTGCGCAACCCGTACTGCGCCGGCTGCGGCCACTCGACGCTTTCGACTCACGGCGGCTTTAAGCGGACGTGCCCACCCAAAGACTTAGCCGACAAAGTGGCGGATGCGCCGGACGCGCCGGACCGGCCACCGTGCGCGACGCGGACCGGTGTTTCGAATCTGAGCTTCCCCCGCACCGATCCCACCGTCATCATGGCTGTCGTGTCGCACGACGGGCAGCGCATCATGCTGGGCCGCCAGCGTCGCTGGCCGCCTCACTGGTACAGCACGCTTGCCGGTTTCCTCGAGCCGGCCGAGTCAGTCGAGGAGGCAGTGCGCCGCGAGGTGTGGGAGGAGAGCGGAATTCATCTCGGTCGCGTCGTCATCCACTCGACGCAGCCCTGGCCTTACCCGGCCAATCTGATGATCGGCGCCATTGGCCAAGCCGTTCCCGATGGTGAGACGGTCCATCTGGGCCACGACGCTGAGCTAGAGGACGCGAAGTGGTTCAGCTTCGACGAGGTGAGGGAAGCGCTGAGGATCGGCACTAGCGGGTTGGGCGAGGATCCCGGTCCTGACTACAAGCCCGGTGGCTTGAGACTGCCGCCGTCAACGGCAATTGCTAATCAGCTCATGCGCGCGGTGGTTCTTGGCGGATTCGTGAGCGCAGAGGCGAAGATATAGACGCGGGCTTGATCTAGAAGAGGTAGAGTTGATAGGTTGGTAAAAAGATATCCATTGGATTTTTGCTTGCACGTATGCAGCCTTGCGGAATCAGGCAGGTGTTCCTAAGCGACGATGGCGGTGCTACTGGAAGAAGCCGCGGCATATTGAAGGTAATGAAGGAATGCGGGAGGAACAGGAAAAAGAAGGAACAGCGGGAGCCTATCACTAGGCGAAACTAAGAAAAAGTAAGCTGGCCTGGGCGTCTGAGGTCATGATGGCGGCTGATGGCTTAGGCTAAGCGGAAGTAAGTCGAGATTCTCGGAAATGCGGACCAACGGTTATCCGCTATCGGGCGCTGCCCAGGAAAGCCAGGTAAGCTGGGGGCCCTGTAGGGTTGAGCTGAGCTTTATGACAGGAGTGCGGCGATTCATCGTAGCTGAAACTCGGCCGTATCTTCGTAGCCCAACAAGACGCGCACACTGTTTAGGTTCTTTTGCTTTTCCTACCAACGACGGATTCGGGGTTTTGTCCGACGTCAACAACACCCCTGGACGCCACGCCACGTGGGCCGGCGTGGTGGCTTGATGAGAAAAGTGGTGGCGCACTCAATTCTCATCTGACTGACGGCTGCAACCGTGGGAGTCGTGGGAGCATTTAGCGTGAAACACCTGACACAATTTCCGATTGACACCTAGTGTTGCCCGCTAGACGCGTCTGCACCTTCTAGCGGCCTTCTCGAACGAGGGACTGTGCGCTGGAGTACGAGGTGAATTCCTATTCTTGAACGATGAACCGTTCTCTTAAACCCGATCCGCGCGAATCTGGCGACGATCCTTCTCCGCACTAGCTTCGCTTCCGCTTCCAGAACTCGCAAAGCGCACGTGAACGAATCGCCAGTTGATCGTACGAGATTCTAGGGTCCAGACTGATCTTCCCAACGACAGGGCGATAGCCCGGCGCAACCTAAACCGCACCATTTTCCTCCCCCGCTATAATTATCTCGTGCTCCTCCCTCAAATCTTGCGCGCCCTATACAGCACCATTGAAATAGCCAAAGGGAAGCTCCTCGATACCAGCCTTCGCCAGTCCGTTCCAGCGTTTTCAGCTTCCTCTATTCCCAGGATTCCTCGACCCCTCATCACATATTTATCTCCCTGCATCCCTTTATACAATACTCCCGGCCTTGAACCGAAGAAAACCAGCAAGGCAAGGGAGGCGATACTCCGCATTCGACAGCGACGAAAAGAACCCGCCATAAACCATCACACACACGCATACACGCACAACATGCCACATTCAACCAAGCCCAGCCGGCCAAACACGCCCGCCCTCCCCATCGAGCTGTGGATGCACATCCTCTCCTTCGTCTCCGATACCGAGGACCTCCCGCAAGTCTGGTTCGCCGCCCGCGCGTCGTGCCGCCTGCTGCGCATCGCGACCGAAGCCGCCTTCCCGGCCGCGCACCTGCGCCGCTGGCTGCACGTCTGCTCGTTCCGCATCCCCCGCGCCGCGCTGGCCTTCAACCGCATCGCCGACGGCAACAAGGGCAGGGCCGTGCTGAGGGCCGAGCCGTGGAAGGGCTTCGAGGATAAGCCGGGCAGGCGGACTGCTGGTCAGTCTGTCGCGAGAGGCGAGGCGATGTTGGATGAAAGCGTGGCGAGAGACTGGATGAACGTGCTACAGGAGAGCTCCGCGAAGCGGTTTGGGGACCATATGGTTTGCTTAAGGGGGGTGGTGCAAGATACGGAAGTTGCCGGGTGGAGTGTTGTGAGCGGAGAAGATGGCGTGTTTGAGGTGGAGGTGGACTGGAAGGAAATGCTTAATAGGCTATTTGGGGAGGAGCTGAGGGCGAGGAGAAGGGGAGAAGTTCTGGTGAGTTTCTCCAGCCCCTACTTTCATCTAAAGGCGACATACTAACCCAGATACAGGCCAAGCGCTTTAAGAGGGACCGTGAAGACAAATGGGCCTTATATGGCCCAGAGGTCATCAACGATCAACTGAACTTCAGAACCTTCGAGGCAGTGTTGTTGGGGAATGAGAACCATCGCGCATATCAGAATGGGTATCGTGATGCTCGCCGTCTACGCATCGAGCAGTGGATCGAGAGGGCTGAGAAGAGCCCAGAGGGCGCTTATGCACTACGAAAGAAAGAGATCGATTCGGAGTGGGTGCCCAATTTCCGGATGAACGCGGTGCGGGAGCGTCTGGAGAAGAAAATGGTCGAGTGGGGTGAAGAGCGGTACCCGCAGCCTTCAGTCATCAGGAAAAGGCTTCTGGAAAGCGACGTACCGATGAAACGCGAGCTGTGTACGCTGGATGATGAGCTCGCGGCGGAAGAGGAGGATTGGTTTTACGACGATGAAGTCGAATCGACTCGGCACACAGAGGTTGGTCTGCTTTGGAAAGGCAGAACGTCAGAAGAGGTGGAAAGGATCATGCGCATCAGCGAGTTCGCAGTCAAACTAGACTCGTTACCGCCTAACAAGCGTCGAGCATGCACGAGTGGGTCCAGGATCTTCAACGTATCATCCTAGGCAGCCACATGGAAAAAAGTAAAATAAAGCGGGAGACTGCAGGTTGGATCTCGCAATGAAAAAGTTCAAATGAATCAAAATACAAACTACACATCAAATCTTCTCGTAGAGTGCGGTGCTCAACCACATGGGAAGATTCCCTCTACTTCTGTGTTGGCTGCTGAGCTTCTCCTAGCCGTAATAGAACATGTCCGAATGATGTTCTGCCTCTTAAAGCATGCATCTGTAACGACTCGATGTTTCCTTTTACCTCTACAGAGATCTGTCTAGAATCTTCGCCTTACTCTACTGGCAAAACTAAACGCATGGGCATGAACAATGTACAAAATGGGTTATAAAATATTTCCAAGCAGTGTGAAATATGTGCTGCCATATGACGAACTATATGCAAGCAGCAAACGAAGTTGTAGTAAATAAAATGTAGAGGTATTTACCCAACAGTTCGTGAAAAAGTAACCTCCCACAACTATGTCACCAAACATAATAGCATTTAAATACGTGAATAGTCAAAGCCTATACTGACATGTGCTTGTGTGATTTAGTATATCTAAATGTTTACTTTAACTGTCTATATAACTGTGCCTAGTCACCTAGGCTCCTCCGCCATCATACGCAGCAACCATATAATTCAGTGCATTTTCACAGCATAATACGACGCAGAGAGGACATGGCAGTGATATTTGACTCGTACTCCATGATATATCACAGCATTATCATGCTCGCGTACTCTTCTGGATCATACCGTGCCTAAGTATAATACTTTACCTTGTCGTGCGAGTTTCCCACAGTTGGTAAACGTGTTCATGGGCTCTGTATTGGTCAAGACGCTCTCACGATTGGAATGATTTAATCGGCGAAATCGCTAACCCCTAGGACTAGTAAGTTGCCGCTAGCGGTACTTGCTGCGGGCAGCAAGGGTGGTTTGCAGCACGGACATTCGGCACCTCCAGGGGGTCCAGCAACTCAAATTGCCCCTAGCATCTCTAGCACTTTCGGTAACTTCAATATTTTCTATGAAAGAATCGCTAGAAAGTACATATAGATTCAGACGTTCTTTGAGACCTGATTAATAAATAGAAACGGCATCAAAAAAGTAGATAGCATTTGGCCACATAATACTACGCTTCATAACTAAGTCATAATGTTAATCATCATCAAACCATAATATTCTCCCCACTCATCACTCATCACGAACAATAAATAGAACTACTTTCAATGCGAACGCTGGAACACCAGGCGTCAAACGAGACAAGCGCAAAATGTCAACTGGAACAGCCTCCAAAACCAGTCAGAGATCCAACGTCGCTATCCTTGCTCCACTGTTTTGTTGGAGGATGAAGAGAAAGGGGAAGGGTAGGGTAGAGGATTGGGACGCTTTTATTACCGAGGCAATCGTATTTACCCTGGCGGCGATGTATAAGTAGCACGCTTGAGCGCCATCCATTTTCAGAATGTACGCACAGACATTGCTAACAACGCGGGAGGAGCCAGGGCCACTAGAGGTGCTACTTAGCTGCAACTCGAGTTGCCGTTTTGCTAATGTGTATTTTTTTGCACAAACTGCTCAGTCAGCCGCGACCGTCTCTACCAGCTGTTGTTGCACATATTCTACTAACAACTCCGAAGATGCATTAATTCTTCTTCGTCTTAGCACAGGATGCTGGATATTTCCCCCGTGAGTAGTAACTTGAAGAAGGATGGCAATTGATTTGGTAAATCAGTTTATTCTTTTGGTGTCCGTAGTCATCTAGTATTTTCTCCACAGGAAATCACAAACAGGAAAGCGAGTCCTACCATTTGCCTTAGATGCAGGTGGCAGTCGTGTCCAGGAGGCAGTGCGGTATGTAGTTTAAGCACGCACCCTGGCGTCTATGAAATCTCCACCGCGCCCTGCGGTACGCCTTTCATACTCTTGAGCCTTCTGGCGAAGAACTGCATTATGGGCAGCATCTCATCCCGACTGCTAGGCATGCCGTCGCCGACACGCTTCCACTCTTTGACCTCAGCGAACTCGAAGCTGTCTTTGAGGCGTCTTACCGCGCTGTCCGACACGCTCGAGCCGCGGGCCGCCTTGCACAGCAGCACAGGCGTCTTAAACTTCTTCGTGCTCCCCTCCGACAATGACGCACCAGCCGGCACCGCGCCGCCGACGCTCACCACGCCGCCCAATTCCTGCTCCCCATCCGCCTTGCCGAGCTCGGCGGCCACCTGCAGTGCCGCCATGCCGCCCTGCGCGAAGCCGAACAGCACGACATCGCGCAGGGCGTAGCCGCACTTCTGCACGAGCACGCCGCGCACGACGTCGTCGAGCAGCAGGCGGGCGGCGGTCTTGAAGCCGGCGTCCGGGTCCATGTCGCCGGTGCGCTCGTCGAAGAGCACGTCGTCGCCCCAGTGGAAACCGCCCAGGTCGAAAGGCAGAGGAGCCGGGGCGCGCACGGCGATGCAGGCGGTCTCGGGGAGAGACATCTGCGCGCCCAGGCGCGCGAAGGGGGCGTGGGTGTCGCCGAGGCCGTGGAGGAGGAGAAGGACGTTGGTGGGCGGGTGTCCTGGGGGAGCTGTTGCGGCGGCATGGCGTTAGCGCGGGGGTGTACTGATGGAAGAAGGCCGGGCGCCTGGTTCGGCAGGTCGGGTGTGACGGAGGTGTGGCGGTGTGCGCATCCAGGGTTGGGGTGGGGGGTAGGGCTTACGAGGGGTGATGGTGACAGTGATCGCAGAGGGAAAGTCCTGCGCGGCGGGCAAGCGCTTCGTCGTCGGCGGCGGCGGCATTATTGCAGGGTGTGGCAATGCTATTGACTCGTTGGACGGAAGATGGCGGTGGCTGGAGCTCTCTGTTCAGCTGCGTCCTGCTCGCGAGTGGGGGTGTGTTCGGCAAGGCCGGGAGCTTGGGCGCGGAGCCGATGACGACGGGCGCTGGTTGCGTGGTGCGTAATCGACGTCGACGATGCCGTAAGAGCCGTTTCAGCCCGAGGAACTGCTTGACCGGCCGGCGCGAGGTGGCGCGCGCGCAGCAACAAGCCTCGCCAAGGCGCCAAGGATGATCATGTAGGCTTAGATGCCGGCTTGGTGAAGCTTGAGGCTGCCCCGTGCTCCCGGATCGTCGGCACGCTGCTGCTGTGCCGTCGTGGCCAGTCATTCGAGCCGTCTGCACCAATGGGCGGGCGCGCACATCCCGGCCGTCGGGGTGGGCAGCCAGCGTGGCTGCAGGCCATGGCAGCAGATAGCGAGGGTGGCCTCGAAGGGGTCCAGATTTGCCTCGAGCTGAATCGGGACCCTGGCGTCTGGCCGGGAGACGGCGCCCGTATTCTTGCTCTAACGCCCGCTAGTGCCGCAGCGCACCCCGCCAACGACCCATCAGATCTCCAGGCACCTTGATCATGGTACCGTCGTGCGAGCTCCTCACTCGTCCGCCTCAGACCGGTGGGCCCTCCCTAGCCACTTCATTCGTTCACGGCCACACTCAGCCCCGCGCTAGGTTACGTAGAGCGTGAAGCCTATGACGGAGCCGTCCCTGCCGCTGGCTAACTGACGCGGGCAAGTTTAGTGGAAAGAGGGGTGAAGGAGGGGTATTTAATCCCGCCCAGCAGCCCTTCTGTCCTCCTCATCAACCATCACTTCAATCTCCACGCCAGTTCTCATCCCAGACCATCATCAGACCTCTATCCTCTTCTTTACACCACACACACTCATAAGCCAAAATGCCTTTCGGTTGGGGTACGTGCATGTTGCTGCATCCGTTCCGCTTTGACTGCCCCTTTGGCCCCTGGATCAGCTCCTGGACTTTCAATGCCGTCATCGATGCTGACCTCGTCTAGGTGAATCTCACGACGCCTACCAGCAGGTCTACGAGGGCGAGCAGAAGCACGAGTCTAGCTTCAGCCATGAGGTGATTGCTGGCGGTGCCGCCTTCGCCGGCTTCAAGGCTTTCGAGGACCACCAGCGCAAGGAGGGTAAGTCACGTTGCATCACATTCTATTGGGCGGCGCCACTGACCTTCACTAGGTAAGCCCGTCGAGCACGCCTTCGCCAAGGAGCTCCTTGCCGGCTTCGCTGCCGCTGAGGTCGACAAGCTCGCTGAGACCAAGGGCGAGGACTTCGTCGACCGTGAGCGTGCCAAGCACGCCGCCAAGAAGCACGCCGAACAGATGTACGAAGAGCACTACGGCGACAGGGACCAGTACGACCCCAGCTACGACCGCCCTGAGAGGCTCAATAGGCAGTTTGGCTACTAAGCCGGGAATTGGAACGATGTGACGAATATGGACAATGTACCTAGCTCTAGATTGGTGGAGGAGTCGCACCAAATATGAAAGCCATGGAAAGTAAGCTGTGTCTACCCCGCATGCGGGCTTGACCAAGGTGCTCGGTGATTATTCTGAGCCTGGATTGACACCCGACAAGCGTGCTAACCGCATGTCAACGGTCTTGCATCTACCCAATTGGATGTATTAGCGTGCCGGAAATGAGAGGTAGAGGACGAAGAGGGCAAGGTGTGAGCCGCTACCAATGAGAGCTGATCCTGCGGCTGACACAGCGCAATTTCAGGCGACCAGTGGGAACGCCCCGTATAACCCAAGGGATGCGACTTGCAGCCATGTCAGCGTTGGAGATGGGACGGTACGGGGCTGCCCGAAGTGCATGACGTTAAAGCCAAGGCGTGTTGCGGAGAACGTGGAGCCTGAAGATCGCTCAAGTAGTGTGGCGCCCTAGTCAGAGGAATGAGGGTCTCTGTACGTCGATACTGCGTAATAATGAAAGTGCAGATGGGTTCCGTGACAGCGTCGGCATTGCTGAGCGTCTGCTGTCAGCATTGGTGTCGTGCATTGCGCGCGCAATGGTTGCACAGCAGTGGTCGTGTTGTTTCTCGAGTGAGCGCGTGAGAGTCGCGCAGCGCAAAAAAAGAAAATCGATCTTCGTTTCGTTCCGCCCCCTGCGGCGCCCCGGGGTGTTCTCGCGACTGCGACTAGCGCAATCAACCCGACAGCTCCTCCCCCTCTTCAATTCTTCGATCTGCGGATCCTTATGTCTTGTCGCACGCTCTTCACCCTTCTACTCGCGCTCTTCTTTGCTCCTGACGTTCGCCGGGCATGAAGTTTGCCAAGTACGTTCTGCGACGCGTAACGCTGCGACGCCCTGCTGACCTTGTGTTAGGGAGCTTGAGCAGGAGCTCGTCCCCGAGTGGAGAGCCAAGTATTTGAACTACAAGGTAGCCTCCCTGGCACTGGACCTGATACGCGGGCGCTGCTGATCTTCGTATGCGCTGTAGCTCGGAAAGAAGAAGGTTAAGGCTATAGCTCGCGCCTTTCGCAACTGCCACCAGAGCCCCCGAACCCCGGGCCTCCGTCGGATCTCCACCTTCACTCCCTCTCCCCATAACGTTGTCCCAGCCTACTCCTTCTTGAACCGCCTAGGACGAACCTCGACCGTTGACTCTGCCGCTCCGAATCTACCACATGATGCCCCACGGAACATCGAGACAGGCACGGGCGGAGAACCCGAAGGTGCTCATCGGTCCTCACCCCAAGAGATACGCACTCGAGGGACACCGCGTGAATCGCTTATCAAAAAGACACCTGACGCTGATGATGCGCCAGCCTTGACCCGCTACGGGAGCATACTAGGATCGCCGCCAAAAAGGTCGTCGGGTAGCAACCACTTACCGACGCTTAATCTGCCCGACCCGGCTGTCGATCCGGAGCGCGCCACCGTGTCTTCGCGATGGCAGGGAACCGAACCGCCTTCGCCACCTAAATCAGGTCCTGCGCCCGGTCCCAGCGCCTTTGAAATTGGCAAAACGCGATCACCTGGCAAACCAACCTTGCCCACCAAGTATGCAAGTATATTCACTCCAAAGCGCGTCAACTCAATGTCAGGAGTGGCCGCGACGGAGACGCCCGGTGGTGCACGCCCAAGCATTAGAAGGATGCTTTCTCTGGGCCCAGATGGCGGAGTACCGCAGCCGACTCCGGGCAAAGAGTCGGACGTGCCTCTCGAAGCGTACCGCGAGCTCGATGTTCGCCAAGCAGAGTTTTTCGGCTTCTTAGACGGGGAGTTGGAAAAAATTGAGGAATTCTACAAGGAAAAGGAGGATGAAGCTACTAATAGGCTCGAAGTGCTACGGGAGCAGCTGCATATCATGCGAGACCGCCGTTTGGATGAGATTATCTCAAAACTTCAAAAATCAAAGGCCGTTCCACAGAAAACCTCGTCAAACGGTTTCTTCGACTCCAACGGATCAGAGGACAAAGCCAATGGGAGCGGTGCGTCATCGCAAGCGTGGTTCAAGCCGTTAGACGATGCAATTGAGGCAGCTAAGAAGCTCCCGGAGGTGGTCAAAGGTAAACCAAAACCTATGAGCAAGAACGCTAGAGCTATGCAAGATCTCGGAACTCCCTGCGGCCCAGTCCCACAGGACCGCCGTGACTATACCCGCCGCCCTGAACCAGCTGGCGTGCCCTACCGGACGGCGAAGCGTAAACTCAAGACTGCTTTGCAAGAGTACTACCGTGGCTTGGAGCTTCTGAAAGCGTACGCTCTTCTGAACCGGACAGCGTTTCGCAAGATCAACAAGAAGTACGACAAGACCGTCATGGCGCGGCCAACTATGCGCTACATGAGCGAAAAGGTCAACAAGGCCTGGTTCGTGAATAGCGACGTCATTGACGGTCATCTTCACTCCGTGGAGGATCTCTACGCCAGATACTTCTATCGCGGCAACCACAAGATTGCGGTGGGCAAGCTGCGCGTCAAATCGGCAAAAGCCGGCGACTTCAATGGCTCTTCATTCCGCAATGGGCTGATGCTGGCTACGGGGACGGTCTTTGGCTGTGAAGCTATCTCTTACGCGTCTAAATACATATTCGATGACGACTCGTCGATCCACACGACAACAACATTCCTGATGCAAATATACGGCGGCTACTTTCTGATGCTCCTACTTTTCCTCTTTTTCTGTCTTGACTGCAAGGTTTGGACAGATCAGAAGATTAATTATGGTTTCGTTTTCGAGTTCGATACCCGGACACAGCTTGATTGGCGACAGCTATGCGAGGTAAGTGATCCCTAGCTGTTGAGATGCTTAGCATTAGTTGACGACCACCGCTCAGATACCTTGTCTCTGCGTTTTCCTCCAAGGCCTTGTCATGTGGCTTAATTTCAGCCGCTATGGCGGCGAATCCATGTACATTTACTGGCCCGTAGTCTTGATTGGTCTAACAGTATCCGTCATTTTCCTTCCTGCTCCTTTATTGTACCACCGTAGCAGACGGTGGTTCGCATATTCCAATGTAAGTTGGACAAAGCCATGACTCTTTTTTAGCCATCCACATCTAACAGTAACAGTGGCGCCTATTTTTTGCTGGACTTTACCCAGTCGAGTTTCGGGATTTCTTCTTAGGCGATATGTTCTGTTCTCAAACATATGCTATGGGTGTAAGTCCAAGCCGCCTCTGGCCCGATGCATGCTGATCTGGTTATTAGAACATCGAACTATTTTTTTGTCTATATGCCAACGGTTGGGAAGACGCGACCTCGTGCAACTCGTCACACTCTCGGCTGCTGGGCTTCTTTTCAACGTTGCCCGGTATTTGGCGTGCCCTCCAGTGTCTGCGACGTTACTATGACACCCGCAACGTTTTCCCGCATTTGGTCAACTGCGGCAAGTACACGTGGACGATCCTGTACTACATGAGCCTTAGTCTTTATCGGATACACAAGACTTGGCACCTGCGGTCATTCTTCATCTTCTGCGCGACAGTCAACGCGGTTTATTGCACCACCTGGGATCTGGTCATGGATTGGAGTCTGCTGAATCCGTACGCGAAAAACCGGTTCCTGCGCGACAACCTGGGGTACAAGAACATATATTGGTACTATGCCGCCATAATTTTGGATCCCATCCTCAGGTTTAATTGGATATTTTATGCCATATACGGCGACGATGTCCAACACTCGGCGATTCTCTCATTCATGGTGGCCTTATCGGAAATATTCCGTCGTGGAATGTGGACCCTGTTCCGTGTTGAGAACGAACACTGCACAAATGTTGTCAGGTATCGAGCCTCGCGAGATGTGCCTCTACCATACAGTGTTCCAGCCTCGACAAGAGAGAGTTTGGTGGAGCAAGGTGACGAGTCGCCTCTTCAAAGACCAAAGACTCCCAAAACACATGCTCGTGGAGAGTCCGGTATTACTACGGGGGCCGATTTGGAAAGGCAGCGGACCCGTGGGGCCTCCATCCGTCACAGATCTGGGTCAACACCAGCGCCGGCGACCCGTGCTCTCACTCGTGTGGGTACCCTGCTTCATGCGGCGCACGCGCAGGATTTCGAGCGTCGCAAGAAGCCCGAAGCAGGGCCAAGCGGCGGTAACGATGAAGATGACGAGGACGACGATGAGGGCAGCGATGAGGATGCGAAGAGGCGGGAGGAAATGAATGAGGAGGATGTGGAGGACATAGCCAGAGCTGAGGGACTGATTTCGAGGGTTAGCATGGAAAGCCCACAGCAGACTGCTTTGGGCTCTTAAGATTTTTCTTGACGGTAACACAATATACCCATACGGTTTCTTTTCGCATTCCGGTCTCCTTGTTGAGGTTATGGGTCAGCTCATGAGCAATGAGGGATAGTTTTATTTGAGATCCGTGGGTAAACAGTAAATTTTCTGTTTCAGATGGGATTCAGTATAATTATTCGCGGGTGGCTTTTCCATTCTGAATTCAAGAGTATGTAAGACGCGATTCTCTCCAGTGGCGCCCGGTTTTCCTTGGGTCAAACGGTACCTAGTGGGAGGGCGGATCGAAGACCACTTCTACTTTAGGAATAGCTTTAGGGTTTCCCAAACAGGCAAAGGATCAGCGTACTTGCCTCGCGCGACGCCCCGGCCGCGAAGTTCGCGGTTGCTCGTCTTCACGTCCGCAGCTCTGCCACCACCGCAGCCTCCTCCCCCGCTGCGCCCCCCACACTCTGCGCGATTCCTCGTTTTTGCCGCTTCCATTCGCTTGTCGCTCGCGGCGGTTAATGCTTTAACGATACCACAAATTTTACTACGCGACAAGCCGTCACCTAATTCCGCCGCGTTCTGCAGCTCCGCGCCTGCGCAGCCTTCCATCCTCGCAGATCCCGATCGCTTCCACCCATGCGCAGTCATAACCAAGAGGCATAACAAACCATCTGGATCTCTGCGCACCGAGCAACTGTGAGGGATCCAGGAGGAGATATCGTGAAACGCGGCCTGGCGGCTGAGACGCTGCGACAGCTGTCACCATGGCGGACAGAAACATGGAGGTCTATCTGAACAAGCTGGCGGACCCGGCGTCAGGTAAGGCCCTGCCAATATCCACTTGCGATAAACTTCAATGGACACGGTAATTTACGTGCTAACACGCTCCGCCGTCCAGACTTGAAGGTCAAGACCGGCGTTGCGACGGAAATCCGGGACAGCATCGAGCTTTACTGCTCGGGCTCGACGTATGGCGTTTTCTTGGAGAAGTTTATCCCAGTATTCCTCAAACTGCTAGAAGGGTCGCCTGTCTTTGTGAGCACATCGCCAGAGCAGGTAAGTCCGTTTGCCAGCCTTCCGCTTTTGACCATTTGCTAAACAGGGCTGCTAGCGCCTGCGCAATTGCATACTAGAGATATTGCATAGATTACCGATGAGCCCGACCGAAGCGCTAGAACCCTACGCCGCACAAATCGTCGATCGACTCATGGTATTAGCGAAGATCGAGAACGAGGACAATGCGGCGTTGTGCATGAAGACGATCATGGACTTTGAGAGGCACCAGACCAAGGCGCTTCAGGACCGGGTACAGCCATTCTTGGACCTCATCGCCGAAATGTTCGAGAACATGGATGCCGCCGTCAAAGACACGTTCGATAGCCCCTCCGGAAACCCTTCTTCGCAAGCTATACCATCCACGCCTAGTAATTCGCAATACTCGCAATCCCCGCGCCCGGGCTCACCTGGATCCGGTGGCTCGTCGAGTGGTCCGGACCTGGGAGGAGAACAGCAGCAGACAAGACATCTACTGAAGGGGATGCAGTCGTTCAAGGTGCTGGCGGAATGCCCCATCATTGTGGTGTCGCTTTTTCAGGCGTACAGAAATTGCGTCCACAAGAATGTGAAGCGTTTCGTACCACTGATCAAGAATGTCCTGCTCCTCCAGGCGCCGCCGCAAGAAAGGGCACATGCTGAGGCGAAGGCGAGAGGAGACATATTCACAGGCGTGAGCAAGGAGATCAAGAATCGGGCTGCGTTCGGAGAGTTCATTACTGCCCAGGTCAAGACGATGAGCTTTTTGGCATATCTCCTGCGTGTATATGCACAGCAGCTTACAGATTTTCTTCCCACACTCCCGGACATCGTGGTTCGCTTATTACAGGACTGTCCCAGAGAGAAGTCCGGCGCGAGGAAAGAGCTTCTTGTTGCCATCCGCCACATCATCAACTTCAACTTCCGCAAAATTTTCCTCAAAAAGATTGATGAGCTGCTCGACGAGAGGACCTTGATCGGAGATGGTCTGACGGTGTACGAGACTATGCGGCCGTTGGCGTACAGCATGCTTGCAGATCTAATTCACCATTTGAGAGAATCATTATCACAGGAGCAGATCAGGAGAACGATCGAGGTTTACACCAAGAACCTGCACGATAGCTTCCCTGGTACCAGTTTCCAGACCATGAGCGCGAAGCTGTTGTTGAACATGGCTGAGTGCATTGCTAAACTGGAGCCCAAGCAGGAGGCCCGTTACTACTTGGTAATGATTCTCAACGCCATCGGTGACAAGTTTGCCGCAATGAACCGCCAGTTCGACAATGCAGTAAAGATCTCCAACCAGTTTTCCAGCCCAGGGATAGAGGCTACCCCGGAAGACTATTTGGCGGAAAAGGACAGCCCACCGGATTGGGACGAAATTGACATTTTCAACGCGACTCCGATAAAAACGTCGAATCCTCGGGAGCGAGCTTCAGACCCAATCGCAGACAACAAGTTTCTTTTCAAGAACCTGCTGCATGGTTTGAAGAACCTTTTCTATCAACTCAGAGTCTGCAACCCGCCGAAGATCAAGGAAGAGATTGACCCGAGCGTACCGACACCGGCAAATTGGCATGAAGTGTCCTTTGGCTACAACGCGGAGGAGGTCGAGGTCCTCATCAAGCTCTTCCGCGAAGGCGCCCAAGTTTTCCGTTACTATGGTGTGGAAAAATCACCTGGCGAGAAAGAGAGTCTTTCCCCCTCCGAACTGCTTGCCAACCAGCACATGATGTCCAGCGGCAAAGAGGAGAAAGAGCTTCTGGAAGCTTTTGCTACCGTTTTCCATCACATCGATCCGGCCACGTTCCACGAAGTCTTTGAATCAGAGATACCCCACCTTTACGAGATGATGTTCGAACATAATGCTCTACTACATGTCCCCCAGTTCCTTCTTGCCAGCGAGGCGACTTCTCCGAGTTTCGCCGGCATGCTCCTCCAGTTCTTGATGGGCAAGATTGACGAAGTCGGCACTGCCGATGTCAAGATGTCGTCGATTTTACTCCGCCTCTTTAAGCTCTCCTTCATGGCCGTCACCCTCTTCTCGCAACAGAATGAGCAGGTCCTATTACCGCACGTCACAAAAATTGTCACAAAGTCGATAGAATTGTCCACCACAGCAGAAGAACCGATGAATTACTTCCTTCTCCTCCGGTCGCTCTTCAGGAGTATCGGCGGTGGTCGGTTCGAGCATCTCTACAAAGAGATACTCCCTCTTCTGGAGATGCTCTTGGAGGTGCTGAACAATCTGCTCATCGCTGCACGGAAGCCTTCCGAGCGGGACCTGTTCGTGGAGCTGTCTTTAACCGTGCCTGCTCGTCTGAGCAACCTTCTCCCACACTTGAGCTACCTCATGCGACCCCTGGTGGTTGCTCTGAGAGCAGGTTCGGATTTGGTTGGCCAAGGCCTCCGAACGTTGGAGCTTTGTGTTGACAATCTTACTGCGGACTACTTGGACCCGATAATGTCTCCAGTCATCGATGAACTCATGCAAGGTCTCTGGGAGCACTTGAAACCAACCCCGTACAGCCACTTCCATGCACACACCACCATGCGGATTCTGGGTAAGCTTGGCGGACGGAACAGGAAATTCATCATTGGACCTCCGCCGCTCGAGTACAAGTCCTATGCCGATGACGAGCCCAGTATTGACATCCGTCTCATTGGCTCCATGAAGGACCGCGCCTTTCCGACGTCCGTTGGTATCGAAAGTGCTATTGGGAAGCTATGGGAGACCCCGAAAACCCCGGCTGCGAAGAAGTCAGACGGCTTCCACAAACAACAGTCGTTCAGGTTCATCACTTCGCAGATCAAGCTGCTTTTGGGTGCGGACACCCTTCCTGAAGATTTCGCGCAGCTCGTCCGCCTGCAGGCTGATGACCTGAGCAATGGCATTCACGATCGTGGCGTCGACATTCTGGAGGCTTCTGAGAGAGACAAGTCGAACGCGAAAAAGGATGCACAGCAAGATACTATGCGGAGGCTGCTAAAGGCAGTGATGTTCTGCAGCTCGATTCCTGAGCTCAAAGAGGAGGCTTCGACTTTCATGGCACATGTATGTCGACACTTCGCTCTCCTGGAAGTTGGAAGCGCTCTTGCGACTATCAAGCACCGCAAGAAGCCCTTCGATGTCAATGCTGGTGAAGGCCCGGTCGTGATCGAGAGTCGGGTAATTCTAGAGGCCATCGCAGATTCCCTAGCATCTGACCATGTTGAAGTCAAGGAGGCGGCCGAGGAAGCTCTGATAACGCTGCACCAGGCCGCTGTTACCATTTTCGGCGACCCAAGCAAAGCAGAGAAGCTTACCCTTTTCAAGCATTTGGCCGACATTTTCTGCCACAACTGCCACCAAGAGGAATGGTTTGTCAAGCACGGCGGCACCCTGGGCATCGACATCCTCACGACGAAGCTCGGTCTCAGCGATGGGTGGATCAACGAGGGTGGTCGACTCAATCACTTCTCTCGGGCCTTGGTGTACGTTATGCAAGATATGCCTTTGGATCTGACAAGCTCAACGCGAGTCAATGCTCAAACCACGCTCGAGAACTTGCTACGCCGGTGCAGTGGACTGTGGTCGAAGGACGATCTCAAGTCGCCTCCCAACTCGGACAACAAGCTTCTTAGCTTGTGTGGCTTCCTAGTGACCATGCTCTCACACTCCAACAAGCACGTGCGGAAAGCGGCCCAGGACAATTTGAAGATAATCGCAGAGTCGACTCACGCCGAAGTCCATGAGCTTGTTCTCCCCGTCAGCAAGCGGCTCTTGGATCCTATTTTCAACAAGCCACTCCGCGCGTTGCCCTTCAGCATTCAGATCGGTTACATCGATGCGGTTACGTTCTGCTTAAAGCTGGGTCATGGCGTTTTGACATTCAACGAGCTCTTGACGCGCCTTCTCACGGAAGCTCTTGCGCTTGCTGATGCGGAAGACGAAGGACTTACGGCGAAGCCGTACGAGCAGAGGAATGCAGAGGCCATCGTCAACCTCCGGGTCGCCTGTATCCGATTGCTTTCTACGGCACAGACATTCCCGGAATTCACTTCGACCC
Organism: Lasiodiplodia sp. KE8368; assembly: GCA_023087525.1. Classification (NCBI taxonomy): domain Eukaryota; kingdom Fungi; phylum Ascomycota; class Dothideomycetes; order Botryosphaeriales; family Botryosphaeriaceae; genus Lasiodiplodia; species Lasiodiplodia sp. KE8368. Next base: position 42,857 of record JAJMYN010000019.1, read on the forward strand.
CGCCAAACCAAACCTTCCTCCGCGTTATCGCTGTCTTCTTCAAGGCCCTCTACTCCAAGTCTCCACAGGTGGTCGATGCAGCAAATGCAGGCTTGCAAGGAGTGCTGCATACCACCAACAAGTTGCCGAAGGACGTTTTGCAAAGTGGTCTCCGACCAATCCTGGTCAACCTTCAGGATCCAAAGAAACTCACCGTTGAAGGTCTCGACGGCCTTGCTAGACTGCTCAAACTGCTCACCAATTACTTCAAGGTCGAGATTGGCTCTCGCCTCTTGGATCACATGAAGGTCATCGCAGATCAACGCGTACTGCAGACCGTGTCTTTTGGTTTGATCGAGCAGCACAAGGCAATGAAGACGGTTACTGCGATTCTCAACGTCTTCCACTTGCTCCCATCCGCCGCCGTCAGCTTCCTTGGCCAGCTTGTTCAGAAGGTTATGGAGCTGGAGGGCGCATTGCGCAGGACTCACTATAGCCCTTTCCGCAAGCCGCTAATCAAGTACTTGAATCACTATCCGAAGGAGGCCTGGAACGACTTTGCGCCTCGCATCAGAGACCATGCCAGTGGTCGCTTCTTCGCTCAGCTCATTGCAGACCCTGCGAGCGGTCCTCTGCGAGAGGTTCTCGTCGAAGATACTCGGGGCTTCATCAACTCTTTCGTAATTGACGATGAGCAAAAGAAGTGGCCTGCTTCCATCAACGCAATACATGTGGTCGAATCGGTGTGCAAGTATCCCGAAACTAGCAACTGGCTTGTCGACCACGCAGACTTGCGCAAGGCGCTCATCGAGGCCGGCAAAACATTGGAGACGCGCCTAAGACAGAACACGATTGAAGCGAGCTTGCGTCTCGCAGTTGATCAAGCCGGTGAAAGGCTCATTGGCGTTTTCACCAACTACCTCACCCATGAGCCTGACAATCTTGACTTCTTTGTCGAGATCGTCGACGCGGTTACGGCCGAGGAGCTCAAGGCCTCGCCGTCGTTGTTCCACTTCATCTACAAGACAATGATTTCAAACGAGTCGGTCGACTACTGGCGGAGCCTTATCATTCGCTGCATCGACCTCTATACCGGCCGCAACACCTCGCAAAAAACCAAGACATTCGTCTTCCACAACATCGTCAACCCGATTTTTGCCATGGATGTGATGCGGAATTGGGACAGTCTGTTTGGTGCGGCAAAGGGCACTCAGCTGATGGACCGGGGCATGACGGAAACGATCCACAATCGCCTCTGGCGCGCCTATTCGGTCGAGCAGGTGGATGAGACGGGCCAGCTCGGGGTGGACCACTCAAGAATGGAGTTGTTGCAGATGACTACACTCCTGGTCAAGTATCACCATGGCCTTATCCAGGACACTCGAAAGGACATCATCAAGTTCGGGTGGAACTACATTCGTCTTGAGGATATAATCAACAAACACGCTGCCTACGTTCTCATCGCGTACTTCATCGCTCATTACGAAACACCGCCAAAGATTGCCATCCAGATCTACTCTCAGTTACTCAAGGCCCATCAGAATGAAGGGCGTCCACTGGTCATGCAAGCGCTCGAAGTCCTTGCGCCCGTTTTGAAGAAGCGCGTTGGAACTGCAGACAACAAGCAACCGCCGATGTGGGCGAGGATTCCGAAGAAGATTCTTACCGAGGAGAGCTCTAACTTGCAACAACTGATCAGCATCTTCAACTTCCTTGTGCGCTATCCCGACCTTTTCTACGAGGCAAGAGAGCCGCTGTCAACAATCATCATCCCCTCGCTCCCGAAGATAGCACAGCCCCCCAGCTTGGGCAATGACCACAAGAAGATTGCCCTGAATCTCATCAATCTCCTGCGTCGCTGGGAGGAAAGAAGCGCGAAGGAGTCAGGTCTGACCCTGGAACAGCTCAGCATTGGGCCCAGATCGCCAAAGAGACGCCATGATGGTTCGATGGTTGTTCCTGATCCACCGTCAAGGCACTTTGTTGCACCTCCGGCCCTACGCCAGGCTCTGATCAAGTACCTTGCTACGTTCATCATGTTGATTCCTGAACGATACCCCGTCCCTTCGACGAAGATCCGCGAAAGCACAGCAGCACACAACGCGTCGCCTTCGCAGTCGACAGAGGCTTGCGAGTTGGCTGTGAAGCTACTCCAAGATCTTCTTTCTTCCTTCTATTGGCATGATTTGGACATTGACAGCATTCTTGCAAGAGTCGAGAACGTTATCATGACGGAACCGAAGCAGGAGGAGAAGCCAGAAGTAGCGACAACAAGACTGATAAACGCGCTTCAGGTGCTAAAGGTTTTCGTCAACGTCAAGTCAAGCGATTGGATCCTGGCCCACCTGCCACAGCTTCAGAAGGTGCTCGAGAAGCCTATTCGTAACGAGAGTGCTGAAATCCAAGACTGCCTCCACGCACCAAGCGAGGAGGACAGCAAGGTCAAGCTTAAGCCACTCATGAAGCGCATCCTCGAGGTCTTGCCCGAGCCTAGCACCGATGAGGATGGTGCTACTACGGAAGAGACGCCATCTACAGAGTTCGTGGCTTTCTGCAACCAGGTGGCCACGGAAACACTGGGAAACAACAACAACATTGCCGCTATCAGTCTACTCTGGACTCTGTGCCAGCATAGGCCGGATGACATTGATCAGCAGCACATTGTCTCAGTGGTGAAGGTCTTGAACACCATGAGCAGGGAACACTTGACGGCACCCGGCCAGAGTCAGAGCATGATGCACGGGATGCGTTCTGAGGGTGGTCAGAATGGCGCACCGATGGGCTCGTATGAGCATGAGATTCAGATAGGCCTCATCCTCAAGGCCATCGACTTCTTGGCGGCCCGCATGAGCCAGCTTGGAGACCAGAGGCGTCCTTTCTTGACTTTCCTGGCATCCCTCGTGGAGCGTTCGCCGAGCGTGGCAATCTGCCAGAAGATTGTTGATCTCACCGAGGGTTGGATCTTCGACAGCAGCGAGCCTGTGCCGACGCTGAAAGAGAAGACGGCTGTACTGTCAAAGATGCAGGCGTTTGAGTCGCGCACAGATAAGACGCTCTTGACCAAATTCCTAAACCTGGTAATCCGCATCTACGAGGACCCCAAGATCACCAGATCCGAGCTCACAGTGCGAATGGAGCATGCGTTCCTCATTGGAACGAGAGCAGAGGACGTGGATATGCGCAACCGCTTCATGACCATCTTCGACCGCAGTCTTAGCAGAACGGCTAGTGCGCGTTTGAATTATGTCATTGCAGGTCAGAACTGGGACATCCTCGGTCGCTCTTTCTGGCTTAATCAAGTCATTCACCTCATGTTCGGCTCGGTCGAAACAAACAATACCGTGCAGCTGCATGCCGATGACTTCAAAGTCATGTCGGCTTCGACTCTCTTTGGGACTTACTCGAAGGATGCGCGCGTTAACGATGTCATGGTTGACGATCAGCTGGAGTCCTACATCTCAACGCATCGCCAGTTTGTCAACTCCTTCGGCGAAGTCAAGGTTCGGGACCTCTTCGATCCACTTACCCACCTTCAACACGTCGACTCAAACCTTACGCATGATATCTGGGTTCACTTCTTCCCTCTCTGCTGGTCCGCGCTTGCCAAGGATGACCAGGTCGATCTCGAGAAGGGCCTCGTCGCTCTTCTTACGAAGGACTATCACATGCAATCCATCGATGAGCGACCGAACTGTGTGCAGACCGTCCTCGAAGGAGTGGTCAAGGCAAGGCCAAGAGTCAAGTTCCCGCCGCATGTCATGAAATACCTCGCGCAGACTTACAATGCCTGGTACACGGCGCTATGCTACTTGGAAGACTACGCCATTGATCCCATTATCGACACTGCGCAGGTCCGGGAGAGTAATCTGGATGCTCTTCTGGGAGTCTACTCGCAGCTCGAAGAACATGACCTTTTCTACGGCACTTGGAGAAGACGCTGCCAGTATGTCGAGACTAATGCGGCACTGTCCTACGAGCAGAACGGCATGTGGGACAACGCTCAGAAGCTCTACGAGACGGCTCAGATCAAGGCCCGTACCGGTGCTCTCCCTTTCTCACAGGGCGAGTACATGCTTTGGGAAGACCACTGGGTCGTCTGCGCACAGAAGCTGCAGCAATGGGAGATCCTGAGCGACTTTGCTAAGCATGAGAACTTCTCTGACCTCTACCTCGAGTCCATGTGGCGGATTTTTGATGCATGGCAGAACAACGAGCAGCGCGAGCAGCTCGAATCTAGCATCAAAGCGGTATCGGACGCTCCTACGCCTCGGCGTATCTTCTTCCAGGCGTTCTTATCCCTCCTCAAACTACATGGTGGCCAGGAGACTAACCAGGACTTCAACAAGGTCGTTGATGATGCCATCCAGTTATCTATCCGGAAGTGGCACCAGCTTCCCAAGAGGATTACGAATGCCCACATCCCACTGCTCCAGAACTTCCAACAGTTGGTAGAGCTACACGATGCGAGCGTCATCTGCTCCAGCTTGGCTGCCACCAACCAGCAGAACTTGGACCACAAGTCTCAGGAACTCAAGCTGCTGCTCAGTACCTGGCGCGATCGTCTGCCCAATTTCTGGGATGATATCAATGCCTGGCAAGACCTTGTCACCTGGCGTCAGCACATCTTCCACCTCATCAACGGCAAGTATCTGCAGCTTTTGCCCCAGCAGCAAGGTAACGCGAGCGGCAATTCATACGCTTACCGCGGCTATCACGAGACGGCCTGGATCATCAACAGGTTCGCGCATGTAGCTCGCAAGCACAGCCTTCCTGATGTCTGCATCAATCAGCTCAGCCGGATCTATACGCTGCCAAACATCGAGATTCAGGAGGCCTTTCTCAAGCTCCGTGAGCAGGCAAAGTGTCACTACCAGAATAAGCAGGAGCTCAACAGCGGTCTGGATGTTATCAACAATACCAACCTCAACTACTTCGGCGCGCAGCAGAAGGCGGAGTTCTACACGCTCAAGGGGATGTTCCTCGCCAAGCTTGGCCAGACGAACGAGGCCAACGATGCCTTCGGCAGCGCACTGTACTTCGACATCAAGTTGCCCAAGGCATGGAAGGAGTGGGGCCGCTACAACGACAACTTGTTCAAGCAGAGCCCGCAAAACTTGGACAAGGCCGCATCCGCTATCAGCTGTTACCTTGAGGCCGCAAGCCAATACAAAAACCACAAGTCGCGCGAGCTACTCGGCCGCATCTTGTGGCTGCTCAGCTTGGACAACTCGGAGCGCTTGTTGGCGAAGACGTTCGAAGGGTTCAAGGGTGACACGCCTTCCTGGTACTGGATCACGTACATTCCGCAACTATTTGTCGGCTTGTCGCGGCCGGAGGCGCCGATTTGCAGGCAGGTGCTGGGCAAGCTGGCAAAGACGTACCCGCAAGCACTGTTCTTCCAGCTACGCACCAGTAGAGAAGACTTCCACCAGATTCGCAAGCAGCAAGAGGCGAAAGAAGCAAGGGAGAAGGCGATATTGGATAAGAAGAAGGCGGCGCAGCAGGCAGCCAGTGGTGCGCAGCAGGCGCAGGGTCAGAGTCAAAACCAGAACCAGGGTCAGAGCTCGGACAACAAACAAGGGTCTCCATCGCGACCAGGCACGTCTGGCGGCAACGAGCAGAAACCGGGTGCTGCTGGTGGGAACACCGATAACAACCAGCAGGCCCAGAATTCTGGCCAAAACAACGCGCAAGCTGCAAACGGGCAGAAGACAGAAAACGGACAGACCACGCCGAGCACAGAGCAACCGCCGCAGCCGAGGAAGCCATGGGATTATGTGGAGGAGGTCATGGCTGCGCTCAAGACCGCTTTCCCTCTGCTTGCGCTATCGATGGAAACGATGAGCGACGGAATCGCGAAGCACTTCAAGTGTCCCCCCGACGAGGATGCGTACCGACTTATCGTCGCCCTGCTGAACGATGGCCTCAGCTACATTGGCCGTCAGCCAGCTTTGTACCAGGAAACCAAGTTGCCCAGCTCTACCGAGGCCAACATCACACGGTTCGCTGAGTCTGTCCTGCCGCCTCACATCCGCCGGTCTTTCGAGGCCGACTTCGTCCAGAAGAAGCCTACGATGTACGAGTACATCCAGAAGCTGCGGAAGTGGAGGAACCGCTTCGAGGAAAGACTGGATCGTCGCAGGCTGACACACCACCTCGAGTCGTACACTACTCATCTAAGCGATTTCAAGTACCAGAAGTTCGATGAGATTGAGGTGCCTGGGCAGTATCTGCTGCACCGCGACAAGAACCAGGACTTTGTCCGCATTGAGCGGTTCTTGCCTGACATTGACCTGGTCAGGACCGTGGGCTTCTGCCATCGTCGTCTCAAGATTCGTGGTCATGATGGAAGTACGCACCCATTCGCCATTCAGCACCCGGCTGCCAGGAACTGCAGGCGTGAGGAACGCATCCTGCAGCTGTTCCGCATCTTCAACACCACGCTGGCCAAACGCAAGGAGAGCAGGCGACGCAATCTGCAGTTCACGCTTCCATTGATGGTGCCTCTCTCGCCTGGTGTGAGAATGGTGCAGGATGACTCGTCGTACGTCAGTCTGCAGGGAATCTATGAGGATTACTGCCGCCGCAACGGCATCAACAAGGACGATCCGATACTCTTCGCCATTGAGAAACTCCGCACCCTCGGGCCGCAACTGCTGTCGGCGCAACCACCGCAAGGTCATCCCAACGCGGATCTTGTCCGCCAGCGCAACATCGAGCAGAGCACGGCCATCCGACTCGAAGTCTTCGCGGCGATCCAGGAGAAGTTCGTGCCACCGACAGCTGTTCTCGACTACTTCAATGCCATCTACCCGTCGTTTTCCGACCTGTGGTTGTTCCGCCGGCAGTTCTCGTACCAGCTGGCTGCGCTGACGTTCATCACCTACATCATGCATATGAACACGCGCTACCCGCACAAGATGAACATATCGCGTAGGACGGGCAACATCTGGGGCTCTGAGCTGGTACCGTCGATGGCGGGCGGCAAGCCGTTGTTCCACAACCCAGAGCCGGTGCCGTTCCGCCTGACGCCAAACCTGCAGACGATGATGGGGCCGCTGGCGACGGAGGGTATTTTCGCACCGGCGCTGATGGCGATCGCGCGGTGCTTGGTGGAGCCCGAGGGAGAGCTGGAGATGCAGCTGAGCATCTTCGTGAGGGACGAGATGGTGCATTGGCACACGCAGCAACACCGGCAGCACGTACAGGACGGACAGCTGCGCGAGAGCGTCGAGCACAACTCGGGCCAGATTGTCAAGAGAGCCAAGAGCCTGGCCGAGGTGCCCAACAGCAACAATTTGCCGGCCAACCAGACGGTCGTGGATTTGGTCGCGGTTGCGGTCAATCCAGGGAAGTTGTGCATGACGGATCCACTTTGGATGCCGTATTTGTAAGGGCATGGAGGTTCGGTTGGGTTTATGGGAGAGGAGTAGATGGCGTTTTGGGGGTTTGGTGGGATGGGCACCAGATGGTGCTAAGGCCTGGCGTGGGCGTATGATTGGTTGAGCGTGAAGGACAGGATGGATGCATGGATGGGATATCATGGGAGAAGTCTCCTTTTTTTTTCTCTTCTTTTTGTTGTTGTATATCATTTCTTATCTCCTTGCGACTAGGGTTGCATGGTCTGAGCATTTCTTCAAATGCGTAGTTAGCGAGGCGTCTATAACGGGAGGCATTGCACAATTGAAGCTGCTTTTCGATAGCTTACGTTTTTGCATTTCTGACGATTCATCATGTCTACTCGATGGAAGCGACCGAGCTTTCTTAGAGTGTATTATTACTCGACTCAGGCCGCAGACATCATGTGAGAGTGCACGTATTTGTTGCTACGATTTCCAGCCACATAAATCAGAGATTTTGCAGGGGCAAAGCACGAGTACTATGCTATCTGCTAAGACGCGTCATGTGGGGAGACGACGTCAGGCTGAAGTCGTTGCCGCCTGACTCGAACAGCAGCTGGGCTTCATCTCGAGATGTCTTCCGCTTCGAGCCCATTCTCTGCTGAATGTCAGGCAACCTGCAAGCAGAAGCTCGCAAAACTTTCAGCACCCAGGCCTTATCTCTGCGGGCTTTCCCTGGCTCAGGCGAAGTGGCGGGCGGCAAGGGCGGGAGGGCAATGACTGTTCCTGCATGACTCGCACTATAAGACGAAATTCTGCCCCGCCGCCATCGTCGTCACCCGCCAAACAACACCCGCCGCCGACTACCCGCAACGAAAATGGAGGCCCAGATCAAAGAGTGGCAGCAGAGGGCGGAGAAACTCTCTCCGCTCAACCTCAAGGCCATTGAGCCCCACCTCGCCGAGCTCGATGCCCACCTCACCCTCCGCTCGCACATTGTTGGCTACGGCCTGACCGACGCCGACACGACCGTCTGGAAGACGATTCGCGACAACCGTGTCGCCCATGCCTACGTCAAGCAGAGCCTCATGGTGAACCTGTCCCGCTGGTTCAGGTACATCGAGGAGGCCTACCCTGAGCAGACGACCCTCGCCTACCGCCCGGCGAAGAAGCCTGCTGCTGCCGACAAGAAGGAGGACGAGGCCGGCAGCTACGACATCGGTCTGCAGGATGTCGAGCACGGTGTCATTACCCGTTTCCCTCCGGAGCCCTCGTACGCGCATCGCATCCTTCTCCTTCTGCGTCTGCTGACAAGCCGCGTCCAGTGGATACCTGCACATCGGCCACGCTAAGGCCGCGCTGCTGAACGACTACTTCGCCCACAAGAAGTACAAGGGCACCCTCCTCCTCCGTTTCGACGACACCAACCCCCTCAAGGAGAAGCAGGAGTTCCAGGACTCGATCATTGAGGATCTTGCTCTGATGGGCATCAAGCCCGACAAGACCAGCCACACCAGCGACTACTTCCAGGAGCTTTACGAGTACTGCGTGCAGATGCTCAAGGAAGGCAACGCCTACGCCGATGATACCGAGCAGGACCAAATGCGCAAGGAGCGCATGGATGGCCTGCCCAGCAAGAGGAGGGACAGCTCCGTCGAGGATAACTTGGCACGCTTCGAGGAGATGAAGAAGGGCACCGAGGAGGGCACCAGGTGGTGCATCCGCGCAAAGATTTCGGTCGATGACCCCAACAAGGCCATGCGCGACCCCGTCATCTACCGCTGCAGCCCCCAGGAGCACCACCGCACCGGCGCTACCTGGAAGATCTACCCTACCTACGACTTCTGCTGCCCCATCGTCGATGCTATCGAGGGTGTCACCCACGCTCTCCGTACCACCGAGTACAAGGATCGCGATGCTCAGTACCAGTGGATGATCAAGGCCCTTAGGCTGCGCAATGTCTACAACTGGGACTTTGCTCGCATGAACTTTGTCAGGACGCTGCTCTCCAAGCGTAAGCTGACTAAGTTCGTCGACAGCGGTGTTGTGTGGGGCTGGGACGACCCGCGTATGCCCACTGTCCGTGGTATCCGCAGGCGTGGTATGACCATCCCTGCCCTGCAGGAGTTCATCCTCAAGCAGGGTCCCAGCAAGAACATTGTCAACCTGGACTGGACCACTTTCTGGGCCACCAACAAGAAGTACATCGACCCCATCGCCGGTCGCTACACTGCTGTCGAGACGTCCAACAAGGTGCCTGTCACCATTGTTGGCTTCGCTCATGCCGGTCCCTACAGCGAGGAGGTAAGAATTTAGGCGTATTCGGCGTACAGGGCCAGGGCTAACATTTGGCAGAAACCCCTCCACGCCAAGAACAAGGACGTCGGTGTGAAGAAGGTCTTCTACAGCAGCGAGATCATCATCGACCAGGAGGACGCGCAGTCGTTTGCGCAAGACGAGGAGATCACGCTGATGAACTGGGGCAACGCTATCGTGCGCAAGGTGTCGCACTCGCTGAACCCGGTCAACCTGTTCAAGGACAAGACTCCCATCACGGGCATCGAGATGGAGCTGCACCTTCAGGGCGATGTCAAGAAGACTGCGAAGAAGATCACGTGGCTCAGCACGGCGCAGGACCTGGTGCCCGTCGAGCTGGTCGACTTCGACTACCTCATCACCAAGGACAAGCTGGGCGAGGATGACAAGTTCGAGGACTTCATCACCCCCAAGACCGAGTTCCGCACCGAGGCTCTGGCGGATGCCAACGTGGCCAAGCTCAAGGTCGATGATATCATCCAGTTCGACCGTAAGGGTTACTTCAGGGTGGACCGTGCCTTCCAGCATGGCCAGCCTGCTGTGTTCTTCCAGATCCCGACCGGTAAGACGAAATAGATGGATAGCCGTGGTTTTCGGTAGGAAATGGGAGCAATCTGGGTTTGACCGACCTTTGAAGATGAAAAAACAATTGAAATTGATGGGTTTTACGCGTACTTCTTCCTTTATCGATCTACTCGTGATGACATCATAAAATCATAACTACATAACGCTTTACCCTGCATGTTTCGACCAAAAAAAAAAAAAAAACGAAGGAGACCCGAACGAAAGTCGTCTGGGGTAGGGGTATCCGTTTATTCATCAGTTCCAGACTGACGATAAGTTCCCACGGTTTGCATATCATGAATCTCATCCACCCACGTGTCTGTTTACTCAATTTCTCTTTCAGTTCTTCAGCATGCTCAAATCCACCATTCCCTCCACACCTTGGCGGCCTCCTTTTGCTTTTCTTTCTCCTCGCCGCCCTCCCCTCCTTCTCTCCGCTTCTCCACGGTCGAGCCTCTTCTTCTCCGCTGCTGATGAGCTTGTTGTTCGCGCAGGGAAGATGGCAGCAGGACGCGGGCTTTGCGGGCGGTGATGGTGCCCATCTCCCATTCCTCTCCCGCTGCGTGGTCGCGGTAGTGGTAGTCGCGCTCGCAGGTGCGGTCGCATTTCTCTGCATCGCAGGAGGAGGAAAAGGCGGAGAAGGTGGAAGAGGTGGTGGAATCGCTGGTGGAGGAGAAGGTGGATTGACGGGATGGTGGAGGAGAGACGTCTAGCGACGAGGACGAGGACGAGGGTCGTTGTTGGCGGCGTGACCGCAGAGAGAAGGAGAAGGGGAGGATTGGCATTTTTGTGTTGTGGTAGCAGTGGTGCGGGTTGTTGGTGGTTGGAGATGGCTTCCGTCGGTCCGGATGGAGGTGAGAGTGAACCGATGTCGATGAGGTGAGTGTTTGAGACGGATTGTCCAAAGAACAGAAGCGGGGTTGTGTCTCTCTTTATCAATGCGGTGCGACTTGAGGCTGAAAATAGTCGTGTGCACCGTTACTCGGAAAAGCAAGTCGAAAGTGGGCGGACAAGCATTCTTATGGTGCAGGTGTGATATGCGGGGTCCAAAGCCCAACTCTATTTTTCTTCTGACCCGGCGCAGGCGGAGGGTTGTCCGTGGTTGCTGGTGGTTCATCACGCACCGAAGTGGGATAGCGGTTGCCTGATTGGCTCACGACTTTGTGATCATGCGGCGCGGTGATCGTTCGCTTGGAGTCACGCGCGCCACCCCACCCCAGCATGAGGCTGGCAAACAGCAGATTACTTGCAGCATGTCGGACGGGTCTGGCGGTGAGTGTGAGGCATTATTGGGCGTACGTGTGGCCATCAGCGTTGGTGGTGAGCTGGGCTTTGGGCGTGGTGTGCAATTGGGTGGAGTCGTGGTTGACATGGGCTCCTGGTAACGGTGCTGCGTCAAGATTCAGCCGCTTACGCACCCCGGACCCGGGGCGGTAATGACAGCCTTTCGGTACCACAGTTTTCGATTTGATGGCTTGGTACAATCGTCTCGAGGAAATTACTTCATACATTGCTTTAATTCTACGCCGTCATGTTGCTACAGTCAAGCTATTGCAGCAGAGCTCTTTTGGATTTGTGGAAAAATCCATAGTGTATGCCAATTCTGAACTCGCAGCGTGCAGGAACTCATATCATAAGCTAAAACTTGGCATCCACCCATATTCCGACCCTTGTCCTCGTCTTACAAGCCACCGATATCTCAAGTATCCCAAAAGCGTGGTGAAGAAGGAAATTTATCATAAGGGAAATTGGCTTTGTGTAATCACGGTCATTTATAAATATACCTGTCCAAAAAAAAAAAAAAAAACTTCGGCATTACCCCATGGCTTCCAAAGAAAAAGAAGGGAAACAGGAGGGAGGTAGAAAGCCCTATCACTTGCTATGTCGGAGTGCCAAAGATGTTGTTTCACCAGCCCAGAACCTTCTTGCTGTAGACATTCCAAGAATAATTAAATGCACAGCGGCTCCGACACCCTACTCCTTCAAACCGTAGTGCAGACCCCAACACCGGCATATTGTCCCTGGAAGACGCTACCCTCCGCTAATCCACTCGCATCTCTTGCAGAAAACTACCTTCTGCAATGTAGTCCAATTCGGCTGTGAGGAATATGGTTCCGCATCTGGCAAAAGCCTTTGACTATGTCAACGTTCAGGAGGTCACCACGTGCCCACCTAGGACAGGTAGAGCATTGTCAGCATGAATTAAAACGTTATGAATATGAAGAGATACATCTCTGTACGATGTTGTAATTTAGACTGAGGAATCTTTGAAGTGATTCAAGTCTTGGCGCGTCACTAAAACGCCTGCGGAGGGGTGCCAACGAGTCGTAGAATCAATGAGCCCAGAAACATGTATGAGTATCCCTGTATTGTATCTTAACGCCCGCTAAAGGAGATGTGCCTTTCGAAGTGCGCTCCAAAATAAGACTTGCTCTGGGTCTGGGCTTTGTGCAGAAGGACTCCAAACGGGCCCTTGCATGGTAAACAACGCTCGTTGAGAGATTTTGGGTCAACTGAAACATCTTGCATGAGCTGCTATAGTCAAACCTCTCCTCTCGAGTAACCTCAGGAGGGCTACCTAAAATGTTTCTAAAGAAAATCTTGGCAAATGGCTCGTTCTAGGTCCGACGCATAGTAACACATAAAAGCGTTCGCTGAGACAAAGTCAAAGGGATTATTCAGCGCCAATGTCACCTTAGAATCATCCACTTGATCAGCCTTGCATACTCCTGAATGGAGAACGAGTCTATATAAACGAGTAGCATTGACAATGCTCGAGATGGTTATCTACTCACTTACATATTCCCAACGCCCAATTCGCAATCAATCTTTCATCTCGCGGCTTGAGACTCTGTGATTCGAACTATTTTCCTCGTTACAATGGCATTTTCAAGCGCACCTGAGCCATATGTATTTCCCCCTTCTCAAGAGTTTCGCGGAAATGACGGCCTCTGGTCCACCTTCATCGTACGGATTGGTTCGCCTGCCCAGGAATTTCGCATACTTCCCTACACAAACAGCGACAATATCATCATCCCACTCGCAGATGGCTGCGTAGGGGAAGACGTTGTGTCGGGGACACTGTGCGGTTCGTTGCATGATGCAATGGCATCCAACAGCCGAGACAACACTGGTCTTGTGATCAACAGCAGCACGTCGTGGAGAAACATTGGAATCTTCAGCTTACTTCTGGGACGACAGTGGGGCATGCAAGGGAGAGCACAGTTCGGGTACGACACAGTGGGCTTAGCTGTGCAGAACAGTGGAGGGCCGACCCTTGACGATCAGATCGTCGCAGGGATCACAAAGGTGGAGCCGTTCATGGGTGGCTTCCCTTTGGGAGTCATGCCGACCAGTTTCAGCACTTTCGAGCACCCCCAGCCGAGCTACCTCGTCAGCTTGAAGAATCGCGGTATGATGCCAGGATTGGGGTTTGGGTACAACGCCGGGGCCCATTATCGATACAGCGGTGTGACAGGAAGCCTTGTGATTGGTGGATACGACGCATCCAGATTCGATAGCGAGAGGACGAAGACATTCAGGTTCGGCCATGATGACAATGACAAGTTTACGGTTAGCGTCGGAAACATCACGGCTGTGGGTACGCTTCAAGAGAGCGTTTCGCTTCTCACGGAGGGTATAACCGCAAGCATTGACAGCACTTTGCCATACCTTTGGCTACCGACCGAGGTCTGTGACAGATTTCAAGCAGCCTTCGGCTTGGTGTACGACGCACACACACAGATGTACCTCGTTAACGATACGATACATGACCGCCTTAGACAACTCAACCCAAAGATATCGCTTACGTTGCATGACGATGCAGATACGGAAGACGCCGTCCTAATAGACCTGCCGTACGCAGCGTTCGATCTCCAAGCAAGTTGGCCACTGATGGAAAACAAGACGAACTACTTCCCAGTGAGAAGGGCTATGAACAATAGGCAGCATACACTTGGGCGAGCCTTTCTACAAGAAGCGTAGGTCTTTCCTTAGCCAGTTCTTGGTGACAAGGCTCTGACGGTTGCTTGCAGGTATCTCGGCGTCGACTACGAGAGACGCATCTTCAACGTAAGCCAGGCGAAATTCGCAAGCCCGATGCCCGAACAGCAAATCATCCCAGTCGAATCGGACACGATGGGCCATTTCCATCCCTCAAGATTATCTCTCGCGGCCAAGTTGGGGATTGGTTTTGGCATCGCCGGCGTCGTTATCCTCGTTATGCTTGTAAGATTGTTCTGCTGCTTGTTGACACATGGTACAAAACCATGCGCTTCGCGCGTTACTTTTTGCGCCGATGCCGCCATTGTCACTGCCACAACCTCTAGTAAGGAAGTTGCTTCGACCGAAGTTTCTGAGATTCGGCCGAAGGAGGCGGACCCGCAGGAGTTGTATTCAGACAAGGGAGCACACAAGATGGTGTAGCCAACGCGCGGTTGTAAAGTCTCCATCATTCTACCTCAAGCATGCGACGGAACAGATCGACTTCATAGTGAGCGGAGCGCGAGAGGCGAAGGCGTACTAGGAGTGTTTAGCGAAGTGAGATTGGCTGGAGTCAATTAATGGAAGATTGCTTCGTTCCATAACCAACGTCTAACATGCAGCGCCAGTGACCGACGGCAATCCGAGATGTTTGGATAGTCAAAGTTTTTCGAGGTGGAACAGTGACTGCTTCCTTGTTTGAGGACAGGTGTGCTGTCATTGGTGGAACTGGTCAGCGCTAGTCCATTTTTGATCGGCGCCGGCCGTTTTGGGAAGCCGAGCACTTCGGGGCTTTTTGGGCATTTCTATTCCCCTCCGTCGAAGGAGATGTGGAGGTTGAATGGCGCCTTCATCATAGGATCATGGCTTTGCTCCGCTCCTTGACGTTTGGAGTGGTAGCGTCTGAGAGTATTTAAATGGCCACCTTCTGTCCATAAAGCAGACCTGAGAAGTTGCAAAATGAAGTGAAGCCGCCTTTTCCAACCGTCATGCTGTGGCCGTGAGAAGAAGAAGAAGATTCAGTAGCTAAGCAAACGGCGTGCTTTGTTTCTCCTCACGCTTATATTGCCCTGTCATGTTCTGGTTGTGCTGCGGGTGCGACATGGCATCAGATTCCATTCGTCTCAAAGGGCGGTGGAACGGTTCAAAATCGCGCCGGTAAGTTGCTTTGAAATCCCACGAAGCGCCTCACTGACTCTTAGCGCAGGAGTCCGCGGAGTCCGCCATCACTCAGTGCAGATTATACGGGATCGACGAGATTCGCAGTCGATTGACTTGGAGACGAATGGCCCAAGCCCGGAAGCATATCCCTCGGTAAGCTTCTTGGTGGGCATGTGGACACTGAGGCTTGAGGATATTGAGCGCTTTGGTGTAGACTGGACAATAAGGTTTCGGCCGAACCGCAGCGGAGTACAGAGAGGTCACGGTGAGCATGAGCAGCAACACATTTCGACGTGGATGACTCGATTGCGCAGGGATGCTAGGCCTCCCTCCTGAGCTGCGATGGAGAGTGACGCGGGCGGCTCATGGCAGGGCGGGCGCCAAGACAGGGTGCTGTCAGAAGTAATGTTCTCGACTCCCAGGCCGAGGCCGAAGGCGAGGGTGATGCGTCAGACACCAGCGGCCTTAGCGTGACCGAGAGCGCGAACGGCAGGCACGACAAGCTCCAGCCAATCCTCGCCAATTCCGCCCGCTCCAAATTCATCTACTACTTGGTCTCCACCTACAACTTACACTTTTGCGACCTTTTCAGCCTCTCCGCCCCCTCGACGCGCTCCTCGAATGTTCCGCTCACCGGAGCCCGCTCGCGACCGCAACACCCCCCAGCGAGCGGCGTCAGCTCAGCACCGCCCGCGCCGTCCCTGAGCCCGGCGCCATGGCTACTCTCCTTGTCCCTAGCGGACAGCCTACCCATCCCGCTGTATGTGCTTCCCCAGCCTTGCGTCAGGCCACAAGGCACCAATTCCTCCGGAGCTCGGCCTCGCATCCCGCCGTTCTGACACCAATCTAGTGCGATCTATGCTACGCCCGAAAGGTACCCACTTTTTTCTGACGTCCATGCAGCATTCCTCTTACTCCAAACACAGATCAAATGCGATAGAAATGATCCCTGTGGCAATTGTGTCGACTCCAAGGCGAAATGTCTAAGGACCCGCCCCAAACGTGTTGGCAGACCGCGCCAGTCTGCTGGGCCCGGAGCGTATGTTCCCTCGCCCGTCCCATCTCCTCCTCGTTAACCTGCTTTAGTGATGGCAAAACGGAATCAATGATCAACCGCCTGTCCCGCCTGGAAAGCTCAGTTACCCGCTTAGCGTCCCTTCTGTCAAAGGACAAGAATGTTGGCGAAGAAGATGACTCCACATCTCCTGCCGACCAGCAGGACAACGCCACTGTCAAAGACACTCCGCCATCACGAAGTCAAGCAGGTTCCAGTCCATCCAATGAACAAGACAGGCCAGCCAAAAGAGTAAGGCTGGAAAGCCCCACGGCCTCTCCCAAACCGGAACCGAATACAGAAAAAGAATCCCTTTCTTGTCCTGTATCCAAGACCCCTGAGCACGACTTTGCCATGGCCACAGAAATCGAAGCCCAGAATTTCATCCAAGGCGAGCTTGCAGACGCTTCTCGATCCATTGGCGTTGACCGCCGCTCCGTCCTCGAGGCTGCCTTGGAGTTTATCGGCCAAATGGAGCACCCTCCAATGCCGCGCCGCGTCCTTGACACCAAATCATGCGAAATTGAAATATCCGATTGTCTGGTTTCACCATCGCCTGAATTCTTCCATATGATACTATCGGGTAAACAGCACCATACCCTCTATGCTAGTTCGCTGAATCTGATTCCCTAGTCAGAATCCCAACGCATATATCCAGCTGCCTATGACTTGGAGTTCTCGACTTATATCTCGCGAGAAACCCTGGAGCGAATGGTTCTAGCTTTGCACAACAGGAGCGAAGATCAGCAAACCCTGCTCCAGTACTCGGTCTGTGTGAATGCTTGTGCTGGCACCTTCCTCTCGCATCTCCCCGAGTATGGAGAAAGCGACGACATGCAGCGCGCTCTTGAGAAGTCCAAGGATGACTATCTGAGAAGAGCACTGAATGCTATGAATTATATCGGCGTCTTGGGCACACCCTCCCTTGCCTTGTTGCAGGCCCTTCTAACCGGCGTAAGTGCTTCGTCTGGCGAACAGGGAAACTGGTAATTGTTGATGAATGATAGACTACCTTGTTTCAAAAACTCGGCGATACCTCCAAATGCTGGATGATGGCCTCCAGCGCATGTCGTGTCTGCGTTGCCCTCGGATTACATCACAGCCAACCTCGCGCACCACCAAATGACCAACTTTCATCTGAAAGTAAAGAATTACGAGCCTGTTTTCTGTGGAGCTACGTTTTCGACAAAGGCCTGGCCATGAGCCTTGGCCGACCTGTCACCATGCCAATTTGGGATGTTCCCGAGGACGTCATTGCGCCCATTGAACCTGACCGACCATTCACTGCATTTGTACATATCCTCTTCCAATTCGCAAAAGTCCAGGCTACAATCGTATGCGACTTACACTTCCAACCCGCCCAAGGAAACTCTCCGCAGCGCAAGGAAGCCACTATCAGTTCACTGAAGCGCCAAATGGACAAAATCCAGAAGCACATAGTTGAAGTACGTAGCATCGCTGCTAGAGCCATGACTTCAAGCTTACCATCAATAGATTCGAGCCTTCCCGCCTCACTCTTCGGATGCCTTTTTGATGAGCGAATGGATTTCGCTTGACTTTGTTTATCACTCTATCATGACAGTCATTCTTCGCTTCGACACCGGCGTTACCATAGACCCCATCAAACGTGAGGAGTGTCTGGACCATGCCCGGAGAGCTTTCGTCGCCCTTCGTAACCTCAGAACCCATATTCATGCGTGCATGAACGGCAAGACCTTTGCCTCTTTCTTACCATGGTTAGTGTACAGTAGTAGACGACCACTATCCATGCCATACTAACAATCGCCAGGACGGTCCTCTACTACCCTCTCCGTCCTTACTTTGTCCTGTTTTGCAATGTTGTCGCTACTTCCCATGCCGGCGACTTTGAGCTCATGAAGGAGTTTGCCAACATCCTCATGGAGCTTCCGAACCTCAACTCCTCTGCACAGCGTCTTCAAAAGCTCTGTGCTACTCTCGTGGGCCTTTGTGCCCCACTTGTCCAACGCGCACAAGACCAGAAGCAATCTTCCCGGGCCAATACCCACTCAGATCAGAAGAATGACAGTAATGGAGCCTCCACCCTCGAGAGGCCGCAGCAAATGTTTCAGAATGGCGTCATTGGTGATGGTGGAATCCCCACGGTTGGACCAAGCACCGAATCTGGGACTTCAATTGGTTCATGGTTCCAACACAACATGTTACACGGAGATGCATCTTCTGCAGGAGTTGGATCGCTGGGAGCACAGGATATCCACGCTTCTGGGCGGACAAGCTCAAGCGAAGAGATGCTCAACGCATTGTTCGATGTCCAGCCAAGCCTTGATTGGCTTGGAAGTGACGTTTTCGGACAGGGAACGAATTGGACTGATTTTGATGGCGGGTTCAACATCAATTAAACGAGTCACGATGGAACATTTGGATCTGGAGGAAAAAAGAATGGGTATTACACGCGAATACATATGGCGCATGACGGTGAATTTTCGGAAAGGAGACAACTGCCTTTCCCTGTCTGTACTATCACCATAAGGAACGGATCTGCACCGCTCACTATTTTCTGTATACTATTTTCCTTTAAAGCAAGGGTCAACTTTAAGAAGACCTCTTGTGGCAAGAACGGAGGAGGCTTCGGTCGTTTGTTAATGTCGATTAACTGAAACATGATCTCTGGTGCTCAAGCACCTGGAAATATGGCGTTCTGGAGAAATAAAGTTGGTTTGGGTCATCGATTGCTCCAGCTCTATTCCATCTCAAATGAGTAGCTCGCGAACCTCGGGTCGAATACGAGTACCTATATCCCTGCAAATTTCCTTACGCGGAAGGGCACTTGGCCAATATAGGCAATGAAAGCTATCGTCTGGACCTAGCCGTATCGTTATTGGTTCTACATTTACGTCTGGGCTGCGGACAATTGTTTGATCTCCCCATAACACAGAGTTATCAGCCGTACCGAATTTCCTACAAGACTTTTCTTTACTAGACTCTTCTGCACTAGCATTCATTTTTTTTTTTATCTCTAACTACCTGATGGGATTGAAGGGTGATTGATTAGTAGCTACGGTGGGCTTGGGCGATATGCACCCAAGCAAACTACACTAAGCCTAATCGAGCAACAAAGATGTTGTAGCAAACGCAGCGGGCTATCGGCAGATAGTGCCTACCGGCATGATCATTACTACCGAATACTTGTCAGCGTCTAGAGTTGGCTAACAAATCATCGAAGTGATGACCACTGTTGGTGGCGGGACTCATGACCGCTATCTAGGGCGTGATAACAAGATATTTCTTTGAGCCGAGCACATGAGCGACAGAGCTGCTGATGGTACATTTTCAGACAAGGTGCTGCTTGCACGGGGACATTCCAATTCTAGATTTCTGCAGGGGGGAAGCACAAGCGCCACTCCAGCCATCCTAGTATCAACAAGCTTTTTCCATCAGCTCGCTGGAAAATCCGTGTAGCTCTTTCGGGGTTCTCGGTGTCCGACTGCCACGTAGCACGCAAGGCAAGAAAGCGCTCCGGTCTCCGAGCAAATAGGATTCATGCGCCCTTGAGCCCAGGTCATACTTTACCGCTCCCCCCTCACCCCATGCTCCCGCCACTATCCGCCAACACAACCACCATCCGGCTCCGCACGGCAGCAGTATTAGCATTTACGAGGGAACGAATGAGACAAAAGGTCTGATGATCTGCAAATCGGCCTGGTGGCAGTCGAAACGCGGGAGCCGTGACGTAACTGAACCCGCGGGTCCGCCGGGTGGTGCGGCATCCGGACATCCGAGGTCGGCATCCAGAGTGAGTGGAACAATAAATATGGCGAAAATGAAGCAGGAAAAATTGGGACAGCTATTATAGTCTATTTTGCAGAGTCCGTGCTTGATCAGCTGTTGTCCAGTACAGCCGGTACCGCGAAGTCAGAATCTCGTCATATATCACACCGGTCTTTCGTTCAATCATTGCCAAATGCTGGACCCCATCGAAGGTTGTTTCCGCCTTTTGATTCGCTGCTTCCTCTACTCGCCTTACGGAAAGCACAGGCGAAACCCTTCTGAGCCAAAGAAAAAGAAGAAGAAGGTGAAGAAGGAGAGGAAGGAGAAGAAGGAGCGACGACAAAAAGAGGAGGCAGATCTGGAAAGGGCTAAGGCGGTGGAGAACGGGGTCTTGCCAGCCGCAGACCAAAGTCCAACGACTACCTCTCCCGGCGATAGTCCTATGAACACGCCCAAAATATAAGGAGATTTGGACCCATCAACATAGCTGTCCTCTCAACTACACCCACGCCAAACCGCAACAACCGGTGAAAGAATCCTGACAGCGGAACTTAAGATTGGAGCCTCGATTTGAATTCGAACCTCATCCATCGCCACCGACAAACCGATACTCACACACCAAAAAAAAAAAAAAAAAAGTCCGCAACACAACCGAACAACCCAACCACTACAGCGATGACCACCACCACCACCCCACCCCCTAGTCATCAGACCGCAACCACCACCACCAAAACCCCTCAGCAACCCCCCAAGAAAGCATCCCTCCTCAGCCGCTTCCTCCTCTTCGCCAAGCTGGGCCCACCCGTGCCGCAACGCCGCCGCAACCGCCCAACCGTGTCCGATGCAGAGCGTAGGCTGGCGGCAAAGCACCGGATGAGCGTAGAGGACTACCGCGAGTGGCGAATGTCTCTGTCGACGTCTGCAGCCTCGTCTCGGTCGAGGAGCGCTGCGGACGAAGAAGGGGAGCGGGACGATGACGATGGGGTTTTGATGTCCGGGGCACATGGCGACGATGATGGGGAGGAGGTGAGGCTCAGACGGGATGATGATGACGATAATGACGACAATGAAGATGGAAGGAGGCGGCGGAGGAGGAGGAGGAGGAGAAGAAGCGAGGAGTTGGAGAGAGAAAGGGAGGCGGCGGTGCCTCGGGTTCAGCAGAGGGGAGAGTCGAGCCGTGATGGGAGCGTCGGTCGCTACGGAGACTTGCAGAAGGAGTGGAAGGGTGAACGCGCTCGCTCTTCATCCTCCTCCTCCTCCTCCGCCGCTTCCGCTTCCGCCTCTCCATCCTCCTCCCCACCCAACGCAACGGCCTCTCCGAGTACTGCTCCCGCTACTACCCGCACCGCCCGGACCGACTCCTTGCTACACGCCCCGCAGCCGAAGCAGCAGCATCACGACCAACATTTCAACCACCAGCCAACTCCGCCCCCTCCCGACCGGCGAAGCAGCATTAGCGCTAGGAGCAGCAACGGTGGCCACGATGACGATAGGGGTGAGGCGAGGACCCGGCCCAGCACAGATTTGCTGCTTGCCAGCAACAAGCAACCAACAGCTCGGAAAGACAACGATATAAAGCGAGGCCGAGGAGGGCTGGTCAAGACTTTGTTCCTTCGACGAAGGGGTAACAATGATAAGGATAAGGGGGTGCTGAGAGGGAGGGGAAAGGGGAGGGAGCGGGTTTTCAGTAAGTGAAGGGTTGAGAGTGGATACCTGGACCGTCCTCGAGACGTTGGCGTTTTTAGGAAGGCTTTTGTATATAGCAGTGATGATAGTGATGTGATATGATACCTGGTTTCCTCGTCTCCTGGATGCTATATTTCATATTTTTTCTCTCATGCTGTTGGTAGAAGCAAATAGGCGCCTCGCAATGCCGCTATGATAGGGAAATGTGAAAGAACCCACCGAATATGCTTCATTCCCGTCACCGAATCATGCCCACCTCTCACGGGATATGCGCCTCAATCACTCCTCGCCTTTCTCCTGTCATTCCCCTCGTCGCCCTTTTCCTTGATTTCGTGCACCTTCATGTCGAGACCGACCCAGAATCTCTTCCCCCTCCACTTCACAGTAACGCCGCCGTACACGGCCCACGCCCAGACAAGCCACGCCAAGCCCTCTCTCCCCAGCCACGCAAGGAACCACTCTCCGAACGGCCTTCTCGTGCCATTCGGCGTCTTCGGCGGTCTCGCGAACGGTGGCGTGCACTCATCCACCTCGATGCTGTGAGCCGAGTGAAGCTTGCGGTACAGCGTCCAGTCGACAAAGCACCAGACAGCGACGTTGGCGAACCAAAAGGCCCAGAAAGCGGTCCACGTCTGGGGGATACCCAAGGAGTCGTGGAAGAAGGGCAAGGTGGTAACGGCGAAGGCGCCGTAGAGGGAGCACAGGAATGACTCGGTGCCGGGCTCGACGAGGGTGGCGAGGGTAACAGTGAACTTGCGCACGCGCAGCCAGCGCACGCGGCGGGCGACGTACTCGCTCACGCTCATGCCGGCCATGGGCTGGATGGCCAGGTCGCCGAAGCACATGGCGTGCTTGCCCCAGCTCTCGCCGTTCTTCTCGGCGGGGATCTGCTGCTTCCACAGCCGGTCGCCGATGAGGTGGTCCTCGCAGATGTTCTCGGAGAAGAAGTCGATGCCCTCGGCGTGCTGCGGGAGCGGGCCGGTCAGGGCGTTCAGATGCGAGCGGCGGAACATGTTGGACTTGCCGACGATGCAGGGGGCGATGAGCACCGTGTTGATGGCCGTGTAGAACTTGGCGTGGGACGACGACATGAACAACTCCTCCAGCCGGCCGCCGCCCAACTGCAGGATGCGGGACTGGTCGGCGGGCGTGCGGAGCTCGTGGCTGGCGGTGCTGCTCGACGCGACGCGAGCGTGCCCGTTCGCGTCGCCGTTTAGCAGGCCTTGCGACTCCTCGCCGAGCGGGGCCATGTCCGTGTCGACGACGAGCGGCAGCTGGTGCACGAACTTGTTCTTCCTGCGGCCGCCGTAGCCGCACAGCGTGTCGACCATGCGGCCACACACGCCGCGGCCGACCCATACATTGCAGTCGAGAATCCACACGATGTCGCCCTTGGCCTCGCGATATGCCCTGCTCATGTTCCGGATCTTGGGGTTAGGGCCCATGGGCGGGCGGCTGGCATCGTCACGGTCGGTGCTGCCATTGAGCAGCGGATCGTCGGTCTCGATGAGAATTTTCGCGTCAAAGGACGGGAAGTCGTCGATCAGGCGCTGCAGCGTCGGGTAGGCCGGATCATCGCGCGATGAGATGCAGAAGTAGATGGTTAGCTTCTGCGGCGGGTACGTCTGGCGGAAGGTTGCGGCGAGGCAATCGTAGAGGCTGGGCTCGAGGCCCTTGACCGGGCGGATGACGGTGACGTGCGGGATGTCGTCGGGCGGGAGCTGAGTGAGGCAGAAGGCGGCTGGACGCGGAGACGAGTACCATCGCCGTCTTTGGGGACGGGGTCAGCAGAGGCGCTGGCGGGCGGGCGGGAGTGCTTACTTACAGCTGGGTGTAGCCGACGGTGCAAACCACGACAACGGCAACATACCACACCAGGGCTATGCTCGCCAGCACCTCGACGGGCGCGAATGGCGAGCTTTCATCTGGCAAGACATTGGAAGCCGCAGCTTCCTTGGCTGCTGCGATGCTCACCATCCGCAGCTACTGAGCCTTGGGAAATCGCTGCCGGTGCGGGCCAAAAATGTCGAACCAGAGTCGGAGTTGGGATCGGAGGTGGTGAGGGCGCCCAGACGGTGATGTCACTGCCGAGCTCCGGATATAACTCGCTTTTCTCCACACCGACTGGCTTGGTGAGTGGAGATGGGAGCGATGAATGTTGTCGCTGTGAAAGTGTGTCGGTCACTTCGGGTGGCTTGCCGCTGTTCCTAATTTCAGCGGAGGATCCGACAAGGTTTTGCCGCACCTTGCAGTGAAAGCTAACAGATTGATGGCTTTTGTATCTACATCGTCTCCACGAAAGTCGTCGGACGCCATACAGAAAAGACCAATTGCGGAAGCGCCGGATAGTGGAAAAGCAAAGCTTCAAGTAGGAAATGGTATCTAACTAACATTACAAAAATCGTGCTTCATCTCTGCTGCTGCTCCTGCCGCCACAAAGGCGCCCTGTCGTTCGCCCCATATTCACTCGGCACCTGCTCGAAATCGGCCTTCGTCATCTCGATGGTATCCTGCGACATGCGTCTCTCCTCCTTTTCTAGTTGGCGTCGCACCCACCACACGTACACCCAGAATCCCGCTGCCATCAGCGCTAGCCCGCCGATGACGCCGCCCAACACGGCACCAATCAGGCCCCTCGCCGCGAACCCTCTGTGCCGGCTTCCTGCATCCGCGGGCTGCGGCACGGTACGCGGGCACCATGTTATCGGCTGGTTGAAGAGGGGCATGGGGATGACCTGCGCGAGGTGGAACGAGTAGTTCTCGTAGTCCAGCATCACGTATACCTGCGTGAGCCAGGCCGAGCCCAGCAGGAACGGCGCGTCGTCGTCGGCGTCGTCGTCGTTGTCGTTCTCCGCCGACACGTCCGCGACGGGCGAGATGCCCGACACGTTGAACATCATCTCGGGCGGCAGCGTCACCCGGAAGCCGTCGGATAGCACGATCGTCATGGTGCCGTTGAAGGGCCTGGACAGCCGCAGCGAGCCGTCCGGGTAGTCTGACGACACGGCGCCGAGCTGCTGCTTGTAGTTGCGAACCACCTGCTTGGGTAGCCGGAACGGGAACTGGTCCGTCGTGATCTGCGCGTCGAAGCCGTCGAAGCCTTCGGAGAGGTTGGCAAAGCGCGAGCGGTCGAAGAGCGACACGTTCCGCGTGATGGTTCCCGTTGGGTCGTCCAGCACGATGTCGCTGACGCGCACCTGCAGCGGGTTCGGGTCGCTGGTCGTCATGCTGTAGTTGTGCACCTCGCCCGTGAAGCGCTGCGGGTCGTAGCCGCCAAACGTGTTGACGCCTATCGCCATCCCGCCTGCTCGATCAAAGCTGTTTCCGATGTACATCGCGTACGTCCGACCAGCAATCATGCCCACCTCAAAGAGGCGCTGTAGCATGGTTGATCGTTGGCCCATCCCCAGGATTCCCGGGTTTTTGTCGCCGTCCGTCGCCATGGTGAAGCGCATACCGGGCAGGAGCGTCTGCCACGCCGGATCCGTGCGGAAATAGTGAGTGTACATTTGCATCACATCGCGGCCTCCAAAACTGTCGTTGAAAGCGGTTTCGGTGAAGTCTGTGGATTGATAATTGTCGTCTTGCTGCCAGCTGCTCCCAGTCAGCATGCGAGCACTTGTCCAACACAGACTAATGAAAATACCCTTGACTATTGAAGAATATAGATACCTACGTTGGCGAATCAGTGACATCGACTATGCCACCGGTATTGTCTCTGCAGTTCTCGAGCTTGCTGTGTTCACAGAATTGGTCCGAAGCTACTGACGTCTCATTCTGCGTGAGCGACGGCCATAAGGATAGGTTCTGCGCCGGCGTGCCCATTCCCAAGAACGATCCATACTGTTGGACTCCTGTGCCATGCACTGCGCGCATGTGAATGTCGACATATACCGGCGGTATCGAGCAGTTGATAGCAAGAGCGGCGGGCAGGAGGGACAAGCCGCTAGAGAACAGAGTGAGTAGCGGCCGCATCGTGTTGCGCCGCTGGATGAACTTGTTGGTCAGACTCCTGAGAGAGTAAAGCCACAGTCAGAGGAAGGATCAAGCAGGAGTAGTCATGGTCAGAAGTCGAGAAAAAGACCAGTGGAGGGAAGCGCAATCCGCCCTGCCGAGAGAGCGCCTCCCGCTGTATAAAGCGCATTTAGCTCGTGCCCACATGGCCTTGGGCTGACGCTTTTTGCCTCCTCTGGTTGCAGGACACAGATCGGCACATAAACCTGGGTTCATCATCAGGGCTGCAGCACTCTGGATGCCGCCACCCCGCCGCTGATAGGCCGTCTTCATACCAAGCATGTGCCCGCCGGACCCGCTCCATAGTCAACCGTGAGATGAGACATCCCTTTCTCCGCTTTCCGAAGCACGAATGGTTGTACAATGCTAGCGCGAGGTCATGTCAGCGGCTGCTGACGGCGTAGCAGACGCAGGTTGAGCGGCGCTCCAATCAGAGATGTGCGACCTGCGGAGAGGCGCGTGATAGGCGTTCTTGTTCACCGAGCCGGCGGATTGGCCGTCGCCAGCTCGCTGGGGGCCTAGGCGCGTCTCTTGCGGCTGTGGGGATGTGGGTTGGAGTGCAGCGTTGTAGGTGGGCGATAAAAATAGACTCAGCGCGTAGTACCATCACGTGTTCTGCTGGACACCGATAATGCCGTGCGGGCCAAAAGGTATCTATGTATAGTTATCTCGACAGGCGTACATATAGCCTGTATGCAGTCCGACATCCTCCTCCGCCATATTCGCTTTTTCCGTCTTTGTTTCGAGGCAGAAACCGGCTAGCAACGAGGCACGCCTGTGTCGGCATCCAACGTCAGAGCAAAAATAGCTGCTATTCGATACACCACCCCGCAAATCGGCCCCCACGTGCCCATTTCGCTCTCTGTGAGACATAGCAAATCTTTCGTACCGTAGACTCTACTGCGCTGATAGCACTATGCGCGAAAAATCTGCACAAGCCGCGTACACCTCTTCCGTCCGCGCCGGTTCCACCGTGTCGTGCTATGACGCGTATGGCTGCAGCCTTGGACTA
This sequence comes from Lasiodiplodia sp. KE8368, assembly GCA_023087525.1. NCBI lineage: Eukaryota > Fungi > Ascomycota > Dothideomycetes > Botryosphaeriales > Botryosphaeriaceae > Lasiodiplodia > Lasiodiplodia sp. KE8368. The sequence goes on from JAJMYN010000019.1 coordinate 69,711, forward strand.
TGATCAGCAACCCGGGTAAGCTTACAAAGCTTAGCATGCTCTCTTGCGACACCGCAAGGCTGGACTTAGATCTTCTATCATGGAAAAATCTCTGGGCGATAACAGAACCGAAGAGAAACACAAACCCCTCTCGCCCCCGCGCGGTGAATACTGCATGAAGGAACCATGGGTCGTGTAATCATGGATGCATGTGTCAGTTGCGAGCTGATCGGTCGTCATCCGAAGGCAATCATGTGTCGAGGAGAGTCCACCGTTTCTCCGCAGCGCTGGGGCCAACACGCTTTGCGACTAGTGGCAGTGTGTTCGTAATGGCGTCCTTCGGGATCTTGGGGAATCTGCTTGCGTCGGTTAACGTTCACATGCTAGCTTAATTCTGAAACCCTACCTTTTCTTGAGAGCCTCGATCAAGGCAATCTTCGTCAGATCGCTCCCCTCGACCGCCTGCTTGAATTCGCCAACGAGCTCCTCAGGGATCGTCCTCTTTGGCGGCTTTGGAGCCCCAGCCGTGCCGTTCACTGCCTTCGCAGGAAGCTTGGCATTGCCGACATTTGCACCATTTTCAGGCCGAGCGTGGAGTGGTAGCCTTGGAGGTTGCATCATGCCGAATACGTCCTTGGCCCCCGAACCCGATGTCGCCTGCGCTTCCGTCTCCCAGTAAGCTGTTGAGAAGGGGTCGATGGATATCGGCGTCGGTTCTTTTGCTGCGTCAGTCCAGGCTATTGAAGAGAGGAGGGAAATGACCTACCGAGCAAAACACCCATCCTATATTCCGACAATGTCACATTAGCGTCAACAGAACCGTCCGCCTTCCTCAGCACTCCCTTGTTGTCTTCCCAGCAAAGACCAGTGGAAACCGGCTCTAGATCTCCTGTGATAAGACGACGCTTGCTGTGTGCCGCTTCATCGTCATCTTCAAGGAAATCTTCGAGATCTTCTGCTCCTTCACTCTCAACGTCCTCTTCGTCTTCCGCATCCAGATCCTCTCCCTCCTCTGGCTCTTCCCACTCGCATTCCGAGTCGTAGTCGTAGTTGGCTTCAGGCAAACTTTTTGAGAAAGGATTGATCGCGAGTCTCCGCGACTCTCGATCCGACTGAACCTTGGTGAATGTGCCGCAGTAGGGAGGTCGAACATCCTCAGTGAAGTGGATATACTTCATAGGAATGGTCTTAAGGGTGTCAAGGAGGTCCCGCATCTTCTTTTCTGAAGACTCTTCGGTCAGATCAACAGGCTGGTCTGATGAGCCCTGCAGACGAGCAACAAGATCCCTCACGAGCGGAAACTTGACACCCCTCTTCCCCTGTTCTGCAGCTGGCACACCTAGTAGTGTGACGAAGTCGCGTTTTTCGAGCAGATCCAGCACTTGTTGCTTGGTTTGCTCCGAACCAGATGCTGCCATCTCGTCCAGCTTCGCAATGGCCACCTCTCTGTCTGTGTCGCTTCGGTCTGCCCAGAATAGCGTTTGCGGTGCCAAAATTTCATGTGTCTTCTTCTCGTACGGGAGGAACGTTTGCTCATAATCGGACTGGACCTTCTTCTGGGGCGAGGGGGGCTTAGAGGGACTGGCAGCAGGTTCGCCCGGGTCGGCTGAGATGGACTTTCTTCTATGCGCAAGCTCTGTGGTGTTGACGCCCCCCTTCATGAACCATTGATTAAGCTTGGGTTGAGCCTGGGGACAAACCAAATTAGCAGAGCTCTTTAAGCGTGATCTACGCACACACCTTTGCCTTCTTCTCCTTCTCCTCTGCCTTCTTCTGTTTCTCCATCTCCTTCTCGCGCTTCTTGGCTTCGGCTTCCTCCTTCTTTTTCCTGACTTCCTCATCCTTCAGCTTCTTGGCTTCGTCTTTAACCCGCTTAGCTTCCTCCTTCTGGCGCATTTCCTCCTCCTTCTGTAGCTTCTTTTCCTCGCGTGCCTTGGCCTTAGCTTCCTTGTCCAACCGTTGTTGCTCTTTTTCCTGGGGAGTTAGCCGCCTTCGCTTTGCTGGCGTTGCACCGGCAGTTGAGGGATTCAATGTCGAAGCAGCAGCGGCGGTAGCAGATGCCAGGTTGCTCGGAGCGGGAGACAAATTGGCTCGGGCAATGCCGCTTTGAGGTAGCGGGCTCTGGTCGGGCGAGACGATCGATTTCGGCGTGGATAGATCCGAGCTTTGCGGGGAGCTAGGCGGGTTCTTGACAGGTGTTGCTTGCACGTCGGACATGTCAATATCGTCTGGAGCAGGCCGTTTCCGCGATGGGGACGCGGCTTGAGGTAGAGCGTCAGCCATTGCGCCGAATCTCGTCAGATGGCCGAGACGTTGGTGCACGAAAAGAAGGGTACGAGAGACAGGAAAGAATCCAAGTGTCTGCGAGGCGGGAAGTTGCTATGGCTCGGAGGATGAGGTAAAGGGCAAGTACGCCAACGCGACCCAGACGCGTCTCCCGCCTAACGGTCCGTGCGCGTCGCGCGCCAACGAGAGCCGCGCTTTTGCCCGCAGATCTCCGCCCCGCCATTCACCTGTCACCGCCGCGGGGACCTTGTCGAAGATGGACCTCGACGAAGGCATGCTTTTTGATGCCAGCTCATCTCCGGACCCGCACGAGGAGTCACTGACCGATACAGCATCCACTCCCTGGGTAACATCCGATCAATATTTGGACATCCCACTCACCGATCACCCAGCTGCACACGACGAGGATCCCACTGGCTCTCAATGGCATGATGAGGATCTATTTGCGGAAACAGAAGACACGTCTATGTGCGAACTTGATGTTTCAGCTGATGTACTTGCTGATCCTTCCTCTCGGGACAAGGAACGCGTGATATCGGATATCGAATCCGTCTTTGACTCTATGCTTGACGTACTTCTCACCAGTGGAGATTCGCTTGTTTTATTTCTGAAATCTCGGTCCCTGGCACAGACCACGGGAGTCGCACGCAGCAGACTCATACGCTTTCCGGGGAAAACGGCCGAAGAAGCATGGAGATTTAGTATGTGCTTAGGAGAAAGCAACATTAACTTGCACTAACATGACTAGCTGTCTTGATGCGCATCTTGGAGATCGTTCATGAAGCTCTCGTCACAGACTGTGTCATATCCAAACGGTAGTTTTCACAATTTGTTCATTGGAATTCTGCTTATACTCGTCACGTCCCACATTTGCATTGCTCACGTCGTGGCAGGGAGATCTACTACCGGCACCCGGCCCTTTTCGTAAACCAAGCGGTAGTAGACAGATACGTGGACGACATTGCCTTCACCTTTGGGGCCTCGAGATCATTGCTCAATGTGGTACGCATACTTTCGCACGCACAGTTCCGCAAGGTCGTAACAATTACACAGTGCGCAGCCGCGAAGGGACTTGTAACCGGTTATTTGACGGTCCTGAAAGCCGACGGTGTCTCTGTCCACAATTTCAACGATCCTTCAGGCCACCTAATCCCTAGCATCGAAGGTGGAGACACAATACAGACCGCAGCGAAACTAGTACTTGTAGTCGAAAAAGAGGCAAGTTCGGCTCTTCGTTCGCATACGTATCACTAACACTTCTCGAGGCTGCCTTCCGTTCTATTGCAGCATCGAAGGCTTGGGAAATGCTGAGGCATGAGAGTGTCATGGTCACGGTATGATAGAATATTCATCTGCATACTTTCGCCCACGCTAGCTCTAATCGTTACAAATCGTACTCACCAACTATGCAGGGGAAGGGTTATCCAGATTTATCTACACGCATTTTCCTCCACAGACTCAGCGCCGCGTCAACCACCGACACTATGACTATACCGATTCTAGCTCTAGTCGATTTGGATCCCGATGGATTGAGCATAATGTGCACGTACAAATACGGCTCCACCGCTTTGGCTCATGAGGGCGACTCGATAAAAGTACCCAGCATACGATGGCTTGGCGTCAGAAGTGTGGATATCTTTTCATTATCGGCGGTTGAGCCTGATGTTCCACAAACAGCTAATGTTCACCAAACCGAGGGGCTTCTCTCGTTATCGTATCGAGACCGCAGAAAGGCTTCACGAATGCTCTGCAAGCAACCCTGCTTGGAGGCTGGCCCCCAAAATGAACTCAGAAGAGAGCTCCAGGTTGTGTTAATGCTCAATCTGAAGGCAGAGCTTGAATTGATGGAATCCAGAGATGGCGGGCTTGGTGGCTGGCTTTGGGGCCAGTTGAGGGCCCATGGTTAAGTTAGTTTGCTTACGAACTTCTTCAGTCGCGAGTAGACTATATTTGTGATCTCGATTGCTACGCGAAATGCCGAGGTATTTGAGCTGCTCGGCTTATGGGGCTACTATTGCTGGGTAGAGGCGTTTGGATGGTGGGTATAATCATTAAGTTCAGAGCTGAATTCCCGTTCTACTAATAATAACAGCCTACGAGGCAGCTCCTGGGTGCTGGCCCGGTTTTTGATTGGTTGCTTCACAATCGCGACCAAGCGTTTATGCAGAGTGTTGACTCAACGATCGGCTTTCTGCAGCAAACTGTTCTCACGTCCCACAAGGGGAACGAATGCGCTGCGCAGCACTGCTCTCGCTGACAGCGTACCCCATGGGGCGTTTTGTCGCCGACCTTGTATCACTTTGATCGCACTCAGTCCCGGGACCTTGCTTCCTGTGCTACTTCTCCTGAGGACACTGCCTCCATCGTCAGTCTTTCACTGGATACGCGCCTGCCGTACGGTAGAAGACTTCCTCCCGTTCCTTTCCCGACCATTTCTATATATCAAAGATTTGAAAGCTCAGAGATGTGTTTGCTCATTCCATCAAGCAACCCCACATGTCTCCCACGCGTTCATCCACTTTAAATACCAGCTGTGGGAACGGAAGAAAGGCGACAGCATTCCATGCAACGTAAGCTACGTGCCTCCTAATTTCGTTTATGCCTCATCTATTCTACCATCTCCGAAGTTGTCTCTCAATACCTCTTTCAACTCCCACGATGTTTTCTCCGGAAAATCTTACTCCTTCAAGTCAAAACGGGGCTGAGATATCCATCTCTCATTGGCATTCGGCTTCTGGAACGAGGAAGTTCCAACCTGGTATACGAATGGCGCCCTCCAACACCGACCGGATTCAGTCAATTGCTACCTGGGGATATAACCGCTCCATCAAACATGGCCCAGCTTTGCGTCAGCTTTCCCGTGAAGATCCGCCTTCGCCACCCCCGCAACCGCCGCCAAGTCCCGTGGGAATGGATTTTGAGGGTAGGCAATGTAAACAGAGTAATTTGTTATATAACTGACTTTGAATATAGAGATGTGAAGATGCGTCTAGCCTACATCACTCAGCTGACGGCCAGGCCAAGTGACTGCCATAAACTTCTTCCTACCATTTTAACTTAGATTCAGCGCTATGCTCGATTGTGAGCTTTGCTTTATCTTTCATGGAACGAATATTGTTGCTCTCAAGCCGTCGGAAATTCAGCAGATATTTCTTTTACCCCGTCCGTTTCATTTTGGTCATTCGTTTGCGTTCGCCAGATGTCACTATTAAACGCTCATTGTATGGGTTTTGTTGGTTCCCCGTGGCATCTCTTCTTTCTTTCCTTTTTCCTGTGTAACAGGCATCAGCTCGGGCAAAGCTTGCAGAAGGGAATTGCGACCGAAGGCTAGCGTGAATTTATTTTTCGGCCCACTGTATCAGACGCCCGTCTAAGCTCGTGCCATGGATAGTTGCAGCAATTATCTCCCTCTGTTGTAAGGCTCTGTTATTCTTCGCGCTAGTCTTCGGTTCTAATACCCATTTGTAGTGTGTAACACAGTTTCACAGCAGAGAGCGACAGCGGCACAACCATGTGCACAGACTTCTCCAATATTCTCTCGTTTTTGATCATGCAATTTGCATATGTTCGTTAATGCCTGCATGGTCAGCTGCCAAGCCAACTCTTCGTCGCTTTCGCAGCTTGGCTGACAACAATGACCCCTTTCAGGTGCATTCAATCCTTTGTTTCACTCCCTCTCAGCCATGACTTCACTACACAATCGTTCGTAGCCACGCCACATATCTCAAAGCGCTCCCGGCAACAGACTAATGCGGCCCTGACACTGCCTTTTACAACGAGGGTTCGTTGTCATTGTTTCTCCACAAGTCCCAGCATGCATGCTGTGAGTGGATCATGTAACAGCCAGCCTCGCGCTGCTTCTCATCCTTCGTTCACTCCTCGGTTCGTACTTGAAGATCGTTTTAACTTGCACACATGGCCAACCAGGGTACGCTTGACGTCGTGGTCCTTGGTGCATCGTTTGCCGGTCTTTCAGTTGCCCACAATCTCCTTAGGAATGTCTTTCCCAATCTTCAAACGTTCGAAAGGGCACCAAAGTACCGAGTTGTGCTGGTAGCACCGTCGAGTCATCTCTACTGGAATCTTGCTGCTCCTCGGGCATTGGTATCGGCCAGTTTAGTACCAATCGATACGATGTTCTCCCCAGTCATGAAAGGGTTTGAGAACTACTCACCAGAGGAGTTCATCTTTATCCAGGGAACAGCTGGACTGATCGACACAGCTCAAAGACAAGTCAGCATTACACTGACAACCAGGCCGAATTTGGTGGATCCGAATCATCATGAGTCCTTTGGTAGCACCAGCACGGAAAAGACTCCAACGCGGACTAAGACCCTGATCTATCATTCTTTGATCTTAGCAACTGGGAGCTCCACAGACTCGCCGCTTCTCTCTCTCCATGGTCCCCACGAACAGACGCTGGCCGCACTGAATGACTTCCACAAGCGGCTCCGCGCGGCCGACAGCATCGTCATCGTCGGAGGCGGCGCCTCTGGCGTTGAGACGGCCGGTCAGCTCGCAGTCTACTTCAACGGCACGAATTCTAGGTCCATCCTCGCCCGGCTTGGGCTATACAAAGCGGCCGACCCGCTCTCCGGCGACTCCCCTCCTAAACCCAAGACTATTACGCTGTTATCCGGGCACGACAGGCTGCTGCCGAGCCTGGCTCCCAAACTGGGCCGCAAGGCGGAGAAGAAACTGCAGCGCAACCACGTCCACGTCCTGCATAACATCAGGCTGATCGCAGCGACAGAAGCGGCGGATGCAGGGCAGACGGCGTGCCACCTAAACAACAACACGACCATCACAGCAGACGTGTTCGTAGCATGCACGGGGGTCAAACCCAACACGTCGTTCCTACCTTCGAGACTCGTCAACGCTGCAGGCTACGTCGCGACGCACCCCTCGACGCTACGCGTGGAGCAGCCAGGCGTCGGGCCCCGTGTTTACGCCATCGGCGACTGCGCCGCATACAGCAGGAACCGCACCGTCGACGTATACGACGCGGTGCCGGTGCTGATGCACAACCTGCGCAACGACCTGATCGCCCATGAACTGCGCCTGCAGTACCCGCCGGCGGGCGAGGGCACCGGCTTGCAGGACCGCCTGGGGGAGCTGGTTGACAAACACTTCTCGCCCAATCCAAAGGATACGCTGCTCATGCCGTGCACGAAGAGGGGTGGCGTGGGGATCTGGTCCAGCTTCAGAGTTCCCAGCCCGCTTGTGTATTTGATGAAGGGGAGGAATTATAAGGTTGGCAAGGCGAAGGGTGTGGTGGAGAGGGGGGCTAATCCGTATAGCCTGGGAGAATAGGAGAACATTGCTCTGTGGACAAAGGAGGCGGTCTGCTGGAGTCTTGGTTCGGTTTTGGCGTTTTGCGGTCTAGCTTCCTTGTCTACGTCCGTAGTAATGATGTAGTGTTGTCTTCCTACCCGGCGACAGGGGACCCTGAAAACGGTCATCAAAAGGTGACAGAGCCTCCTGTCCCCTCGCGGTAGAGTTTGCGCAGAGACTCGCCTGTTTCTTTATATCCGGGTCATGCGATGCAATTATTCTCCGCACCCCGCGCAGTCGACGGCGATGGTGGGTCGTCCGGTGCGAGTCATTGGACGGCGCATGTGAAGGGGGCGCGTGCGGGAACCCCAGAAAGAGCAGCGGCCTCGGCTGTCGCTCGGTTCCTCCGCTTGTGGGGGACGATAAGCCCTACACCTGTTCTCCCTCGGATGCAACACCATGTAGACTAATCACCCTGACTTGCACCCTTCTTGTAGATTTTAGATCGTCCTTAGATTTGCCCTTTTTCTCTCTCGCTCCTACCTTCGTCGAAGCGCTTCTTGATTCTGTCGACACGACACCGTCTCTTTTCTTCGAACTAGACCTAGACGCGCCTCAGGATGCCTTTCAACACCGCTCTTACGCGCAAGCTGGGGATCAAGGGTGCGTTCGGATTTCCGCGAACTATGTGATCGAGGCTGACAGCTAGTAGTGCCCGTGGTCCAGGGTGGAATGCAGTGGGTTGGATATGCGGAGCTGGCCAGCGCCGTTAGCAACGCTGGCGGTCTTGGACTAGTATGCACACCCTCCTCCAGCTCACAGAGAAGCCGCGCAGGTTCTCTCAGTCACAAGCCGTAGCTGACGATTTGTGCGACCGACATAGTTGACCGCGCTCACGCAACCGACGCCTGAAGACCTACGCAAGGAGATCCGCCGATGCAGGACGATGACCAAGAACCCGTTCGGCGTGAACCTGACGCTGCTGCCGGCCCTGGTGCCGCCGGACTACGGCGCGTACGCGCGCGTCATCATCGAGGAGGGCATCAACATCGTCGAGACGGCGGGCAACTCGCCAGGCCCGGTGATCAAGCAGCTTAAGGCGGCGGGTGTGACCATCCTGCACAAGTGCACCACCATCCGCCATGCCCAGGCCGCCATCCGCCTCGGCGTCGACTTCCTCAGCATCGACGGCTTCGAGTGTGCCGGCCACGTCGGCGAGTCGGACATCACCAACTTCATCCTGCTCAGCCGCGCCCGCCAGTCGCTCGAGGTGCCGTTCATCGCGTCCGGCGGTTTCGCCGACGGACAGGGCCTGGCGGCGGCGTTGGCGCTGGGGGCTGAGGGTATCAACATGGGCACGCGCTTCATGTGCACCATCGAGGCGCCCATCCACAACAACATCAAGGAGGCCATCGTGCAGGCGCAGGAGACGGATACCCAGCTGGTGATGAGGAGGTGGAAGAACACTACGCGTCTGTTCAAGAACCAGGTTTCGAATGACGCCGCCAGGATCGAGAAGGAAAGCAAGGAGGGCAAGTTCGAGGAGATTGGCCCGTATGTCTCTGGCAAGCGTGGCAGGCAGGTTTTCATCAACGGTGACAAGGATTTCGGTGTAAGTCTAAACTCCCTCCGATGCTCCTCTCGCAGACGCTAATCATGTTGCTTGCAGGTCTGGACGGCAGGCCAGGTTATTGGACTGATCCAGGACATCCCCAGCTGCGCCGAGCTGATCAGCCGCATCGAACGCGAGGCTGTAGACACAATCAGCAAGGCGGCATCGTTGTACGTGGCGGATGGCCAAGTGTCAAGCGAGCCGGCTCAGGTACAAGTGCAGAGTAAGCTATAGATTCAGAGCGTATTTTTCATGGCCAGGCCGTTCTATTATGAAGCAATAGTAAGGATTCTCCCCATGTTGGTTGTTGGGCCACGTCGTGAGGTTATTGCGCCATATCAAGCGAGTTTGCCATGTCGACCGGATTTCGGGAAAGGGGTGTTTGCAGCGCAAGCGGCTGGAAGCCTTTGCAGGGATTGTTAGCAGAGGCGGGAGTTTGCGGCGGACTGAGATGGTACTTGCAGTAGCCGGGCTGGGGCGGGATTTTACGTACTGTGCCTGGCTCCGCCGCCGGGTAAGTTGGGCGAGCGAAGCGCCTGGGCGACACACAGCACCAACGGTGCGCAGTTGCCCTCACTCCGCGACCAACACCATACCGGAGCAGTTGCCGTTTGGTTCGCTGATGTGATTCGAGTGAGGTGAGGGCTTTTCAGAGGCATGTAATTGCGTCTCCACGTGGAGTGGCTACCATGGTCGCTTGAACCGCTCTGCATAACTGCAGTGCTCTTTCCTTTCTTGTCTGCCGCAACCGTTCCCTCGCTCCTTCCGCCGTTCGTCAACGACCCAGGCAACTCCCCGGACGTTGCTGTTGCGAATCTAGACCTTCCTTTGAAACAACATCCCGCTGCAAGCAGCGCACACACAGCGACCGGCTTCAATTGTTCTTCCTTTCTTGCCTTCACGGTCTTCAACCTCCCGGAGCGCTCCCTCACTCGCAACACATCCCACCATGCATCCAATTCGCCTTCTCCTCTCTGCTGGCATGCTGGCCTTCGCCGGCAGTGCTTTGGCGCAGCTCAACTTTGAGACCGATGCCACGCTACACGACTACCCTTCTCTGGCTGACGGCCGCGGCAAGTACAACCCTCCGTGGTGCGAAGTGGGCTATGACAGCCTTGACCTCAACAGCGTCACTTCCTACTGCGCTATTGACAAGTCTACGTGTGGCACCTGCCTCAACGTCTGCGGCTCCAAGGGCTGCAAGTACCTCCTCGCTATCGATCAGTGCAGTCGCTCCGACGGCCTGCTCGACATGAGCACGGGTGCTGGCCAGCAGGTTGGCGGCGCTACTACTGGCCACCTCCAGGTGAAGGTTACCCAGGTCGATGCCTCCAAGTGCAAGCACATCTGGTACGTAGCCTCAATTCATTTAGCCTCTCTGGCCTCTCGCTGACACCGGCACTAGGAATGGCCAGATGTACTTCTCCTGGGCGGCGCCCTATGCCGGCTTGGCTACCTTGAAGTCCGTGATCGATAGTGAGCCCACGGCTGCCAACCGTGTGGTCGACTCCACCACTGCTCCTATCTCTACTTCTAGCCAGTCTCCCTTGACACTTGTATCTTCGACGTCTTCTGCTGAGGCATCTTCTATTGAATCGCCTTCTACCAAGGCACTCTCTACTGAGGTGTCTTCTACTGCGGCAAAGACTATCTCCGAAAGACCGGTTACTACGGAGAGCGAGGCCGCCTCGGAGTCCTCCAGTTCCACTGAAACTAAGGCTTCTCGTTTGGGCGCTGCTCACGCTCAACCCCAGTTCACCTCTAAGTACTCCAGTCCCACTGAAACCAAAGTCTCTTCGGTGGACTCCGTATCTGCTAAACCTGCGGTCACCTCTGAGTATTCCAGCCCTGCTGAGACCGAGTCCCCCTCGACGTATTCAATCCCTGCCAACACCGCTTCCTCGCCGTCTGTTGAGAACTCTCCCCCTTCCTCCGCTCCAAAGCAGTCTGAGATCGCGCCCTCCTTTACGTCATCCACCCCCTCTACGACCGCGTCCTCGTCACCCGCGGAGAACTCTCCATCTTACTCTGTTCCGCAACAGTCTAAGACAGTCAGCCCGGACGCTGCAATGACCAGTGAGCCACGGTCAGTGCCTACTGCGACTTCGTTCAGTTCGTCTACGCCTTTTAGCGACTCTTCAGTTATTGCTGCTGCTTCAATTTCTGCGCCTGGTGTCATTCCGACAAACGACGACAGCGACACTAAGACGGATCTAGGCCTGGACCCCAATGGAGCTGGTGGCCGTATGATGATTGGAAATCAGGAGTCGGGTTCACGTACCGTTACCTCGTTGGATGGTGAATCCGAGGAGTGCGTCACGATCACGTCCACAATCCCGGGCTCTGTCATTCACTATACCGTCACCATTGGACGTGGCAGCCAGAAAACTATCAACCAGTCCCCATCCTCAACTACTCAGGGTGTCTTTGCCGAAAGTGCTGCCAGTGACTCAACAAGGATAGCGACAACTCTCGTCCGCTCCACCTCAACCATTTGGTATACACAGACCAGCATCTCTACTGGCTGCCTATCTGGCGGTACAGAATGCCCTGAGTCCCTTCGGACCACGTGTACAAGCACCCTGCTCAGTGCCGTGAGGACATACATGGCCGTCCCTATATACGCTACACCTTCTCAGGGCGGCCCTGACAATATCAACGGCATGCATGCGATTGGAACCCCCAACGCTGAAGAGTCTGCGGGCGCCCACGTGACCGGTATCAAGGAGAGGAGTGAAGTGTTGGCACCCGCTCCCCACGCAAAGAGGTCCGCTGCGCCGGCCCCTGCTGGAAGCCACATCTGGGAGGCTATCATGGCGCTGAGTGGCCTTATTGCTCTGGCTGTTTTAGCCCTATGAGCCAATCACAGTCAGGCATCCTATGGTTATGAGCTGTGAATAACAAAAAGAACGAGGGTTATGACTTCATGACAGAAAGACGCCAGATGGAAACTGGCGTTAACCTTTTTTTTTCATGTCGATCATTGGTATATCACATTTTCCTGCTAGTACAGGACTCAGCACAAAGACTTTTGCTTTCTTTTTCTCGATGCCGAACAGAGATCCAATGCTAGATAGCGTCTGGTCCCTTTTTACTTCTTCCCAAGCCTAGAACATCTTTGCTTTTCCTCTAAACTGGCGATCAACTTAGGATTCAAAGGCTTTATCAGTGAAATGGGTACATTAAATTCAAATTTGCGGCTGCCCTCTATTTTCTCTTTTTTTCTGTGTGGGCACGTGGGGTAGCGAGAAGCAATAGAGCTATTTGAGATGGTACCCGACTGAGATCGCGCCATTCAACAATCCATACTTTGCGGCTATTTATCGCTTACTCCGAATGCAGTGGTGAGTGTTACGCGTGTGCGGTATTAATCCTGCTCCAACGTTCTTTCCCTTTATTTCTCGGAAAGAATCGGGAGACGACCTAACTCCACTGGGACCGTGGGGGTTGCGAATGATAGTCTAGAGACATGTGGTACGTAAGGCTGGTACGATTGTAGTGACGCGGGACGTCATGATGATAGGCCACGAGAAATTACTGCTATCGCAAATGTGGTTCACGGTCAATGGTACCAGGGGACCCACCTTCTTTGGCCGTTTTTGTGTTTATTTCACCGTCGGCCTCGATTTATTTCTTTGTTCCACTCAACAAGGTTCCTGATGATTGCGGTCGAGCTAATAGTGGGATGATGAAATAATAAATGGTGGGTAGGTGGTAAGGATCAGACGGGCGAGTAGGTTGTGAGAGCTAAATGTCGTACGCCGTGTGTGCAGCCTTTTTAGACAGTGTTTAGCGTACCGGTAGATGGTTGTGATAACGGTGTCAACAAACCCCGGTCCTCATCAGGTACTTGCTTTGCTTGCGCTCTAACAAATATGAGAAGAGAAATGAGGAGGGTCAGCATTCGGAGATCTCGGTGTCTTGGACTTTATACACCGTTTTCGTCCTTTCTGTTGTTAGCTGTTGATTAGACTGTCTGAGTAAATGAGTCGACTCCGCCACTTATACTTTGTCGCTGCAGAAGCGGCCTTTAAGTATGTTCTGGTAGTGTTGACTGGTTCTAGCTACTTTTTGCTCACGTACGCGTAATCCTTGCTGCTGTTTCCTCATTACTTTCTTTTGTGAAGAAAATACGCATTAAGATGTTTTCCATGGCATTTCCTTGGCGATTCTGTGCACCTCAGCCTTAGGTTAGTTAGCGGGGTGTAGGAGCGGAGGATTGGTTCTGGTCATGGAGTATGCTGTGCAAATGCGCCGCTCAGGATGGATAAATACAGATTCGGTGTCGGGGAGGAGAGCAAATAAAATTGCGCAATTTAAAGATTGCATTACCATCATAGCTCCTCTTCACGAAGTATGGGGTGGGCTGTAACTGGTACTGCCTTTACTATAGAGTTCGGGCAGTGGCTCTTCCTGCGGCTGGTTTCCATTGTTCATGTGGTAAGGTCAACAGCGCGCATGGGACTGTGGACGTTGGGGCACTCCATAATAAGTCAATTAGCGGGAGCATATTTTCTCGATAGCGGATGTGGTTATTATTGGTATTGCATCTGGCAGACAATGTTGTCCCTTGGTTGTACCTACAGAGGGCAGAAACGGATTGTTCGGCCTGGCTGACCGACCACCTGCTTTCCTGACTAACCAATGTCGCGAGAGAAATCATTGCAACCTTGATTCTCGGTTTGGCATGTTTTGGAGAAAAATCCATCAGGGGTGATTTCAGCACCTAATACTTCTGTAAACACTACGCATTGTAGCGTCGTATGATCCGATGGAACTCCAGGCACTTATCACGGTTTATTGTCGACAGTAGAGGGAATTATCCTGGGTAGTTGGTTCGGTCCGTGTGGAAAACGGGGTTACCTTCTGCTTCATGGTTCCCTCTTTAGAATTTCAGATAATATACCCGAAAGCTTGTTGCATGTTACCAATCATCGATTATTCCTTGATTCGGGTACATTGTCCTTCCCAATGAACGCACTTTACTTCCCGACTAAGAGATGTATGACGGTACAGTTACAATCACTCAGGGCTTCTTCAAATTCCCCCACCTTTCTTACCGACGAAATTGGCAAAGAGCCGTGGTGCGCTCGAACTTAGTAGATATACGGCAACAATTGATACCGCGTGCGGGACTTGAATCTCAGCCAATCATCGCCGTACTACGCGCATTGTTAGTGATAATGACAGCAGAATAAAGAACAGCGATGTTGATGAGAATGACACCACTTACCCTTCCCGAACAGTACTGATCCATGACCGGGATTGCCCTCGTGGCGAAATCCCAGAGATAAAAGATGCCGAAAAAGGCACCCATGGCCCAACCACCGCCAGTCATGGCGAAGCCGGCGCGCCAGAGGGAGTAGCCGCCATAGTTGATGTGGCGGGCCAGGCTCCACAGGCCACCCGTGTATGGCTTGCCCGCATTGGCGGGATCGGCTTTAAAGCGGGCACGCTGCACTTCAGAGATCCACTCGACGGCAATGCCGACGACATAGAGAACGACACCGGCGATAGCTGAGGGGGCGAGGCTACTTTCACTGATGTCGTGGGGTGGGGCAGCGGTAGTCAGCACGGCAGAGCAGAAGGCGAGCGTGTTGATGCTGTTAACGACGGTGTTGAAGATGCCGACTGTGAGGGCTGCTCGCACGGGGAACTCCTCGCGCGAGAGGCGTGTCAGCCAATGGATCTGCTTGATGGCGGAGCCGGCAGCCATGGAGAGCAGGGCCAGGCGCGGCGCGCTCAGGTTGAGCGCGTCGATAAGGTGGACGCCGGTGCGCAACGGCGCGAGGGGCAGCGGGCGGGCGCCGAGACCGACGGCATCGAGGAGATTGGAGCCTACGCCATGGGCGAGAATGCCATATTGGAGGAGAGGGTCTAGTGCGCGGATGCCGACAAAGAGCGCGGTGCCGCCCGGAGTAGACTTGTAGGAGCCTCGCTGGATGAGATCCAAGTCACGGTCCTTGAAGAAGGAGGTGAACCACGACATGATTGCGATCAACAACCGTGGTGTTGGTGGAGATGCAAGCGGCAGTCCTCAATGGCGAAAGCGGGGTGGGCGTACCCTGTATTTAAAGGGCGCTGCCTGTTGCGGCAAAGCGGCAGCTGAAGTCCGAATCCTTCCTGTCATCATCCTTCATGTAAGGATCATGCTGCCATCGCCCACCGTTGTGGCATTATTCCGCAAAGTGTGCAGCTCACCATTCTTGGCGTTGACAGCAACGGGTGGTGTGTTAGTAAGTGATGCAGAGGAAAACAGATCAGGATGTCCAGTGAGACGGATCAGGTGATGGGTGTCGTTGACGGCAGGTACGGAACGCCTAATCAAACCGGGCATGCACGGCGACGGATACCTCACGCAGATTCGAGACCGGAAATAACGAAGTGGCAGAATGTGTCGGGAAGGTGGTACAGGAATCGACGTCGTTTCCCAGTCCGAGCGTCAAGCACATGACCGCGCGCTTCTTGCCCGGCAGAGACGACGCGTCTTTTTCCCTGCCCCACCCTCTCACCCTTCGCGTCCATCTGTATCACCACCACAACGCACGTCACCTTCAATGCCTGAGGCCTGCGCTGCATAGGCCCATGTGACGGCCATAACACCTTTTCTTTCTCCTTTGGCATGATACCCACCTAGCACTTTAATTATCCCATTTCTTTGTTTACCATTTACTTGGGCCTTTTTCTTTCTTGGATACCCATTGCTCTTTGCCACTTACTTCAAAATGCCTTTCCGGTTCACTTGGATATGCGACTTACTCCAGGCTATCGAGGACATCGAATGCCGTGACCCGCCCCACCTTCCCGACCGCAAGCGCACCCTCCTGCGTACCACCATTGAACGCTGGTTCCGACAGCATCGGAAGAACATCGACCAAGCCGAAACTGATGGCGCCGCCCTCCTCTCAACCTTGTTCCCACAGGCGCGTACCGATCGCGTCTATAGCATCAAGGCCCCCAGGCTGGAGAAGCTGGTGGCACGCTGTCTTAACTACAGGACAGAGAAGGTGAGAGAGCTGGGCGCCTGGAAGCTGCCGGGCCGAGGAGATCTTGGCGCATGCTTGGAAAGGATCGAGAAAATCCACGATAGCGAGCCATTGCCCAGAGGCGATGTCTTGACTGTCGAGGAAGTCGATCGTGGCCTTCACGACATCGCCTCACAAGTTCGCTTCTCCAGCCCAGCAGTGCAAAAACACGTTTCGGCAGACCTACCCCAGCAAATCCTCACCCACATCCTATTACGCATCCATTCACGAGACAAGAAGTGGTTCATCCGCTTATTCCTCAAGGACTATGGCCGTGTGGTTTTAGATGAGCAGCTTGTACTTGGGGAATTCCATTTCTTGCTCCCGCCGCTGCTGAAGTTTCAGAACGACTTTACCGCCGCCATGATGTTACTCAGAGAGCCGCTGGCCCGTTACCACGCCAAGCCGGACCCCTTATCACAGAAGCTCATGCTCGAACAAGCAGCCCTACACCTCAAACCAAAGGTCGATGTCAAAATCGGCAGACCCACGTGGTACAAGGCCCGATCGATGCAAAATTGCCTGCAGATGGTCGGCGATGCTACCTGGGTCATCGAGCGGAAGTATGATGGAGAGTTTTGCGAGATC
Source organism: Lasiodiplodia sp. KE8368 (assembly GCA_023087525.1). NCBI lineage: Eukaryota > Fungi > Ascomycota > Dothideomycetes > Botryosphaeriales > Botryosphaeriaceae > Lasiodiplodia > Lasiodiplodia sp. KE8368. The sequence continues at coordinate 86,475 of JAJMYN010000019.1, forward strand.
CACGTTGACCTGACCAAGGAAGATCGCATCCAGATCTTTTCCAAAAATGGCAAAGATGCCACCAGGGACCGGAAAGATCTCCTTCCCGCAATCAAAGAAAGCCTGAGAATTGACACTGCCGAGTGTCAGTTTAATTCAAAATGCATCCTCCTGGGCGAGATGGTTGTGTTCAACCAAGTCGAAAACAAAGTCATGGATTTTGACAAGATCAGAAAGCATGTCTCAAGGTCGGGCTCTTTTCTTGGGACCGACAAGGACTCTCAGCCGCATCCGTACGAGAACCTCATGATTTTCTACTTTGACATACTTCTCGTGGATGACGAGATAACAATGACTTTGCCGCACTCAAGGCGACGAAAACGGCTTTCTGAAATCATCACTAAGATCGATGGCAGAGCAAAGACGGTGGAGTGGAAACCTCTGGACTTCTCGGAGCCCGCAGCTAGGAAAAGCATGTTTCATCAATTCTGCGCCGCTTTGCTTGACCGGTGCGAAGGTCTAATCTTGAAGCCGAATGGTCCATTCTTTCCGCTTGCTAGAGACGAGACCGGTTCTTGGTGCAGGGGCTTCATTAAGCTCAAAAAGGACTACATGACTGATATGGGTGGCTCCAAAGATCAAGCAGACTTTGCGATTGTAGCAGCCAGCTATGACGTGCACGAAGCACAGAAGTGTCGACAGCGCAACCTGAAGTGGACCAATTTCTACCTGGGATGTCTAGTTGACGACGATTATTCGTACCAAGCAAGACCCAGATTCAGGATTGTGGCGATCATCAAAGCGACGCACTGCATCCCTGCAAAGGAGCTCGACTATCTCAACCAGGTCGGTCAATTTCACTGCAGGGACTTCGATAATGACGAAGCGATCGAGCACTTCGCCATTCAGTTCGGCAAAAACCCCCTTCCGTCCGTTGTGTTCATAGAGCCACTTGTCGTCGAGGTCCTTGGAAGTGGCTTTGAGAAACCGCCGAACGAAGACTTCCACATGCTACGGCATCCGCGCATTCTCAAGACCCACACGGACCGTTCATGGGAAGACTGTGTCACTATGCAAGGGCTTGCTCAAATGGCTCGTGAAGCAAGAGAGGCTCCTTCGGACGGCGAGTCGGAAGATATCCGACAGAAGGTCCAATATTGTATGGCAAAGATAAGCAGATCGCGTGAGCGGAATAGTCTCAGCTCAAGGCAGACAGCCACAACACCTCGGTCAGGAGGCTCTTATACCACCCCACTAGCGACCCTCAAAAGCGTTGGTCGTACTTATAGCCCTGGCACTCCAAGCCCTGCAACTGTCTTCAAACAGTCACAGGGACTGCAACCTTCTGCGTCAAGCACGGCATCTGTGAAAACGCCGAGCCCTGCGACAGCATTCATGAAGGCTAACCATACGACGTTACATCCCGTAACCGCTATTGATTTCGCAGAAGAAGCCACGCCCGTGTCTCAGCAGTCGACACAGTGGACTGAGACAATCGTGACTTCTCCCGTCTCAGCCAAGCACATCGTCCGGCAGCCACTACCCTCCATATCGCCACCAAGGAGAAGACTCGCTGTTCCAGATAAGGTTTCCAATGAAGTGCCGAGCCTAGGATCCAGGACGAGGTCGCAAACATATGCGGACATCAGGAAGTCTCCGTCTCAAGATAGCAAAAACACCACGCGTCCGAGACAGCTGCAACCACATCTGCTCAGACGCCCAGTCGAAGAGTTACCTGCGAAGGTCTTGACAGAGAGATGTGATTGCAATAAAGATATTATTGTAGATGAAGATATGCCTGAACAGGTGTCGTTCTATGAAGAGCGAGAGGCAAGGAGCTTACATCAACAGATCAGTGGATTGAGGAAGCAACACATGAAGGAGAATGTTTTCGACGGGCACAAACACAAACCCTCACAAGGAGATCCGCAGCCGCACGAATATTCTCACAGTGTTCATTCTAGCTCTGTCTTTGCACGTCCTCGCAGTACAGCCTTGCTGAAGGGTGCAATGGTGCATGTATCTCCACAGCAGCGGAAAGATGCCGAAAACATTATTGCAAGACAACGCGCCCTGAAGATGACTTTTTCCACTGAGAGTACCATCGAGCCTGAAGAATTCCTTTCGCGGCCGCGCTCTGCCGATGCTTCAGCATTCATGCTTCCGCCAACCTTTTTACCAACACCCCCGAAGTCCTCGCCAAAGGAGCCGACGCATGGAGAAAAGACCCTAGCTATAGCTTCATCGAGACTACCCGCAAGTCCACCATCTTCGTCGCCCTTGCATACTCCGACTGTAATTACACGCAGCAAAGAAAACATCCCACTACAACCCAAACCAAGAGCAATCGACAAAGGGGCCGCGACAGGCTCACATATTCTCACAGCCAGTCCTGGGAGAGGACTGAAACGCCCCGCCACCGGCTCTGTCGATGACTTCGCCATCGACGCCATCCCGCGCAAGATCCCCAAGTGGTTCTCCGCTGTCTACGGCCGCCCACACCTACCCCCATTAATTTCGACCAACAAAGAAAACAGCGACAGCAGCGGCAGCCGGACCATTACGACTCCTGTCTCCGCCAACCGTTACCAGTCCTCCACCTCCGGCTATACTTCTGCCTTAACGACAATCACCGTCCAACCCCCCGCCCCCTTCCCACTCCTTCCCATACCCTACAACCTCACCCAAACCGTAATCTACCTCGCGCCCTCTCTCCAACTACTAGGACATCCGCTCCGCCAAACCCTGACAAAACACTTCACCCACCACGCCCCTCTCGTCATTGACGATATCGAGCACTGGCGCCGTGGCGATGTCGACGACGACGGTGTGCCAAAGCGGTATGATACTCAGGGCAGCACCGTCGGCGAGAGCCAGGCGTACTCGGGGTACGACAAGGTCGTTCTAGTCGAGCCAGCGAGGAGAAAGGAGTGCACAGAGACCAAGAGGATGGTGGAAGGGGTTATTGGCGCCTCGGGTGGAACCGAGGTGGTGGGGATGTTTGATTGGAGGGTTTTTGGAGGATCTGGCGGTGGGCGTCGAAGGGATGAAAGGAGATTGCGGTAGCGGAAAGCGGGACGACTAGTGGGAGAGGGAGATTTGGAGAGACAGATTTGTCGGGTTTAGTGGGGTCGAGGTGAGCGAGGATTAGGACTCGAGGTGGAGGTAGACTTAACTCTATTTTGGTTTGCATACATACCTCTTCACGAAGTAGAATTATGGACATATCCCTTCTTAATTGAGCAAGAGCGTCATCCAAATTCTACATTGAATTTGCGGTAATCAAAAGCTATGTGCCATTTATTCTTGATCGTTCTCGTCGGCAGACTTTGGGGGAATCCCTTTCCTGACTAGTTGGCTACCATAAAATCTGGTACCAAGGTATATCTCATCTCCCAAACACGAAACTCCTCGCAAAATGCAGAATATGCAATCGACCAATCCTCCAATTCTTTAACACCACCAGCATTTGAAAGAATGGAAGAAAAGAAGAAAAAGAAAGGGGGTGTATGATAAAAGGATGTGGACGTCTAATCAAAGTCCTACCAGAATGCCAATGCAGAAAAAAAAAACAAAAAAGAGAGAATGAAATACTTCACACTCACGCCTTCGGCTTCTTCCTAACCAAGTTGCTGCTCAAGACATTCACCGACTCAGCAACCGGAGCAGCTGCTTCCGCCGGCCCGACATTTTCAACAGCGGGAGAGACAATACCGTCACCATCCGTTTTCGGCTTCTTCCTGACTAGCCCCGCAGACAGCACATTGACGCCGCCCCCCGCCGCCGCGGCCTTATCATCCGGCGACGGTTGCTGCTGTTGCTGTTGCTGCACTGCGTCCGCATCGGTCCCCCCGCCTTTCCGTTTCTTCCGCACCATCGACGTGTTCAGCGTGTTTATCGTCTGCGCCCCATTATTGCCAACACCGCTTCCGTGCTCCGCAGCAGCCGCAGAGATTGTAGCAGTGGCAGCAGCGTTCCGGCCCACGACGACCACACCCCATCCCGTGGTTCCTCCTCTCGAGCCCAGTACAGCCACCTCCTCGATCCATCGGCGAGTGCTGACTGTCGCGATGACGCGCTCGGCAAAGTTGTGGTGGAGCAGGAGGTCGGTCGCACGTTTGTAGTCCTTCTCGTCGACAACGAGCGTGCCACGTGAGTGCGCAGGCCAGACATAGTAGCGCGATGATTCAGGCACCGAGGATGAGGAAGGCGCGGCGGTAGAAGAAGCAGATGTCGCGGCCGTGTTGTCAGGGTTGGAGGTCTGGGAAGAACTAGATTTAATGCGAGGGAGTCGGGGAATGATGGGTCCGGTGAGCTTGCTGGAGCGGCGGCGAGGCGTACGGGAGGAGTTTCGGGAGGAGGACTTCTTGTCCTTCTTTGGAGGAGTGGTGGGAGGCTGAGCGAGCATCTCGGCGAGGGAGTTTGTAATGGCCTGCGACTGGCCGGACGGGCCCAACGCTGCGGCGTCAGCGTCGTCTGAAGCGTCGGACGTGGTGTCGACATCCGTGGGGGTGAATACGACCCAGATGAAGCCGACCAGACGCCCAGACGAGCACTCCTGCCGGAACGACATCATCTCCCAAAACTGTTCCAAGCTTCGTACGCTCCGCCACTGGCCAGTTCCACGACTGGGGCTCGTGACGGAGGAGTTGCCCCCATCGGGCAGCTCGTCGTCCAGCTCGTCCATGTAGCGCGACTTGGGGTCGTCAGGGAAGTGCGGGATCAGGCAGCGCGGCGGCGCAGAGGGATGCCGTGAGATATCGAGCAGCGGGTGGCCGTGCTTCCAGCGCTTCTGCTCAGGCGGATCGGCGCGTACGCTGGGCGGAAAGAAGCGCATGGTATCATTACGCTCGAAGCCAGGGATTATCAAGTGTCCTTGGGCGGTAGTCTGTGCGACTGGGTCTGAGTGAGGCTTGCCGGACGCCTCGGGAGTGTAGGCGCGGAGCACTGGGTCCAGCACTTTACACCACCATTTTACCAGCGCTGTATCGTCGGCGACGTGTTTGCTCGTATTCTCGATGCTACCGGGGAAGAGATACTGATCCTGGGCGCGTGCGAAGAGCGAGACGACAAGGCGTGTGGCCGGCCGCTGACGATGCTTGACAAGCCAAGAGACAAAGGTAGTGGAGATGGCGCGGATCGGCGAGGAGGTTGTGCGCGGAAGCTTGAGCAGCGATAGATAGCCGGTGGAGTCTGCTTTGGACACGAAGATGGTTGTCAGATGCGATGTTGTATAGATTAGCACTTCGATAGCAAAAACCAAGACCTCGCCGGGTGCCTTATGGTCTCTCTGCTGCTGCTCGTCATCCGGCGTGATTGACACGTTCAAGAAGTGAGACTCGCAGTAGGTGCGTTCAGAACGCGCGCCTGGCGGCGCTGAGAAGATGGCGCCGCATTTGGTTGGCGGTGTTGAAATATGATAAAAAGTGAATTTGGCGCCCTGCGGCAGTGCTTCAGCTAGAAGGTCGCCCAGCGAAGCACTGCTGGGGTCCGCCATGTTGGGGTGAAAGTGGAGGAGAAAAAGAAAAAGAGAAGGGAGAGCTCCGGGAGCTGGGGTTGGAGCTGGGGGCTTTTGGCGCCGCCCAGGGTTCATGACATCGGCGAAAAAGGATCGCCGAACTTTTTGACCTACAGTGCACGACGCCCGCCCGGCTTCACGCGCTCCACCCCGTCGCGGCTGCTCACCACCGGCCCTGCTGTTGCGCCCACCGCCCCAATGGCCTCGCAAACCCCTCTCAGGCCTCTGCTTGGCGCCGCCAGGTCGGCTGTCCGCCGCTCCGCCCGCTCGCCGCAGCCGTCGGCCCAAGCTGTCGCAGCATCGCCGTCCACCACCACCATCGCACCCGTCCGTCACTATGCCGCTCCTGCGCGGCTCCATGACCCCGTGCCTGCACCGGATCTGGTCGATGTACCCCGATGGAAGCAGACGCCCCGCGCAATGACGGCGCCCGTTAGACTACGTCCCATCAAGCCGGGCAACGAATGGAAGGTCAATGAGGATCCGCGCAAGCTCGACGATGCCTACACGCGTATGCTGGGCAGGCATGGGGACACGTTCTTGTCCGAGGAGATCAAGTGGCTGGCGGTAACGCACAAGAGTTTCGATCACGGAAGGCGAGGTTTCAACGACCGGCTGGCCTATCTGGGTATGCGGAGAACCCCGCGCAACAAACCCTTTCCCAGCGATCAATTGGTTAATGAGTGGTGTAGGAAAGCGTATCGTTGAGCTCCAAACATCCCTGGCACTGTTGAACATGCCTAGAGGCCCTGTAGGCGGACGCCAGGCCGATCCGTACGGCCGCGAGCCGTACCAGCATAATTTGCTGAACGGATTTCAAAATCTTTCTTCGAGATCGAAAGACGAGTTCCTGTCCAAGACCAGGCTGGCCGGTCTGGCTAGAGAATACGGCTTTGAGTCTGTCATGCGGTGGAAACCGAAGAAGGTGAGCGCAGCGCAATTGCTCTGTGGACGTACAAATGGCTTCGGGGCCGGCTGACTTATTTTGGATGAATCTAGGCGGACAACCTTCAAGGCTCCGGTATAGACGTCGTTCTCGCGCAGACTCTGTACGCCATCATCGGTGCGCTGGCGATGCAGAAGGGCGGTGAGGTTGCAAACAGGACAGTCAAGGACAGGATACTGATCCCTCTCGGCATCTCCAAGCGCTGAGACGTGCGGCGTTGTACCATAGAAAATGTGCATTTAGTCACGGGAAAGTATGGGTTGGTTGGAAGAAAATGGAGTCATGAGCGCATCCTTAGTACTTCTTTAGAAGTATATGCAAACATTCGATTGGTTCGGCGATTATCTTGAAGCCAGAGAAATCACTCCAATCAAGTAAGCTGCGATCTTAAAGCCCCCTCTCGCAGCCGATGGCTAGCGCGAAGAATAGCAGGGCTTTAGAACATATGTGGGTAGCTGAAGCTATTGTCCGGACGTGTATGTAGAATTTTTAACTCGACATCCTCGTCCGGACGATAGCTTCAGCTACCCATGACATGAGCAAAAAATAAATCCATCAGTTGTAAGAGGGGATAAATCTAGGTAGTGTCACTCTGCTGACACTTGAGCTGGAATCCCCCTTTACTACTAAACACCGTTATGTTTAAAGTTGGCGCGAATACATTGATATAGAATGATGACCGCGTGTCACTAGGGGTCAATGCGCACCCTTCAACACCAAGTCCGATGCTCGGCTGTGCTTCAGATTTACTACTCCATCCACTGCGGTGGAGCGATCCTGAGTGGAGCTGCAATAAAATCCCCGCTCCTATCGATCACTTCCGGGCGTAGCCAAAGCTTAGCATTTCCCGGTTGCTGGGCTAGCAAGTTCGAGATTGATAGTATGATGCAAAGTGGGAATTGGAATGGCCCCGAGCGCAATTCGAGAAGCTCAGTCCAAAACGTGCTCGTCGGCGGAGTAGCCGATGGATTCCCTGTCTCCGATAGTTTCTAGAAGTCCAAATTGCTTGATTCTGAGCCCCGCACGGCATTGTCCAATGCCCTCATGAGTTCGACCCCGGAACATGTTTCAACGTGCCAGCATCGTTTCAACCTCGGTCCAATGGGATCAGCGCATCACGATGCCCGTATGTTTGACCTCAAGCCCAGCGGAGAATGACTCGATCAAGACTCACGACGTCAACAGCGCACGCCACGCAAAGACGCCGAGCGCCGCATCATTTTCCGGTTTGCCGATCACATTTGGTGGCTGCCCCTTGGCGTTGCCATAGAGGTGTCTTGGTGGTGAATCAGACTAGCGATCGTTTACCATAACTCACCATGTAAGGCCCTTCGCTAAGGCGAGGTCCCCTCTCATCAAACAAGGCAAGGGAAATACGGGAAGCATCTATATTGCGATTCAGGGTGCCGTGTGCCAGCCCACCACCGGCAATTTGCAGGGCACTTTTTTTCTCGGTGGGCGAAGGGTCCGAACAACTCAACAGACATCGGCCTTCCCGTGGGAGGTTCGATGACCCTGGATCCGGAGTGCTATCTCGTTTACTCCTAATAGATATTCAGCGCCAGCCTCAGGCTGCCACGCCGGACGCCACCTGCAGCCACCCGAGATTCGCACCACGTACTCGTCTTGTTGAGATAGGAGAAGTCGTCTAGCCACGGCAATACGGAAAATGTAGAAGTAGCCAACCTTCCTCCTTGCACTGATAAGCGGCGTGTCCAGTCAAGCACAAAAACGGTTATCGGAGAGTAACCAGGGCCCCGGGACTGACTTGGCGCGGCCGGGGGGCAAGCACGCAAGCAAGGAGCATGATGAGCCACGATAGGGTGGCTGCCTATTTCAACTTGACATGCAGCAGAGGAGCCCGCATGGGCGCGAAGCCAGGGGACGGCCGGGCGAGCAGGACCAGAATAAGCAGCCGGTACACCACAGCCCACGCGCCGGATGTAGGTTTCAAATGAGCTTGTCCGCTGAGTCTGATCATCCTGCTCGCATGCAAACGCCCTCGGCGGCCCAATGCGTGCCGGCGGTGGTGCGCAATCTCTCGTCATCATCAACCTGCGGCATTGTGTCTGGCGCGGATCCGGTCCAATGGCAGCATTCTTGGGAGAGCAGTATCACACGTCGCCGACGGGCCGTCGCTGTGAGGTGAGTAACACGAGGAGAGCCCCGCCGGCCCTGTCTCAGACCTTCCGCTGTGGGCAGGAATTTGACTCGTCCGGGCTGGGAACACACAAATGGAGGCGATCTGCGCGGGAAGGCGCAAGAAGCTTCGATGGGCGGGCCGGGCAGTCAGCATACTTACGATAGCAATTGCCTGTTGTGCAGGCCATTTTTAGCCGGCTGGCCGTTGCTAAAGTCTGACAGCAACCTGACGCGGCTCTAGTGGCGGCGAGCTTTGGGGCCGCCCAGCTCAACTCCCGTGGATGCCATTTCAGCTGCCCAGCGCTCCGTACCAGCCGCAGCGCGGCGGAGCATGATGGCGGCGGCGGCGACGGCGGAGGCGTCCATGCGCAGCGCAAAGCTTGACCGCTTCCCACAACGCATGCTGGCCGTCGACGATCTCTTCCCCTCGCGAGCAGCGCGGCGCTCCTTGCAGCATGTGTCGGTGGCAGGCCGCCGGGCAACACAAAATTGCAGCGGGCCCGCCAGCCGAAACGGCGGCCAGGGGCGGACCGAGTGAAAAGGGACGGCGGGAGGAGCGCAGCCGGGCTGGGACCGGTGCGACCAATGGCGCAGGGCGCGACGTTTATCCAAATCTCAGCGCAGCCGTAGCGAGCGACAGCGGAGCGGTGGACATGAGGGGCGGGAAACATGGGGATTGGACACTGTTGCGGGCCCTCCTGACGATCGTGGTCTGGCGACTGATAGCAACGCAGGATCGGCGCGGGAGGCGGCCCTGCGTCGCGTTGCCTCAGGTAGACGGCCGCCGAGGGGGAGAGGCAGTGGTGCCGCGGCGTCTGTAAGGCACATTGTGCAGCGCCCCCGGATGACGCGTTTGGCACAGCTGGTGCAGCCGACCCGCGGGCGCGATGCCGGCCAATGGCGGGCGGTAGTCCGGCGGTCGAAACGCGCCGCGTTAGATGCCCCGTGCTTCTGGGATCCAGGGCTTTTGGGCGCCTTGATACAGCGAGGGCGCTCGGCCCTGGTGCCCCCCAAGCAGCGCCAGCGCTGCTCCTCGAACGCCGCCGCTGAAGAAAAACCGCCAACGCCCCCGAGCCGAATCCCTGCGCGCAAGCCTCTCCAACACCTGTCCCTTCGCTGCACAGGTTCGACTGCGGTCCGCCCAGCCCTCCGCCAGACTCCGCGCTGCCCCGATATGCTGGCCTAGAGGACCTCCGCGCTGACCGACCCCCGACCTGTCTGATATCGCGCCGACCGCCGGCTGCGTACGCTCTCTTCTCACGCAACTACGAGATCCTAATCTGCATATTTTCACCTGCCCAGCATGCTAGTCTCGGCCGTGGGACCGCGCAAGCTGGTCCTTGTGGTCTTCATTGCCGTCTGCTTGCTCTTCTTGTCCCTCCGCAGCTCTTTCGCCTCCAACTACCTCGACGACCGCATCGTGCCGATCGAGAACACCGTCTCGAACGAGAAGTACGCCGCCGAGCCACCCCAGGAGCACCTCACCTCCGGAGACTCGTCGCCGGCGCAGGACGCGGCGGCAGACACCGACGGGGAATGGCACCAGCACTACTCGTTCCCCTCTTCGGCAGTAAGTACCAACCCTATTTCGACTGCCCGCCGCCAGCGCTGACAGCTCTGCAGGCTCTCAAGGAGAAGACCTCGACTTCGCTCATCCCCGCAACCGCCACCGGTGCCGCTGAGCCTGCCTCGACTCCAGCTTCCAAGTCCGGCAGCAGCTGGCACGTTTTCCACGATGTCATCAAGACGAGCAAGGAATCGGCCATCACGCAGACCAAGAAGCTGTCGCCCGTCTCGAACATGCGCCAGTACTTGAACAAGATGCTCGTCTGGAGCCGCCCCGACCCCGACCCGTCGCATTGGCCGGCCTACCAGGACTACATTACCCGTGACTACGACCCCAACAGATGGGAGGCCTTCCCTGCGTAAGTACTCCGCTCCGATCTAGGATGAATCCAAGATAATAACAAGCAACAAGTGAGCGTGGTTACTATACACAGGGTGTCAAGTCTCTCAAGAAGGCCACAGAGCCGAAGCCCTACCTTCCGTACCCGGAGTATAACAGCCCCGATTGGAAGAAGCAGTGGAATGGCGAATATGTGGCGTGCGAGGGCCCACGTGGCAAGCCTCTCAACGAGAGTTACTTGGATTTGGTCAAAGCTTACCCAGAGGTCTCGAGCCACTTCCCGAAGCCCTCTACCGGCACGATTGAGGGTTTGGGCCTGGATGCAAACATCTGCTTTGATCGCTACGGCCGCTATGGCGCTTATGGATTCGGCGCCGACGAGTACGATCTGCCCGACTGGGAGCCCGTTCAGGAACAGCAGGTCATCTGGCGCAAGGTCAACTGGGGAAAGCTGCAGAACCAGTGCGTTGAGCGCAACCACCAGCGCTACGCCCCTCACGCTCGCACCAAGGAGACCAATCTGCAGCCTGGTCTTCAGATCCCGGAAGTGGACGTTGACACGCTGAGCAACTCGGCGTACAGCACCGAACTCACTGCTCGTGAGATGACGAAAGGAGAGGTGACACAGAAGTACCATTCGCGCACTGCCATCCTGATTCGGACTTGGGAAGGTTACACCTACACCGACAATGATCTCCAGGCCATTCGTGCCATGATCCAAGAGACTTCCCTCTTCTCCGGCGGTGAATTCCAGGTGTTCCTCTTCGTGAACGTCAAGGACCGCACCGTTCCCATCTTCGACGACCCGCAGGCTTACGATGACATGCTCAAGAAGGTCGTTCCCACCGAACTCCGTAGCATCTCTATCCTTTGGAATGAGGACATTTGCCAGAGAGCCTATCCCGAGGTTACTGACTGGCAGGTGTACTGGCACCAGTTCATGCCCGTCCAGTGGTTCAGCAAGACGCACCCAGAGTTCGACTACGTCTGGAACTGGGAAACCGATGCTCGTTACACGGGCCAGCACTACCATTTCCTCTCCAAGATTCAGGACTTCGCCAGGAACTCGCCCCGGAAGTACCTCTGGGAGCGTAACAAGCGCTACTACATCCCCGGTCTTCACGGCGATTACGAGACCTACTTCAACGACACCAACCAGGTTGTCGAGGAGTCTTGGAGCTCAGGTTCTATTCCTAGCCCTGTCTGGGGCCCGCAGCCCTACTCTCCCGTGCAAACTCCGGTTGGACCGATGCCGCCGCACGAGATGACTGCCGACAACTACGAATGGGGTGTTGGTGAGGAGGCAGACCTCATCACTCTTCTGCCCATGTTCGACCCTGTTCGCACTTTCTGGTCTTACCGCGACAAGATTTGGAACTACATTCCGGGCCTCCACCCTGATTTCAGTGTTGACCCGTACGACAACGCCTACACGGACCCCCGTTTCGTCACCATTCCTCGCCGTATTTTCATCAACACGGTCGCACGTTTCAGCAAGCGCATGCTGCACACGATGCACATTGAGAACAAGGTTGGTCGCTGCATGCAGGCTGAAATGTGGCCTGCGACTGTCGCCCTTCAGCACGGTCTCAAGGCTGTCTATGCGCCTCAGCCCATTTGGTTTGACCGCGTTTGGCCGCCGCACTACATCGATGCCATCTTCAACGCCAATCTGGACGGTGACTTCAACCCGATTGGTTGGTCTGAGGGCCCTGACTCTCCCTACAACGGCGACCGCGAACACAACTACTACGGTTGGTCGTGGTACTTCAGCTCGCGCTTCCCCAAGGACATCTACAGGAGATGGTTGGGCTGGAAGGTCAAGATTCACGAGTGGGGCGAGCCTGAAAAGATTGTCGGCGGCCAAGAGGAAGAACACGGCCAGGGCGGCGAGCGTGTCAAGGTCGGTGGCAGCGACAACAGAGACTCGGAAAAGCCGATGGTAGGTGGACGCATGTGTCTGCCTGGTATGCTGCTGCATCCCGTCAAGAGGATCCAGCAGGGCGAGATCTGAGAGACATGATTTTCGATGTTCAACGTATCGTTCGCGCGGATGTTTGTGGTGGAAGCAGCAATGCGTTGGATGCATTACGACGCCTCGCACGCTAAGGCCGTCTTTCGGATTCTTTACAGCCAACCATCCTTATGAGGCATTCAATTTCCGACACCCCGATCTTCGGAGGCAACAATGTCGCCCGACACTTTGCCTACTTCTCGTCTCGGCCTGATTTGCGAATAGCGCGCCAAAATCCGCGCACTTTTTTTCTTGTTCTCTGTACACATCCTCATGGTACGGCTCGGCATCGATCACTCATCTCGGCGTTCCATGGCGTAATGATCCTTGTTTATTTTTTTAACTCCCCTCACTTGCTCCACATCGCATCCCACCATTCGAGGCCGAGTATCAGCAGCATGGACTACCCACAGGCCAAGTGTCTTCAGTTGAGAAGATTCTTTGGTTTTTTTCAGACTATTAGTAGATTTTGTATAAGGGAAGGAGAGGTAAGGAGGTGGAATATTGCCTTTATTTTCGCATGATGGGTTAAAGGTCTTTGCTGTGTGCCTTTGGTTACTTCGAGCTGGGTTGGATTTGCTTTCTTTTTTCTTCCTTTCTTCCTTGTGCATGGCAATGAGAATAGCTGGGGAGAGGAGCAAAAAAGAACAAGAAGGGCATCCGATAGCGGATGAGTTGGTCGTGGTGTTGGTAGTAAGCGAGGAAACAAATGGGAGAAACGGCAGCATGAGCGAGTTATATCAGCGCAGCTTTGAAGCAAGCGAAAGATTGTTTTTTTCTAAAGAAATCTATTTACTTGTGATCATTTTCTTGTGACTGATCACGAGCGAAGAAATGAATGGCAACTCCATTTCACAATCCTTACTCTTTAAGAGCTTGCCCTCTAGAACTATGTGTCAATCTTTACTATATGATTTTGTTCCTATGCATACAGTCCGTTTATTCGCTAAGAATTCTATTGTATGGAATCAGGGTTTCTTGTAGTCTCTATTCTTTGATTAGTGGCTCAACTTTTTCGAAATCCTCTGCTCAACAGGGTACTGTTATCTATCCACCTTCTCATACGGTGGGCCGGGCCCGGCGGGTGCATAATTTAGAGAAACCATGATCCGTGGGAAGCAGGGACGCAGGGTCCCTTTGGTGTGGTTGTGACTTCGGGACAAGGTCTTGGGTCCCCTTCTCCGTCATTTACTGGGTCAGGGTCAGGGTCCATGCATGTTCTATGAACTCTGGTTCTTCTTCTTTGGTTGTGGTCCATATCTTTCTGCCTGGTTCGGTTCGGTCCGTTCTCTACTTAAAGGGTGGGCAAAACAAGGATTTCTTTATAAAAAAAAAAAAAAAAACAGAAACAAAAGGCGAAGAAATCATTGCCAATTTTTTTTTCCTCTGCGGAATTTTGAGCGTCTACGAGTAGTGTTTATCTGAAATCTTTTTTGTAACTATGACTACTATTCTCTATGTTCTGCCAGTGACTAAGTCTAGCATCTTCGGCGTTCGCGCAACGCGTAATGGTGAGGCGATCATCACCTCAGTGAACACATGCGCGAGAAATGATAACTACGTCATTCCGGGGGCAGAGTGGTCCATAACTGTAAGCGAGACGTGACAATGGAAGAGTTCGAAGCCATGACAATGATTATAGTTCCGACTCAAGCAAGGACCACGCCGGCAATTGTTGGAATATGATTGGCGGCTTATTCTTGGGAAGTATCGGAATACGGGCAGTGAGAAAAGGAAGGTGTTTCAGAAAAACTGGGGAAACATTGGGATTTGCGAAGGATGATCGTCGGTCGAAGCTCGTGTTGATGCTTTATGCTTGAAGCGCCCGGGTAAATTGCAGTGCGTCATACCACCGCTGATCACTGTACGGGACATGTGGCTAGTCTATTTGCTGCAGCGAGCTTCTTTTCACCAGGAACCTTTTCCTTGTCATGTTAGTTGCAAAAGGAAAGTGGCAACGTATTCGGGTTCCCCTCATTTGGAAGGCCGCTTGCTTCCGCATACCGCTTTGATATCGGAGTCGGCGGAGAAAGATAGGAAAGACCGAGTTCACCAAGGCATTCAGATCCTATTACCAACCTGGCCACATGAACGACGGATTGCAGAAGCCTTGAGCCCTCTGTGTGGATTGTTCAAAACGCCACATGTTTCCCGCATGGATAGTTAAAGCAAACTTCCGGAGGTCAATGTGAGTTTATTTAAAGACCCATGTAATCAGGGTGTTTTGAATTCATAAGGCGTGGAAGAGATGTTTTTGCATCCGCCTTTTGTTTCGAACACAAAATATAGTATCTCCGGTGATGCCGGCTTGGAGGGCCGGATTTCTTTTGTGGGCTAATGCTCTGCATGTTTTTCCCAGTGCGCAAAGGAGATTAGTAAGGTTTGTACCTGTCCTTGCCCTTTTCCTTGTCTTTCTTCTTATGCTTGTCCTTATGCTTCTTTTCCTTTGTGGATTTTTTCTCCTCTACCGCTTCCTCTTCAGCTTCCGCCTGCTCGCCGCCGAAGCCTTCGGCGCGCCAGGAGCGGACCTTTCCGTCTTCGCCGCACGTGTATATCATGGATGACTATTCCGTTGTTAATGGCATACATTGCGATCGAGACTACGGTGACGAAGCTTACCTGAGAATCGATGAAGACATCGCGGACGATCTCCTCTCCATGGGCGCCCGGAAGGCGGAGGCAATCTTCCAGAGAGCAGGAGTAGTCAAGCGGCTTCCCGGATGGGGGATTGTGGAGCGGGAGGAGATCCAGTCGTTGCTCGCTGCATGAAGTCAGACACGTGCTCATATTGTTCATAGAAAAGTACATACCTGTGATTGCCAGCAACAACGACGTTCGATCCGGGGCTGCGATAGACGTTGACGACGTACTCGCAAGTCAACTTCTCCCTCACATCGCCAATCTTGACTGGCGTTAGCTCCGGGCTCGGGTCGTCAGAGTCCTGGTACTGGTAGAAAGCCAATGTCTCGTCAGTGCCGAAGACATAGACATCGGTAGGCGAGGCGAAGCCGGCATGGTGCACGGCGGAACGGTGGTTGATGACCTGGCGTAAGGCGTCGTCCTCGTCGTTCTGCGTCAGGTCGAAGATGCTAACTAGGCCGTCGGTGCTGGCCGAGAGGAGGGTGGACGGGTTCGTTGGATGCAGCGAAAGCTCGGTGATGGTGTCGGTGTGGCTCTCGGGCAGAGTGAGACGCGGAGCGGAGGCGTTGCGTGCATCCCAGGCATAGATGAAGGAATCGCCCGGGCCGCGGTCCTCGAGCTCCGTACCGGCAATGATGGCGTGGTGGGCAGAGCTTACTTCGAGGGCGGAAAGACCTTGCGGTTTTGCTGCAGGCATGTGCGTTAGTATTCAAATTGCTCAATATCTGTTCTCATACTTACGGACGCGAAACTCCATGACAGCTTTCTTAGTGCGACGGTCCCAGCATTTAACCAGGCCATCTCGGCCAGCGGTGGCCAGGACATTTCCATCCTCACTGTAGGGCTCCAGGCAGGTGACACTCGAGTGGGCACTGCCTATAACGCCACCAGGAAGTAGTTGCAGGGTCTTGGGGTCAAATGTGCGTATCGAGTCATCGGATGACAAAGCTGTGAGAAACGAGTTTGTTTGCCTCAGAGAGTATATGTACGAGTCTTTTGGGAGCGATAGGTCACTTTCAGCGACCAGCTTTGCAGTCCTCATCTTGGCACGCAGTCGGTAGGATGTGGTTGAATTAAGGTAGATGACGGAGCTTGGAAAAATTTTCAGCTTCGGAGGGCGTTGCACTCTGCACGCTTCTGTTGTTCACCAACGACAAGATAGTGAGGAAGGCAGGAACAATTAATGGGCCACGACATATAGCATGTATGTACACGGCTGGTTGGTGAAGCTGCTAAGCTGCTCATCCGTACCCCGCGCCCCAGACACGCCCATGGCCTCTTCGGCCACCAACCTGCGCAGCGACAGGACAGGCCGTCTCCCGTGCTAGCGAAGCAGACGACCTCTTCACCGGCGAACAGATATTTGCCCTCTCAGCGTACATGTCACCCTGATATGAAACGCACTGAATCATTGGATCGATTATAATGCGCGATTAACGACGGGTTGTCCCTCTAGGGACACTCGCAATGGCCGCTCATGACTGGCATGACGCCCGTCGCGGCGACCGACTGCCTGGCTTCACTCTCCCGGAGGCGTCCAGAGGCGGTGTTGAGGTCCCATGGCGAGAAGAGAAGCAGCGGCCGCGCGCGCAGCTTTTTGTACTGACGGCACGTGCGAAGCGAGAAGCTGCCCGTTGCCGCCGTTTTCCCGGCTCTCATCAGCGGCCCTGTGATTGGCCGCTCATCCTCGGCTGAACGCTCATGGCCGCCCGGTCTTGGCCGCTCGTCCAGCAGCCATCCCATCATTGTTGCTGCACGACTTCGCTGCTCCTGCTAAGCCGACCCCATCGCAAGCCGCCGCATCTCTCCGCTCCATCACTGCGCCGCCGTCTTCTGTTCGCCACCATGCTTGCTCAGCGTGCCTTCCAGGCGTCCCTGCGCCGCGCTGCCGGTCCCCGCGCCATCGCTGCACCCGCCGGGATCCTGATGCAGTCGAGGTACCACCACCCGTGCCCGTAACCATCGCCAATGCCTCTGCGCTTGTTGCCTACTTCCTCATGGCCGCTCAGGCCTTCTTGGCAAGACAAAGCTAACCAATCTCGCCCCGTTTCCCCAGGCCCGTCGCGACCCAGAACATCCCCGCCGCCGAGAGCAACCACATTCTGGAGAAGCAGCGCCTGAACCGCCCCGTCTCGCCACACCTTGCCATCTACCGCCCGCAGATTACCTGGTACGCCTCCGCTCTGAACCGTATCACCGGCTGCGTCGTCTCGGGTGGCATGTACGCCTTCTTCGCCGCCTACGCTATCGCCCCCCTCACCGGCTGGCACCTCGAGTCGCAGTCGCTCATTGCCGCCGTCGCCGCCTGGCCCATCGCCGTAAAGGTCGGCCTCAAGTCCCTCGCTGCTTTCACTTTCACCTTCCACTCGTTCAACGGCCTCAGGCATCTTGCCTGGGACTTGGCCATCGGCATCAGCAACAAGAAGGTGATCCAGAGCGGTTGGACCGTTGTTGGCCTTACGGCTGTGTCGACATTGGCGCTGGCGTTCTACGGTAACTAGAGGCTTGGTTTGACCATAGGAGGCTTGGTTTACAAGGGGAACGCAGGGGCCAATGAAAAAGAAGGATGGGCGAAGATCGGGATACCATTTAGGCTACGGCGATAGGCTGAATGAGTCCCCGTGGATGTGTTTTTTTTTTTTGAACAAAGTCGGCTGTGTAAATCTAGAGGGACCCGCTGGACTCCTACAGATGGACCAAGCGATTTCTTGCTGCTTTGGTAGGGAAATGGAGCAACATTACCTTTTTCAAAGCATCAGTTAAGAACAGACTCGATAATACGGTTGAATAAGGTGTTTGTGGTTGACCAAGGGTTTGCGCTCGTCTCTTTGGGCATGATGTGGTCTTCTAGCAGAAGAGAGTCAACCGCCCGTTGTCTGAAGTAGCTGATGAAGTTTCACGGAGAGTCCGATATGAAGTGGAATACGAACAAATATGTCAGAGCATCGACGCAGATTCAATTGGCAGGAGAAGGACTACCTATGAACTAGTTGGTACGAAGTCACCCATGTTTGCAATCAGAAGCAAGCATTTAAATTGCGGCAACAAACGTTTGGAATGGCGTGACTGATATCATTGCCAAGATGTAGAAGCGAGCGAGTTGTTTGTCGTATCTTTTGTGTATCACTTCAACCCTGTCTGGGAGCTGGTTGCATTAGGCGGTGTACACCGTGCCACGGTGATTGACGTCTATTTGTACCACGGTTAAGCTACCCCCCTGCTCCGACCTCGATATTTATCGAGTCTTGATAACTCCTAGAGCAAACAGACCTTTTAACTGTGACATGCTTCTATAGACACCCAATCGCTTCAATCTGTGCAATTGGCAGAGGCGAAAAGGTACCAACGCCTGCATCGGTACCTGCGCCGTAAGCAGTTAAGATCTGACGCGTGATCGCGCGGCTCGGTCCGCGGGGGTTCGCGCGCAGGACGCGCTTGTCTCTCTCTCCACCTGTGCGACGGCATTTTGGGCGCCCGGACGTCCGATTTCCGCCCCAAAACAAAAACAATCCACCATTAATCCACAACATCTTCTCGTCTCTTCTGCCACCACTCTGCCACCCGTTTCTGTCCGACGGAAGAAATCCATTGCTAAGGAACCGATAAACCGATGCCATGAATTAGCTTTAGGAAAACCGCGATACACACGCCTATCCGATCCAGCGAAGCCCGAAATCCTTCGGGTTAACTTCCGCGGCTTTCTCGAGGGCGCGCGCGCCCTCGCGCAACGCAAATATACAGCGCACACCGCATCGTTTCGTTGCCCGCCAGCACCCCTCTCACGCTGTTGGAACGTCCGTTTAGCGCACCCATCGCCAACCCGACCTCACAACCATGGCCGCCCCCGCAAATACCAGAAGAGCAGCACCCGACGTCTCGTCGTCGCCCGTCCGTTCTCCCACCGCTGACCGCGAGATCGACGAGACGTTTCTTCCGCAGGATGAAGACCGAGAGGGGGAGGGAAACGATGAAAACAACCACGACGACAACACGGCGTACAGCATCGATTTCGACGCGCTAGTGGGCGGTAGCGGCGGCGGCAGACGTCGCGGCGGGCATCCCGACCACGACGATGACTTGACGCTTGACGACACGGAGCCGTTCGATACGCTGAGGAGCGAGGATGTGGACGGTCCAAGCGACTTCACGCAGAATATGGAGTTTTGGATGCGATCAAAGTTTTCGCCGCCGCAAGCGCAACAGCAACGAGGGAAGAGGATGGCAAATGCTGACCCCGGTGCCACCCCAGAGACGGCGGCAGGGCGCATTGAGCGGGATGATGGAGATGACGACGAGAATGAGGGAATGGTGGGCAATGAGGATACGCTACCACCGACCAGGACACCGACTGAGAGTTTTGACACGCAGCGCGATCATGTCAGCGATTCGGAAGGCGAAGGCGGGGACGTGAGCAAAGAGGGCGAGGAGGAAGAGGGAGAGCATGAGGGCTCCTTCGAATACAGGCAGAGCGAGAACGAGAATACACATGAGATCGCGGCCGCAGCGATGCGGGATCTCAACGGGTATGTCATCTCGGACGAAGATACGTTTCTGCCGCCAAACAGCCAACCCGGCTCGACAGCCGATGAGAACGAGGGTGACCGTGGTGAGCGCAGTCGCTCGGGATCGATTGACGAGCAGATTGACATACTGTCGAGCATGGACGAGGGCGTCGAGGAGGAGTATAGGAGTGTGAGCGCCTCGCCAGCACTAGCGCAGGGTGAGTGGAGGACGGAAAGGCGGACACCGTCCGTCGTACAAAGAGCCAGCTGGTTGCAGCCAACGGTCGAGGACCACGAAGACACGCCGCCGCTAAGCGCAAGGCCGAGCCCGAGAAATGGAATAGGCAGAAGTCCGGAGGTGTGGTTGGGAGGTTACGAGGACAAGCTACCGAAACAGCGGAGAATGGAGAGCATAAGTACGGCATCGCCTCGACCGACTTTGAGGAATCATCCCCGGTACACCCCAAGGAAAGTTTCCGAAGAAGACGTTGATGACCTCCGGGCACAAATCAGGAGGTTACAAGCCGAGCTAGAAAGGCAATGCGGAGATTTCACAGCTAAGATCGCCAACCTCGAGTCTCAACTCCAACGCACCCGCACCGAGCGCGACGAAGCGCGCGAAAATGAGCAACGACGCGTTCGAGACCTCATTTCACAGTACGACGAGCGCGCCCAAGATTTGGAGGAGCATTGGCAACGGCGTCTCGCCACGGCGCAGGAACGCTATGAGCAGGATGTGCAGGAGCAGAAAGCATCGTTCGCCCTTGTCAAGTCAAGCTTTGAATCACGTCTAGCAGCCACCGAGAGTG
This sequence comes from Lasiodiplodia sp. KE8368, assembly GCA_023087525.1. Classification (NCBI taxonomy): domain Eukaryota; kingdom Fungi; phylum Ascomycota; class Dothideomycetes; order Botryosphaeriales; family Botryosphaeriaceae; genus Lasiodiplodia; species Lasiodiplodia sp. KE8368. Next base: position 106,931 of record JAJMYN010000019.1, read on the forward strand.
GACTCCAGGCTCAGCTAGCGCGCAAAGAAACTGAACTTGACGCCGTTAAAGGGGCCAGCAAGCAGGAACTTGAACAGCAGCGTGCCGGCAACGACGCTAAAGTTGCAGCACTTGAAGAACGCATCAAGGAGCTGGAGTCGTCGCAGCAACAGCAAACTTCCGGGGAAACCTCCGCTCATGCCACTCCTTCCTCTGCTATTAACCAAGCACTCACTCAGCAAAAAGCAGAATCAGATGCCCGTATCGCCGAGCTCGAGGCGCGGCTTAGCACGACACAGTCACAACTTGAGGCAGCGCGTACGTCGTCTTCCGAGGCCGCCTTATCTGATTCAATGCACCTCGCCGACGAACGGAAACAAACGGATGATCTTCTCGCGCGGTCGAGGCAGCAGATCGCGGATCTAGAGGCCAACTTGCAACTGCTGCAAAGCCAACTCGCGCTCGCGCGGCGCGAGACAGACGAGATGCGGCGAGCGGCAGATACAGCCCGGGAGGGGGCGCGCGTTTTACGCTCCGAGCTAGGGCGGTCGCAAGAGCTAGTGGAAGAGAGGGGTCGACGGTTGGAGGAGGTGGCGCGGGAGCACGAGGCAGACACGGACATGGCGGAGCGAGCGCGACGCGATGCAGAGAGGATGTTGGAGGAGCGGGTGAGGGCAGCGGAACGGAAGGCCAAGGTGTTGCTTGAGCGGGGGGTTGCAGAGAAGGAGTCAGAGGTGGGTGAGATGCGGAGAAGGGCGGAAACAGCGGTGCGGAAGGCGCAGACGATGCTTAATGGAGAGCGGATCGAGAAGGCTGGATTGAAGAGGGCGCTGGAGGGGTTGAAGGAGGAGGTGGAGGTTTTGAGGAAGCAGGTCGAAGAGCGAAAGAAGGACTCTGGTGCTGCTGCTGCTCCATCTTCGTCCACCTCTCCCTCCAATCACCCCTCTCCACCAGACGCTGCTGAGGAGATCACAAGATCTCACGACGATGGCGATGACAACACCACGTCCCCTCGCTCCTCCGAACTCGAGCTCCTCCGCCGCGCTCTGCGCGATGCAACCACGGCAACGAAAGAGGCGCGGGAAGATGCCCGGCGTGCACGCGAAGAGTCGGCCGCGCTGAGGGAAGATTTTGCAGAAGTCAACCGTGCCATGGACGAGCGTGTGGTCCGTCTCGTGCGCGCGCGCGAGAAGGAGTGGCGCGGAAAGGTCGAAGCGCTTGCCGCGGAGAAGCGAGCTCTGGGACGCGCACTGCTCCACGAATGGGGGAGGGAGGAGGTAGGCGAGGGCGAGCCGCAGGCGTACCGATATAAGTACGTGGAGAGGAATGAGGGTGGTGGGGAAAAGAAGGGGAGGGGGAAGGCGTAGGTTGGTATTGAGCCGGACTGGGACAATGGGTCTGGCGGTTTGTGCCTTGGGCGGTTGTGTGATACCATTTTAGCCTGTTCTTTCGTTTTCCCTTCTACTTCATGCGCTTCTGGAGAGCGCTTTGCTGGCCTCTTTGCTTTCCATGCCACTTGATGTCTTATGATCGAAGGGTATTTTGTACTGTATCATTAGCAATGACAATGCGGTGGCTAATGCCCGCGCCTTGTCTAACATAATAGCTGGGCCTTAAGAAGAGACTGATACTTTCTCTAGTCTAGCGATTTTCTCTTATGAGATGTGTCGATCTGGTCGAGTTATCGGAGAAACTTAGCAAGTGCAATGCAGTGACCACCCTATGAGCATGAGACTTTCGAGAGGCTAATCTATCTAGGAGGGCAATAGGGAATCCCATAGTCAGCCGAATCGAATATGGCTGTACTTACTGGGCACCGTTCGCACTCTCATAGAAAGCCGGATTGGGTATTTCTAAATGAAATACCTAGTTTTCTCGGAATATAAGCAAGTGTTAAGCAATAAAAGCACTTTTTCAGCAAATTATAAAGTCTCAGTATGAATCCTGCTTGCTTCTAGCTCTACGTTTTCTCGTAACTCCCGGATACCTCAATCCTTCTAACTATAAAGTGAATAGGGTGAGGTTTTTTCCACCACACAGCGATTACCTCTATCCGTAACCTCTATCTTTTCGAATAATTCGAGTATCCAGCCACTTTCTAATATCCTTACATCAAGTACATTTTCTAACCATCAATCTACACAGCGTTCTTCAGTGCATCCTTGGCCGCCTTGTGGTCTTCATCTAAGGCTTTGCCGATAGCGCCGTTGGTTCCTCTCCCACCGGTCCCATCTACGCCATTGCTTTCCGCAGCAATAGCTTTGTCGACGTCTGGTGACACGATCAATCCATTAGATTAGGTTCTTGGAAAACTCTAGTCAAGCGGATAGTCTACAACAGGATCTGTGTAGCCTCTCTGTCTTCGTCACAGCACGGTCTAATCATCGCCACCCGCTCACCCCCTTTCTGCGGGATGTTGGAGAGACTTACCAGTATACTCATGATCCGCCCCTTCGCCGACCCAGAACCGCAGCTTCTCGCGCACAAACTCGTCGAAATCCCACTCATCATCCTCCAGCGCCTGCTCCCCGGCCGTCCAGATGTACGTCTCGGCCTCGACCTCCTCCCCCTCCGCCTCCCCGGCTTCAGGCAAGCCCGCAGCGTCCACCTTGCCGCCGGCGATGACCCGCACGCGCACGCGCCGCCGCTCGTACTCGTCGCCCTCGAACAGGTCGAGGCGGTACATGTCGGCGTCGGTCAGGCCGGCGACGAGGGTGCCGCGCACGCTGGAGGCCGGGTCGGAGGGGAGCGGGATCACGCCTGGGTAGTCGGCGTGGCGGACCTTGCGGCGCTGGTGCGCGGGGAGCAGGACCGGGCGCGGAGGCGAGGAGGAGAGAGAGGCGGTTTGCCAGGGTTCCGGCGTGGAAGTGCCGTAGATGACGCGGTAGAGGACTTTGGGGACCATGAGGGTGCCTATCGCGCGGGAAGGCGTATAAGTGGGGGCTTATATGGTGAATGTGTTTGATGGGAGGGGAAGCAAACCGTAGAAGAAGGCTGTGTGGTCGCCCATGGCGGACGGAGCTGGAGTGGGGTAGGGTTGATGGATCGGTGGGTGTGTCTATTGCGCTGAAATTCTGCTTCGAAAAGATACTCTGTGCAAATGAAACATGCAACGAATGAGGGGATCTAGAAATACTTAGGGAATGGGCTTGGCATACGATGCGGCGGGGTGGAGTACGAGAGCAATGACGATTAGGCTGGAGACGTGGAGATAGGCTGGAGATAAGGGGCTTGGCATCGAAATCGTCAGCCCTACCCGCGACGCTAACGCGCAGGAACCGCGAGCCCTTTCTCTCCTGGCAGCGACCTCACTCCTGCCACCTCGCCTGCTGACACGCTACCTTCTCCGCTAGTCGCCGAAAGGAATGCGATAGCAGAATTCAATTGTCCCGAGCCCGCCCCTTTTGATTTTCGCGTCGCCGCGTCTCTCCATGCCCCTCGCCGATTACCTCCCCGACTCTTGGACCGCGGATTCCGACATCATGGGCTTCTTCTCGGGTCTCGTCACCCATATCGCTCCGGCATTGTAGGCCCACCTGCTCGCTGCCCTCCGGCGGGAAAGGTCGTTGACTTTTTCGTGCAGCATCGTCTCCTCCCCGATTACCTCCTATGCCGATCAAATCTACTCCATCCACCGGACGCGCTCGTCCGCCGGCTTCTCGCTGGACATACCTCTGATTATGCTGGTGGCGTCTATATTAAAGTAATCCCGCCTGAGAGGTCAAGCGTGTCTTCCGCACGTGCCTGCCGCTCCCGTTGCTCACACGCCTGCCTCAACAGGATCTTCTTCTGGTTTGGCGATCACTTCGCCTTGTCGCTCCTCTTCCAAGCCATCCTCATGATCTTCATGCAAGTTCTGCTCCTGCACGTTGCTTTGACGCATCGCCCGCCGCCCGCTGCTCAACACACACCGTTCGCGGCGCATCCGAAGCCGCGCCCATACAACTTCTGGCAGTGGCGCCCGCACCGCCCTTACTGGAACTTCCTGCTCTATTTCACGGGCACCCTCATCGTCCTCCACCTCCTGCTCAGCAACAGCTCGCTGTTCACGGGTTACACGACGGTGCTCGGGTACATCGCGTTGGCGATTGAGGCCTGCCTACCGATGCCGCAGATCCTGGCGAACCAGCGCGCGAAGAGCACCAAGGGCTTCAGGCCCAGCGTGCTGTTGAACTGGTTGATCGGTGACACATTCAAGCTGACGTTTTTCTTCCTCAGCGCGGAAGGCGAGGTTCCATGGGCATTCAAGCTCTGCGGCATGTTCCAGGCATGCTGTGATGCGTATCTGGGCGTACAATGGTGGATGTTTGGTAGTGGTTCGAAAGATCATGAGAAAACCGACGGTATTCCTTTGTAGACTAGAGAATGGGTATCTGACACAATTGGGCAGTTTTGCGATAGAACGGACTCGGAGATGGTACTGTAAGAACGAGAATAGACAATAAGAGGATTGCGTTCAAATGCGCGGGAATGGACTGCACCGTACGTTCATACCGACAACAATCACCTCTTTCGATTGTACACAACGCCGCTTCGCCGCTCTAGAGTATCCTTGTACACGCCGAACATGGTAGCATCTTTACAACAGCCCCTTCCTAGCAAGCTCGATCTTGCGCAGCGTCTCGCCCTCCTTGAATCCGCCCTTGCTTGCGCAGATGGCAATCCCCTCGCCAAGCTCGACCTTGTCTTCGACGGTCGGGAAAGCGCATGGGCAGTGGTGCGGGAAGTGCACGCAGGAGAGCGTGCCCGGGCAGAGGTACTTGTCGCAGGTAGCTGAAGTAAGATAATAGTATTAGTACATGAATCAAGTCCTGTGAAACGCCGGACAAAAGAAAATAGTAGCTAGTTGCTCACCGCCGTCGTATTGTTGCTGGTACCAGCTCGAGTCGCTGGGCATATTCTGCGGCTGCTGGTGATGGTGATGACCGCCGCCGCCGAACATCTGCTCGAAGAACTGGAACTGCGCGGAGACGCCGAGCGTCCAGGCGAGAATAAGAAAGACGAAGCTCAGTGGTGAGCGCATGATTGACTGGATGTGAGAGCGCGTCTGAATGGTGTCGCTTTTAATTTCTTCGCAGCTCTCGCAGCAGCTTGTCTGGCCTCTTCGGGGATGCGCGGCGCGTCGGCAGGCGGCGAGCCAGGGTCCCCTCGTCATCGGCTGCCAAGCTTTCACGGCGATACGTTGTTCCTTACCCCGCGATTCGCCGGCGATTTGCCGGGCAAGATTTCTTACCCTGCCCGGCGAATCTTTTGGAGCTTTCGACGACGAGCAGCTCGCGACAGACCCTTTCCACCACGCTCAACCGCGCACGTCGCAGATCCAATCCTCCGACTGACATCGCGAATACCGTCCTCTTCACCCACCGCAACGTGAGTCTCATCTGGTCCACGGGCTGTGCGCATTGGAAGAACGTCTCGGGACTGACGCGAGTTTTTATTCCACAGCATGCATCTCATGTACCACCTCGACGCCGAAGGCAAGCGTGTCTATACGCTCAAGAAGATCGTCGACGGCCAGGCTACCAAGTCTGCCCACCCGGCCCGCTTCTCGCCCGACGACAAGTACTCTCGCCAGCGCGTCACGCTCAAGAAGCGTTTCGGCCTTCTCCCCACCCAGCAGCCGAGTCAGTGCTCCCCCCGAGAAAAGTCAACCCAGGGTTTCTCGCGCCACTGGTGGCGCCAGGATATGAGATATTCTAACTTATGCTACAGAGGATAAGCAGGCGGCCATGGGCGCGTAAGCGGTGCCTCTGACGACAAGGCTCTTTCCACCAAGGCTGGCGTTAATGGTGTTTTGAACGGCGGATATCATGGCTCTACGGCGGCGTTCGGAGGTGGTCCTTTCTTGGGCACTGTCGGCATTCAGTCTGGTTCTAAGAAGAAGAACAAGGTAGAGGGTTGCAAGAAGGAAGGCAAGAACGATGAGGATCACGAGATGGTCAGCGACGATGGTTCCGTCTCGCTCGCTTCTTCCAACTCCACCACCACTCTGGTTCTCCGTCCTGGTCGCCAGACTACCCAACAATGAGCGAGCCATGATCAGCTTCTCTGTATTCACTCGCATGAAGCCCATGCATGCGCTGTCTGAACTCTAGCTAGAGCAGATACGTTCATACAGTGAATACCGTCCTTCTTCAAGACAGTAATCTGCAGATTAGTAGCCCCTGGCTTTCAGTCCAAATAAAAAAAACAATTTCAATCAAAACAATGAGTGTATGTATGCGTGGAAAAGGAAAACTGAATTGATCGTAAACTTTTGATATCTTCTAAAACCAGTCATAAAAATCCGAAATGCGCCAGAAAAATGCCCCAGTCTCTACCCATGCCTTTAATCCCTACATATGCATTCCGTCTACCTCTTCTTCTTGGCGGCATTGACGTTCCTGCCGGCGCCCACCTTCGGTCTACCACCGGACCTGTTGCGCTCACCGGTCAGGATAGAAGGTAGGTAATCCTCGTCCATGAGGTCGCGCTGCTTCTGGCGCTTCTCCTGGGTGATGGCGCGCACGTATTCCTTCTGGTCCTCGGCGAGGATGAGGCCGGCGCCCCAGCCGTCCTTGCCGCCGCCGGCGGTGATGCGGCCGGAGGCGGACTTGGAGGCGGGCTTGGGCATGCTGTAGCGCTCGCCGCGGTTGTTCCACTGCATGTTCTTCTTCAGGTGCAGCTTGAACTCGCCGTTCTGGGTGGTGGTGCAGGTGACGCGGGTCAGGGAGGGCTTGCCGCAGCGGGGGCAGAACTGCTTGTTCATCTCCTTGGTGGTGAGGAAGCAGGCGTGGCAGCGCAGCACGAACGTCTTGAGGTGCCGCACGCGGTGCAGCGAGGGCGAGAGCAGGTTGAGGTTCATCTGCAGGATGACGTTCTGCATGGCGAAGTCGGTCGTCATGATGGCGGCCTGCAGCGTCTTGGATGTGTCCTCGGTCGTCTCGGCGCTCAGCATCTGGTCACGCGCCTGCTTCTTCTTGATGTTGGACGGCGTGATCCAGCCGTCGTTGTCCGAGTCGGACTCGGAGCCGGCTTCGGTGGCGCCAGATGCACTGCCAGATGCGTCCTCTGGAGGAACATCTGCACTTGAAGAGGGCTCGTCACAGATGTGCGTGCTGGAGAGGGCGGACGTCACAGCTTCAGTGGCATCATTCGCGGCGGCAGGTTCTTCGCTCCCTGCAGGTGCGGCTTCATGATCGGCAGTAGCTTCCGAAGTGGATGGAGCTTCCGGGGCGGGTTTGGCGGGAGGAGGGCCGTTCGTCCTCTTCTGACCGGGTACATTCCTCAGGCGCCAATCACCGCCATTCCGCTCGCACTCCAGGTCGCGGGCGAGGGCAATGAGCTGTATGTCAGTGTTGCTGAGCACAGCCAGGTCACCGGTGCGGCGGGCGAAGTCCTGGACAATTTTGACCGTGTCCGGATGCGGGTTCCTCTGGGTAAGAAACGGAAGCAAGGTCGTCTCTACCCTAGCTCTTGTAACTTCGTCCCGAATTTCGGCAACGACGGAAGGTATGGTGAAAATAGCTTCTGACTGGGCCAACAAAGTTGAGACTGGAGGCGAATTTTTTATGATCGGGCCCGCGTCAATGACGAGGCTGTGAATAGGCTTCTCCGAAGCCATGGTGGTGAAAATTTTTCGAAAAGCCGATAGCAGCAGGCTGCGAAACGTAGCTTCAGCAAGCAGCAAGTGTAGCTGTGTGGAAGTCGGTGTGAGCGCAGCTGCCGTTCGAATTTGGCGATGCGAGTTTGTTCGCCCCAGAAAATAATCCCGTCAGCCACCAACGCGGGAAGGCGCGGTCCGTGGTCACGTGATGATGGCCGGTACCAACTCCGGAAGGAAGCTGCAGGGATCTGTTGTTTTCTATAAGCCGACATCATCTGTCAAGCACCTTTGAAGCCATAGAACAAATCTCGATTCGTTGCACCAAACTCAGGTCTCTGTGCGGCGCGGTGCCTCCCATCGATCTACGCGTAACGCACGTCTCCAAGATCTGGCAGCCACCCTTGCTCAACCCTGAACGAACTCGGTGCCGCCCTGACAGCCGTGCATGCATGTAGCCCGTATCAATCCCCGGTCAGAGCTAGTTCGCATCTCGGGATCTTGCTTTCCTCCTGCAGGCCTGCGGGAATAGAGGCCTGTGCCGCAATGTTGCAGCTGATTTGCGTGTCCTGGTTGGCCAATCCGTCACTATCATTCTAAGTGCCGCCAGCAGTTAAATCCGGCAGCGGTGACATGTCCACGCATAAACGCCGACGTAAGTAGGACGTTGATGCAGCGCGTGGTGGAGTCGGGTTGTCCAATTAGTCGTGCCTCATGACGCTATCATGGTTAGGGCCTGGACCTGAGCAACCCTCTTCATGTCTTTCCACAGAATTCCAAGCCACCTTTCTTGGCTCTTTCCTTATCACATATAGTCCCGTGCCGTGTCCGATGGTCCACCCTTTTCTCTTTTGGCAAGCTGGTTCAAATGTTCGGATCCAGTCGACTTCAGAGCCCCAGGAACGCGATAGGGATGAGAAGGGTATGAGGAACAGCCCGGTAACGACTTTTGGATTGGACTGAGGAGTTGGTAACGGGCCGTGATCGCATCTGCGGTAGAGAAAGCCCATGGACGCTTCGTTATCCCAACTAAAGGAGTGTGGGATGCATCATCTTCAGCCCAGCATCGAATTTGTTAGCTTCGTCTTCATGAGTCAGGGTGCAGTTGATTATCAGTCTTGTCATGGTGGCAGTGGCAAGTTAGCAAGCGATGCAGACCCACCTGAGACCCCAGCAGTGTTACGTGTCGGGAGCGGAGACGCAACCAGCGGGCTCAGCTGCGAACAAAGTCCTTTCTCGGCCGACCGACTGAGGGCGAAACCAGAAGAATATTAGCGGCACAGCGATAGCCTTTCTATCAGACGCGCAGGTGATTCGATAAAGCAGGAGAGAAGGGTACATAGCAGCCAGTAGGCGACTGGCGAGAGGAGGCAACGAAAGAAGGCAACCACTAATGCGCCACGTATCAATCACACTACACTTTCTTCTCCTTGACATGCTGAGCCAGCTCATCTAGTCTGGAGCTGATATTAAGATACTTAAATCTTACCTTTTGCACCGCTGAAGACGGCAATCTTTCAGCAAAAGGCTTCACAGAATCCGACAGCCGATGCTCCGACCGCGCACGCGAGTGGCTCCAAATGCGGCTAGGTTGAAAATCTCCATCCCCCGCTGAGCTTTGTCATCCTTGCTTCGGCCTTCAGCTCACAGTGTCCAACCAATGCTGGAAGCTACGCTTCGATCCACCACCAGTGGCTTTTCGTCAGGAGCTTGGCTCCGACTGAGAGGCGGCACGCGACAGATACTCAGGCAAAGTCGACCATATCATTGGCTGCACGCCGCTGGCCACTGGCTGCCTCCACCTCCGGTCCTTCGATCCGCCGCCACTTTGTCCGCATGATTCCATCCCAGTGGCGCCCTGTAGCCTAGCTGGCAACTGCAGCATGCGGGTGCCCACAGTGCCCCGAATCACACCGTACGAGACATGATCTGGTCACCGACTAGATGTCCTGCCTCCGGATTTCAGCCGGGGTGTCTGTTATGAACGCTCGGGCAGCAATATCACGGAGTCTCAACTACGTTTGGCTACCCATTCGGCTGCACTTTGTCGTCATTATATGAAGATTGCTGACAGGATTTTGTACCGGATTTGCCCTTTTGGTGCGAAATGGTGCCACGAAAGTCGGTGGGTTGCTTGAACCGCTGGGCCATTGAGCTTAAATGGTCCTGAGGCCGTCAGAATCAATCACGACACACCCAGAATCGTTCGAATTGCTACTTTTCAGCCGGAGCCAAGAGGCCCAGTCTTAGGAACAATGGTACGAGCGTTCAGCTTGCTCCTATGTCGGCGCTAACACTCTCTAAGAGCAACTCGTTTGTTTCGTTTTACTTTTCAGTAAACGACATGGCACCAGCCCCAAACACTCGGCCGCGAGAAGACCATGGCGTGTGGCTGCCCCCTGTGGGGAACGCCTCGAGGATCGTGTCTCATCACCTATTCTGCTTCAACGGAATGGCGGTTTACGATATGGGCAATGTGGCAGAAGCGCCACAGGGCTCCCAAGTCTACAGCACACGCTCGTTTTACCACTACTCCAGCAACTTCTGGGCCTTGAATTACGACGCCACTGCCAATGCCGTCGACTACGGAAACTTTGCTGATTGGAATCATGTGGGGTTCGACCACGGCGATAGAACCATCAACTGGGTCGGCTTTGCCGGCGAGCAGCGGAGACTTGGTCTACAACGAGAGCAGCCTTGGGTGCACACGCTCTTTCCAGAAAACCACCAGCCGTATGAGTTTTCTGCCGACGGAAGATACGGAGGTCTCTCTGGGGAGCTTTCGGTGCTTATCGCTCTCATGGCCTTTTCCATTCGCCCGGAGTGGTTATTCCATGGATTGACCAACTGCATGCGACAAGGCCAGTGGGGCGGGCATCAGCATAGGCATGGAAGTGGGTTTTCTACTGAGATATTGCATCTCTGCGCTTTCTAACGCGTCACCTAGGAATTGACGGGCGCGGAATGGTAGTTACGATATATACCATGCCCGGCATGTCGACAGCCCAGCAATTGAGGGACTTTGAAGCAACACGGATATTTCCTGCATAAATGCTTCACTGCCACGCAAGCAGTGGAGCATGTCTCTCCTTCCTGACTCGACACCCTTCCAAAGGTTCAACACCGGAAAAGGGCTTCTTCATTCAGTCCATCTCTCTCTCAGCCTACGTATTGGATCAAATGAATGGATGCTTTTTGCAGCGACCGCTCCTTGACTTAACTCTAGGAAGACATGTGATAACTCATAGAACGACATTACACGTTTTGGGTGGAACCCCGGTGCCTAAGTGGCAAGGGTAGTCATACGCGGATGTGACCTCGTGTCGAGGCTAGGAAGATCTGACTGTGCAGATTATTTTCCAGCGGGTGGGGAACACGCTGCCCAGCCGAGCTTACAGATAGTGAAGAGTCGGGCAACAAGACACTTTACTGAACAAAGCAGCTTGAGGCTCGAAGAAGGATGTAAGATTTACTAAGGTATTCTTCATGCACATGAATAGAATCATCATGCATGGACGATCGCTCCATGCACGATTACTGGCGAAGTGTGCTTACGGTCGTCAAGATTTGCTAGAATGAATTGGGCGACGGGTTGCAGTTCGGTGTGAAAAGCCATCACGTTCGGCCTAGGCTGTCGGGAGAGTGGGCTAGGAACACCTGGGTCGAATAGAGGAGGCCAATCGGGTAGAGGAATCCGATACGGTGGCAGCGGCAACAGCTCTGTCAACCCGAAAGCGGCGGCCCGCCGCTGCGTTCATCCACCGATGTTAAGTCGCAATTCTGACCATCTTGCTGCTTCACTTGTGCCTTTCGGCATGGGAAAGAATCTCGGGTGCAAAAGTTTGTTGTTCTTTATTATGATAGTCCTATTGTGCGGCACAAATCCCGCGGAAGCGGGTGCAGCCCCCGTGATGCACGCGCCCAGGCTGGACTCCTGAGACCTGGAAGAGCCCTCTTCCCTCGCCCAACTACCACCAAACCCCTCGACATGTCGCTCGTCAACCTCTCTGTCCCGCTCGATCGCCTAGTTCTCGGTCCAAGCTAGCTAATCGCAGTATCTGCGATGCCGAAGGCTCTGCTTGGAGGCGGCTGGAACGATCCAAGCGACCCTTCGCGCTGTTCAGCATCCGAAAATGGTCCGGACATCCAGTCACAAGTAGACCACGAATGATGGCGAGGATGTCATGGTTCTAAATGGACGCTAACTCGTCACTTTCTGCAACGAAGGATCTCGATTCGCCCGCTATCATCGTCGCCGCACACCTAACCTCGAGTAAAAGTCATGAGTAACGGCGACAATTTTGGATCCTTGCAGTCGGCACAGCTCGCGTCCCGCAACGGCAGATGATCTTAATGGAGATCATATACTCAGCGAAATAACTCGACAGAGACGTCCGGGCCCTTCCGGAGGTTGGATATAGGCATCGTGGCGGCAACTACATGCACAGTGGGAGCAGACAGGGAACATGTTGAACAACATAACAATCTGGAAAGCTGCTGAGCGGCTAGCTGCGCCCTCTGCAAGCCAAGACTCCGATTCTTCACACGTTTGTCAGTACCCAGCAGCATGGGTATGACGGGTGGGTCTGCCACTTCAGTTGTCCAGTCACACATGACCACCCGATATTTTCTTCACAATAATTTATTGCATGCGTATCAGCACCAGAGAGCGAATCGTCATTGAAGTCCAACGAAGCTACGTCAGCAAGGTACATGCCATCCTCCTGCAGTGCTCGGCGCGTGCGGATGGTAGATCCTCCCTAAACCCGATCCGAGCCGCCCGCGCTTCTTCGTACGGTGGGGCAATGCAATTGTCCCACTTGCACCCTTGCAGTTGCGCTGTTCCATGCTGGAACTTCCAGCGGACAATGCCGGTCCTACGAATCGAACATACCTCAGCTTTCCCCAACTTCCTCATGCACTTTATATTCCCGGTCCGTATATCCGACCTCTCAATCCATCTGTGGCCTTTTTCTCTTTTTGTCGTGGCGGTTGCACTGCATGTTGCGTGGCTTTCCGCCGGCTTCGGCACCATTCCACGTGCATCGTTTATCATACCTAAGAGAAAACCGCCATTCCGTAGCTTTAGAACTTTTACCGGAAAATCAGGTTACACGCACATCAACATTCCGCTCCTCAACAATAAAATTCGCAATCTAGTACACTCTCGTGTGGTACTCCGTCGACGGGGAAAAGCGTCCACCCTCTAACAGGAAGTCAACTCGTACGAGGCACATGCCATCACGGTAGTAATTTCTTATCTCAGCCAAAGACGCGTCTCCACTAATCTCTTTGCATTCCCTATCCAGCGTGATACTCTTTATTATCCACTTTGGTAATTCTCACTACACATGGTCGATATATGCATGCGCCATCTATACTCGTCTAAAATCTGCTTTGTCGAAGGTTCCCACATTTAATTGATCGTCTGCCTTAATTGAACCGCTAGAGAGCACATTTGCTCCCCTGGGCATGACAGTTCTCTTGGGAACGTGATGCTAGGTTGATTACTAAGTGTAAATAAAAGCAAAGGGGTGGTCCGTTCGCATAGAGTTAGTTCCACGAATCATGTTAGAAATGCTTGACGCTGCCATTATGCTTCAACTACTAAACGCACACGTTCATCTCTTTGGTTCTCCCAGAACCCCGCTCCTACCAGTCCTCTCTTTAAGTCCAACAGATGCATGTAAGCTGGTTGCATTGCTTCCTACGCAGGGAGCATGAGGTAACATTTCTTGTGGGATTATGTATACCACTTTTGCTCACAATCATTCGTGTAAGCTTCCTGGTCTTAAGAGAGCAGAAGTGCACATGGGTATAATCAGACACTTTGGCCTAGTATACCATTTAATATACCTCATGAGCCATCACAATTTGATTGACTACTCGCTTCGCAGCCGAGTGATCTACCTTATGGCTATGAGAGTCTCTCCTTTCTCCTGCTAGACAAACCACGCCAATACCTGTGCACCGCGAGCTGCAGCTAACACAATGATGAGTCTGCTTGTGGCCAAGGCTGATGTTCGGGCTAGACCAAATGACCTCTGCTTCTTGATAAGGATCGAATGACACGCCTCAAGAATCCAGGCCCCGACATTCGGGCACCTTTGCAGAAGTGGATCCCCTTAAGCCGAAGTCTGTACCCAATTCTACTGTTTCCTTTGCATCAAAGAGCCAGTTCCATTAACCGAGACCACTGCCGTCGAAGTCCCAACACCAGGGCCTGCAGTCTGACCTGATGCCCGTCAGCACAGCCCCGAAAAGGTGGCACACGTGTTTGCTGCAGCTGTTCGCAGCACGGCAAGACGCGGGTCGGAACGCGAGCGTGCATGATCCCCGGCCTGCCCAAATAGGCTCGACTCCGTCCATCAGCCAGCCAAGGCCAGACAACGCCGCCCCCCCTGCCGGATCAACACTGGTTCACGCAAGAGAGGGGGCGCAGCTCAAATCTGACTATCGGCTGAGACTGTCACAACGATTGCCTCAATGCTGCCATGCTAGATCGCTGTATAAAAATCTCACTTGCAGCTACGCATCTTCCATGCGTTGCGAGTAAACACGTCACATAAAGGATGGCAGCCTTGTCAACCAACAATCCACTCAATGGCCCCTCATCTCACACCATCGTGGCCACTGTCGGCGTTCTTGCACAAATTCCAAGGAAACAGCCCTGCAAGCAGGGGTGGGAGTTGCCACCGCATGTAACCAGCTGGCGGATCTCTGCTCCTGAGTTCTGACGCAGCTTTTCACATCCGCACTTCCAGTTTGAACGCTAAGCAAGCATTCGAAGCCCTTGGCGAAGCCTCCCAGCCTGGGTGCCGAGTAGCTGGGTAGCTCATCAACTAGCGGATGTCTGCGGCCCACGAATGAACCAATAGCGGCTGCTATATGGGGGGAAGAATGAGGAGAAAGTAATGTGCAAGGTGGCAAACGTGTGGAGATCGGATTTACCTGCACTGTGACAATTTTTCTCGGGCACAATGGATGTATCGGTGCTCGCTTCGTGTGCGAGCACTCGTTGGCGCGGCACTTGACAGCTGGCTCTCACCCTTGCATCCAAATTCCCCCTGCCCTCATGGCACAAGTCATGTCACCTCTGTAGATGGCTCATAGGTGCTTCTTATCCTGATGAGTCCTCGCTGTGCGACATGGCACCGGCGGGAACCAAGTTTTTCGCCGTCTGTAGCGCGACACACCCAACGCTCGATTGGCGCCATCATGGCTGTGCTCGCTCCTTGGGGAAATAAAAAGCGAACGTTCGCTTGTTACTAAGGTGTGCGTGTTAATGTGTCGTGGCAGCAGGTAGATCGCAGATCAACCTGCAAGACCCAAGCGCCCCTTTTCATCCGCCACCTCCGAGCTAGCTGTTCCCTTATCGTGCTCCCAAAGGAAGTCAGAAGTCAGCCCATGCTTTCCTGTAAGATATCGGGAAGCGTTTTGACAGCCTCTCTGATGTCTCTTCTTCATGGGACCTCGGCCATACGCGACAGGCAGCCCTTGTCCTACCTCCTGCGACATAACCAAGGCAGATAGCCTGCAACCGTGAACCACGTTTGCACCCGGTCGGGCTTTTTCACAAACGAATTGACAAAAGTGAGAACCAGGCTGCTCTGTTACCTCGTGTATGCTTTTATTGAGCAACGTTGAAGATGCCCACAAATGCGGAGGGTAGTGCAGGTAAGCGCTTCCAGTCCCTCTTTGTGCTTTCTGCTCAGTTTTTCCACGCAGCATTAGCACAGAATCTTTCCAAAGGGAGATGCAAAGCAGAAATATAAAGCAGGCTGATGAGCCTTCACTTAACCGAGCCCCGTTGCCACGTTTACCCCAACCTTGGCCCTGATAACTCACGTCCCACGACCGAGCGAACATTTATTTCGATCCTTCTTCGAGAGAACGAACAACCGTCGATGTAGTGAGCGACAATACTCGTCTTCCGAGATGAACAACAACATGACGTCGCACGAATGACCTTAAAGGACAACTGTGTTGGGGACCCACTTCACTATCTCTACTCATTCGGGAGGGCAAGCATTAGAAGGATCATCTGTCGTCCTGCCTTGCTCCTTTTTTAATCATTCCCTTCATCTGGGCCTTCATATTCCACACTGCGTGTTGCGATATTGGAGAAGCACTGATGACTGTGTGGGCAAAAACTCTGCAGAGCGCTACATATCATTCACCAAACCATTTGGTGGAAGAGGAACAAGAAAGAAAGGAAAGGGTGTGCATGCATCGTACTCATTCGATAAGGCTTAAACAGTCCGTCCTACTTATTGACCTGACCATACGCCTACCAATCTACCGTCAGCCTCGCTGTCTTCAAACTACGCTAAGCTGAACCATCCGTACCAACCTCATGCCCGCCGCCTGCCTCTATGCATACACCTGTATTTATCTTTCCTAAATTATCCGATGCCCACTATATCACGTTACTACTTTAGATAGAGGAGCGGAAGTAGATAGGCTGACCGTGGTTTCCTCACCGGCTATGTTCATGCTCACCCCCCTCACTCTCTCTCCCCTACAATTCTTCTGCCTCTTGTCCCTCGCTACTTTCCGCGCCATCAGCACTCACACCCATGCATGTTTTTTCTTATCCATCCTACTAAGCCGTTGTCTTCCCTCACACTCCGAAACATTTGTCATTTTCACAAACATCGCCTCATCTGTCCCCTCTTTTACAACGGCACTATAAAATGTATCGAAGGAGAGATACAGCCCCCCCAACCAATTGACGATAGGTAAATCAAAGGCAACAAACAACCCATACATTCAATAAACAACCAGAGTCACTTGTCTCAGCACAAAGAACCGCAAGAATACTACTGCTTGCACACAAGATGGTGTAGTAAGGAAAACATGGGCTGTGGACGAAAAGTGAAGGTGGCAAAGAATTTCCCATGGATCATGCATGGACTGGGAGAAGGTTTGTGATGAGCAGGTAGAGGGAGAGAATACGTTTGACTGATGACAAGAGAGGGGCTATTGTTCATACGGCTGGCTACTAGTAGGAAAACATTTGGGAGGCTTTCTGGAGACTTATTGACCACTGGTCGATTCAGTGTCGTGGGAATTTCTTCCAAAAGAAAAGGGAAGCTTAAAAAGCTAGGTAGGTGATAGCGGGCGAATGCGCGCCTTGAGCGCACATCTATCACCAAGCACCTGCACACGCTCCTTTTACCTGGCAGCTATGTCTGGTATAACTTTCTGTTCACACTGTGGTGTTACCATCCTCTCCACATCTGCCCAAGCCAACACTGGGTAGCAAAGCTTCTCGATACTCGTCTCCAATTTATCACAGCATCAATATGCCCGAAGAGATCAAACGAATGAACTGACATTTGCCCGAAAGCGTGGTCTCATTAGCTATATACATTCACTTTTTTCTGCTGCTCTTCAGGCCACTGAATAGTTATCGAGCACGCAACAGAATAAGTGTTTTGGCGCGCCCTCCCGAGCCTTTCTCCGATTTTCTGACAATGAAATCGAGGGACGGATCCATCTTTGCCGTAAGATGCCGCCATTTGAAGCCAGACGTAGGAGGGTTGAGAAAACAATACTGATCAAAGACAGTGAGCGACGCCCCAAAGATAGCGAAACGCTCCAAAAACGCTGTCAAAAACTCAAAACAGGGTATTGACACCGACGCCGGATCCCATCCAGCACCAGCAATAAAACAGCAAGTCTCGCAGGCCAATGCGAGGAAAAGAAAAGAAAGAATCGTCAACCGCTAGCTGGAGACGTTATAATCTACCTTCTTTTTGCGCGTATTGAAAGAAGAAACGATGGTCAACTCTTTTTTTGGGTCATCAACAATCCATGTCGCCCATGTTCGGTGGAGAAGGGAAACTCCGCACGGATCCGAGCTGGCGCACAGTCAAACGGACGGTGCGGGGACGAATAGAGCGCGACCGGAACCGGTATCGTCGCCCCTTGAAGGACACGGGATGGCCTCCTTCCGTGTGACCATGGATGCCGATATCGGCATCCACATGTGCGGGTCAAGGGGCGCTCCAATTTTCAGCACAGTCTCCGAAGCTCAGGCCTCGATGGCAGGAGTCAGAGCGGTGGGAGTGCCGGGGAGGGAAGAGCTGGACTGTCCGCTCTCGTTGATGACAAAGGCAAGGCTATCCTTGCGATGGAAACCAGAGCCAGTGGGAGTGGACGGGGTAACCGGGCTGCGAATGGAGCTCTGGTAGGAAGTCCTGCGCGAGACAGGGGCGGGCCGCTGCTGCGCGTTGGTGCTTGGTGGGCGAAGGACCAGGTCCGATGTTTTGGGGTTGGTAAACCTATTGATCTGGACTGAGGCTCGCGACTCTGATCTTATTAGCCGGAGGAATCGTCATTCACCGCACTGGGCTCACCGAGGATTCTGTCGTTGCTGGACTCGCTACTGCCACCGTTGGCGCCGCCGTTGGTGGAGGTGCTGATGGAGATGCTGTTGTGGCGCGAGGTCTGCTCCGACGAGCCGTCGGTGCTGTGGCGGGTGTCAGCCTTCTTGAGGACGTTGAGAACAGAGGCCATGTCGAGCTCGTAGGCGGACATGTGGCGCTTCTTCTTGGCCTCGTCGGCGGCCTTGAGCTGCTGCAGGCGGATGGAGTCGTTGCGGGTGGGCGGCAGGGTGATGAGCTCCCTCATCCAGGCCGGGTGTTCTTCGTTGACGGGAAGGTTGGCGGCACGAAAATAACGGCGGTAGGCCTCGGCGCAGTCGATGGATTCGCTCTGCAGACTCAGGCGCTGACGCTTGACAGAGGCCTGGCCGCCGTCGTCGGCCTTGGCGCTGGCGTAGGGCATCTGGAAGGAGCGGTTGATGGGGCGCTCGCGGGCAAGCGTCTCGCAGAAGCGCTTCTGAAGAGGGTCCTTCATGCAGGCATCACAGGTTCCAGGCTTGCAGGGCGGCTCCATGGCAGAGGGGCGGGTGGCAGCGGGGCGCTTGCCGAAGTTGGTGAAATCGATCTCCATTTCCTCGTCGTCATCGGGGGCCGGGCGTCCGGGGCGGTTGGAACCAGAAAAGTCGACGAGCGAGTCGACGCAGGGGCAGTCGCCATTGTCGGCACAGCGGCCGCAGCCGTCCTTGGGGGCAGCGTGCTCGGAGCGGACGAGCGGGGGGAGGGTGATGGGGTTGCTGGCAGAGGGTGGCGCGGTGGTGGGGGCTTGGTCCCCACGGGCCTCAGCATTCGGCGCCGGCTGGTCGTCGGCATCGCCGCGCCAGGCTGGTGGCGTGAGCTGGTTCTGGGGCGGCAGGCGACGGTAGTACTCGACGTCGCGCTCCAGCTTCAGCAGCTTGTCCTGCATGAATTCGAGCTGCTGGCGCATCGAGTCGTTGTCCGACGTCAGCTGGTCGACCTTGCGCTGGAGGCCGTCGGAGCGCTGGCGCTCCTCCTGCAGGGCGGCGTTAAGATGGGTCACCTCGCGCTGGTGGGCTTCGGATTGCTGGCGGCGCTCGTCGAGGGCGCGCTGCAGCTCGCGGTTCGTCTCCTCCATCTTCTGCGTCTTGCGCTGGCGGAAGGCGCGCTGGGCCTCACGGTTCTGCTGCTTGCGCTTCGACGGCGGGTCGTCGGTGGCAGGCTTGCGGCCGGGCTTGGGGCGCGGCGGGATGACATAGCTGTTGCCGCAGGGGCCTTGGTTCATGGCGGGCGTGATGTAGGGCGACACGCCGGGGCCTGGAGCAAGAGCGAGGGGAGTGGATGCGTGCGACGGGCCTTGGGGCGGCGAGGCAGCATTGGCGGGGGTGTTGGGGTCGAGAGGAGAACCGGAGCCATCGGACTGCGGCGACGGGATGGCAAAGGGCGAGGCGGCATCGCCAACGCCAGGGCTGGGAGCTGGCGCGATGTCGAGTTTCTTGGTCGCCATCATTGGCTGGTGGTCGTCGATGCGATGGAGGTAGAGCGGAAGTATGATCATCTTATCAGATTTTTCGGGGGGGCTGCGCCTGCTCCCGAGACTCGCCGAACTCGGCACTGTCGAGGCCGCCATCGCCCGCGAATCGCACCGCGTCCGTCAGGCGCACTGGGGAGAGCTGGGGAAGGGTCAGTGAGCAGCAGAGAGGTCCGCATCGTGAGCCGCCGTCTTCACTCGCGTGGCCCGCTGCCTTTAACGGCCGTCTCGCCGGTACAGCCTCCGTGTCAGGCACCCGGTCCTCTGCCTATTGCCCGCTAGATCTCCCTATTTCGCTGCTGAGCAATCCGCTTTGCTGTCTTCTTACTCGCAGGCTTCGTCACCTACAGCCACTTGGCCCACATGGTATGATCTTATCTCGACCCTTCCGCCGTGCAGAGGCCAGAGAGCGTGCTATTTCTGGTAAGCATTGCTGCGAAAGGCCCTCGGATATAGGCGAGCGCCTCGGGGATCTCGGGGCCACCATTGCTGACCTCGCCATGTCGTGCCACGCCGCCAGCTCCAATACGGCCTCGCTGCGTGCTGAGCTCTCTCCCGTCGACTCTGCTTCCAATCGCCTCCCGCGAGTTAAAAAAAAAAACGGCCCAAAATGCTCCGTATTCGCGTTCCCGAGCAAGCAGCTGCCGCCATCAGCCCGCCACTTATCCCCGAGTTTACATACAACTTTCCACACGCTAAAGGAGATGATCCGTTTCTAGACACGAGTACGCCACGATTGAGCAAGTTCTCATCTAAGCGAACGGGCCCTGCACTTATCAGATGGCGCTTGGTTACGGCACTTTCCTCTACGCCTCATCCTCGTCCTCGGACATTTGCAGCCCTGCCCTCCGAGCCCCCGAAGCCTTCCATGTGCCTTATAGCTAGCGCCGCAGAATCTTTCTTCCACTTCTTGAACCTCTGCTTGGCTGGGAATTTACCTTCCAGACTAACCAAAAGGCACCCCCGCAGTGGACCATCACTCCGGAGTCCACGGGGTGCGCGCGAATAATTCGACTCTCCAGCACAACATCACTATCCACCTCCACTCGAAACAGGTGTCACCTCAACTCTAAAGAGTGGCAATTTGTTGCACGACTGACCACTGCTAACTGTCTCCCAATGCTCGGACGCTCCTCCCCTGAAGCACATCACGCACGATCTTCCTCTCGAGATCTCGAACCTTCCTCGGAGCATCGTCATCCGCTCGTCTGCTGACTGCTATTTCAACCCTATCCTCACCACCCTTTCCCTTCATTTGCGCTTGGCAGCCCTTGGCCCCCGCCGTCTTCTCGGTCGAAAGATTGTGCGGAGATTTCCGTCTTCGCCATGGTCCGAATGGCAAATCTCCCGTGGACTATGGCCAATCACTCTCCTCGCAAATAACCCCCCCAACAAATTCTTTACCCCTGGTGATCCGCCGCCATGTATAACATCATTCGTCGCGTGTCATCAGTAACAGCTCATGGTGGACCGGGAGATCACCCCACAACTTCGCTCGGAAACTCCGGACTTGGAAATTCCGAACATCACCTCCTTCGTGGACTAGAAGGGCAGGGACAATTGCCTTCGGGTGAAACCAGAAATTACCCGTCCGATTCATGTGTGCACGAGAACCTAGGTGTCTGTAGTGGCTGAAGCCGCGATTCCTTTCTTCGCAAGTATACACAACAGTAAAATAGGGTCCAATGCCTGCTACAAGGTGTTCTGATCGAGCGGGGAGCCGAGGGCCGACAAATTGTGTTATTGCCTGAAAACTTGGTCAAAGGATAGCTGAGAGAAGCTATAAATAGGAGCAATCGCTGGCATGTGGATATTGGCCAAGTCCTCTTTTAAGATAGGTTGTTATACTTTTTATAGATGTGGGATCAAAAGGAGTTTGCGAGGATGCTTCAACGCGATGTCTAACTGCACACCTCTCTCTATTTCATCGCTTTCTCGAAAGGATTAAGCTGAATGTGTCTCCTGACCCCAATACGTTGCGAATGCGAGACAAAGCCATGACCGGAAACTTCACTGGATATACTCTTTCGATTGAAGAAAACATAGTATCTCGAAATCTCTTTCTGTTCATTTAATTGATCTTTCAAGTGGACATGCTCTTTGAGCACAGCCCAGGATCATAGTTAGCATCAACGCCCCCATTGATTTCCCTAAATTCTCCAAGGCTTCCGCACAACAAAAATTCTCTTAGCATGATAATGCTGCCCGGACGCCTCAAGCCATGCAGGTAGGTATAGTGTAGAATGATTCCGTTCCGCCCGCTCACGAATATGGTTGAGGAGGAAAAAAAAAACCGAAAAGAAAAACAATATGCCAGCCATGCAATAAGGAAATGACAACTGTGAGGTCGCAAAGGTCATGGCTGCGAGTCATCAATCTCGATGATCTCCATCGGTGTGGTCTTTCTTTTCTTCTGTTGTTGCCGCCGCTGGGACGGAGACCGCTGTTTCCGGACCTCTATTTGATCCTCGTTATTGCTCAACCACTGATTGTGCTTTTCTCGCGCCGCGAGCTCATATGGCGGCTCTGGTTGCGAAGTCGAAATCTCTCCTTCAGATCGGTCTTGTTCAATCTCCAGATCCATCAATTCGTCGACTCCTTCATAGCGCGAATGCCTAGCTCTGTCGCCGTGTTCATGCCACTCGGGATGTCGTCTTTCGATAGACTGGACCGGCTCCCCAGCATCCTCCATAGCTAAATCGTTATCCGGGGCTTGGGTCGGTGATTCCCTCCGCTTCCGATTGTCTGTAGACGGCATAGCAACGTCGTGCTTCTGAACATCTGTGGTCTCAGCAGGCAACGTGCGTTTCCTGGGGCTTTTGCCAAGGACGAGATTGGTACTGGAACCTTGGCACTTGGCCGGCGACGCTTGGATGACCACTACTGGATTGCGTCCAGTTTTTGGTGTTCTTGCGCGAGGCGGTGGGGGAGGAGTTTGCGGTTCCGTAGCCTTGGTGGGTACTAGTGCTGGCTGTGGTGAGCCGGAAGGAGGCTTGGACGCGCGTTCAGGTTCCACTGTTGTGCTTGGCGGACTCTGCCCCGGGATCGATACACTTGACCCATCACCCTTGCCTTCCAGCAGCTTTCTTTTCTCTTCTTTCCTCTTTTTCCTCTGTTCGTCCCGCTCCCTCGACTGTTCTTCCTCTAGCTTCGTGAGCAAGCCCAAGATGTCCCGTCTCGTCTTCGGGGGGCAAATATCTGGCCAGTCCCTCGTTTTATCCATTTCCCGGCGTAAGATCTTGTGCACAAAATTGTCGGCGTCGTTGATGAACTTTTCGAAGTACAGACACACAAAAATGCCGCAATCGCAAAAGTTGTCTTGGGTAGGGATGCATTTGGCCGTTGTTCCTTGGAGAGTCTTCATGTCGATATCCATGCCACGCTTTGCTTCACCCTCCTCGACAAGATATGCCTTGAGGTTCTTCGTAGTCTTGGGGTGAGTGAGCTCAAGAGAATCGAGCATGATGATGACCGGCCTAGGGATAGGTAAGAAACGTGGCCCCTAACTTCTAAAATGCAACTCGGACAGAGATTAAAACTTAGGACTTACTGTTCTGGGTCCAACTTTCTTGAGGGCGGCCCTTGCTTTTTCCGTCCCTTCTTTCCTCCAGGACTCAGTTTCGACGTGTCATCTTGGCCATTAGGCACCGCTTTGACCTCATCTAGAGTTTCGGTCTGGGCGTCGTCGGTAATGGGTTGTGGTGTCGTCATCCGTGTCTCGCCTCCATCCCTCTCGCTGTTTAGCTTCTCGTCCCCAGTGGCTCTATCGATGCGAGCAGGCTGATCAACTTCCATGGCTTCGCCCATACCACCTGATTCCTTCGTGCTATCTGATGGCGGTTCTAGCTTTTCAGAAAGAGTTTTGTAAACCTGGGCAGCAAGACCATTTCTTGGAAGATCTTTCTTCTCGGTGATGTCCTCAATTTCTGCTTCTGGTTCCTGATGCTGGACTTTCTTGGCGAGGGCTGGAAGGTTGCAGATGATGGCCAAATACCAGTGTTGGTCCTCATTGATTGGAACCACCACATAGTCATAAGAGAATATATCAACCTTTGACGTCCATCGCTGAACACCGGCGTAATTGATTCCTTTATGGCCTTTCACCTGCTTGGTCAATGTAGAGTAGAAATAAGTGTTGAACCAATACACTTTGTCCGGCCGCAGGTTTCCGCGTTCTTCAGCCTGTTTCGCAGCCCAAGTCATGTAGAAGCTGATGATACTGTCGTTGAGGAATTCACCATCTTCAAGCTTGAGGAGATCAGCCCAATCAACTTGGGCTCGTTGTCGCCCAGTTGGCGGATAGACTAGAGGCTGTTTCCATTGCTTCGGAAACTCGATCTGCGGCCACGAACTTTCACGCTGAGCGGCAATCTCAAGGTATTCGATATTTGAGCTCTCGGCATCTCCGTCGTTGGCTCGAGTGCGTCGCGTATTCGCAAGCGTACGAGAGGCGGTCATGTCCAGCGATTCAGTTGCTCGTGAGGCCCTCGAAGTGCGGGTACTAGACTCGGCACGAGATGGATCAACCTGCATCTGTGAAATGAGCCTTGAATCCGCGCGAGGTCTTCCGTTAGCAGCGGCGTTTGTGTTTGCCTTGTCCCGAATACGTTCTTTGTTGCCACTGCGGTCAGCCGTCCCTTGGCGCCGTTGGTTGTCGCGTGATTCAAGAACCGCACGTTCTACACCCAAATCAACGGGCTTTGAGAGTGACTTTTTAGGCGGAATGTCATCTGGTTTGGAAAATATCTTATCCAAATAATCCCTGATAGTAGACATCAGCACGACTTGAAACAAGATGGCGGTGGGAAGACTTACCCAGACCTGCGAATGCGTCTCACAGTGGTTGAGAGTGCGTCGACAAAGTCTTTACAGTCCTTGTTACTGGTGAATTCCATAAAGCGTTTGTAGACTTCATCGCCGATACTAGGACCACGGATCTCGACCTTGGCTGAACTATCGTCGTTGGAGAGGATGATGCTAGTCAACTTCGACCATTCGACGCAGGCCACCCCATTTCCAATAGGTATGGGGCCCTCTAAGCCATGAACTGCAAAGTGCTTCTTGTTGTGGTCCCAGACTAGATGCACATCAGCCATCGGTGGGCTATGAGGGATCTTGAAGAGTTTCAGAGGCCAACTACGCCTTGGGGGGCCGATTTTCTTTGAGGGCCTTTGGAGCGAGGTGTTTCCAGAGTTCTTTGAGACAAACATAGTCGGTTTGATATCCGCTTTGGAACTTATCATGTCCGAGCCAGGGGGTTGCCTCGGGTGGGTTTGGTGATGGTCCACATCCACGGATTCTGGGAAGTGGGGCGACGTCATTTGCTCTTCAGCATCAAAGTCTCGTATGTGCTGCTCGCGTTGTTTAGGCAATGCCCTAGGAATTTCCTGTGACAGTTCATCTTCGCTTCCGTCATCAATGGTGGCCGCTGTTGCTGTCGGTTTGAACCCGACGTCATGAGACTGGCCTGATCCAACCCCACCTTTGGCCACCTTCCGGTCACGTCCTTGTACTAGCCTCCGCTGTGAGCCTGGATGTGATTCGTTGTGGTGAAGTTCATCATTTGGTAGGCGTTGCCCGAAAAGCTTGCTCTTGACTGGCGACTTTTGGTGGTCCTGCGATGGGGCGATTCCCTCCAATAACGCATCCATGATGAATTTCTCTCTCCGGGGCGACGTCTCTCTCCGGGGAGACGGATGCTCATCGTCAGAGTCTAGTTCAATGGGCCGAGACGGTTTTCCATGGGAGGCCGCAGGCTTTTTACCCAAGTCAGGCTGTTCAGAGTCCAATGATTCCTGTAAGACGTGCGAACTTCCATAACCTTTTGGATTCATGGTATCCTCCACTTTGTTGAATTCGTCTGACCCAGAAGGCATGGATGAAAGGGATGGCCTGGAACGAATCGAGCCGTTGCTGCGGGAGGGGTGATACTGTCTGAAATGGTCTTTTGCTTGCTCGCGGGATTGCATTTTTGCTCGCTGTAAAGGAGGGTCTTCATCGGTGAGGTCTACAACCGCTGGCGAAGAAATCGTCGGGTGAGAGAGCTTCTGACGTTTGTAGGAGATTGCGCTGTCGTCCCGGCACTTGGCTGGCCTCACATTCTCCCCTCTGCTGGGTTCAAGCTGGAGGCTCCCTGTAAGTGCGTATTTGGTTGCGCAGTGAGCGGTCTTTGGCCGGGAGGTGTAGGGCGAGGATTGCTGCAAAGTGTTGAAGGGATGGAACTGGCGATGAGCCCCGGGCTACAGAAGGTCATTAACGCGCTACCACTCAAGGGTTCTATGGGCCAAGAATATACCTTGCTCGGGCGTGACACGCTGCTTCCGGCTGAAGCAGTAGGTTTGGCTATTTTCACCGCATCGGCGTGGTTCCTTCCGGTTGTCAGCCGCTTCTACTTGAGTGCTCGGAGCTAATGTGCTCGTACGTATAGTCGCCCAACAGCTGGCGCTCGTCCTTGCTTTTGGGCGCTGGCTGGTGGGTCGCGGAGTCGGGCAGAGAGGGCATGGAGGAGCTGGGTTTCGCGATGTGAGCCACTCGGCGAAGTTTGCAGTGGGGTCGGAAGGGTCCGTACTGGTGATCTCGCGGGAACCAGGTGCGAGATCGAGTGGGAGAGAAATCTGGGGGAAACGAGTGTTCATCGTTGAACTATGAGGGTCGCGAAGTCAGCGTGCGGCCGTTCAACAACGGGAAGGAACATGCGGACGACGTGCGTGCGTGCGCCGGCGGGCAGGCAGCGCACATGGTCTTTGAATGCGCGAGTGAGCTGGGGGGCAGACGCGTACCCATTCTCTTGTGACGAGGTCCACAGCAGTGGGCGGCGGGTGTTCTCGAGGACCGCTTCTCAGGCCTTGGAGGATGTCGCCGATTAAAGGAAACATCCGTGGAGCTCGCCGCGCTCACGGACGGACAAGCGGGTTCAGGGTCCCTCCCGGACGAATCTAGCGAGGTTTTGCGGGGTGCAGAGAAGCATGTGCAGGACGGGGGAGGTGAAGTTTGCATTTTCACGCCGCGGGCGCGGCCAGGTGGAGTGGCATTGTTCTCCGGCCGTCTGGTACGCGGAGAGTGACGTTTGTGGGATGCGCCGCAGCTTCCACGCCCAAGCATCGCATCGCATCGCAGCGCATCGTGCGCCACTCCCTAGCCTCTGCATTGCCGCCGCGCAGGAGATGGAGCAGCTGCCCCTCACCGCGGGGAGGCCTCATCCCACCCCAGCTGGCTCCAATACATCATTGCCTTTGCTTCACAATCGCTTTCACCGGCGTGGGTCCTAGGTACTGGCCACCCACATTGAGCCAGGGTCGCGGGAGCCAATCCTTGTCCCACCGCGAATCTGCTCGAAAGCCCAACGCGGTTAGCACAACAAGCAGCTGAATCGCTGCGCACCACATCTTGATTCGTTGCACACCATGCTTGCTGAGAACGCAGTCATTCGATGCGCTGCCAGCGGCGCTTTCATGCGCACAATTCAAAGGCAAAGCGCTGATCCCCAGAGCCATCACCCAAAAGCCCAAAACGGCAAGCACCCATCCGCCGGCTACTAGAATACAGTGTGAGGTTTTCAAGCGTCAACTCATCCCCACAAAAATGCCATTGCAGAATCCCAGAAAGACGCTCAATCCCATGAATTCACTCCGTCCCGAAATGCAAGTAACCGAACCGCCGTATGGTATCAGAGATCGCTGTCATCACGAAGAAGCTTTTTCCTGCTGCTTGCTTTCCTCCGCGAGAGTCCGCCGCCTCTCCTGCGCCTTCTCCTGGCGCTGTTGGTCCAGCACCGTCCGTTGTGCGATGCTGTCGTCGTGGCTCTTCCACTCGATGCGTGTGTCGGGCGGTAGCGCCAGGACGCGCTTGATCGTCTCCCTGTGAAACCCCGTTAGTTTCCGTGTTAGACACATGGCTTTGCGTCCATGACCCACCGTATCTTGACATTGCGGCCGCCGTCGTTTTTCGTCCAGACGCTGAAGACGTCTTCACCGCTCCGAACGCTAACGACGGCACCGCAAACTTCCTCGCCCGCCTCCATAAACTCATTGCCAATGAGCGCCATCAGAAGGTTCTCCCAGTACCGATCGGCGACTCCCTTCTTGAGTCGCATGATCCACTTCCCTCCCTTTTTGTTCTCCTCATCCTCCCATACTGGCCGAATGCCCTCCTTGAAGAAGTGGTAGTCGGAAACGCTGGGAAGCATCGACGGACGCTTCAGGTGGCGGTATACTTTCACGAAGTCCTGCGCCGTGGACATCCGCAGCATCTTCACGGTCGATTTCTCATAGTCGGAGTTCTTGGACGTGGGCGGGCGATACCAGATGACCCAGGTGTACTTCAGAGGCGCAGGCACGTCCCACGAAAGCTCACCTGAGACCGCCGGCGCGTCTTGCGCACTCTGCGACACCGGCCTCCCCGGTGTTGCTGTTGTTGCTTTGCCAAGAATCTTGTCGCCTTTGGCGCCGGGAGTCGAGGGCGACGCAACGGCACCAGCCGCTTTGCCAAAGTCAAATGCGGTGCCGGGCGTTTTGGGCGTTTTCGTGGCAGAGCCGAACGATGCAAAGGCGCCGGATCCCAGCCCAAAGGCTGTGGAGGCACCTGTCGTCGGAGAGGCTATGGTCCCCGTTGACAAAGGAGGGATGGCGTTGAAGGGATTGGAGCGTCCGCCGTGGGAGGAGCCGCCGCCACCGAAGCGTGCACGTGGAGGGTGGTCACTCTTGGGGTCGGTGTGGTCGTTGTTCATGGACAGGGAAAGCTTAGAGGTGCTGCCGAGACGTTAGCATGGGCTGCAGGGAGCGGGACACCGTCGCGGGCACACGACAGCCGTCGGGCGGCAAGAGCTCACTTTGAGCGACGGGTCCATAGGTTGTTGCTGTCTCTATCCATTGGGCTTTCGGTTGTCGTGAAAAAGGGGCGCAAGAGGGTGAGAGATCGCTCCGGCGGCGCGTCGACAAGAGCAAGAGGGCCAGGCAAGTGCTACAGCAGCTTCAACAGGCGGGACGGCGGCGAGGGTGCGGGCGCGCGGGATGCGGAACGGCGAAGGTCGCGGAGGTGAAGAAAGGGTATCTGAAGACGAAGAAAACGTAGGCGAAAGCTTGGAAGGGGGCGGTGGAGGTGGTTGTGCTATGGGGAGGAGTTGGGTCGGATGTTCTTGATGGAGGATGCGGGAAAGATGTCGGTTCGCGGCGCTACGTTTTGCGGCTTGCTGGGCCTTGCGCGCCAAGACAACCGGCCGCTTAAAAAAAGTTCTGTGTTCCTGCCCACCTTCTTCTTCCACAAAAACCCAAGACCACCAACTCAAATCATCGCCAGCCCGACTCGATTGCTCTACTCGGCTGGCGACTCCGATGCGTGTGTCGAGAGAACGCTCAACCCACTTTAAAACCGTCATCACGAGGGCCCCTTCGGGCGCGCTCCCAGGATGCGATGTCGACCTGAAAGATGGGACATACCTCTGGCAGATGCAAGCTGTTCTTGCTGCCGCTATCTCGGCCACAGCCTACCGCTGCACCGCGGCTGCGAGGAGTACACTCCGCGCCCATTCCAGAAAGTGAAGCCGCTGTGAAGGACGTTTGAAGACGGCCGTTGAACCGGCCTCGGTCCCCCGCAGCTGGCGCTTGTCTTGCTCTTTGAACAAGCTGTTTCCACCGTGCCCCAGCCTCCCCGAAACCCACGCCCGGCGCCTGGGTCAGCACCCGCCCGACTTGGTGTGTGCTGAGTCGGAGCACATGACGGCGGCAGATGCAAGGGCATCTCACCTGCATACAGTCCGGCAACGATGCCATTCGGCCGCATTCCTGGGTACACACAGCACACTGGCTGACTCTGGCGCTTTGCCCCAACGGGAGGTTCCCGCAGGCCTCATGTGAGTTCTATTTTCGCCATTTTTGCACATTCCCCAGTTTCGATGATGATTCTTCACGCTCTGGTAATCCGACTCGGCGCACAGCCGCCCACGCATGGCGCTGGTTGTGCATGAGGTCAATAGGCAATTACTGAGAAACGCACGCGCTGTTCGCATGGACTCCAGACATGGCCAGCCGCCCGACTGACTTGTCACATAGCTCAGCAGACGGTTCGCAGCGATTCGGGTGGTTCTGGCGATGCCCAGGGTGCCTTGCAGGAGCAGTGGCCAGTGGTGCGAAGACGCGGGGCTGGACTCGAGATGCCTGAGCAGCGCGGAGGTCTGACGCCGCATGTAGTATGTAGCTGTGCGGAGCTATCCGTACTCCGCCACCAGCGCAAGCTGATCATTGCATCACGACGTGCTTCGATAGGGAGCAGGCAGCCCTGAGCCCCAGATTGACAGCGCAGCGCGCCGGATCGGTTGCGGTATTAAGGGCAGCTGATGATGCTCGTTTCCGAAGACATCGGCACTGCTGTGTGGGCCCGGCGGAGTTTGGGCAGCTGCATGGGACTGTGGCGGCGCGCTGGTCGCACGCTGCTTCATATGACGAAGGTCAGCACCACGAGCTGGAGCTGGAGCTGGCGCGCAGCCATCCCGCTTGGAGTAATCGAGCCCCTCACCTGCTCTGCTGTTCGGAGGTCACCCGGTGCGGCTGGTGAGGCGGTAGAGCCGTGATTGCCGCCGTGTTTTGTATTCGGTAGCGCTAACGTCATCGCGCAAACGGCACGCAGCGATCGGACGTGCAGGGTCGGGATGCGTTGGTGGGGGCAGGCCTTGTCTCATGGCAACGAGCCTGCTCTCTTCTACCGAAACACCACGGCCTTCCATATTCCGCCCCACCATCTCCCTGAAGCCTGCAGACAAAACCGCCCTGCCCGCTCTCACGCTGAGCTGTACTCTCCGCCAGCCCATCCTCACGCGAGTGCCCCTCCAACACCGCCAAAATGACCCAGCACTCGCCCACCAGCCAGCCCGTGCACTCCCCGACGGCTCAGCCGCATCATCACTCTATCGAGAGACCTAAAGGTACGTAGCAGCGGGTGATCGTCGCCAGCTACACGAGCCGTTCCGCGCCTCTACGCATAGCTCCCGTGCTGATGGTGCCCGCCCAGGCATCCTCAAAAACCCGTCCTACCAAACCCCGGCCTCCCCGACCAGCGAGACCGCCCCTCTCACCCAAGTTCCGTCCAACGACCGTCCCGGCGTCGACCGCGGCATGTCGGAGCGCGAGATCGTGCTCCAGAATACCCTCCAGAATGCCGGCCACCGCCGTTCGTCGTCCAACCCGCGCGGCCCGCCGTCGCGCCGCCACTCGGGCACGCCTGGCGCCGACGCCGATGAGAACAGCCCGCGCCTGAAGTGGGACGAGGCCAACCTGTACCTGACAGAGCAGCAGCGCGACAGCACCATGAAGATCACCGAGCCCAAGACGCCCTATGCCGGGCACTACGACCCAGCCGAGGACGAGGAGGAGATCGCCGCGCTCGACGCGAACCAGATCGTGGTGGATGAGCTGGACAAGACCAAGCCGAAGAAGAAGCAGTCGAGGGAGGATGACATTCCCGGCCTTGACCTCGGCGAGCCGGAGGTGGAGAACGCGGGCGCGCACCACTCGGATGGCGAGAAGCGCGTCATGGTGGAATCTGACTACGTGGACGAGACCAAGCGGGAGGCGGAGCCGCCGCAGGAGCAGGAGAAACACCGTCAGTTCGAGGAGGCGCGGAAGAAGCATTACGAGATGAAGAACGTCAAGAATCTTCTTGGGTATGTTGTGGTGGCAAAATTTTGTCAAGCGACGATGCTAACCTACTTCTCCAGACACGCCGACGAGCTGCTCGCTGAAGAGGACGAGGATGAGGAGAAGCCTGCCGTCCCTCCGATGCCCAATGGCCGATGATAATATTTCTGTGGCATGTCGTGATCGAGGGGCCCAGGCGGTAGAACAGTTTTCAAAACCCTAAAAAGAACCATGTCTCTCACGAGAGGTTCCACGATCATTATGAAGTCCCCTTTGCTTTTACATCACCCAACCTGTTTTTCTTGCTTCTACTATACCCAGCATGTTTTTCCCAGTCAAGGACGGGCGGCCATCGAGGCTATCGAAGTCGTAAATTGTTACGAACCTTGGTGACCGCTCCACTCCCGATAAGCATATGGAGGGCGTTTGTCATTTCGGTCTTGGCGGAGAAGTGAATTAGTCACTTCGAACATAAAAAACAGAAAGTGAGCTCTCCTCGGCCTGTTTTTTATCCTTCAAGGATCTAGGTAGTTCTTGAATGTAAGACGTAAACAAACCTTGTCCCCTCATATCTCGGTGAAGCATTCGACTATTGCGGCTTCCGCAGGAACACCACATGATCCGCAGAGATAACCGAGGAAGATTACTAACCTCTCTCTCCCTAGAGATCTTCCACAAGAAGCCTCTAGGGGGGGATTGGGGTCACACATCGAAATGCCTCCGAGTGTAAAGGGAAACCGGTGTTTCAAAAATCTACCTAGCCAGCGTCTCATGTGAGAAGCCAAGAGACGATTAAATTGCCCTCAGACTCCCCTGGGGCAGGCGGATTTCTTCTCGCATAGATTGAGATGTTAAGATGAATGTAGACACGGAATTGCCCCTTACTTCTTCATAGCATGTGAGTAGGCTGGGGCTCACTACTTCTCTCAGAGAACTCTACTATCGTGCTACTTCTGCCTGTAAGATCTGGGTAATCTCTGATCTCCATACTTACGTACACTTGGAAGCGATCGCCTTAACGGAGCACAAGCCCCGACAAGTGAGTAGCATGGGTTCCCAGCACCGACCGGCAGCAGGAAAGTCTGGACCTTACTCCCGTTCATCCGTCCGATCGGCCGCACTGGTTTGGCTGCCTTACATAGTTTGGAGTGCACATCATAACACTAGCTTCCGGCATGGAGGCCGAGAGCGGGACGTTCTCCCGCGTTCGCAGATGATCCGATGGTGAGAGTGCTCTTCAACAAGTCCAAACGATCGCCCGAATGTTTAGAGGAAGTTATGAAGGCGGTTCGCTTCGTATTGTAGCAGAAGACAGACAGTTACACCATCCACCCGGACAAGACCTTCACATACCCCGACTTCGTTGCTATACTACTAAGTGAATCGACGTCGTAGACGTATATCATCAAGCTGCTTATTCCGGGAGGCAGACGGCCCGGCGACAAACTAGGTTCGTCCCTTATTCCCCCAAAGGGCTGCCTATTCCCCGCGTGCGGCGGACTTGGTGACCTCGTCGTCATCATTATGATGCAGCCATGCGTCGCCGATCGCATCAAGAATGTCCACGCCGCATTCGCGAGCTGTTGAACGACCCTGAAAATCACCGAGGATCGGAATGGACGCCGGAAAAAGAAATGGACCACATTACCAGGGACAGCTAACAATGGCCAATCGCACAATAGACCCATAAGCCTCGGACGATGGTCCTGTCAAAGGCAAGATCTCGATTACTGCCTTGGAAATAAGCTGGCAGCCGCATGTGCGGACAGCTGGCCGCGGGGATGGAGGCCGGAGTGAGATAGCCGTTGCAGGGACGATTGGATATTCAGATCAGGCGCTAATCCCGGAAGCTAATCAATTGCAAACGGTCTACGTAGGCAGCAGGGTGGTGGATGGCGGGGAAGGCGGGGTGCTCAGTTACTACTATTCATAGAGCAGTGTTGCTGAGAATGCCGACGCCCGGCAACGACCAGGGAGCATGAGTCGCGAAGACACACGCATGAGCCTCCTGCTCTTCAAGATGAAGCATGGCAGCTTGCCAACGGTATGTTGGGCTCCTCTGACACCGCCCACGCAACGGAGAGAAATGCGCGGCCAGCTCTTATGGAGCCTGTTAAATTCTTCGTCTCCGCACCGCTGAATCGCGAAACAGCAATGGATTACCAGTACAGAAGCCGACAGAATGCCGGTCTGTGGTGGCTGCTGAGAAGAACTGTCTGATGGGTGCGTGAAGAAGAAAAGAAAAGGTTGCCAGCCGCGAAAGAGTTTTGTCCTCGTCGGTGGCGCTAGCCCACTTTTGGTTGGTTCCAGCGCTTGGGCCTCTTTACTGCCTGAGGCATCGATACCCCTCTGACCTCTTCCAAACCCATCACTTCTTTCTCTTACGAGACTTGGTAAGCAATAGACATTGAATGCTTGCAGAAAAGAAGGGCCTTGGGGCCGAGCAGCCGCATCAGATGTCGCTTTTAAGATTCAGTATGTCACCTTTGCAATTTCTCAAGCTAAACGTAGGGAAAGGCGGCACGCAGATAGTCCACTAATGATACTTACACATCCGAAATTTAGTAACAGTGCTACACCCGAAGCTCTGGAGGTGCCTCACGCCTACTAATCGTCGGTGAGGTCTACCACGGTCACAGTCTCCCCTACTCTCCGCCTCACGTTCCTCTCAGCCCCTTCAGCATTCTGTAACCTCGACGAGCGGACCAACGCCTCCGAAGCCTTCCGCTTCCTCAGCTCTCCGGCCGCCGTAGCGACCGATCGCCCGTCCTTCTCTCCCTCCTCGGGCGCCTCCTCCCTCCTTTCCACGACGCGCTCATACTCGTCCAGCCCCAGCACCACCCTCAAATCCACCCCGGCATCCACCAGCTTCTCCATCCACCCACCGAAAGATTTCAGCCTCTCCTCCCACGCGGCGCTCACATTCCGCTTGTGCACCGCGCCGTAGTCGATCTTCGTGACGACCAGCACCTCCGGGCTGCCGCCACGCAGAGTCCGGTGCGTGCACTCGGTCCGCGGCGCCGCGTCCAGCATCTGGTGCAGGTGCGCGCGCCGCTGCCGGCCGACGGCGAACTCGATGCGGTGCCGGCGCGCGTCGGCCAGGAAGGCGTTGAGCGGTATGCAGTTGGCCGCGTAGGTGTAGTGGATGGGTGGCCGCACCCACCGGCTGCTGCCGTTGGCGACGTCGGGCTCGCTGGGCGGGGTGGGAGGCGCGGGGCCGACGAAGCGGTCGTGGTAGGCGGTGATGGTTGTGGAGAAGAGGGTGCGCAGGTCTTCGTGGTGGGGTTCGGTGATGGTCGTTTTGAGGGCGAGAGAGTGCAGGAAGGGGAGGAAGAGTGTCTCGAAATCGAGGGGGTCGATGCGGGTGGTCTGCGCCCCGAGTTGGCTCGTGAAAAGGGAGAGTTCGTGACGTAGCGTGCCATCTTCAATGATGTGCATCGTCAGTTGGACAAGGGAGTCGCTGTCGAGACATGGTATGCGTGGCGGCTTCGGAGGAGGGTCCAAGGATCGTGGTCGATATGGCTTCTCATTGGCCTTCATTCGGACGTCCTTGGGATCCTGCGTGATGTTGAAGCTGGTGAGCATCGTGGCAAACACGGCTTTGAAGGCTGCCTGTCTTGTCTCTCCAGAGATGGGCATCTCTTCGTTGCGGATGGCGAGCAGGAAGCTGATCAGAGCTGGAGTTGTTCCGGCGAACTTCTCCATGACAGAAACGATACTAGTGACGCGTAAGCTTGCATATGCAAAAGAAGTCAAATACTGTACTTACTCTTTCAGCCTTCGCGGGGTGAGAATGGTTGCCAAGGCGGGGCCATCCTCAACATAGAGTTTTGGTACCTGACCAAAGAGTTCCAGTAGCTGCAGCTCGATTCACACAGATAACTCTGCTGGTGTTTCTTCCTGATCCTGGACTTGTAGTGCTGAGATAGCTGCAACCCATTCGTAGATGATCAACTTCCGGGGAAGTAGGTTTTGAAGGCTGTAATCTTTTAGTCTGGTTGCATGTAACTGGAACATAAGTACTTACTGTTCGCGGATCATAGAGAAATCAACTCCTCCTCGCCCAATCCATTCTACCACTCTCGCCAAAGCCTCTGTCGGCAGCTTGCCGGTCATTACAGCAGTGACTTGCTGGAACAAAGACGTGTCGTCTAACGTGATGCTGGAAGTAATGATAGCGCCTGCAAGCGTGTCTTCCTTTATCTCAACTGTCCCGCTTCCCCGGCCCCTGCAAGATTCCTTCTCTTTCTGAGCATGCGCAAGTGCTTCATGACAAACGACCATTAACGTATGAGCTGCGTGCTTGTCCGAAGGTGCCTTCTCGCACCGTTTCCCAAGAACTGTGAGAAGCTCCACCATTCTTGCCCATACCGGGGGCGCAAAGCGCCCACCGGCGACCCAAAAAGTGCTGAAGGCTTTCTTCTTGTACTGACTCAAAAGAAAATTGCCCTCATTCTCTACTGGCACAATAACAACACCCTGGAAAAAGAGTCAGCACCATAAAGTCACACAAAACCCCGAACACTTACCGTCCTTCGCCACCGCTCATCTATTTCTATATCCAACCGGGGGCCGTATTTGAAAACTTCATGCGCGTTTGCATCCGGCTTGTCGTCCGGCAATGTATCGTACCCCAAAACCTCATCTGGGCTCAACACAACATGCTCCGCAACGCGCCCGCCATCGAGCAAGAATACCCTCACGAGCCTAACCGCCTCATCCAAGACCTTCTTGTCGAGCGTCTTCCTGGCGCGCTCCACGCTGGCCAAGAAGATAGCGAAGCCAAGTTCGTTGCAGATGCTCTGCAGCGCCCTCACAACGGCCTCGTCTGCTCCGCTCAGCTTCCCCACTTCCAAAGAGATATCAACGCGAGGATCACTGCCGCTTATAGGCACGTTTTCGATGCTGCTCTTCCCGGCGTCGTACCGTCCCTCCAGTAGGTAGACGTACTTGTCGTTCTTTTGGAGGTCGGATGCAAGCTCTTGCTTCCACTTACGCAACACATCTGCAAGATCGGCTTGCAAAGCCGCCGCTAGTGGAATCGAGCCCGCATCATCGCGCTGGTCCGCAATCGCAGATAGTGTTTGGAGCAGGTCCGTTTTCACGTCACCGCTGCTGGGCCGGCGGCTGGGTGAATGAGAAGTAGAAGAACAATCCGAGCGTGACGGGTTCGATTTTGCGGCAGTTTTGCCGCGACGAGCCATTGTTGTACTCACAATGCGGCAAAAGACTCTCAGTTCAGAGGAAATCGGAGCGAATATTCCAAGGAAGAGTAAGGATAGAAGGGAACGAGAAGAGCAAGAGGAAAGAAGTAATAAATGATTCTGTCAGGGGGGCTCACCGCCTCGTCTGTGGACCTCCTTGCCCAAAGATACCTGTCGTAAAAGTTAGGGTATGTACTTTTTTTTTTTTCCGAGCTGTACATGACACACGCGACGCGTACCGGAAGATAGCGCGACTACTGTGTAGATCTGCACGCTATGGTGGCCTTAGGCAAGGATCTTGTTTCAGACATACTATCAACAACACGACAATCTCACAGAAACCACGGGATGCGCATTCTTGTGATAGCTGAGAATAATCACAAAATTTTCTTTGTTCATCTCAGCAAACAAACTTCACTATAGCGACTTCGTTTCTACTGCAACGGGTCGGAAGTAATTATACAAATTTGTACTCAGGAATGTGGTATCTCTATCAGCCGATCTGATGGCGCCCTCGAAAGTTTCGTACAGCAATCGTTGTCCCTTTACAGATTCTCGACCCTGCTTCTCAAGCGCATACGCAGCCTTCCCTCCAGAAACGCCTTTGTCCCTTTCTAGACAAAAAGAAAAAGCAAAAGCAACCGCTCCTTTACCTTGCCCACCCATACTCCTTGAAGTAGCAAAAGTGAAGCAGAGATATGTTTAGAAAGCAAAGACCCATCAACGCATCATTAAAAAGCCCCACCCATCAACTTACACACTCACTCGAGCAAGGCTCCCAGGATCAAGCTCTGAATCACGAACTCATCCCCCACAACCTTCACCTTCCTCCCACCCACCTCAACCACCTTCACGCCTCCCGCCTCCTTCTCCCTCTCAGCGCCAACGCTCTCCGCAAAAGACGCCACGACCGAGCTCCCTGACACCGCCGACGCAAACGACGTAGGACCGGCACCACCGCCAGCAGCGGCACCACCGCCACCACGCTTCCTCTTCTTGCCCGCCGCCACCGACGGGGTGGCAGCAGCAGCAGCAGCAGCAAGACTCGGGAAGAGCTGGTCCTCCGCCCCATCCACGTAAACCCAATCCCACTCCTCCTCACCGCTCTCCAGCCGCTTCCGCGCCTCCTTCACGTCGCGGCACCAAGCGACGCGCGTGGCGCCCATGGCCGACGTGAGGAACCTGTACGCGCGGCCGCGCTCCGCCTTGGCCAGCACGAGGAAGACGCTCTTGCCCTCGAGCAGGCGCTGGCGGCGGCTCAGCACGGTTTCCAGCCTCGCGTCGTCGCCGGCCGGGTCGTAGTGCGAGCTGAGGACGCGGCTGCGGACCGCGCCGGACAGGAACGCCGACTCGCCGGCCGGGAGGAGGTAGAGCTGCCAGGGGCGGAGGGTGTGAGATGACAGGCAATCGAGGAGCCAGTGGTACGAGAGGCACGGCAGGCCCAGGGCGAGGGCTTGGATGTATTTGGCGCGGCGAGAGTGCTTGTCGGAGATGAGTGCAACGAAGCCGAGCGCACTAGCCTGTGCGTTCAATGTGAGAGCGGCAGAAGTCGAGTCTGAGGATCGTGCGGCAGCCTTCTTCTTTTCCGCAGGTGTGGCTTTAGGGGTTTTGGAGACGGTAAGAGGCGTTTTCATAGGGCTCGTCGCGTCTGAAGTACTGCTTGAGAACAGGACATCAAATCCAGGGTCGAGGACACGGCCGCCATTTTCAAGAATGAGCTTAGTGATACTGTTGCGCTCATCATCAGGTCCATGCAGTGTCAATGCAAAGGCCATGCCGGAGAAGAGACTGGAGGTCAAAGGTGGTGGTGCAGCAGTACCAGGACGCTGAATAGATCCTCCAGGTGTCGGAACCACCGTCCGGCGAGTCTTCCCAGAAGCCGGGGTACCAGGAACAGACATGTTTGTAGAAGGTGTCTGTGGTCGCACATTGACTTCAAGAGATTCGGATGGATGAGAGAAAACGCGATCTTTGAAGTGAATCCACATAGAGGTCGTGATGTAGAGGCAGGCCAAAGGGACTTCCACGGTCTCTGCTGAGGTGCCACGCGGCTTGGCTTCGAGGACGACTGTTTTAGCACCATAGATATCTGTAAGGGCTGTCGTCTCTTCGGTGGTGGACTCCTCAACCTGCTCAGCAGATAGAATGTCCTTGAAAGCCCGTACAATGTACGTGTGCTTCCGCATATTCGGAAGATCGACTTTGACTACGTCGCCATCCTTCAAATGACAGCTGCGTACATGCATCTTCTCAATATTTACGACAGTACCATCGTCAAAACGAACGCGATACTGAGCCCCGTCATTGAGTGAGCGACCAAGGCAAGTAGCGGGGTAATATGCAGATTTGAAGCCTTTGAAGAGCGCGAAAATTCGGTTGGGGGCGACAACCTGGGTAGGCCCAGCCAGATTCTCTTGTGCGTTGTCCTGGTGTGAGGCAGGCTGATCATTGGGTTCTTGCTGATCCTCGTCGACATCCTCAGTCTGCACTGCGTTGTCCCGACGTTCTTCCTGCTCATTGGTGGGGTCTGCAGGCTTCGCACGTCTTTTGCCTGACACCTCTTTCGATCGGACCTGAGGCTTCTCAGTAGCTTTGGAACGTTGACGAGCACTCCTTGGCTTAGTGGATTCTGCTGCGGTAACCTTTTCTGATTGCTTTTTCGGCGGCTGGTTCTCGTCTAGACGGCCCAAAACCCGAGCTTTCTTCAAAGCGGCAGGCTTGGTGAAAACCATATCCTCTTCAGCAACTTGCTCATTCTCATTCGTCTCCACGTCTTGAACTAGCTTCCCATTCTCCGGAGTGGGAGACACGGACGGCGGCCTATTCGCCTTCTTGGGTGATTCGCGCAGAGCTCGATGGCCATACGTCTTCATGCGCTTAGCGGGACGGAAAGGAGATGAGCCAGAGTCGGGACGTGACAAAGCCATGACTTCTGCAAACTCTCTGTCGTCGTCGTTCAATATCTCCATAGCATCTTCCAGCTCATCAAGTGGCTCGTTGCGTTGGGAAGGGTCTGCCGCGATGTCGGTGAGACGACGAACAGGACGAGAGGATCGAGGTGTTCGCTGGCTTGAATGCTTCAAGGGGCTTTGTTGCGACTTGCGAGGCGAAGCTGGAGCGGAAAGGTGTGCTTGTGCGGTGCTGTAGTGATTTGTTCCCCGAGACTTAGTCACAATGGAGGTAGCGTCGTTTTGATCCTCTTGCTGTCCAGTGCTTGGTGCGTTATCTTCCGCGGTGTCGTTATCGGCGTTTTGAGTAGTATTGGCATTTGCAACAGAGTGATCCGCTGTTTGCTGTTGAGAGGAAGGAGCAGATTCCTCATCAAATGGGTCTGTTTCAGGAATTGTGTTTTGCGTCTCCCCCGTTTTCTTTGCCTGTGTTGCGGTGACGCTTGCGTTAGCTTCTCCTATTCCGGTATTCTCTTTGTTTTCTTCATGACCATCAGCAACATCATGTGCCTCTTGCTCTTTCTGTATATTGGCCGTCTCATCCGCTTCCATACGGTCTCCATGGCCCTCGTCATGACCTTCATCCTCACGGGCGACAACAGTGGCAACCTCATCCTCATCATCTCCTTGCTCACTGCCTCTGCTAGAGGAATCCATGTAATCGGGTCCTTCGTCATCATCCATTTGGGTACAGTCAGGCTTATCGTAGTCGTCATTCATGTCCGAACCGTCGTGATCCTCGTGGTCATATCTCATATGATCACCATTGTCACTTTCGTCATCATCCGCGGGCCGAAATATCGGCGGACTACTTGGGATTTCTTTCTCTGCATCTTCCGCATACCCGCTATCGCCAAGCCCCGCAGCAATCTGGCTGGTATTAACGGGAGGTCGGGGAATAGACGAAGTCTTGAGTGTCTTGCTGATGTGTGCGTCTACCTCTGCGCGCCTACCATCGGTCATGACCGAATACTGTGATTGTGCGATGCGAGTGTCTAGGGATGATGCGTCAGGAACATGGGTCGGCATTGGGTTGCTATCCTCCTGGGTCTGCGAATTATGTGGCTGAGAATCGGCAACTGCCACCTCTTCCCCAGCTTCGAGAAGTCTCTTGAATGTTCTGTTGACATGGCTCTGACTCTTATTGGCACTGATTTGGCTGCTAGGGGTATCATCTGTAACCAAAGGAGATTCAGCATTATGAATTTGTCGACTTTGCACAGAGCTCCGTGGTCGCGAGGAAGTCATGGGGACCTGGACTCCGTTCGGCTGGGACAGTCGCAGGGGTTTTTGGATGGTCGGCGGATCAGAGACGAGCTCATCTTCAGAGTCCGAGTCTCCTACCTCATCCGCGATCTCCACAACTGCCTTCTGCTTGAGATTCAACCTCGCGGGAGTGAACAAAGCCGTATCGCTCCGAGTAAAGGCAGGATTCCTTATGGCGCCATTTATCCGGTTCTTTAGGAATCGTATTTCGTCTTCAATCTTAGCCCTGTCTTCCCTCCTTTGTTCATGTGCTTTGTCGTCTTCGAACTCATCCCACCCCTCGGACTTGAGTTGTTCAAGCTCGGCTTCGATTTCAGCCATGCGTTGACGATCGCGCACATCCTGAGATTCTTTCATGGACGTGTATGTGTCTCGAGGCTCAGTCGCTGCGCGAGAGAAGGGACTTTGATATGGTTTCGTAGGGGAAGACAGGTTAGTGGGAGCGTCGGATGAGAATCGCATGTTGAGGTTCGGCGAAGGGCGTTGGAAGATTGGATCGGAGCGATGAGCATCGAGCTGTGGCGAGGAGTTTCCTTGCGTATGATTGAACATCTGGCTCATAGAGAACACTGGCATACCGGTGCCATTGTTGAACAGGCTGGGAGTAATGGCAGAGCCGGGCGTGCGCGTCACCGAACTTAGCACCTCCCCAAGACGGCTACGTTTCTTCCCAGTTGTCGCAGGCGTCTCAGGCTGCGCGAATCGCGGTTGGGTGACTGCGTCTATCTGCATGTCCGGACCAAGGTTGTCTGCCTCCACATCATCCGTGGAGCCATCGAATGACACTTGCGTCTCTGCGGCATCGTGCTTCTTCTCCGGACTTTGCCAGTCGCTGAGAAGGTCGACATGTCCCGCATGGCCCTTCTGATAGGTCGCTTGCTCGACATTGTCTTCTGTCTGGTCGGTGTCGCCGACCACACCTGGCGCAACCTTATGCGTGAGCATCGCCTTAAGTCCGGTCGAGTACTCTCGGTACAGCTGCGAGTCCATGGGCTGGGTGTCACCACCCTCGAACCCGCTAAATGAGTTGTACATCCTACGCTGCGTGTACTGCGACGCGTCGAGCGGCGTTGCTGCGGAAGCGACAATTGGAGCGGATCGGTGCGGCGTTAGGTGCGGGATCGGACGGGCATTGAGGGCAGACGAGCGGCAGGTACGGCGGGAATGACGGGCGGTGCACTGGTCAAACGCTTGCGGGTCGTGTGCGCTTGGTGAATTCGACAGCGATGCGTTGTGGTGAGTGTCGGGGTTGTGGTGGTGATTCTCGTCGTCGATGGCGATAGCGGCGTTTGGCGCGTTGCGGTTGGCTGGTGCTGCGGCGGGGAGCTCAGGCAGACGCGACGCGTCGGGCTGCGGCAGAACTGGACTCGAAGTCTGCGACGAAGAGAAATGGATTTGTGAGCGGCAACTTTTCTCTCCAAGTCATGTACCTGGCACGCCCAGCACCGACGGGGCGGTGCGACGTGCACAATGAGTGCATAAAAGCGGGATATGCGCGGGCTCCGCTGAGGCAAACCGGGGTGGTGCGCAAGGGTGCGCGGGAAAGAGCTGCATACATACCAACATCCTGATCTCCGCTATGCGCTGCGTGTCCAGCGTGTCCTTGTCGTCCTCCATGATGGCAGATGTATTGGAGAGGTCTGCGAGCCATCATTAGGCAACAAAGACGCCAGACCTTCATGGCTAAATGTGTTAGGTCCCCGACGCGACTGCCACCACAACGCGCTAACACGTGCCCGTAGGCCCAATTCGGCAAACAAATTAAACCATGCGTCATGATGCCACTCTTTTACACTACCACGCGTTTCTCGCGGTTCCATGGTTCAATATATTCTGCCAATACACGCTCGATAAATACATGAAATCTTCAAATCCATACACCGAGCGCCGCAACAGAACCCGACGACTGATAAGCGCGTGGAAAAGACATGCCAGCTGAACCCTGCACGCAGTGTTGCGTAAGAGTCTACGTCGAGACTCTGTAGAACTGCAGGCCCGTCTTGATATCCCCAAACTTCGCATTCCAAATGTCAGTAAAATAGCTCTTCCTCGCCACCCACGGGCCCTTATCACCCGCCTTAGGCAGCGCGCCTTCCGCCTTGTAGAGATAGGTCGAGCTGAGATTCAACACCGGCATCGGCTTCAGGTCTTCTGGGCTCTCAATGCGCGGCACAGCGCTCGTGATACCCTTGGCACGCATGTGCTTGATCAGACGCGTCACGAGTTGGGCCGTTGCGTCCGCTCCCAGCGTCCACGAGGCGTTGGTGTAGCCGATGACGTACGCCAGGTTGGGTACGTCCTGCAGCATGAGACCTTTCCAAATGAACTTCTTGCCCGGATCAATCCGTTCCCCATCGACGTTGATCTGAGAGCCGCCGGCCAATTGGACCTTTAGCCCTGTGGCGGTGACGATCATGTCGACATCGTCGATGCGCGAGCCATCTTCGAGCTCGATGCCGCCGTCAACGACGGATTTGATCCGCCCGGTCGTGATGGATGCCTTTCCTTCTTGAAGCGCCTTGTAGAAGTCGCCATCTGGACACATGCACATACGTTGTTCCCACGGGTTGTAGTTGGGGACGAAGTGTGGATCATGGGGAACGTTCTTGGGGAGTTGCGGGACAGTACCGCGGCGGATGAGGGTTCGCGCGACTTTAGGGAAGACGCGGCAGAAATGATAGAAGAGGTAGCTTGTTATCAGAAAACGCCAGCGGATGAGGGTATTGGCGAGCCAGGCGGGGAGGATGGAGCGGGCGATGTGGTCGAGGGGCCGAACAGAAGGAAGAGAAACGATATAGCCGGGCGAGCGTTGAAGCATGACGACGTGAGAGGCCTTCTCTGCGAGGTTCGGAAGGAGGGTAATGGCGGTCGCGCCGCTGCCAATGATGACGATCTTCTTGTTCGAGTAGTCCAAGTCTTCAGGCCAGAACTGCGGATGCACGATGGAACCCTTGAAATTCTCGAGACCCGGAATGGTTGTTTGAAGTGGCTCATTGTAGTCGTAATAGCCCGTGGCCATGATCATGAACGACGAATTCAATCTCTTCCTTGTGCCATCCCCATCGACGTCCAATGACCATGTCTGGGATTCCGAAGACCAATTGGCCGACAACAGCTTCTGACGGTACTGGATATGCTGGTCAATGCCGTATTCCGCTGCCGTATCCTTGATGTACTGGACAATGGATGGTCCATCCGCAATGGCATTTTCCTTGGTCCAGGGGCGGAAAGGGAACCCAAAAGTGTAAAGGTCCGAGTCCGAGCGAATGCCAGGATACTTGAAGAGATCCCAAGTACCACCCATGTTATCGCGCGCTTCCAGAATTGTGTAGGTTGTGCCTCGCGGAAGCTGCGTTTGAATTCGGTAGGCGGCATTGACACCGGAGATGCCAGCCCCGACAATGATGATATCGTAGTCGGTTGGCTTTGCGGCCATTGTTGCGGTTGCTGTAGGGTTGAAGTTAGGTGTGGCGTGATGTCGATCAAGCCCGGCAGAATATGTTCTGTTCGAGGCGGGATCTTGCTGCAGAGGCAGAGTTGTCGCGAAAAAAGAAGTTGGCGTGTGAGTGGGCGCGGTTTGAATGTTGCAGCTTTGCGGTCAAGAGGCAGCACGATTCTTTATAAATCAACGGGAGCAACGGGAACGGCGACTGATACAGGTGGTATGTGCCTCGGTTTTGTTACCCGCAATATTTATGGGGGGGCTCCACTTGACGCAAATGTCTTCCATCGGCCGAAAAATGATGCGCCGCCAGAGCCAGCACTGGAAGCCAAGCTTTTGCTGTGTGGCGCACAAATCCTGGGGCAACACCGAGGCATCTTCTCCTTTCGCACAAGCGTCAGACGACTGCACACTACACATCTAGCTGCGAGCCAGGCCGGCGCCTACGTGCGTATGCCCCTCGCGTCAAAAGGGTTAGTTGGTTCGATATTG
The DNA here is from genome assembly GCA_023087525.1 of Lasiodiplodia sp. KE8368. NCBI lineage: Eukaryota > Fungi > Ascomycota > Dothideomycetes > Botryosphaeriales > Botryosphaeriaceae > Lasiodiplodia > Lasiodiplodia sp. KE8368. The sequence goes on from JAJMYN010000019.1 coordinate 151,348, forward strand.
ACGTAGCTTGATGCTTGAACTCTGCTGGAAGAGCGATCATTGCCGTTGCATGGCCACGCTAGGAGTCCTCGGACAGCGAGATGGTGGCAAGGGCATACTAATCACTCTTGCCAGTGTGAGGAACCCATCTTTGGTCTTCACAATACTGCAATCGTACCGAGGTCGTCTTGTATAGATGTGGTGTGGTGCACCAATCAGAAACCGTGCGCTTAACTCAAAAGTCAAGTATTTGCCTCATTTGGAGACGCTCGCACGCACATGATTCCGCTTGAAATTCCTATACGAAACACCGGAGAGACTCATATGGCCGGTTCATGAGTCTACGTAGCTGAAGTTGCCGAAACGGAGGGATTCATACGGCCGACTCCTATGTCTGCCAAGAGCCTTTGCAGAAGAGGGGACGCTGTGGGGTACGGGTGGTCATTTGACGTGGCGCGTACTGTACCTACCTCCTGGAGCATGGACGATGGCGGACCCGAATGCAAAGCCGTATAGGAGTGTCTGGAGCTGCGAATGTGGAGCGGTAGGGGCGCGGAAGCCGTCGGCATCCGAACTGATCGTCATCAGAGCAAACATTGGCGGTAGATCGCGTACCATTCTTTCCAAGTTTGGTAAAAATGCATCGACTACTCGAGGTAGGAGTCTTGGGCATCTATGCATCCTTTCTGATATCCAAATATCTATCGCAGACCCATCCTCCTTCTAGTCCGCAATCTACTCATCTTTCAGGACGTCTATGATCCACTGTAATCCTTCCTTACTTTCCGGGATTCCGTAGAACCAGGCCAGTGGAAAGCAATGCATCTGCTTGTCCCAATGCAACCACCTGCCCCAGACGCCTCCTTTCTCCAGCCTTTCCCTCAACAATATTGCGTCAGGGCTGAGAATGTCGTAACCTGCCGTCACTCCGTGCACTTTGACCTTCTTCTCCGAAAGTAGCCGCACCAGATTATCCTCGGCGTCATGATTGATAGCCGGGCTGATTCGCTCGTCTTCAAGTGACCAATCGCCCGCCCAATCCTCCGCCTGCTGCTTACTCTCCTCGGCGATCAGTATCGGGTCCTTATCCTGGAGCGCCTCGATGTCACCATTCACGCGACGAGCGTCCACGCTGGGGCATATGATCAGGAGAGCCGATGGCGCCGGCAGGGGCTTGATGCCAACCCTTTTCTCGACCGGCAGGGACTCGTCAATCGCGAACTCCTCAACCTCAGCGGATGTCGTCCCGCGCTCAAGTTCAGGTCTCGACGCCGGATTCAGCTCAGTCTCCCCATTAACGCCACTCTGCTCCGCAGCGCCATCGTGCTCAACATGGACAGGTTCATTCGCGGGAGGTCCCGACCTGCCCACGCGCAGTGCCTCTCCAATGAGCCCCAGTACAATGTTTCCTCCACTGCTATCCCCACCCCAGAGTGCGCGCTCTCCCCTCTTAATCGACTCCTCCATAACCTTTTCGTACAAGGTTAACAGGCGCGGAAACACAGTGCTGGCTGTTTCGTTGGGCGCGAGCGGCACGCTGATAACGCTGACGGCGGTGCCGGGCGTGGCGGCAGCCAGCTTGGCCATGAACTTCCAGTGCTGGTGGCTGGGCGGCTCGCGCCAGCTGCCCCCCGCGATATAGTACAGTCGGCGCACGATGCCAGTGTTGCGCGAAGAATTCTTCTCTAGCGTGTCTTCCTCCTTGGCCTCGCGCGCGATTTCGCCCGCCGTCGTCAGGTGCGACGCCGCAACTGAAGCGGTGATCTTATGTGTCGTCTGGAACGTCTCCTCCGGCTGCAGGTCGTAGATCCACACGTCAGCGACCTTGCGCTCATGGACGGCGCAGATTTTGGTGCATGACGGGTGCGGGGTCAGGCGTGGAGAGCCTGGGGGGTGCGGATCGCTGGGCTTGACTAGATGGCTGCGGAACGGCCTGAGGAACTGATGGAGGAGGGTGGTGCGCCCACGGCGTTCGGACCGGTGCGTCAGATCGATGTGAGACTCGTCGCTGGTGGAGTTTACATCGGAGTTTACGTGCTCGGTGCTGCTCTCTTTGGAAGCAATGTCTGATTCGTCGCCGCCCATGACGACGGTGGAGTGGAAGCTGTAGAGGAAGAGGGGGAGGGCGATAAAACAAGTAGGAATATAAGTTGGGACTTGCGGAGCTTAATCCGGGCGGCGTTCGCAAACAGGTGTAGATCAGTGGTGGAGCACCTTCGTCATAAGGCAGCCCAGGAAGGATAGAGAAGGAACGCCGCTGGTGGCGGCGAAGACAACACAAAGGGGACAGCAGGATGCCCACCTACGTTATCGCACAGTGCCCACCGGCGGAGTGCCTGTGACATCGTGGCGCCGCATCCTTGAGAGGGGAGTCAACGTCATCCAAGGCTAGGCCCGTGAGGCTCGGGGTCTGATCTATGGTTCAGATCGATTAGCCAAGGACCCTGCAGAAGCGATTGGACCTCAACAATCCCCGAGATAGGATAAGCTGATGCTTGATGAAGAGGAGGCTGTGCACTGGAGGAAAGCTGTTCGAAGTTCGCTCATGCCAACGTTCTGGACGACGCGGAGGTCAGCAGAGGACGGTGCCGATCCCCACTCGGCGTGCCTTGACTGGCGTCATCGCTCCAGCCCGCACTTGCGGAGAAGTAGGTCCGCAACCCATTTCTTCAACACGCCTTTCTCATGGCGACCAAGAAGGCATAGAGAAAATAAATAAAAGAAGAACGCTGCAATATAGGGGTCTTCACAGCACCCTACTTTTCGTGCAGCAGGCTAATAGGTAGATTAAAATGAATAATAGCTAGGCGGTTCTGGAAGGCCCCGCTACTCAGCTTGAGTCAACCCAGATAGCACGAGACTCGCGTCCATGAAGCTGACAATGGTAAAACATGCATTCGCCATTCGAAAAAACACTGTCTATCATCCACCCTTATCAGCCCTTCCCCCTCTCCCTCTCAATTCTCGCTCTTACGTCTCTCACCAACGCCTTGGCATCCTCTACGTCCACACCATCCTGACATAGCTCGTTCGCCAACTCCATCGCACGCTGGTAATCCTTGTTGAAGAATGCCCACCTAGCTAGCCACATCCTCGCCTTGCTCGTCGTCGGTGTTACGCCGACACCCAAACTCTCACCGTCGCCCAAGCTCCCTGGACTATTTGGGTCATCGGGATCAGGTTCTGGCCCTTCTTCCTGCGCCAAACAAAGCTCCATGTATGCGGCGCACTCCTCGCGGTCGTCGAGGCGCTCGTACAGCAGGGCGATCTGGTACAGTGTCTCAGGGTCGAGAATGCCGGATGCCAGCGCTCCGCCCTCGCCCGGGTTGCCGCCGAAACTGCCGCTGCCACCGTCATAGTAGCTGCCTGCGACTAGCGCGCGCTTGTAGGCACGGATTCCATTTGCGATCTTACCGACTTCTGCAAAGCACTTGCCTACGGCCTGCCACATCTTGGGATCGTAGGGCCGAAGACTCGCTGCGCGCTGGAAGTAGAACAATGCGTAGCTATACATTTCGAGCATCTCGTACGTCTGCCCAAGGCCGTACCACGCGCGGTAGTCCTTGCGATTGACATCGACTGCGCGCCGGTATGACTCGATGGCTGCGTGTGTGTTCTTCATCTCGACATATTCGTGACCCATTAGCGTCCACGCAGATAGGAAATTTCGATCCAGTGTGAGCGCGCGGCGGAAGTACATGACAGCTTTTTCGTGCTCGGACTTCAGCGAGTAGTAATTGCCGACCACGCAGCAGGTCTCTGGTCGAAATTTATCGTTGGCCGTGGCTAGTTGGGCGAGAAAGGCCAGTTTCGGACGGAGAGCCATGACGTAGAGAATATTTGAGTAGTTGTCGAGAGCGTCAAGACGATAGGGATCGGTTACAAGGAGTGAGGAGAAAATTGATTCGGCTTCCTCAAAATCTTTTGAATGATAGTAGAGCAGTGCTCGTTGTGTTTTGAGAAAAGCGCTGTTGGGGAAAATAGTCTGAACCTGCGTGAGCTCATTGTGGATCTGCTCGGTAGATTGGTAGAGCTCCTGGCTGGTGTAGATGTGGAAGAGGAAGGTCATGAGGTTCCGAGGCAGTTGCTCTGTGATCAGGCTCAGTTCTTCTGCTGAGCTGATCAGAGATGATAGCTCTTGCCATGTACCCCAGTTGTAGGGATACAGGTGCACACTCTTCATCAACCACTGCTTCGCCAGTTCCTCGTTCTTGCTTTTAGCCATGACAATGCCGTAAAGATATTCCAACCAGCCTGAACTTTCCTTGCCCTCAGCGCTGCGCTCGTTGAACCAATCTTCCAGTATCCTTGAGATGGCCTTGAGCTCCTTGTTGATTGTTGCGCCACCATCGGCTGGCCCAAGTATCATTTCACTATCCTCGTCCTTGCGCTTCTCCCCTGCCATGTATTTTGCATAGAGAGCCAAGAACAACGACTTCTGGCTGATCCCAGACAATGAGACCGTCGCCGGCTCTGCATCTTCTGAACTCTTCGCCTTTGCTTTTCCCTTATGACTTGACTTTGACTTGGTTGGCGAAGGTGCCGACGGACTCGGAGCGGGTGCGCCAGACGCGGACGCGGGTATGAAGACGGCAGCGCAACGGTCGTACTCGCGACAGTCGAAGAACGACTTTGCAAGAAGGAATTTGTGTAGTTCTTTCGACTCCAGTGACGACTCGATGGGATCTAGAGGAAATGGACTTTTCTTGGTAGGTGGTTCTTCTTCGACCGGAGAATCAGCATCCGTATCTGAGCCATAGGTTAGGTCGGTTGACTCGAAAGAATTGAGAAGCTCGGCCGCCCTGGGCCACCATTGTCAGGCTTGATAATACGGCGCAGAGGAAATTAGCAACGGACCATTTGGAGGACTGGTAGAGGCATCGCTCGTTGCATGCGACAATAGCGTGGCGGAGCTGAGCCTGTAGCTGCGCGGAGTCGCTTTCGGTAAGGCCGCTCATTGTGGTTGCAGCAGCCCCGCGCAAAGCGAACAGTGGTGATGAGCTGGTACTGATAGTGTCTCGGACAGCTGTGTTTGGAAGTCCGTGTGGTTGTGCGACGAGGGCACGAAATATTGGAGCTCTCTCTCTCTCTCTCTCTCTCTTCAAGCTCGAATCGCGCGGAAGCTGTGACGAAGGGCTGTGCTTTCCTCCGCGGCGCGTAAACACGCCCGCCGGCGGTACTTCGGCGAGCCTAGGTCGGCGACCCGAATTGTTTACGCCAGGCTCCACCGCCTTCCATTGGACCCTTTGATTAGAGCATAACACCCCTCACCCCTCCTCCATCCTCTGCCTTCCATCTCTTCGCTGCAGGCGTCAATTGCCCATTGTCATCTGTCACAATGCCTGTCACCCTCAAGGAATTCGAGAGCGTCTTTCCGCAGCTGGTCGAGGACCTGCTTGCTCACTGCAAGCAGTACAGCCTTCCCGACAATGCCCTCGTGTGGTTCAAGAACGTATGTTGCTACAAGCTCCCATCAATTTGACGACACTCACACCTGGCTCTAGAGCTTGAACCACAACACTGTCGGCGGCAAATGCAACCGCGGCATGTCGGTCGTCGATACCTCGTCCCTTCTGCTCGGTCGCGACCTGTCCAAGGACGAGTTCTTTCACTCTGCCACTCTCGGCTGGATGATTGAGCTCCTCCAGGCTTTCTTCCTCGTTTCGGATGATATCATGGACAGCTCCAAGACCCGCCGCGGCAGCCCGTGCTGGTACCTCATGCCTGATGTTGGCATGATCGCCATCAACGACGCCTTCATGCTCGAGTCGGCCATCTACATCTTGCTGAAGAAGTACTTCCGCGAGAACAAGGAAAAGTACATTGATCTTGTTGAGCTCTTCCACGAGGTCACCTTCCAGACCGAGCTGGGCCAGGCTTGCGACCTGCTCACGGCCCCCGAGGACAAAGTCGACCTCGACAACTTCTCGCTCGAGAAGTACACCTTCATCGTCATCTACAAGACCGCCTACTACAGCTTCTACCTCCCCGTTGCCCTTGCCCTGCACTTCTGCGACAAGGCTACGCCCAAGAACCTGCAGATCGCGAAGGACATCCTCATCCCCATGGGCGAGTACTTCCAGATCCAGGACGACTACCTTGACAACTTCGCCGACCCCACGGTGCTGGGCAAGATTGGCACGGACATTCAGGACAACAAGTGCTCGTGGCTGGTCAACCAGGCGCTCAAGGTTGCCACGCCTGAGCAGCGCGCTGTGCTCGAGAAGAACTATGGCCGCAAGGATAGCGCTTGCGAGGCCGAGGTCAAGAAGCTCTACGATGAGCTGAAGCTCAAGAAGATCTACGAGGACTACGAGGAGAAGCGCGTCGGTGAGATCAAGAAGATGATCTCGGAGATTGATGAGAGTGAGGGTCTGAAGAAGGAGGTCTTCGAGGAGTTCCTCAGGAAGATCTACAAGCGCAGCAAATAAGCGCATGCGAGCATGAGCAAAGCGGTCCATACGCGAATCAAGACTACGAAAGATACACTTACAATTAATAATAAAGCAGATACCCATCATGACGTCCACAAGCTAACGTTGACGAGACCGATTCGCCTATCATGTATTGCAACTGTGAGGATGTACTAGCAAATACGCGACATATTTGAACAAAGAGCTTCAACCACCTTGAGCACGTTGCAATTCTAAACGAATCTGCTTCATGCTTAGGTGCCTGTCATGCAAACTGGCGGGGTCAGCTCCATGCATGACCCATATGAGGGCGACAGATGGCCATTAGTATGGAATGGATAGCTCGGAGCTTAGCGCGGCTTGCTTCTCCCAACCCCAGATGCACTAAACGAGGCGCTGCAATGCATATTTTCAGCGATATCCTGGTTGCGTTTCTCACATGCTAGATCCGAAAAGAGTTCGCAAGAGGCGCTGCAGTCATCCTACGTGGGCAATATCTGGACATGAATATGAGTCCCTAAGTTCTGCCAACGTCTGGTGAAAGCGGCCTTGCACATGACTTGGTTTTAGTGTGCCAATTTCGCGTCAACGGGACGCGAACGTAAGGTAGCCGACGCGTCAACCCGACTAAATTTGTCAAACCTTTTCTCTCCCTCTCAACATTCACCAACCGTTTCTTCACCACTCGGAATCATGGTTGACATAGTCGACCTTGGAAGCGCTTCGGAGAGCGACAAAGAGACATTTGATTCGGATGAGTCCAGCTCTTACGGAGTCTACCCCGATAATGTCAATGAAAACCTCGACAAGTTGCTGCGCAACATCAACCCTCATGGCTCTTTCGCCTGCTCCATGGACTTGAGATCGGCATTCGTAGATCCAAAGATCACCGTAGAGGGCGTAGGCCCCATCCAATTACCTTTGAATCCGGAAACTGCACGAGCGATAGCACAAGCCTGTCATCAAGCACCTTTTGGCCGAGGCGAAGAGACAGTTATTGATACATCGGTCAGGAATAGTGGGAGCTCAATCCGGCAAAGTTTTCCATAACTGAGCCGAGATGGAACAAGGACTTGATGCCCAGGGTGCTCGCCACCGTTCAACACGAGCTTGGAGTATCCACCGCTTTCTGCGGGGAGCTCTACAAAATGCTCTTGTATGAGAAAGATGCCATGTTCAAAGCTCACAGAGAGTATGTGGGAGATGCACTCGTATCGATTGATAACTGACAAGCATCAGCACTGAGAAAACTCCGGGCATGTTCGGCACGCTCGTCATTTGCCTTCCCTCGCCGCACGAAGGAGGAGATGTCCATGCAAGCCATGCAAAGAGCACCAAAATACTGACCAGTTCAGACTGCATGCCGTCTTGCATCGCTTTGTAGGCAGTCACGCCCTATTAACCACATGCTGCATGCTCGCTGATCTCTCGTGCTAGGTATTCCGATGTTGAACACGAAGTCAAAGAAGTGATTTCTGGATACCGCTTGGTCTTGACATACAACCTCATAGCAGATGGGCCGCCCGGGCCCCTCTCGGCTACCACAAACTTGAGAGACCGTGCCAGCCTCCGAAACAATTTGAAGGCCTGGAAAACCGAGTACAAGTTGGACCCATCGTCTCGGAGTCGAGTCGTTTACCTCCTAGATCACCAATATACCGACGCGAGTTTGCGACTGGACTCTTTGAAGAGTCGTGATCACGAAATTGCTATCATGTTCAAAGAAACTTGCGATTCACTTGGCCTCGAGATGTTCCTCGCCAGCTTTGAGCGCATGCGGATGGGGGCAGCGGAACCGAACGAAAGTGATGACGACGAATATGGCTACGACGAATATGGCTACGACGAATATGGCTACGACGAATATGGCTACGACGAATATGGCTACAACAAATATGGCTACGACGATGACGAGGACTGGGATGCTCCGGAAAGGGAGAAAAGCCACCATTTTATTGACGACGAGTTTGACAGTTCAGTGAAGTTGACGCGTGTAGTTGATCGTTTCGTCACCGAGGTAGCTACTGATGTCGAAATCGATATAGAAGACATCATTCAGGAGCATTCATTCGAGGAGGACGGGCCTGACGATGAAGATTACTCAGGCTATACAGGAAATTCCGGATGCACTGCTACGCACTGGTACAGAAGGGCGGTATGGAGTAATGATATCTTGGAGAGTTGGATTTCTTTGCTGACAACTTCAGGCTTTGGTTATCGTGCCTCGAGAACATGTTGGCAGATTTCTCTTACACCAATTCGAGTGGGTTTCTCCGCTATATGATTCACGGGAAACCCCAACCAAAGAGCAAAGGCTCCGAGGAATCATAAAGTATTTGGAGGGACAACAGCGGATGAATCCCTCCGAACCCGAACGTCGCAATAACCTGGTCCAGGTTTGCCACTATGCTTTGAACGAGCAGGAGAAAATTAACAGGAAGGACCCATCCAGAACAGAGAAACGTGATAAGCTTCTCGGGGCCGTCGTGTCGGCTGCCGGATCTATGAAGGATATCTCCTTATTCAACCAGGCAACTGCCTTGGTTCGCACCAAATTGCCACCCGATGATCTACAGTCTGTCTCCCGGTGGCTATGGACAGGTAGCTTTCAACTGCTTCGTGAAGGGTATATACTCTGCCGTCCAAGCATATCTGTGCTCCACACTGATTTATATGTATAGTCTTGATCAAGCGCTTCCACGAGCATGCGTCATTAGCTCATGGTGGGACTATTTATTGGTCTTGAAAGACTGTATCATTGGTGTGGATGAAAATAAGGAAAGCTTAGGCTTGCTGCAGGAGGATGAAGATTTTGAGGCTTGGAGAGAGGAGAAGCTGACACACGTTCTTCAAAATGCGTCAAAGGTTTGGTTGGAAGATTCCGCCGAACTTGCCTGGATTTGGAAACACGAGAAAAACACCAGTGGCAGACATGAAAGGTAAGCACAGTATGTGGAATTTCTGTCAGCCCGCTAATGTGCATAGAATCCTTCAGCTGCTTCAGAATAACTCGACCAACACTGCGGCACTGATCCGATTCTTGATATTCTTTAGCGTGAGCCCAACCTGTAAAGTTGCGATTGCGGATCCTGGAACCTTCAAGGCTGTACTCAGCTCCATTTTGCACGGGTTCAGTCTCTCTATGGATGCTCGAACGATCACTCTAGAGGCAGCTTACCTGAAGAAAGGCGAAAGGCTTCCGCCGATCGATGGCGCCATGTTGGCTGAATTTCTACTACACCTCCGCGATGTCGGTTTCCATGGCGAGCTAAGCACTCTCGCACAGAAGACTGAAGCTGAGATATCCCGAATGAATGTTTTGGATTTGGATTTCATATTCTCAGAATTCCTCGAGGGGCTTGTGAAGGCACATTGGCATAGCCCAGCGGATCCCACGAGCCAGCCTTTCCGCTCTCTCTTTCAAACAACCATCAAACAGTACCTTTTGCGTTATGTCCGCAAAGAGCCCGCCAGAGAGCCCGACTGGGCCATGGCCGAGGTGAGCTGCTATTGTTCGGACTGCCGGAGATTGAACGACTTCCTTCGCGACCCGACTGAGCGTGTATGGCGCTTCAGAGGAACCAAGAAGGAACGCCACCACATTCACAAGAAGCTGAACTACACAACCTGCGACCACCGCACGAACCATCAACGCGATCCGTACACCATGGTGGTAACGAAGACAGTGGACAATAACGCGCAAAAGAGAGAGCGCTGGACGAAGCGCGCGGCCGCCTTCGATGAGAAAATGAGAGAATTGGGTAAGCTTGTTGATCTACCGCAGCTTTTGGGCGACGAGTATTCGATCATCATGTTGAAGAAGTACGCGCGGAGAGCGACGGCGGCGCCCACTGGGCCTGCATCGGGGGCGCCGGTGGCGGGGCCTTCTGGGACAGGACCACCTTTGGGTCCACCGCTGGCAAAGGGTACTTCCTCGGCAGCACACAGTACGCAGCCCTTAGCTTCACAGTCTGGAAATGCTCAGCGCGCGCCTACAACTCCAGGGCCCAGCAGTGCGCGTGGGCCGACGTCGACACCGCTAAGGAATACATATGGGTCGAGGGAGGCGGTCAAGCGCAAGGCTGCAGAGATGGAAAGTGTCGATTTGACGCCGCTCAGGAATACTGAAGAGATGAGGAGAGAAGTCAAACAGAAGACTACGGAAGTAGAGGTTCTGGATCTTACTGAGGACTAATTCTGCGTGGAAGTATTTGCAAATGGTAGAGGTCTCGGCGCAAGCTTGAAACGCAAAAAAAAAAAAAAAAGAACAGCGAGCAAAAGTGCCTTCCGCGAGCCTTTAAACCTTCGATCAATCTTCATGACGAGTACTATTGCCGTCCGCTGCGCACTCGACGGCTGTTTCAAGTCCCGGAGTCGCGACCCATTGGGAAGCCAGCGGAATGCCGAGCATGACAGCTGCCGCCAATTCCGTCGTCCCTTCCTTCTCTTGGGAGGGATTATCTCTGGCTTCGATGATTGGTCCCTGGGCCGCGTGCAGCTGGCTGCCCTTTCCTCCTCGCGCCATCCGTTCGCACTTTCCCGAGGGGATCGTAGAAGCGGCAGCGACACTTCGTCAAGTTCGTCCAGAGATGAGCTTCTTCTACTCTTCACAACTCACCACCAACAATCTACGACAAGTGTGATCTCACCGTCACTGTTGCTGGGCCCCAACCTTTGTCACATCTCAGCACCATGGCAGTCGACCGTAGTCCGAACACATGCAGCCTCACATTCAAAGACGACCAGAGCACGCAACGCCTCTTTACGCTGAGCAGCAGTATCCAGACACTCGAAGCATTCACAGTTTCACTTGAGTCACAGCCGCGGAACCAGCCGCGGAACCAGCCATACTTGAAGGTTCCCTATGACCCCGGATGTCAATGCGGCCGGCCGCACAGCCTGGAAAACTCTCTCATGATCTCGGTAGACGGTGCTTGCCGTCGCAGCGGAACGCTTGCTGCCCATGCCGCTGCTGGTGTCTTCTTCAGGAGTGGATCGCCTTATAATCAAACGGCCATATACCTCGGAGGGGAGGTGAAGCATACCAACCAGCGTGCTCAACTTTACGCTGGAATCAAGGCTCTGGAAATCGTCGAAGACCTTCTCTATGGTCCCGAGATAGCCGACCTAGAAGCCCTGGACAACTTAGAACTGGTGGTCATCAAGACTGATTCCGAGTATCTGGTGAAGGGAATCACTGAGCGGATCAACATTTGGGAAAGCAATGGATGGCTCAACACGAAGGGTTTGCCTCTCGCCAACGCGGATCTTTTCCAGCGCTTGGATGATCTTGTCGAAGAATTCAAGGAAGATGGCATAACAGTCAAGTTCCTCCAGGTTCGTCGAGAGCTGAATGCTGAAGTCAGCGAATTCACCAACAGCGCCTCCAATGGCATCCGTTGGGAGTGCCGCTAAATACGCTTCGATTCGGCTCATACCACATCAAGAACGACCAATGCAGCTTTATTTTCCAGCATACCTTCGAATATGTCGTTGCGAAAAAAGAATCAATTTTCACGGCACGGTCAAGCAAGCATGCATACAACACAAGTGGCAACAAAGGTGCTGCCCTCAATTTGCCACAGCAGCCGGAGTATTTCGGGACGGCGTTGGTCGAAAATTGCGGGAAATAATTGTGGGATGTTCAGTATCCACTGACATTACTGTACGGAGGCTCAGCACGACTCAGAACATTGCTGGATTTCGGCACGAGCTTCAGCTCTTGTTTCAGCCCCAGGTATCCTTGCCAGCAGCCAAATGTACTACTAGAGTTCATAGCAGGTCATTGACAAGAATTGTTTGGTGAAAGATGGTCCCACTGTGAAGAACTAATTTCGTAGGTTGATCTCCGGATCTTCTGCGCTTTGTGGAATTGAGGATCGAGACCTCACGAGAGGCCCGCACATTTTTGCGTGCTCCTCCATCGCAGCGAGACTTTCCCCACAACGCCGGCTCGCGGATGTCTGTGCGGGATCCACCAATGTCTTCACACGTGTCCATCTTGCCTCGTGCGCTCAACGCACAATGCCGCCTGTTCACAAAGCGTCCTTTCTCCACGGTCCGAGAGGTCCGACCCGCCGTGGCTGCAGTGTTGCGGTCTGAGGATAGGGAGCGGGTTTTGACCGCACAGTGGATCGGACGAGTTAAAAATGCGAGATGTAGCCCTGCCGGCCGTTCCTTCAGCTGATTCTTCGCTACCCCGTCAATCGTTCTTCTCGATCGTTACCGTGTTTGACAAGTGTTTCGACGCTCTTAAGTCTAGATCAACGACCTTCTGAACACTCGCTATCCACTGGACAAGGGCGTTTTACTGGGGAATTTGCCACCGTTCCTTCTTTAATAGTACAGACCAACTATTTTTCAAGGTATTTGCTGCCCTCGACGGCCTTCGAACCATAATGCTAACATCTCCACCAAGCCACCCATTGCCTGCACACACACACCCGAAATCCAAAGGAACGAGAATGGTCCACCACGCCCACAAAACCTGCACCGACTGGTCCTCGACCCGCCTCTACGACCCCTATCCCACGCTCGCTCTCAAGTCCTACCCGACGCTCTCGACTTCCTCGCCCTCCATCTCCGTCTGCTCCAGCGCCGCGTCCTCGACCACCCTGACCCCCACTCCCTCCACCACCCCTCCTCAACCCAAATCCTTCCTCCTCACCGACGAAATCGGTGGCGGCGGCGGCATCCTCTCGGCCTCGCCCCCCTCCCTTTCTTCATCCTCCCCCCCTTCGTCCTCGCCGCACGAACCGTCTCCAGGGGCAGCAATTTGCACCCTCACCGACCTCGAGGCCCTGCACGCGGGCCACGCCTTCACGCACCTGCCCTGCCCGCACGAGCGCTGCCCGGACCCGGCGTGCGCGGCGCCGGCGCTGCACACCGACGCCATCCTCGTCTCGGTGCACGGGTCGTACTACCGCTCTACTAGGAGTGGTGGCGCGCCGATGGCGGCGGCGGCCGTGTGGTTCGCCGAGGGGTCGCCGCTGAATAAGGTGGTGAGGCTGGATGAGGAGTATCCCGGGGGGAGTGACCTTGGTGGTGGTGGTGGTGGTGGTGGGAATGGTGGTGATGACCGGGGGGATGGAGATGGTAAAGGGGGCGGTGGCAGCGGAGGCCATGTCAACGGTGGTAGCAGCTTTGGCGAGGTGACGCGGCAGCGGGTGGAGCTGCTGGCGGGGATACGGGCGTTGGAGCGCGTGGCGGAAGTCGTGCGCGCGTTGGAGGAGGAGGCGAGGCGGAGGCGGCAGCAGCAGCAGCGGAAGCGTGGCGGTGGTGGGGCGGCTATGGGGATGCCCGGGACCAGGGATTGGTATGTTGCCGGCGTGGAGAAGAAGAAGCAGCAGAAGCATGGAAATGGCATGGGGCTGCGGTACGGAGAAGACGAAGAGGATAGGGATGAGGAGGAGGAACGGGAGATGGAGGATGACGACGAGGACGGCGCGCTGTCGCAGCTCGTGCTCAAGACGCATTCGAAGTACTTGGTGCGCGCAGCGGTTGAGGGATTGGCCAAATGGAAAGCGAACGGGTGGATGAATAGCAGGGGGAAGGTTGTGGCGAATGTGGATTTGCTATGGTATTTGGATAGGAGAATCACGTGGTTGGAATGGGTTGGCGTCGAGGTCATGTTTCTGCTGGTGGGGAAGGAGGACAATGAGGGCGCTATCAAGTTGATTGGAAAAGGATTGGATTGATTGGGTCTCCGCTGAACTACAGCGACGAAGGAAGAATGGACTACGCATGGATAGGGGTCAACGGAAAGGGTACGGACGGATAGGTTGGGCATGTTAACGACAATAGACACGTTCTTTTCTTCTCTCACCGAATCAGACAGCCTTCGTCTCAATTCGGAAGCTCACCCGGCGTCTTCCGGTAGACATCCAGCGTCTCCCCTTCGATATCTGCTTTGATCTGCAAAGCCAGATATCTCGAGCTGTATCGCGCGTACCGTGTATCGCCGCCCATGTACCAGACACTCTTCTGTCCAACCATGGGCTTGGATATGCCTCTCAATTCGCCCTCCTTGTCCACACCCCAGAAATCATCCAACCGCGCGCCGATCTCCTCGCCGACGATCTCGGTCGCAGCGTACCGCACGTTCCCCACGAACCCAGTCGCATACACAATCACATCGGCCTCCAACTCGCTGCCGTCTGTGAACCGCAGCCCCTTCTCGGTGAAGCTCTCGGCGATACCCTGCTTGACCTTGATGGCGCCATTCACGATCTTGTCGGCAACGCCCATGTCGTAGAAATGACCCCCCATGCGCTCGTACAAGCAATGGACCAAGTCGATCTCGCGATCGACGGCGAAGCCAGCTGCCTCGAGCTTGTCGAAGTAGTCGGGGATCTTGGACGCCATCTCGTTGAGGACGACGTTGACGAACTTGTGCGTGACCGACAGCGGCGGGCTCTCCATGATGCGGTCCATGAGCGGCACGTCGGTGCCCTCGTGGTAGAAGGGGTCGAAGAGCACGTGGTAGTAGGATTCGGGGAAGACGGGCGTGCGCGACCGCTGTATCAGCGTCACCGACGCCAGCCCCGCGTTGACCATGTCCGTCGCCACGTCGTGCGCTGAGTTGGCCGTGCCGATGACGACGCCGCGCTTGCCACGCCAGCTGTCGGCCGTCGTGTAGTTGACCGAGTGTAGGACTTCGCCCTTGAATGCGTCTTGGTTGGCGATGTCGGCGTATTTGGGGACCTGGCCTCCACCGCCCATGGCGAAGATGAGGTGTTTTACGTATATGGTGCGGCGAGTGACACTAGTCCCGTTGCCATTGACGGCATCGGAGGCTACCGGAGGGGTGTAGTCGAACTCCACGGTCCATTCTTCCTTCTCGACATCCCAGGAGGCTTTCTTCGCGACGCAGGAGGTCCAGAAGTTAAGGCCCCAGCGCTCAACGAAGCGCCTGTACCCGTCGGCGATGTTCGTGCTAGGAAGGAAGTACGGATCTTCTGGCTTGAAAATACCACCGTATGGTAGGTCACTCGCCGCCTTGGACGTATGAAGGGTGAATGACTTATATCTGGTAAGCCAATTGCCCCCGATTTGGTCGTTGCGGTCCAGAACGACATGAGAAACCCCCAGAGCCTTCAGACGGCTGGCCGTCGATAATCCGCACTGGCCTCCTCCAATGATGACAGCATCAAAATGATCCTTCCCGGAAGAAATACTGTTGGCTTCTCTTTCTTTGATGCTCTCCTCGGGTGTCAATGGAGTCATCTTTTCGCTGGTTCCATAGTCCGGTATGTCTTCCAGAAGCGTGCAGATGACCCAGATCTTCCATTCGTCACCGACTGGCACGACCCTGACGATGCCGCTACATTCTTTCTGCCTCTTGCCCTCAGGCGACAGCGAAAAGGCAAACAGAGCCTCGACCCAGTGCAGCGTCGGCCCCACGCGCGTCACTTGGGAAGTCCCGGGAAGAATGGAAAAGCCTTGAGGTCTATTGGCAGCAGTGAGCTCGCTCCACGCTAGCGAGATGGTACGTGAGCTATGGAACGTGCGCATTGTTCCAGTCAGAGCGACCTGGTCTCTCCACATGGCGTCGTGCAACATGTCTGAGGGTTGGAGATTGCTTAGCCGTTCAACGGCCCGGCTAGCAATAGTCGAGTGGTCCGCATCCTCGGGAATAGGAGTTGAAGGCAGCGGGCCCCCGATATCCTTCAGCGGTACTTGAGGAGTCTGGAAGGGCATCGTGTCGGTAGCCATGGCGAATTGACTTGTCTCGTGCTGCTGGATGGGTCCATCGGTTTAGAGAGCAGCATGATATATCCTTCGAGGTGCTGTGGCTTCACGTTATAACGGTTGCGGCAGCACGGAGTTTAGAACAGGCTGATTGCGAATCTCCGAACATGTTCACGGCTTAGCGTATACGAAGGCTGATGTGAGCATTTGGTTGGTGAAGTGCGGGGTTGTCTTACTTAGGGAGGGGCACCTAGGTCGATAGGCCAGATCAGCCTTCCAACTGAAACAACCTTAATGGCTTGCTTATCCAGTGCAATCCACGTCCAATTAGCTGCCAATCCTGCATTTCCAAAAGGAAATCAAAAAGACATCTGCCGTGAGCTGCAGCTGACATTGAGCACTTTTCAAGATCAAAGTATCTGAGGAATTAGCATGTGCAATCATCTGGGGGGTTGGTCGAGGATTAGTGCACCAAAATTAAGACCGGGGTATTGCACGGGCGGCTCTTCCAGATCAGAAGGGGATCGCCTAAAAGAGAATACTATGCCGAGATAATCAAGGGCACATTGATAGGCGAGGCCGACCTTGTCCCGAGGTAGACAGTATTGGGAACTGGTTTTGCATTATTGTGGCTGTGAGTCATATTCCTACGGGGCAGTGGCGCAATGTCTGAAGGGTCAAGAAAGAGATGGGAGCATGCAATCCTTCAAGCCTCTGGCACTTCATCGACCCAGGGGATTGCTGACTGTGCTCCCTTCCGCTGGACCGTTAGTGCGGCAGCTCTGTTGGCAAAGGCGATAGCAGAGTCGATATCGAAAGCCCCAGTCGCAGACTGAGACTTGCTCCTGGCAATAGCCACGGCATATGCCCCGACAAAGGTATCCCCCGCAGCGGTTGTATCAACCACCTTGACCTTCTTAGCTGGGACTAGCTTACCCGCAAGCTTCTCTGCTTGCCGAGCCGCTGTCTGATAAAATACACCCTAACCCAGAATGAGCACAATGAGGCATGCATAGGTGGAGCTTCGACACAAAACTTACAGCACCACCGAGCGTGATGATAACGTTCTTGACACCCCTCTTGATGAAGTCGGCCGCAACCGCCGTTAGATCCGAATCCGGCGTAATCTCTTCCACCGGCTTGCCTGACAGCAACGCTGCTTCAGATTCATTCACGATGAGATGACCCAAACCTTGATACAGCTCATCCGGCAGCGGCACAGCTGGCGCTGGGTTGATCAAGACCTATTCGCCACCACGCAGACAGTCAGCAAAACAACTCCAACGCACCCGATCACCCAACCGACCAAAACCCTCTGGAACTAAAAAAAAAAAAAAAAAAGTCAAGAACCCAGCACTCACATCGATGCCCCTCTCCTTCGCATTGCGAACGTTCAGCAACACCGTCTCCATCGGGATCTCGAGCTGGAACACGGCGAGCGTCGTATCTGCTTCGAGCAACGGGCGCGGCTCGACACGATAGTTGGCGCCAGGGCTGACCATGATGCGGTTCTCGCCCGTCGCCTCCTCAACGACGATGACGGCCACGCCCGTCTTCTCGCCCGCCACGACCCGCACGCGCTCCACGTCGAGCCCATCCCGCCGCAGCGCCTCGAGGAACGCGCCGCCGAACGTGTCGTCGCCGACGGCGCCGACCATGCGCACTTCGACGTCATTAGTAGAAGAAGCTGCTGCTTGGGCGGCGGTGCGCGAGAGCCGCGCGCACGCGACGGCTTGGTTGGCGCCCTTGCCGCCGTGGCCCGTGTCGAAGCCGTGGCCGATGAGCGTCTCGCCGGCGGCGGGCACGCGCGGGACGCGGGTGACGAGGTCGACGTTGAGGGAGCCGACGACGGCGATGACGGCTTGCTTCTGCTCTGCCATGATTGGGTCTGAGGGGAAGGAGAAAAGAAAAGAAAAACCCTTGCTCTTTCAGAGAAACCTGAGAAAAGATTGCAATCTAGCTTGAAAACAGTGACGCCAAGATGGAAACACGGGGAAATAGTAGATGGGGATGAGATGAAAAAGAAGAGGATGCCCATGACTTCAGCGTAGCCCCACGCTTCTTTCCGGCTTAGCGTCGACACCAGAGAAGGACCGATCCAACCCCGGACTTCCTCCATTTTCACTCCCCGCCATTGTTGCTCATTCTGTGGAGCAGGCCTTGCTTGCCTTTATTATGCTACAGTCCCCTCTCGCAGCCGATGGCTAGCGTGGATTTAATTTTTGCTCATGTCATGGGTAGTTGAAGCCATCGTCCGGACGTATATGTAGAATTTTTAGTTCAACATTCTCGTCCGGACGATAGCTTTAGCTACCCGCACGTTTTTTTTTTCAAAAAAAAAAAAGAAAAAGATGAGGCATAGTTACCCTCGAGGATCCTGCTATTCTTCGCGCTAGCCATCGGCTGTAGCACCCATCTGTACTCTTTGTTAGAATGACACCAAGTGATTTCTCTGCAACTTTGTTCTGAGCGTCGAAATACGCAATGTATTCTGTTCTACCCTATCTTCTCTCTGACTCCGCCATTGAAGGACACCTCTGGTCTTGACACTTTCGCCATCGCCACTCACGCCTTGCTCTCAACATAACTGAAGCAAAACCTGTACGGAAGAAACCGGCTGCGAGCAGAGTCCAACAGTAAACCACCAAGTATCGACGAAAACGCAGTTTTTCCTCTCCTATTTCTCACCCAAAATGATGAGTTTCAAGGCTACGCCGATTCCTCTCCAGCCGAAATGCGCCTTCTCGCCGCTCTAACAGCACTTAGAGCTTCGGCTCTAGCTCCTCAAACTCGCTCAACTCCTTCACCGCCCTCGGTCCGCGCGACACCTGCAAGCTCGCCTTGAAATCGCGCACGTCCGTGATCTTGACCGGCTCCCTGCCCTTCTTCTCCTCTTGCTTCTCGCCGTTGGACGTGACGCTGACGCCCAAGCTCGGTAATACCGTGCTTGAGATCATCTCCTGGCCCTTCTTCACTACCTCGTCAGCCTTCTTCTGCTCCAGCTTGAGGTCCTGGACCAAGTGCGTCGAGATGGCCTTGGCGATGCCCTGCGCGTCGCCACCGGAGATGTCGACATCCTTGAGGCGCTTGGCGAGGCTGGTTGCGTCCGGACTCACGCCTTCCGAGTTAAGGAACTGGACGACAAGCGTGATGAGCGACGACTCCTTTTGTTCAGGAGTGGTGGTGTCTTGGGCAGCGCTAGCGATGGCGGCGGGCGAGGCCTGGGCGAGCAGATGGACCGAGACCTTGGCGCGGGTCGGAGAGTACGGGGAGATGTATTGATCGAAGAAAGAAATAAGGTCGGCCTTGGTGAGCGGCGTAACATGAGCGACATCCTGCTCAACTGTATTTTCGTATTAGTCAAGGCAAGCAGTTAAAATGACAATAACCAGATCTAGCTTACCAAGCTCGAAGTCGAAGCACTCGCTGCACACATGCGTCCAGAGCCTGTTGGTCTCCTGGATGAGATTCTTCAACTTCTCCTTCCGACGGTTCTTTACGCTCTCCTTATGCGACTCGAACTCGTCGTCTGACATCTCCCGGAGCATATTTCCGGCATACAACAGGAAGTTGTCAATACGGCCCTCGAGATAGTCCGGCGACCTCTCGCTCTGAATGAGAATGCGGTAGCCCATCCACGTGTCGCTCTGTGTTGTACCACTGAAAACAACATAGCCCAGCTGTTCCTTGGTGCGCAATTGGTTGAAGGCAGGCTCGTCGGTGAGCTGAGCCCAGACAAGCAACTTCGCACGCAAATCGCGGTTTTGATTGTTGCCGACGGAACAAGCGTACTCGATGCAGTGGTTGACGTTGGCAGGGTCCTTCAGAGTGCGTTCGTAGACAAAGTTAGAGCCGTCGGGGACGATGACATTGCGGCGGATGGGCCACTGAGAAGGCGCAAGTGGGCGCGCCTTGAGCGTGCTCTCCACCATGTCCGTCATTTTGAGCGCATCCTCCTTGTACAGGTTACCATGTGCAAGAACCTCAATGTGGGTCTGCTTGAGAACCTGAGGATAGAAATGGCGGATATCCTCGGCCGTGACGTGGGGAAGCTCTGCAAGATAGTCCTCATTGATGTAGCCCTTCTCGGCCATCAGCCATCGAGTGTACGTGCCGACCTGGTAGTAAGGTTGCTGATATTCGGCATTACGGAACCCCCGGAGAAGTCTCTCCTTTACGATGTTGAACCGCTCGTCGCGAACTTCTAGGTCTCTCATAGTCGTAAGCACCTTCTGCAGCAGGATGTGCATCTTGTCGTTGTACCCGCTGACAGAGATATCCAGACCGAGGGAGCTTTGGGATACGCGATACGCGATACCAGCAAGCTCGGCATCGTACGAATACTCGACCAGAGCATCCTCAACCAGATCCTTGTAGAGATGCGCCATCACAGCGGCTTGAGGGGTTGACCTGACCAAAGGAGTCCGAAGCGTAACGTGGACGTTCGCCTTGGGCACCCAGAAGCGATCGTCCTTCTTGTACCAAAGGCGAACCTTGCCGTCGTTACGGATCAGCTTCGGTGCAATCAGCGGTTCATCGACTTCCTTTCTCTCGACCTCAAGCCTTGTCGGAATGAACTCATTCTTATGCGGCAAGTGGAGCTCCGTTGGACGTGCGCTTGAGGCACTCTTCGCAGCTTCGTTGATTCCTGCGAGGAAGTCCTGCGGAATCTTCTCGGACCTGTATTCCGTGCCATACCATTTCTCTCGCTGGTCCCATTCACCGGGAACTTCTTGGCTGACGATGGTCAGGCGGAAGTTGTCAGGCCGCAGACAGGCAAGACCTGCCTTGATAGCGTCTGGGTTGAATTTACGAATCAGAGCAGGGCCGCTCAAGAGGTGATCGCGCTTGTAAGGCTTCTGCATGATGCCGCTGAGAGAACTAGCAGTGCTGCTAGCCGGGCTCTTCTGCCTAAAGCGGAAATCAACTTCGGTCATGCGCTTCATCTCGTCGAAAATCCATTCCTTAGGCTCGTGCTCATTGAGCATGGCAATGTACTGGAATATAGTTTTGACGACCTCCCTGTAATTCTTGAGTCCATCCTCAGTCAAACGGACAGAGATGCTGAAGAAAGCCGAGCCAGGGCACAGAGGAACCGGACCAGCCCCAAGTCCGTTTGCCCAGCCCTTCGCCTTGATGTAAGCCAAAATACTGCCAGGCCCCTCATGACCAATCAGGTGGCTAAGGTAACGGCCAGGCTGCGACTCATAGAGGTTCTCCTCATCGCAGTACGGGAAATAGAGGTCGAGGTTGCGCATTTCAAACACAGGCTTAGCAAACACTTGGGTGAGGAGCTCGTTGTCAGTGAATGGCTGGACGCCGTCCCATCTGTTGCGCGGAAGATCCTTGTTCTTGACTTCTGAAAACAGCTCCGAAACCCAAGACTCCAGCTCATCCA
The DNA here is from genome assembly GCA_023087525.1 of Lasiodiplodia sp. KE8368. Taxonomy (NCBI): domain Eukaryota; kingdom Fungi; phylum Ascomycota; class Dothideomycetes; order Botryosphaeriales; family Botryosphaeriaceae; genus Lasiodiplodia; species Lasiodiplodia sp. KE8368. The sequence goes on from JAJMYN010000019.1 coordinate 172,828, forward strand.
GGCCCTCACGCCCCAGGACTACAAGCTTCATGCGATTCGCCGAATAGTTTTTCTCGTAAAAGTTAATGAACTCGTCCCGGATCTTGACGCCGCGCGCCAGAGGGTCGTCATGAAGAGTCTTGTAGCTGCCGGTGGAGAAATGGCAGAAGGGGTGCTTGGGGTTTGAGAGCGTCTTGTTTAGTTGGTGCAGCCTCCAGGTATCGCTCTGCAGGTTCTTCTTGTTCTCCGAATCCACGGCCTTGAGTTCCCTGTCCAGCGTCTCTTCGAGGAACAGCGGCTCGACGAAGAACTGGGCGAATCTATCCAGCGCGCCGTATAACGGCGAACCGTTCCTTGTGGACAGGTCTACTCGGCTGCTCGCTGCTGACGAATTTTCGCTTGCGGGCGGGGTCTTGGACTGTGCGGCGACTTCAAAGTAGTAGTTTGTTGATGTCGAGGCTGTGAAGGCGTTCGAGTGGCCAGAGTGGGCGGTCAGGTACTGGTTGTACGCGTTCTCCCTGGGGTACTGCAAGCGCCAAGTGGGTTAGCATTGTCTTATTACTAGCTGTTGTCTCAGGCAAGATGCACGAACAAACGGCGAAACTGACCTTCTTGGTGCCCATGAATAGAAGATGTTCCACGGCGTGCGCCATGCCGGGCATGTCGTCGGCGTCGCTGAAGCTGCCCACGTTCACGTCCATGGCAGCGCTGACTTTGTCGGTATCGGGATCATGGATGAGCAGCGCCTCCAGCTTGTTCGGCAGGCGGATGACGCGGTAGGTGCGGTCGTCGAGGGCCGGGCGCTCCATGTTCTCGGCCAAGCGCTCAGGGAGGGCCTCGCGACTGTTGACGGGCTCGGCCATTGTGGTGGTATACGGGCGGCGGGGGGTGAGGGAGGCGGGTCGGCGGGTGGGCGGAGGGAAGGGGGTATGGTCGCCGCGGTGGATTGTCTGGAGCACGTCCGGCCTTAGCGGCGATGGTGGTGTTTGAAGGGCGGAGGAACAGCGGCGCGGGATGGCAGAACAGCGGCGAGGGGCTATGCTGGCGGGTTGGACGGTGCTCAGTCCGCGTGCTAGGTGATACGCATGCTCCAGGCGGTGCAGTTGGGAGCGGCACAGCGTGAATGACATACGCAAACGCCGCGAGCCCGTGCCTGCCTGGAACAATAGCAAGAGCTGGTGGGCGTGTGCTCTTTGAGCGCGGGCGGGATCGAGCCGGCAGCGCGGATTGTGGGCGCCGGTTGGGTAGCGAGACAAAGTATGCGGCGCCGGAATCTGGATCAGGGTTCGCCAGCGGGAATTGGCTCAGCGCTGGGCAGGAATGCTGGCCATCAAGGTGCCGACGCTTGAGTGGTTTGGAGGCTCAGATAACATGGAGCGAAGGCGCGCGCCCTATGCAACCTACCCGGCGATCCCCGGGGCGATCCCCCGGCCGCACGCACAAGCACCAACGCCCCGCCGCTCACTCTTCCGCGTCAGCAGCTTTTGCCTGCCCCAAGGCAACCGCCCGCCATGGTGCTCGAGGCTGGCTATCCGAATACGACCGGCTTCCGCAAGGTGACGAAGGCCACCATCCTGGTCAAGAAGAAGGACGGCATCTCCGACCAGGCCTTTGTCGAGCATTACACCCGGCACCACGCCGAAATGGCCGCCGCCGTGCTGCTCAAGCACAAGATCATCACTTACTCGCTGGTACGTCGCCGCGCCGCTGCATGGCCTCTCCACTCATCCTCCCAGACGTTCCATCTCAAGCATGACCGCACCGTCACCCAGGACATCATGAAGGGCAAGGCGCAGCTGCTCGACTACGACGCCGTCTGCACCTTTGTCTTCCCGGACTACCTGAGCTTCGCCAAGTTCATGTACGACAGGGAGGGCCACGCCCTGTCGTCCGACCACGACAACTTCATGGACGAGAGCCAGATGAAAATGATGGTCGGCGACGAGTACATGGTCATTGACGACGGTAAGAAGGTCGAAAAACCGGACGCGAGTGCCGCGTAGCACCATGCCATTCCGTGCCTCATCTTAGACTATTTCCAATACGATTCACGAAACTTTGCCACAACATTCTCCCGCTAGCTCATAGCTTCCATCCCTTTTTCCTGGCCACGGCAGCTTCTTGCCGAACCGCCAGATCCGAGAGAATCTCCTCGCTGCCGCCTCCTATTGGCCACCGTTAGTCCGAACCGCCATGGCTTGCGAAGAAAACTTACCAACAACCATCATCCTCAGGTCCCGACTAATCTGTTCCACCGTTGCACCAACCCCGCCTTTCTGGTAACCAGCTCCGCCGAAGATTTGCTGCGCTTCCCTGTTCGCCATTTCCAAGAGTCGCCCGCCTTGGACTTTGGCCAGGGCGATTCTGCCTGCAATCTCGGCATCGTCAAACTTCTTCTCCGAGTGTTGAACATGGTATGCCAGCTGCTCCAGCCATGCCCAGTGGCTCTCCACTTCCTGGGCAATATTCGAGATCTTGTGGCGGATGATTTGATGCCCGATGAGCGGCTTGCCAAACGTTGAGCGCTTGTGTGCGTACGCAAGCGAGTGCGACAAGCATGTTCTGGCTTTCCTGTTGCACCCCACCGCCATCAAGTACCGCTCTTTGTTGAAATTGGTCATGATGATTTTGAACCCGTCGTTCTCGCCCCCAACGAGATTTTCAACAGGGACCTTCACATCATCCAGTTCAATCCATGATGCACCACCAGCCTTCTGCCCGCTATTCTCAATCCTGCGATGGGAGAAACCAGCCGAGTTGGTTGGGATCACCAACACAGAGATGCCACCCATACCAGGGCCGCCCGTCCTCACAGCTGTCGTCATATGCGTTGCCCATGGCGTGCCGGAAATCCACTTCTTGTACCCATTAACGACATAGCACTTCCCATCTGGCGTCTTCTTCGCAGTCGTCTGGATGTTGCTAACATCAGAGCCACCTGATGGCTCCGTGACACCCAGGCAAAACGACGTGGACCAGTCGAACAGACCCGGCAACCATTTCCTCTTCTGTTCCTCAGTGCCCCATTTGATCACCGGTGGGATTGCAATGACTGAAGCGCCGGCGAGTGACATGCCCACGCCGCCTTCGACGCGTGCCGACTCGTCAGTCATTACCAGCAGGTGGAAAGTGTCCAGGTCCCTGGCCGGAATCCCGGCTGGGCCGGGAATGTGAGATGGTCGGTACTCAGCCGGCACGTCGGCGAAAGGGAGCCCTGTCGCGACATAATCATGGGCTGCATGACGGGGCGCGCCGCCGGATTCTTCCCATTCGAGCGCAAAAGGCAATATCTTTTCATCGTAGTACGCCCGCATGTAATCGCGCAGGCGGCGGTGGGAGTCATTGTAGTAAGGAGATTTTAGCGCGTGGTGCCAGGCTGGCTCGCTCCATGGTGCTAGTTCTGAATTACTTGCAGTAACATTGCTGGCCATGGCGATAGCGGTAGGGTATGCGAGCGAATTGGAAGAGGAGTCGTCGGTGCATTTTCATGCTCGTTATGGATGGTTACTTGTGTGTGTGTTCGGTGCAGTCCTCGGATGTAACAAGCCTGCCCCGCACTTGCTGCCGCGGCTTCGGTGCCTTAGGTGGGTCAACCTATTGGTCTATCACTGCAAGCAGAATACATACTGACCTTCCTAACAGTACTTTCTATTGGAGACTCGAACGCCTACTACCCCGCAGAATTTGTGCTTGATCACATTTGTCGTAGTTGTTGAAGCCTGATCGAAGCTGCACCAAGGATGTAACACTTCAGAATATTACACTTGGGATTCACAACTTGCAGAATTGCTGCAGGGGTGGTAAAGGGAACCACGGCACAGGTTCTGGTGCCGCTACTCGGCCCGGTCCTTCGTGAACTTTTACTCCGTTACACACTTGTTGATCCCAAAGATTCCCGAGGCCGTAGGATCCATGGAGCGAAGTCCTGAGCCTATTGTCTTTGGCTTGCGCCCTCGTCAACCTTTCTGGTGCCGTCCTGAAGGCAGCAAAATCGGTCGTCTTTATTTATCACATGGAGCGGTTCTTTCACTTGTACCTCTCACTTTGACGTCCCCTGCGGGAGGCCGCCATTAGCCAAAAGGGTCCGCCTGCAGAGTTAGCTTCGATAGGGCTGTTGTCAGGCAGGGTGCCGCCCGCTGGCTGAGACAAAAAGCGGGGGGTGCGAGTTCGTGGAACAACGCATGACGATCAAGCCCTCATCGTGTCAGCAGATGCTGCACATGAATCTCGGCCGCCGCCCCATTTACTATCTGAGGTAAGCCAGGCCATCATTGGCCAACCGCACCTATTTTCTGTAGCCGAGATAGGCTCCAAAGGCCGCCTACGTATTTTTTTGAAGCGTGGCCGCATCGTCTAGGTTCTTACCTTCTTGACTCACATGAAAGGCAGAGCGGTTGTCAGGAAGACCGGATGTTTTCTGCGTTTGACTATGTGTTGTTTCCTTGAGGCCGCCACTACTGCTTACACCCCCCATGTTCGTAGCTGCTGTATGTGGACCTAGCTTCTTGCTGACCGAGCCTGACTCCTCCGCGCCAAGCATCCCTCTAGGCGTTCCAAGGCCTTCATCACCGGATAGTCATCCCCTTGGGTACGAGTCTACGTCTGTTCCTAACCAAGAGCTACAATGATGAGCTTTGGGAGGCTGACTATGTCCGTTAAAGCGGGGCACTCTTCAAGATAAACAAAGCCACTGCTGCCTGATATAGGTAGCTTAACTGTCGGCCTATCGCACTCGGATCCTCTTCCGCTTGGAGTGCGATGTACATATTTTATTCAATCAACAATCTGGAAAGGATACCGATGAGCCGCCTCGATCAGGCCTGTAATGGGGTGATAAGAAGATCAAAACTGTCATGTGCGAAAGGGCATCATGTCCTTTATTTTAAAGACAGCATAGAAAAAGCAACGCCTTGTTTCAAGGCATGTTAATCATAAGCAACAACAAGAGCACATGTCTCCGCGTTGTTAGAGCGCCGAAGTCTCCTGACGAAATATAAAGGGAAAATGACGATTGCTCTTCATGCGGCTCGCCTGGCCTGCTCAAGCTTAGCGGAGTTCTTTATTTGCGTCGTCGCAGCCTGCCCGGCACATGCACACCTTTTTGTCGACGGCTTACTCTGCCCTCAACACTATTCGCAATTCCGCGTGCCACGTATGATCTCAGGAGCTCTACATGGGCATATTGCTAATGCAGACATTCTCTGGAACAGCGTTACGCTCTTCCTATCTCGAACATCCTTCTCACGCGGCACTGTCTCTCCCAAGCCTATCTGCAACTTGGTATATTTCGCTTGCCGGCAAACATCCGCAGTAGATGAGAGTCAGTTTCTTTGGCATGTTCCGTCAGCTCGTAGTATGCGAGTAGCCATAGCCGAGTATTGAACATTAACTCCAATTTCGCGGCATTGCCGACTACTTTAGGCAATCTGTTTCCTATCCTTCGACCCATCAGCGTAAGATGTCGAGGCCGAGCTTGGTGAATGGCTTACATTAGCCGAAATATCCACTGACCTCGTGCGCAACAGTCAACCATCACACTCGGCGGCTGCCGCCGCGGGACTTTAACTCGTTTAGGAAACTCCCCATCCTAGCGTAGGATTTGATGTCGAATTCTCAAAATCTTCTGCGGCGTAGAGAAACCTCTTGTGCAGAGTCAAAGACCACATCAACCGCGTTCCCCATTGGCCGAATGGTCTAAGACATTATAGACCCGTACATCGAGGCACCGTGGCGTCGCGCCCTGACGCCTCATCCCACACTGAGATGGTTTCCTATCATCTCAAGGTACCAATCGCCCTAGCGTGTCACCCATGCTAAGGATCCTTCAAGCCCCCAAGATGCACCAGATCTCGTGCATATCACTATTGGCTGACGAAAGCCATCTGTAAGCCACGCCTGTCTTCAGAGAGATCCTGCTTCCCCAGCGTCTTGCTTGTTCAGGCCATGCCGCCGCCTGACTCGGGAGACTCTTTGCCCGCTGCAGCGACTGGCGTCAGCCAATATTCAAGCATTGCATCTGGTTTGTCCGCGCGACCTAGATCCCGGCGCCAGCCGTAGACAAGCTTCGAACATGCAGTCCACCAGATTCCACAAAAGAAAATACGCCGATGTAACTCTGGATGTCCGCCTGGGGCTGGGACATCGATGAAGTGGCAGCAGGGCAGCCCGCCTGATGCATCAGTAGCACCTGGCGCCCCAGGATACATCGTGTCTATCACGGCGTGCTTGTAAGACGTCGTAGCCATACTTAAGCGTAGTGGCAGGAGGCAGAGAGACATGTAGTCATTCCCTCATCGTCCCTTCTTTGTACATAGGCTATACCAAGTCTCATTACTCCCCTCGCCCACCCCTGGCTTTACTTACCGTCTTCTGCCCTTTCCTAAGCACCATGTTCCTCTCCATTCCCTTTTTCTTCTCCATCATCTTCCCCCTCGCCGCTGACGCCTGGCTCCCCACCTCTCCACCACCAGGCACAACCCTCAGCACTTTCGCCGCAACGTCTAAGATCCGCGGCGTCAACCTGGGCTCACAGTTCATCATCGAGCCCTGGATGGCACGCGACGAATGGGCGGCGATGGGGTGTGGGCAGACGAAAGCCGAGTTCCAGTGCATCAAACAAGCGTACGGTGGTGACGTGAATAAGGCCAGCGAGGTCTGGAAGAGACATTGGGCGAGCTGGATCACAAATGCGGATCTGGATGACATGGTTAAGGCGGGACTGAATACGGTTAGGGTAAGTGTTTCTCCTGTGCCGTGTCTTTATGTTCTGTATGCTTTCAGATGGTGGATGGGTGTCTGGACTCAGTTGACTGGCTTTGCTAATGGTGCTCAGATACCGGTGGGATGGTGGATGAAGGAGGATCTGGTGAAGAGCGGGGAGTATTTTCCCAAGGGCGGGTTCGCGTACCTGCAGAGCTTGTGCCAGCACGCAGCGAACAACGGGATGTATGTTATCATTGGTCAGTGGGCGTTTTATGGGACTAAAGAAAGGGACTTAGCTAACTGCATTCAGAGATGCACGGGGCCCCCGGAACGCAGAACGCCCACCAGCCTTTCACTGGTAATGTACGTCATGTCTATTTTAAGGCAAATAGAAGTGTAAGCTCATCGTACCTGCAGTACTCGGAAAAACCTTACTTCTACCAATCCGACTATCAATCCGGCCGCGCCTACGTGAGTCCCTTTCTCACAAATTATTCTCTCAACAACCCTTAATCTAACCCAGCCTCTCTCTTTCGTATCCAGAACTTTCTCTCCTGGCTAACCACAGCCATCCACACCCAACCGGCGTCGTTCCGCACCGTCGGGGCCATCGGGCTGCTCAACGAGCCCAAATTCAACAACCCCAACGACCCGGACGTGCGCTGGATGACGGAGCACTACTACGGCTCGGCCATCGACGCGGTGCGCAACGCCGAATCCGCCCTCTCCATCAGCCCCGGCTCGCAATCCGCCCTCAGCATCACCATCATGGACGACCTCTGGCACGACTTGTCGGGCAACACGGACCCGGCGGCGCACCTGAGCGCGGCGCAGAAAACCGGCCTGCTCTTCGACGACCACAACTACGAGACGGAGCCGGTCGCCGGCTTGGCCAGCCCGCAGGCGGTGGTGGCGCACGCGTGCGGGGACGACCGGCGGACGGGCCTGCAGGGCGGCGGCAGTAAGTTTGTCGGCGAGTGGGCGATGAGCTTGGCGCAGAGGGGAGCCGGGTTCACGCCTGAGACGCAGAACAGGGATTTCTGGAGCCAGTACTTCTCGGCGCAGCAGTGGCAGTACGAGCGCACCAGGGGCTGGGTGTGGTGGAGCTGGAAGGTGCAGGAGGGCAGCGGCGCCGACCGCTTGGAGAACTGGCTGCAGTGGAGCTACAAGGGTATGTGTTTTCCAAACTCTCTTTTGACGTCTTGGAAATGTGTCGGCTGACCGTGTCGTAGGCTTGGTGGATAGCGGCATTGTCAGCAGGAACTTGAACGCCCAGTTGGCCGCACATCCGTGCAATGGCAATTGAAGACACGACAAGGTTGAAAGGAACAGAGCAAGATATACATAGCCGCGTGCATGCTTCCGATACTATAAATAGAACGTTGAGTAGCACTTTAGTGTAGATAGCAGAGGATTTATATAGCCATTTTGTAAATATCCTCGATAGCCGCTTGAATCAGTAGGCTTGCAGGAGAATAATGTGTGATACGTACAATATTGGTGTTGCTTCAGCCCCCACGACGCCAACAGCCCAGCCTTGGACACAAGGTCATGATTGGGCGCAATCTATTTTCTCCAAGAAGCTTTGTCCCACGAAATCGCTTGCAGATACGCCGATACGTGCTGATCGACGCCGCCATTTACGCAATCAGTGGATCCTGCCAAAAGAGCACGCACAGCCTCCTTCGGGCTCGCCGTCTGGGGCATCGTTGATCCGTCCCACCACCTAAACTACCTAACCCATCCGGTCAGCTCATCCGAACACCTTACTCCGGGCCATCATGTCGCAAAGAAATGTCGTATCGCTGTCCGTCCTCGTGGTGTTGTCTGTGATCTTTGTTCAGGCCGCAACAGGGGCTACAACCTGCGAACCCTCTTTCCAAAAGAGCGATGAAACCCTGCAAAGAAATGCGCGGGCCGCGTCTAAAGAGAGCACTGTGAAGGATCCCGAGCTGGAGAAAGACGGGAGACAAAACTTTTTCCCCGTTTCGGGTACTCTTTACAACACAACACTCAACAAGCTCTTGGAAGATCAGCTCAATGGTTGGAGAATCTTGGCATGGGCCTTCAACTACTGGGATTCATGGTACGAGGACTGGACCGTCCAGGACGAGAGCAGTATTGGATCCCCCGACTACCTCCATGAGATCCAGACAGACCTGAACGGCTACGCTCAGCAAGCTTTCCCATGCAACGAGTCGTCACCAACTTATGGATCTGACTTCATGTCCGCCGTGAACGATACTCTCGGCTTAAATGGAACCTCTGATGTCCCGCGGGATCTGAACAAAGTCACCTCGGAGCTGAGGAGAATGCTTGCCGAAAGTCTGCAAAGCGCCAAGGACCAAGCTGCTATTCTGCGCCATTTTGTTGCAGCCTCTTACATGGGCGTGGGCTTCGACGCGCCCAAAGCTTGCCGTGCCGCCGTGAACGAGTATTTGGACACCGCAAGCGAGTGGGACAAGGCGGGCGCCAGTGCGGCAGGCACGCTGCTGACGCTTCTTCCATCGCTCCTAACGCTGGGAAATTTGTAAGTCACGAGGAACTACTTCCGCGTTACTGTTTGCTTTCCCGAATTTGCTTGTTAATGCCCACCCTTTCCAGATATGTTCCAAAGTTTGCTGAAGCTGCCGCTGCCGGTGTCTTTGTTTCCGGGGCGTCTGCGGTATCTACTTTGGGCCTGCCCGTAAAATCTGTAAGTGTTACCTCATTACTCTTGCTTGAAAGTTGCTTACCATTTTACAGATATCAGTTATCGGATCGCGGCATCGGTTTGATACACGATCTTTCAGCAGCTTTGGCAAAGAAAGCATGGCCCGGCTGGGACGCCGCATGAACTTTGAGTCTCACAGAGCCCGCTACAAGATAAGAATGAAGACGCTCCAGGCATGGTACGCGGCTCCGGGCCTGGGCTGGGCTGAGGATCCCAGAGATGAGTACATCGAACCAACGCGTTTGAACGACTACACCAGAGAGGGGGAATCGTGCGAGAACATGTTTTGGAAGATCAAGTCCCGTGTGATAGAAGGCTGGCCGGAAAGGGAGCCTTTCGCGCCGTTAATGGATTCGTCAACAGTTTTTATCAGGTAAATCTACCACCTTTTGGTCTTGGGGTCTGACACTGACAAGGTTTAGCTATTTCATCACGTTTTTCGGCACCCTCCTCTTCAGTAGTGCAGGCATCCCGATGGGGCTCAACTCTTGTGACACTCGGTACGCCACAATCTTCCCCTTTGCATATCCCCACCGCCTTCTTCTGACCGCACCCGAACGTACAGCTACTACTCCATCTGGCTCATCTGCGGTACGGTCCTCAGCACCTTCGGCAAGCTCTACAGATTCGCCCAGCGCGGCCACCAGATCTTCAAATGTACATACACCCCCCAGTCGCCCTCTTCTGCTCCCACACAACTGACCACACTCCCCACAGTCTACCCCCTCTCCCCACTCGCCCAATCCACCCTCACCGCCAACCTCACCCTCCCCCACAACACCACCGACCCAGCCACCGACACGACCGAAACCTCTCTCCCGCCCCTCACCACGCGAACGCGCCCAACACGCTCCCCGCTCAAGCAGCTCAGCAACGACTACACCCGGCCGCAACACGGCCCGCTCTACTCGACGCGCAGCCTCTTCTTCCGCACGCGGCGCTCCACACCCGCATTACCGCGCCTGCGCCCGCTGACAGTCCTGCTGCACGCGAGCGACGAGGCGACGGCGCGGCGCAGCCCGGCGCACCACGTCGTGTCGGGCCTGTTCGCGGGGCTGGTCTTCATCGCGCTGACCTTCCTGTTCGGCGCCCAGTGGGGCGGCAACCTCGTCGTCGTCTTCTACACCGTCGTCGCGTTCCTGTTCGTCGTCGCCGTCGCGCGTGGCTTGTGCGTGTGGTTGGTGTGGCGGCTGAGCCGGAAGGCTGGGTTGCATGTCATCGAGTGCGCGGGCGCGGGCGAGGAAGGGGAGGATGCGGAGGGCGATGAGATGGCGGGTGTGGCGAGGGTGTTGGCGAGCATGACGGATGTGCTGGTGGTGAGCGGCGATGGGCGGAGTTATTACTATGATGGCGTGTTGTTGAATGAGAGGGAGTGGTGGGAGGGGTGGCGGAAGGACTATGTGGCGGGTAAGCTGGATGGCGATGAGGTCGGTGATGTTGAGCAAGGACGGCGTGAGAATGGGCAGAAGTCTTCGACGGCAGCGAGAGAGACGGCGTTAATGGGGATGACGGAACTGCCGCAGAGGTTACAGTAGATAGTAGGTAAAATATAAAAAAGAAATACTATTAGGAAAGAGGGAAAAAAAAACTTCCGAAGACCATGCTAATGAAATATTACGTACCTTAAAGTGCCAGTTTCGAGATCCGCCGTTGTCGAGTGAGAGAGAAGTAGTGAGATTGGTAGAGCTTTTTGCCGCTCGGATGCACCCTACGACCGTGAGCTTTGAACACGCTGCTTGAAGCCCAGCAAGCTGGTGCTGTGCATAGCCTGACAGCTAGCTATGGGGACTTCCATTAACCTGCTCGGCACTTACGTGGGAGCGGTACCCTAGACTCCAGGTCTAGCATTTCAGCCCAGACTGCGTCTGCGACTGCAAACGTTGCTTGGCAACGCAAGGTTGGCAGGAAAGGCTCGAGAACTATGAGTATGTTAGCAATTGCCCAACCCAACAACCAAGATTCGAACGCATGGTCTTCGGAAGCGGGATGGCGCATTGGCAAGCACCGTGAAAGGTACCACCAAATACGTCATCTGTCTTTGTATGGGAAAGTGCGTTCGCGTACCCACCATTTGAACCTTCCCCGCGACAGCCCCACTTTCTGAGGTGCTCGTCACCCAGCTTCAAACACACCTGAGAACGGCTGGAAACTAACTGACACACGCACTCGTAGGCTTTTGAAGGCGCTGATCAACGACATGGTGGTAGCTCCTTCCTGACATGCTCGCCCGAGCTGCCGTGTCGTATATCGCCACTGTAGAAGACGCGTATACGAGCGCACGGAGGTCCGAGAATCAAGAGCGGGTACTGTATGATGCGGCACTGAGACCCCAAAAGCGAGAGCGAGGTGGCGGAGAAGGATGGGCGTGGTTGCGGCTCAGCGACGATCATGGAGGCTTGCGCGAAGGCAGCCATGACCACGTAGTCGTTTCGAACTGAGCTTTGTGTGAGCTAGATGCCTCGCCTACCCGCCGTCATGCACGCCAGGCTGGAAACGGGCAATGACAGTCGATCATGTCAATGATGATACGCGTCCTCTATGGGTGTGTTTGTCCACTCACCACCATCAAACCGGTCTCCGGAGTAGAGAGTGCTGCCTCCCACCAGGCGCCAGATAGGCACCCACCTCAAAGCGCTCATTCTCACCCTCCGCTCCTTTGCACAAAGTCTCGTTCTCAGCTGGCGGCCTCCCCCCTTCAGCCCTAATAGTTCCGTGTGTAGTCGTCAAACGTCGAGAGAATGTGAGGCCCCCACACCGCTGCCGTCAGGTCGCAAGGCAGCAATGCTCGCTCGCCGCTCGCATCACGGAAGATAGCTCGGAGATCCGAAAATCCGAGGCGCGAGTGGGGTGTAAGGCTCAGCTCTGGGCATAAGGGTGGCTCTAGTCCGGACCAAGTACGACGGTCGTACAGACATTGCGGTCACTTTACTGCCGCTTCTGCCAGTAGGAAGCCACTCCGCTATGCAAGTGCCGGTCGATCTGGTGTAGGCGAGCCTGTTTCTAAGAAAAGAAGCAGGTGTTGTACTGCGGGGCGTTGAGTGTGAGACATGCGGCTCAAGGTCGTGATGTTTCGCGACGAGTGAGGTCGGTGGCTGATGTGGCGTGGGGTGAAGAAACCGCGAGGGCACCATGGTGCAATATTGCAATGCCTCTTGCTGGATTATGGATTCCGAATACTGCTGGGGACGGCCAAGTTAAGTCGATCGGGCGAATGAGAGACATCTGCAATAGTGAAGCAATATGCAAGGTGCAATGAGGCCTCTCCGCACACCGCCTCGCCGCCGATGGCCAGGTTGTGCAAAGATCAACGAATTCCAATGACGAAGGGGAGATAGGCGTGTAATTCGTTTCTTGTATTTAGCGTTTTCGTTGCCTGGGCACCTCGCCAAGATAATCATCGTGATTCACTTCTGACAAAGTGCGGAAGCGGGAAGTGCCATGGCGTGCATGAAAGGATTGTTTTTCTCTAGAGAGGCGTCCGTACAAGTTGTGCTGGCGGTGTACTTACTTAAGGTCTGATCGCGATTCTTACACGAGGGCTGTCCAAGCTAGCCAACCAATGCATCGCGATTCACGAGATTACTCGGTTTAGACGTTGCCCGCCTGAAAATGCCACAAAGCCCTGGCCAGGTCTGCAGTTAGTATAGTAATCCCGTATAGGCCTTGCAGAGTCGGCATATAAACTGTCGAGGCTTGCGACCTTGGTGGCGACGAATGAGATTCGGCCAAATCAAGCCACACTTAAAGTCTAAACGGCACGCAGTAGGCCTAACAACCTCATGACTCTATCATCTGGCTTGACTCGTATGCTGACTCCTCGCTGCGAATGAATAAGCAGGAGGTTCAGCAAAGATTTCGGAGGCTCTGCTGCGGACTAAAGGATGCGCGAGCACACTATAAGCGCCAAGAGAGAGCACATGAACCTAGATGACTGTGGGATGCGGATGTAACAAGCTTTTCGTGCCTTCGGCCATGACGGACAGGCTCGGCCGTGTCTGGTGTCGCGGTTGGCTGCTGTCAGTACCGAACCAGCGAGTAGGGACGGGAAGGAACCGCATTGACTGTGGATAGGACAACCCTGTGATGCGAGTGACGGCACTAACGCATGCCCCAGGTCAAAGCTGAGACTGTGAATTGTTGCCTGGGTGGCATGCCGCCTGTCGTGTAACCGCGAAGTGTGAAAAGCTTCGAGAGCAGTGAAGTGATCGACAAGTTGCACCAAAGGAGTGGATAGCGAAGCGTGACAAGACACCCATGGTTCCTCGCCGGTTACTACTGGAAAGGGCGGTCTGGGGAGCCCGAGGTTGCAGCCCGGCCGATTGAGCCTCCACCATGAGACTCAAGACGGACAGAGCATGCCAGAGGCAAGAACACCGCGGCCATTATAGGAGCCGAGATTGGTGGCGCGCGGTAATTGCGGCACAGAATTTTCCTCGAGGCCTATAATTGCCTCAGACGAACGGGTGGCGGATGTGATGGCTGTGATCAAACGCATAGCGAGATGCTAAAATGGCCATGGTGGAGGTGAGGTCTGCCTCCTCGGGGGCCAAAACGGCCCCAGAAACGGCAGGCGGGAACGAGGGAGAAGCGCGCGCACTGTCGCAGCCTCGTGGGCTGGCCAGCACCAGGATCTGCTGCAGGGCATGGCACAGGGCTGCCCGTCGGCCTTGCCACGCGCCTGCCCGGCGTTACAGGCGGCTTGTTGTGGCGTAGATAGCCTGCGGGGTCCGGCCTATAGGCGTATTTGCGCTTCCTGTGCGGCTCAAAATTGGCGAGCGTTAGGGCAAGTGCGCAATTACCTCAACGACCAAATCACTTGAAGGAAGCAGCACGTCCGTCTTCGACCCATTTGGTCTTGTAGAGCCATTTCGGCCGAATTGGAAAAGACACAGATGGTCAACATTGAGATTGAGGGATGCTCGTCAGCAAACCCTTTCCGGTCCATGACAGCAGATCCGTGACTTGACACGCAATGTGCCCCGCCGAAAGGCTGTGCGCCTGTAGCACCCATGTAGATGGCGTGAAGCCATCTCAGCGGCTTCGGGTAGTGTTTCCTGTGGATAAGTCAGATGTCGGTCCAAGGCATCTACGGCAGTGGCCAGACCGAGAGCGAAGCTTAGCTCATAAGTTACTCATGGCCAAATGTCGTCAGATGTGAAGGTACAACCTACCGCCAAATGATTGTACGGCTCCGCGGAAGACGGAAGAGCTACCTCATCCTTGGCTCTTCCTGACAGCAAGGCCCCGGAGATACAGGTGGGGTACAATGGCCTGAACCTGGAGGATCCTTGAGAAGTCGCAACCCTCGACACCATTCTTTTACCGCCATCTCTCCGGAGGAGCCCGTCTGACAGCTCTCTCGGGGCACCCGATGGCAGTGGTTCGACATTTCCTAGATGCTAAACTGCGGTGTGGCACGGACGGGCGAGGTCATTGTCATCGTAGACGTGGGAGGCCTATCTTCTTCGACGAATATATGAAGGTCGTTTCTGAACCTCTACATGAGAACATCAGCAAACTCAGACTCCATTCAACGAAGAGAGGTCAGCTGCGAAGTGCCCTTCCCGACTGTTGTCCGGAAACTGACCTGAGAAGCCTACTGCAATCAAAGAACTTCGAACAATTCAACCTACACGGACAAAACAACACCACTCCAGGTGAGCAGCGATCCACGAGCATTCGATCGAGGGCCCGAAGGTTACTCATAATTTTTGTAGCGTTCCTCTCAACCAACATCTTGCATTTACCAGAATTTCCCACCACACCTGGTATTAGCCATGGCCGGTTCTTGGTATTGCTGTTCTTGTGGAGATGGTCCCATGGTGGTTGCACCCTCCTGTGTTGCTTGTGGCCACATCAAGTGTGGCAACTGCACGCAGTAGGGGCAATTCCTGCCTGATACCTGCCATTCTAGCAGGCTGCAGAGGGATAGAGAAGACTCCGTTCCACGGGGAGGGGAAGACTGGGTGCGGAATAGACAGGACATGAGCGATCAGAATGATGCATTAGGCCAGACACTCGCTTCGGTTTTCAAATAATCCACAACTTTTCCCGGGAAGCATGCTTGCATTGGGATATCAAAAGTGAAGACATGCTGCGCTGAAAAACACACTTACGGCATGCAAAGACTAATTTCGGTTACGCAGAGCCGATTCCAAACGCCGACGCCACTTCGACCTCTACCAGTACACACCCTCCTTGTTCTTTTCCTTTCCTCTCTCAGTGGAAGTGTCGGCATCCTTCTTGGCCTTCAGATCGGGGAACTGGAACTTCTCGCTCTTGCCACCTGCCAATTCTTTCCACGCGCCGCCATACTTGGTGACTGACGGCCAGTCGGCCCAAGTCAAAAGGCCGACCCAAGGCTGAATGTTCCAACCAAGCTCAAGCTGCACATCGGTCCTATTCGCCAGCTTGCCACTTATGTCGGTGATCTGGTACTTGGGGCGCTGCTTCTGCAGATGGAACTCTCCCGGCGGGTAGGGCGACACCTCACTGCCCTTCGACTTCGAACGCTTGGTCTTGCCCTTGGGGTCCGGGTGGATGTAGTGGTTTTCATGCCATGGTGCAGAAGGCGAAGAGAGGATAGCATCCCAAATGATGGCCTGCGAAGGAGGCTCGGACGGATCGCGAGAGGGATAGGTGGCGGTAATGTAGGCGAAGACTTGCTTTGTATTCCAATTGAACAGCGACGTCAGGTCTCGGGTCAATGTCAGCTTGGAAATAGTCTGCGCTTGTCGGAAGACGTACCAGCATCAAGGTCGAACTTGATGTGAGCGTACTCTTCCTTCTTGGGGCTATAGTAATGCGGGCGGCCGCGAACACTAGAGAGTGACCGGTAAGCGCGGGCGGTCACGCTTTGGAAAGTGGAAAGCCGTACACCTGGACATTCTGCAGCTTGAGGGTGCCGGACGGAGTTTGCGGAGCGATGAAGACAGAGAGCGCAATGACGGCAGCGACAAAGGCAGCTACAGTGGTGAAGTATCCGAAGACATTCTGCGCGCGGACGAGCGTGGAATGCATGGTGGCGGCCGGCGCGGGTGGTTGTTGATATGACTATGATGATGTTGTACCGACGCGGACGCGCTGCGGAGCTCAAGACCTACCTAGCGAACACGTTTCGGGAAGCGGCCTTGCCCCGGCCACCATTTCGCTCCAACCCGCCCTACTGCCTCACCACCTTCTCACCCTAGCGCCTTCGCTCACGCGAAACCGCTCGAGAATTTCCCGCTGCAGGCGCATCACTCGCTAGCTCGCCTTTCAACATGGCAAAGACAAAAGACTCAGCAAAGACCCCCAAGGCCAAGAAGCCGTACCACATCAAGAAGGCCGACCTGCATCTCGACGAATATATCGAAGAGCAGAACTCCAAGAATCCTTCGCTGCTCGTCCAACGGGCCGTTAGCCACCTCAGGAACTCGTTCCAGTTCAAGCTCTACCTCGCCTTGCAGCTCGTCGCCGTCATCATTGGCTACGGCCAAGCAATGCTAATCGTGGGCCTGCTGTGGGCAATGATCGTAAACACCGGCAAGCGGAGGGAGGGGGAGATGAGTGCCTATTCTCTCTTCAACGAAGATGTCCAAGCGTAAGTTTGCTGCTTGTTGCCCAGCCCCCAACTCGGGCCTAATTTTGATTGCCGAATCCGAGACTGAAGCCATGCAGCATCGCAGGCAGCACAGACATGGACGCTCTGGAAAGAGAGCTGCGCACTCGAACCCTGTGACAGTCCATTGCATTCTGTCGGACTTACGGATTTATGTATCGGCAATAATGACGCGCCCAGTATTCAAAGCAATGCTTATTCCGTGCCACCGAGCTCAGCCGCGAAGCGTCGCCCTAGTGAGGGGTCCCGAGGCGTCTTGTGGCATCCCCTTTACCGCAACTGTCTGAGCTGTTGCTGATCACAAATGCCCGAAACACCACAATAGCAGCTGTACAGATGGTGTCTTGCGGCCAGAAAGTTGGGGCGTGCGCCAATCACGGTCGATGCCGAGATTAAGCTGTCCAGTAGCCTTGCGTGCTGAGAAAATGCAGAACACGCGCTGGAAAGGCATGGTGCGGGGTTCCTAGAGGGGCTACTGTGGGGAGCATGACGGAGCTGACGATCGCTCCACATGGGAACCCCGCCTCAGCTCCGGCACCCAACTGCCGCGACACATCCGGACAAAACGCCAAACAGGAGCTTACTGCTGAGTGGCATCATATGATTGCTATTTCTATGTCCGCAGAGATATTTGAAGTCCACCCTCCTCGCCTCTTCCAAATCAGCAACACAATTTCCCCAACATACTCTCATCATACCCTGATATTCGCGGACTCCTTTACTCATACCTCAAGGACTGTCTCATCAATCCAGCCGGAACGTTATGGCGAAGTCAGGGCGAAAGATCCAACTGGTCCGCATCGCACACGTCTATTATCGGCACAAGGACTGGGAGAAGGCACACGAGTTTTTGAAGGACTTTGGCTTCGAGGAATGCAAGAGGAACGACGACAAGATCTACTACCGGGGCTATGGCCGGGAGCCCTTCGTCTACTGCCTCATCAAGAGCGACAAGGATGAATTCGGCGGCGCCGCTTTCGTAGTCGAGTCCGAAGATGAATTGAACTACGCTGCCCAGGTACTACCCGATGCCACCGGGCCCTACGAGTTAAAGGACGCTCCTGGCGGCGGAAAATGCGTAACATTCAAGGAGCCTGTCGACGGCTTCGAGATGCATCTGGTCTACGGTCAAGCCCCTGCGCCTGATGAGAGGGTCCTTCCTGAGCTCGCCTTCAACTTTCCGACCCAGAAGCACAGGCCCGAGGGCAAGTTCCAGCGCTTCGAGAAGAAACCGGCGCCTGTCCACAAACTCGGCCACTTCGGACTCTGCGTCACCGACTTCAACAAGGCCTACGACTTCTACCATGGCCACTTCAACTTCATCGATAGCGAACTGAACACCAACGAAAAGGGAGAAAACGTGACTGTTTTCATGCGTCTCGACCGTGGAAAGGAGCCTGTTGACCACCATACATTCTTCTTCTTCTCCGGACCGAGGGCCCCGCATGTCCATCATTCATCATTCGAGACCCATGACTTCGACACACAAGTCTTGGGTCACGACTGGCTGAGGCACAGAGGCCACGAGAATTGTTGGGGAGTTGGCCGTCACATCATGGGCAGTCAAATTTTCGATTACTGGTATGCGTTTTGCGCCACTATCTGTGATATCTGGATGCACTAACAGTAGCCGTAGGTTTGATCCGTCGAGGTTCATCTTGGAACACTATGTGGACGGGGATCTGCTTGACAACGAGCATCCTACAAACATAACACCGGCTTCTCCTGACAGCCTGCACGTATGGGGTAAGTGCAAATCTGTTTTTAAATATATCCTGCAAAGGAGTAAGCTGACATTTCCCAATTACCCAGGTCCTGATTTGCCGCCTACGTTCCTGACCTAAATGCATTTTCGCTACTTTCAAACTGTTCTTTTGGTTCCCTTAGCGTGACTTTGTCTCCACAAATGAGACAAATTGACAAATTCGAGCGATGGTATGACAAACACGTCTACTGGATGTCCATGCGAAGCTAAGTTATTGTTCTGCGATATGTATTTACAAAAATTGGATCAATTGTGCTGGCCAGCATGTCTCCGTGATTGTTACGTGGTTTTGACCTATCCATTTCGATTTACAGCAATAGATGAAAGTAGGTAAACATCATTTGACGAGAATGTTACCAGCTGTCTTAGGAGACACAGACACGGATGACTTGCAGACCCGCTGTCCAGTTGAAACTCTGCAAGACAATATGCCGCAGCATAGCTGACGAGCCCTACAGCATGCACCCGCCGGGGGCTCAGCCAACCAAAAGTGCCGCCAAGAGTGTCCGCAGGCTATGCTATGGGGCGAAGCGCCCCCTGCGCCGTCAGCCTCGAAACTCGCGCGGATGCCCATAAATCTATTCCTCAGCCTTTCGTTTCTTTCTCCTGATGGTAGTCTCCAGATCTGAAAGCCTTCTCAAGTTTGCATTGTGGGTGCTTTCATCGCCAGTAAGGAACTCCAGGAATACAAAAATAATGGTCGAGTATCAACTCCCGGCTTTGTCATTCGAGACTTGCGAAGATGCCATCGCACCGCTATTTAGCAAAGTCGCCTCTCAGACAGCCAGAAATGCACCGCTTGACCAGATCGTGTTCGACAAAATCAGCAGTCTCCTCCTCTCAGCAGGCAAACGAGCTTGGGCGGATCGACCAAGGACCTACACTGTTCTCCGGCTCATCGACCGCATTGATGCTATGGATGACTTTGTCTTGAACGACTTCCTGGATATCCAGCTTCCATACACCGAACGCCGCCTCCCCGAGATTCTCAAGGGATCCTCACGTCACACGTTTCTCGAGAAACAAGCAGTGGTATTGACCGGCGCGAATGAGTTGGAGCTTGAACGCGGCCGACACCGGCACCTCAATGTTGATGGCGACACGTTCTTCACGATACTTTCGCACCTCGGCGCTGGCAAGTACGGCCGCGTGGATCGTGTCCGCAGTAAGTTATCCTTAGAAGAGTATGCACGCAAGCGGATTGCACGCTCCCGTACTTTCTCGCGTGACACGGCTGGAATGCGGATATTCGAGAACGAGCTGTCCCATCTGAAACGCCTCCGCCACCATCACCTCGTCACCTTCATCGGCTCCTACACAGATCCACGGTGGGTGGCCATGCTCATGACGCCCGTGGCCGACTGCGATCTTCACGCTTTTCTCAGACAAACGCGCTTCGGTCCGCCCGAGATGTCCATGTTGCGCCGCTTCTTCGGCTGTCTTTGCTCAGCGGTGCAATATTTGCACGGGCAGAAGTGCAGGCATAAAGACATCAAGCCGGGAAATATACTTGTCAGGAAAGGCGATGTCTTCGTGACGGACTTTGGCATGGCGAGAGATTGGAGTGATCTATCGGGAGGTTCTACGTCTGGGACAGTGGGACCATTTACTCCACGTTTTGCCGCGCCCGAGGTCATGCATAGCGAAAGAAGAAATGAACAATCAGATATCTGGTCACTGGGGTGCGTTTACCTTGACATGGTAACAAGATTGAAGGGCAAAAGTATTGAGGAGATGTTGGTTTTCTTCGACACTCACGGCAGTGGCCTTCGCCCGGTTGCACACAACCCTGTAGCTTTGCGAGACTGGCTTCTACACCTGGAAAGCCCTGGGTCAGACGACAACGTCCCATTCCAGTGGATCAGGTCGATGCTTCACGAGTCACCTCTTTTACGGCCAAGCGCAAATGGCGTTTTGGACACCATCTTGGTTCATGAAGACGACAATATTTACTACGGCGACTGTTGCGGACCAAGTGACAACAACTGCAGCACATACCGAGGATCCCTATCCGCCGCTGGAGGTGTATTCCTTGTACCGGATCTCGCAAACACTTCTCTACAACAGAACCTAGCTACCAAAAGTACACGAAAGACTTCGACGCTTATGGAGAACGACGTACCCACGCCCACCAACATATTTTCCGCCAACATTGGTGTTCGTCAACCAAATTCAAACGCTGATGTCGTCTCGCTGTCCGATAGCAACAATGCAACAATCGCATCGTCAGCGCCCGCCCGGGATTCATTACTGCCAGCAAAACCCGCCAGAGCAACATTTCTGTCTCGACCGTATACCGCCGCCTTCTATCGCACGCTGGAGAGGGACTTTCAGAATGCTCGGGACTTGCTCGCGGCGATGTCCGACGGTAATTGGGGCTTTCATGAATTCTGTGAACCCCCCAGTTATACAAGCAAGAACTTTGTCGATACCGCAAATAGCATTCACTGGGAAAGACAATATTTTTCCATTGACGTACTCGGTCGCAGGTTCGACACGTATGGCTTCGGCAAATGGTTTTGTCAGCGAGTGGCATACCATCTGGGTACAGGCCCTAAATTTAGCACTGCGGGGAGAATATGGCTCAACATTCTTCTTCTCGAATTAAGAATCGTCATTCAAACGGAGCTCCTACACGCAGCTAAGCTGATGTACTCTTCTGAAGGCTTGAGGCCTGAGAACCCTTGGCTCATCCCGGAATCAGAAGTGTCGAAAGTCATGGAAAGCAACTCAAAGTGCAGACATTCATGGGAGGCTTTCAAAGAAGAGTTGAGGTGATTCCAGCTTCCACTTTTCCACATTTAAAGCAAAGTCTCACCGACTATTCCAGGCGATCCGAAGACTGGGCCTACTACAGTTCCAACTTAGAAGCCGAATCCGAAGACCCATGTGCTGAATTCAGCAAGCGAGCTCTCAATGCTACTTACTCGTTCGTAGGGGGCGTTCTGAAAGATGGCGACTTTCCTCTATTTGGGGTAAACTTGGAGAGCGTTGAGGATCAGTACGCTATCGCTTGGTTTCCATTCCTTGCAAACATGCTACGCTACCCGTGAGTTGCATCCTAGTTATCCTCTTTTAGTGTTTCTATTATTTGAGAAATATGAAACGAGGAACGAAAAGTTGATAGTTGACTTGACAGAAACCATCCACGGCCCGAAGCAGACGATCAGGACCATATCGAGGCAAACCTCAATCAAAACAAGCATGTCGACGAGAGTGAAACGCGTATGCAATGGGCCGGGAACTCAACTACAAAGGTGTTTGATACGACTGCTGCGAAGGAGAATGGACGTTCTACAAAGCTTGGGGATAGACAGCTTCTTCTCAGAAAGCCAAGAGGAAGCAGCTTGGATGCCATACATCAATGCAAAGGCTGCGGCAAGGTAAATCCTTCTTTGCAACAAATAGAAACCAAACTCAAGAGTGAATATTAGACAATGCAGCTAACCAGAGTCCAGTTCCTGAGTGATGGCAAAGTCCTTGCAATTGGTAAATACCGTATTTTCCAATTCTTCTCTATTTGGCGAGTAATGTCACTGATCAAACCCAATAGCCGGGAACTATTGGCATCCAGATTGTTTCCGTTGCCTCGATTGCCGATGCAAGGTCGAAAGCACAGGATACGCAAGAATTTCAGAAGGCGTAATTTGTATGCCTTGTCATGCAGTTCTTGAGGCCCGTCGAAGGAAGACCTCACCGCGTATGTCTGCAGAAACCAAACCCCGGTTCGCTACGGAACAGACTCAACCTAATCGTTTCTTTTAAACCCCGCGCTAGTCAGAGAACTACGGGGGGAAGTTATGCTAATGCTGTTGATCACTAATTTTGCCCTGTCATTCAATTACCAATGCTTCAAACTTTCGGCTCTTTGTCTTTCGTAATTTTTGGCACTGCTTGAATATTAGCATCTCATTTCGTACACAACCACTACTGCTTTTGAAGACCCTCTTGAAATTCTACAGTTGAGATTTCCCTTGGGAATTTAACAAGAGTCGGGAGTTGCTAGCAAGCATATTTTGCAAAATTCTTCCACCGATTTGTTCAGTAGGCGCTTGGGGTAAGTAATCATTAGGACTTCATCTTTATCCATATCCATATCACCTTATGGCAAGTTAATAAGAATTTGTCTTTCCGTGTCAAACAGATGATTATGCACTTTTTCTTCGTCGATAGTTCAATCGAATGTCCCGGACGTAAGTGTGATGTGACATGGTACAAAATGCACCCAGTCATTGGATTCAACCACTCGCACCTCATCTACCACCAACAGCACTACAAAGCGAAATCAAGGCTCACTACCACTTTCGTCTTCACTTTCCTCATCAACATCAGCTGGCGCCCTATGGCTAGCCGAAACGTCCCTCATCGCCGCCGCTCTCTCCTCCCACTCCTCCTCTCTTTCAACACCCGCCACTGGGCCAACGCGATCAAGCGCTTCCTGCATGTCTGACGCAATCTCCCTTCTCCACTCCAGCGATGCAAGGAGTTCCCCCCTGTCTATGTCGAGCGCGACCTCGGTGCGATTGAGGTACATAATTTCGGCCGGGGTCAGTGCGCCAGCGAATGCATTGGAGTGGAACGGGGCGGCGAGGGGGTTGAGTCGCGTGGTGGGAGGGCGGGTGAGCGGGGAGAGGGGGGTTTCTTCGAAAGAGGAGTAAGAGGAAGATGGAGATGGAACGCGCCTCGGGAGAAGAGGGGTCGAGCTAAGCGGCGGCGAGGAAGGCGGCTCGAAGATGGCAGAGTTCGTGATGTCGATGCTTAGGAAACGAGTGCGGTTTCGCCGTGGAGGATGGTAGGGGTGGGAGCGGTGGATACGACGAGCATTTGGGTACGTGTTGTAAGTGCGGATACCACTAAGGTTTGTGTAGGTCAATGGGGCTGGCGAAGCGGGCGCGCTGGCGGCTCCGGTGGCGCGGTCAGACGCTGGGTCAGACAAGGGACGAGAATGGTGAGGTGGTGTTGAGCGAGACCGGGTTCTGGGGTAGGTGCCTTCGGCTATGTTGGATGTAGGCAGTAGCTCATAATCGCCCATGCCGTCGATCCCCAAACCAAACTCTTCAGCACTGGAAAACCGTATGTGTTGCGAATGATTCAGACGCAAGAAATTGACCTGATGCGCACATTCGTACCATTCCTGATCGTCGATGGTTAGAGCGCTGATCCTTGAGACGTAGCGAGCAATCGTGTCCGAGATTGCATTGTAACTGCCATCTCTAATCGTAGCTTGCCGCAAGGACCTAAATTGTTGTCGCATGTGCAGTGGCTCCTGGATGATTGTGTCCTCCACAAATTCAACCGGTCGGTTTTTTTCGCGGAAATGAGTGAGGTTGAAATGCAGCATTAAGAGGGACCGGCACGTTCCATTGCAGGGTCTCGTCCAATGTGTATGCGGTCGTGTCAAAGTGCCGCGAAGTAAGCGGAATACCTCGTACTGGAGGAATAGATGCTCAAGAGACCGGAAGTACAGTTCGTCTCCCGAGTGTTCGGCTGAACTGGGCCATCGTAGCAAAACGTGCACCGTATATGCGGCAGTAAGCGCCCACTCAACCTGGGTCTTTACCACAGCGTTTGCATCTGGAGTGAACGTGCCATCAACAGAAAGTCTATTGGCCAGGTTGAGGGTACGACGCCAAGGGTCACTTGATGGCCCAGCTCTGCGAAGATCTGATGTTGAAGCTATTGGGTGTGTTTCGCTCATGTCGATGTAACGTGGCTCCATGCTCGGTATGTTGGAAGAAATCTGCGCTGTTCAACAAGAGAGTGCTCTGGAAACTCTGGTGTGAGGATGTTGATTGGATAGAAAGGAGTGCAGTCATTTCCATGCAGGGATAGCAATGGAGGAGTGGAGTGGTGTGACAGCGTAGTGAGATATCAGCTGGAGAATCGTGTTTGGTTGGAAGCCTGACGAGTAAGTGTGATGACGGCGTTGTGTAGAGCATCTTCCAAGAAAAGAAGTCATTCCCAGGACTGATGAAGGAAGCCGCGAGAGAACAAGTCGGCGGGTCAGCAAGCACCCGCTGCAGCTTCCCCATGGCCTGGTCTAAGAGGATCTAATTGAGCTATTTACATAATCCCGGTGGGAGATAGCCGGGATGATGGCGATACAGCAGGATCACTGCAGGACGATGTACTTGCGCAGGTGCTGAGGTATCGAGTCAATGAGCTTCTTCTCGGTCAACCACTTCTTGGAGAAAAGTCTATCAGCGTATCTGTAGGCACCATCGCAGAGAATGGTGACGACAGTGTTGCCCTTTCCGAGCTTCTCAGCGACCTTCTTAGCGGCAACGACGTTTAGCGCAGAGCTGGCACCGAGGTACAAGCCCTCCTCGTCGAGGCAGCGGTAGACCATGGCAATCGTCTCCTCGTCAGGGATGTGCACGGAGCCGTCGACAAGGCCAATGTCAGGCTTCAGGTTGTCCGTGATGCGGCCCTGGCCGATGCCCTCAGTGATGGAGCCACCGCTCCTCTCAGTGAGCTTGCCGCCGCTCTGGATGTACGAGTGAAGCACGGAACCCGGAGGATCAGCCAAGAAGGACTTGACGCGCCCCTCGGACTTCTCCTTCAAGTACCTTGTGACTCCAGCAAGAGTTCCGGCAGTACCAGTGGCGCAGGTGAAAGCGTCAATCTTGCCACCAGTCTGGTACCAAATCTCCGGACCGGTCGTCTCGATATGTGCCTGGCGGTTGGCAACGTTGTCGAATTGGTTGGTCCACACAGCGTTGTCCATAGACTCGGCGTGCCTCTTGGCCTGGTGGTTGTAGTTCTCGGGGTTTTCGAAGGCGACGGCGGGGACAGGGTAGACCTCGGCACCCAGCAGTCTGAGCAAGTCGATCTTGCCCTGCGACTGCGTGTTGGGCATGTAGATGACCAGCTTGTAGCCCTTAGAGCGGCACACGTGGGCGAGGCCAATGCCGGTGTTGCCAGCAGTGCCCTCGACCACAGTGCCGCCAGGCTTCAACAGACCCTGCTTCTCGGCATTCTCGACGACGTAGAGAGCGGCGCGATCTTTGACGGAGCCACCGGGATTTTGGAATTCTGCCTTGCCGAGAACCTCGCATCCGGTCTCATCGGAGAGCTTCTTCAGGCGGATGAGCGGTGTCTTGCCGATTGCTGTGGTAGAGTCAGTCATCAATGGCTTACAAATGGCGGCGGGGACTCGCACCGTCAATGAAGCCGCGCTGGGTGACGCCCTGCGCCTTGGAGATGCCAATGGCATACTGCTGGGCGGCCTCGATCTGCGGGATGTTTTCTGCCGCACGGTAGGCAGTGGCGGCGAACCGCAGCACACGCGTCCGGAACATGGCGAGGTGTTGTCGGGGCGGGAGGTGAGTGGTGAGAGGCACGAACTTTCGAGGCGCCGATTACGCAAGGCCTAGCGCCGGGAAACCCTGCGGCAGCGCCAAGACTGCGGGCGGCGACAGGGTAAGTAAACACCGCGAGTGCGCGACTGGTAAACAACTACACGACACGACACGCCCACCATCGAACCCCTACGCCGACGCCATGCCCGGCCGCGTAGCAGACAGGCGAAGGGCGCGCGCGTCCGGCGCCGCCAGCTCCGCCAAACCATCCACCACCGCCCGGTCGCGCAACTCCAGGTCCGCCCGCACCTCCGCCAACGCCGTCGAGATCCCCGATGAGGGCGAGTCCACTTCTCTGCGCGAGCAGATCTGCCGCATTTTCGGCGACGCTCAGCGCACCACTGCCACCCAGCGCAAGCTTGTCGTGCAATTGCGCAAAATCCAGGAAGCCTGCTGCTACGAGCCTGTCAAGCCCAAGAAACAGCAATCCAACGAAGACTTTGGCGAGGAGGAGTTCAATGCCGAAGTCGGTCGCTGCATGCTGCGCATCCTGCCCGTCAAGAAGAGCGAGCCTATAGGCGACCGCATCATCAGATTTCTGGCCTTGTTCCTGAAGCACTCGAGCGACAAAGGTAAGCTGCCTCGGAGCTGACAAACCGTAGATGCTCACATTGTCAGATAACCAAATCGCTCAGGAGGCAAATCCGGACGAGACTACTATTCCCTCCACGCCGAGCAGCCGCTTGACCACCCACGTTCTTTCCGGTGTCGTCCCTCTCCTCACAGCCAAGGACAAGGTCGTCCGATTCAGGTCGACGCAGATAATCTCGCACATTCTCAACACCGTCGACTCTATCGACGACGAATTGTTTCCGCTGATTCGCTTGGGCCTGCTCAAGAGGCTTCAGGATAAGGAAGCTCAGGTGCGTGTCCAGGCGATTCTGGGTCTGGGACGTCTCGCCGACGGCGATGAAGAAGAGGATGAGGACAGTGATGATGAGGACAGCGCAAAAGGCCTTCTCGTGAGGCTATTGAACGTGCTTCAAAACGATCCGGCTGCTGAAGTCCGTCGCTCGTTGCTGCTCAACCTGCCTTTGACTCCCTCTACATTACCATACCTTCTGGAGCGCGCTAGGGACCTCGATCCTGCGACAAGACGAGTACTCTACTCCCGGCTACTTCCTGCTTGCGGCGATTTCCGCCATTTGTCGCTAACTCACAGAGAAAAACTCCTTCGCTGGGGCTTGAGGGACCGTGACGAAAACGTGCGCAAGGCTACTGCCCGCCTGTTCCGCGAACGTTGGATTGAGGACTGTGCCGGCGTTCCGACGGCAACTCAGGACAGCAATGCCGCCGTGAAGCAGCTGTCAAAACCAAGCTTCGATGCACTTATGGAGCTTCTTGAGCGTATCGACGTCTCAAATTCCGGTGTCGAGGGTGGCGTTGCTCACGATGCCATGAAAGAGTTCTGGGATGGACGGCCTGACTATCGCGACCAAATTAGCTTCGAGGATCCATTTTGGGACAACCTGACTCCGGAGAGCTCGTTCATTGCGCGCTCATACAACGACTTTTGTCGAAGTGGTGGGGACAGCAGACTCCAAAGCACTCTTGAGGATAAAATGCCCGAGGTCACCAAATACGGGTACTTGATCCAGAAGCATATCTCGAAGCTCATTCAAGGTGTTCAGAGGGTGGCAGAAGACAATGAAGATCCAGAAGTTGAGGAGGAAGCCGTCCAGCAAGAGTTCTGCGTCGAACAGCTTCTTCACATCGCCCTCACGCTTGACTACACGGATGAAATCGGTCGCCGGAAGATGTTCTCGACCATGCGTGAGGCCCTTGCCGTTCCAGAGCTTCCAGAAGAATGCACAAAATTGGTCGTGGAGATTCTGCGCACCGTATGTGGCGACAACGTCGCGGGCGAGCGAGAGTTCTGCGGAATAGTGCTCGAGGCTATTGCCGACGTGCATGATACCATTATGGGTGATGATAATGATGAAGACGACAACGAAAGCTTCCATTCGGCACGATCTGACCTCGATGAAGAGCATGACGAAAGCAGCACAAGGGAGAAACTGAAGAAAAAGAACCCAGACATGACCGACGAGGAGCTGGATGCGGCTGAAGAAGAGAAGGCAGTCCGGGAAATCATGGTTAACATGAAGTGTCTTCACATCGCTCAATGCATGTTGCAGAACGTGCAATGTGAGCTCGAGTCCAACAGTGCACTCATTACCATGTTGAACAACTTGGTCGTGCCCGCTGTTCGCTCTCAAGAGGCGCCAATCAGAGAACGTGGTTTCCTCTGCCTAGGTCTCTGCTGCCTTCTAAGCAAAGTGAGTTCACCCTAATACAGCAACACTAAAATGCACTGACTCGGCCATTAGAATATCGCCCAGGAGAACCTTGCTCTTTTCCTCCACTGCTTTGCCAAGGGCCATGAGGCGTTGCAGACTATCGCACTTCAGATTATCACCGATATCCTGACCACACACCCTATGCTACTTGCCCCTCCGCCAGCACCTACAGATCCGGATGCTTCGGAAATCGCACCCGTCAACCCGCTTCTCAAGCCTGTTCACAAGATGTTCTTCAAGGCAGTCAAGTCCACTGATCCTGGTGTTGCAACGACGGGTGCTGTCGCTGCCAGCAAGCTCATGCTCCTCAATATATTGCGCGATCCGGACCTCCTCAAATCTCTCACCATCGCATATTTCAACCCTGAATCGCAACATAACCCTGGGCTTCGGCAAGCGTTGACCTACTTCTTGCCAGTCTACTGCCACTCTCGGAAAGACAATGCGGAGCGGATGGCAAGCATAGCTGTGTCCGTTGTCCATGCAATGAGGGGCGTCCAGGAAGAACTGGAAGAGGAGGGCGATGTGGAGATGGTTGGCATTGGTGTTGTGGGAAGCCAGATTGTCGATTGGACGGATCCACGAAAACTGGTCGGCGCAGATGACGCGAGCGGGAAGCTCGTCTCTGGCGAGGCCAAGATCGAAGGCCTAGGCGACGCTCACCTACTTCTTGCGGAGGATCTTCTCGAGAAGATTCTTACTCCGGGAACAACCAGTAAGCACTTTGTTTCTTTGCATCATTCCACTTCGATCACTAATTATTGCAACAGGAAACGAAAAGAAAATCTATGTATCGATGCTCGGCAAGTTACATGTGCACCCCACATGCTCCCCAGAGAAGATTCAATCGGTCACCGATCTCGTCGAAGAAAGTCTTGACAGCAAGCTCGCTGCAACTGACTCCACCGCTCGCAACGCTTTCACCAAGCTATCCAACGGCCTCGCCAAGCTGTCCGCTCCCTCAGAGAGAGCTGACAACAGCGGCACGGTGGTTCCCGATGCGGACGATGCCGGGCAGAACAGGGATGATGACCAGGTCACCGTCAACGACAAAAACGACGATGGCAACACCACTGTCAACGAGGAGGCCGCATCCGTCGCCGATGCTACTGATGCGGAAGCTCCTTCTGTTGCGGGCGATGTGGACGCCATGTCCGTTGTCGAAGAAGAGGAAGAAGAGGACCAAGAGGACACCGTGGTGCAGAAGCAGGCACCCGCTGCTCTGTCCCTCGAGGAGCAGATCCAGATGCAGCTGCAAGATGAGGTTATGGAGGATGTAGACGCGGAAGGAACGGTGATGCCGCATGGAGACGAGATGGACATCGATGAGGAAGAAGAGGAGGAGCAGGAAGAGGAAAGGCAAGACAGTGAAGAAGAGTCGGAAGCAATTACGGTCATGAAAGAGCCGACTCCGCCGCCGCCACCACAGCCTAAGAAGCGGGGCAGGAAGAAGAAGGAACCCGAGCCCGAGCCGGAACCTACGACCGAGGTCAAATTGGACTCGGAAATAGAGGAGGAGGAGCAACCGAAGCCGAAGAGGCGCGGTAGGCCCCCGGGCTCGTCCAAGAAGGCAGCGGGCGAGTCGTCGGCTGAGAAAAAGAAGGCTCCAGCGAAGAGGGGCGCTGGTAGCAGGGCGACAACAGTGGAGAAGGAAGAAGGGGCTGGCGCTCGCCGGGGCAGGGGCAGGCCGAAAAAGGCGGCGCCGAAAGATGTCGTCGATGATCTGCTGGAAAGCGATGATGAGTAGAAGGTCTTGGGCCATTCGATAGGACGATTACGGATTTTGGTACGGGGTTTGGGCAGGAGGTGTCATCGGCTGGGCTAGTGGGTGGGCTCCCTACTGCGTTGGGATTCTTTCTTTGGCGTTACCTTGGTGGCGAGATTGCTGTGACGACCAGTCTTGTGTCTTTCTTTTAAGTGTCAACTGTGAGTTGATGCAATGAGATGATTCTACAGCTTCGATCTTGCTTTGATGACGTTCGTGTCTTCTCAATTGCACTCCCGCCTGGTATGCCTAGGTTTCAGCTTTTTCCATATACCATATTAGTTTCCTAAGAGGAGCTTGTAGATCAACTCCACTGTCTCTGTCCCAGCATTTTGCTTTTGACCGCGCTGCACCCACCTCTCTTTTGTGGAAGTCACCTTGCAGCTAGATACCAAGAGCCTCGACGGCAAGCTGACTGCCAGCTACTGCAGGCATACAAACAGGCTTTGCGCCACGATGTCCAACCAAGAACGTAGCAGTGCGCCATGGCGCATGCTCATCATAAAGTCAAAATAAACATACGAGGCACATGCATGTGTAAAATTAAAACAGAGCAACCGAGAGAAAGCCCGCAAAGGACAATCTCTTTCCTGTATATATTGCTTGTTTCGCTACAGTCGCCAACAAAAGTCCTCCACCTCCATTAGGAAATAAACAAAAGACATTTCTGCTTACCTCGCCAGCTTCTTCTATGTAACCCTTAAGTATATTGCCTTGCTGAACCGTCTTAATGCCGCCTTCGAGGGTATCTCACGAACAAATTTTCGGATTAAGGATAATAGAGGTTGAACCAGACCGGATGTTACGACTAATATCGTAACTCCGGCGACATTGATGTTGAAAGAGCTCAGCGTTGAAATTGCCGGCAAGCTTCTGGGCAAAAAGGATGAAGCTGAGCATGGCGCGAGTTCCTAGAAGAACATGGCAGAACCGCGTCGCGAAGAGAAGAATAAGGGGAATATCAAAAAGCAAAAATAAAAGCCGAAAAAGCCTTGAAGCTTTCTAAGCCGCCATACATGCATAAAAGCAAGATGAACCACCGACGATATTAACGCGGCGGAAAGGGCAAACGGTACTGAAGAGGTATCGAACATGTCAGCTATTGCTGGCTGAGCGGCGAATGGCCGATCCACAGAAAAAGACTGAAATCATATTGAAAACGGGAATCGCGAGGGGGGAAATGTTGTCTTGTCATGAGAAAGTCATTGCGTGTTCGCATCCTCATCTTGTTGCTGTACTTCGTAAAGTTAGTTTGGTTGCCTCGGCAGCTCACATGCAAGATTGGTCGCATGTGGCTGCATCGATGTGCATGCGACAAGGAACCGCGGCTTTACGCTTTATCCGCGGGACCCGCAGCACTTTCGACTACCTTGTTCGGCGGGTCGATGGCTGTAGCGTGCTCATTTCCGACAATATCATTACTGGGAAAAGACGTCTCCATCGGAGTGTCAGCTGCGGTGTGGTCCTGCTTGCCATTGACAGCAGTACCGTTGTTCTCGGTCGGCGCGGGTGAGTGGAATGCGTCGTAGTCCCGTTTCTCGCCTTGGACGGCGGGCTCGCTGGGAGCAGCAACATTTCCATTCTGGGTGGTCTCAGAGTCAGGAAGCCAAATAGCTTCGATGGTGCAAGTGCGGCTGCCTTCGGGGCGCTTAATGCCCACGAACTTGAAGCGCGGGTCGGTCCTTTGGAAGAGGTCGGCATAATCGTCCTCGGCGCGCTCACGGGCGTTGAGGAGCTGCAGCATAGTCATGTCCATGGATCTATGCAGTAAGCGAAGATATGTCAGCAAGCGCCAAGACGAGTCAGGGATCTAGATCTCGCGTATCTGACGTACCTGATGATCTTCTCGTCCCAGGGGTTTTCGGTCCCAGGTTTTGGCAGGATGTTTTCGTTGACGAGGATGCGCGCCCCCGGCTTGAGAGCAGGGATCAGGCATTTAAGCATTTTCTCGCAGTATTTGTCCGACCAATTGTGGAAAATCCAGCGGAAAAAGTAGACGTCGGCGCCAGCCACAGGCTGTTCGGTGAAGAAATCGTGGGCCTGGAACTCGATGCGGTCCGCGAACTTGGGGGGAATATGGGCGGGGCCGTCGGCTACGGTCTTGGGGAGATCCTGCACGACAAAGCGGAGATCGGGGAAGCGCTTCGCGAGCGCGACGGGCACAAAACCGTGCGACCCGCCAACCTAAGCAGGGGTCAGTTTCTCGTATATTGCCACAGGCAGGCTAGCGACTCACATCGACGACGGTCGCCTTGCCGAGGGCGTCCCACGGGTAGCCGTTGACGAGGTAGTCGACCTCGTAGCCCTCACCGCCGGTGAGCGAATGCATGGCGCGCCCAAAGCGCTTCGCGCGCGCCGGATTGCGGCCAATCTCGACGAACATGGGCACGTCGATGTCCCAGGCGACGGAGAAGCCGCACTGGGTGGGCTCCTGCGAAGCCGGCCACTTCTGCATGGCGTCGACCGTGCGCGCAGCTGCAGGGAAGAAGTCAGAGCTGCACAGGCCGACCCAGTCGTTCATGGTCGGGTCAAGCAGGGCCATGGAGGCGGCGGTGTGGGCGACGTAGCCAGGGCGCGGCTCGCAAAAGACGCGATTGGTGATGGCATGGCGCACAATGCGCTTGACGTTGACGACATCGACATTGACGGCGGTGGCGAGGTCGTCGAAGGAAATGTCGCGGTCCAGCGGCACGGCCTGGGGGATGCGGAAGTTGTATACGGCCTGGAGGCTGAGGTTGTCGTTGTACTGTACCCAGCCGAGTGGGAAGGCGTCAGCGGCGCGTCGCACAAGAGAAAAACAGAAGTGGCCAAAGACATACGCTCCACGCCAGCCAGCGCATGCTTTCGCTCGGCCCAACCATCAAGTCATGCAGCTCCTGCGTCGCATTGATGACGGCGCGGCGGGCCTGCTGGATCTCGGTGTTGCTCGCAGGCACGGGGAAGTCGAGCGGCGCATGCGGATCGAACGACAGCGCGGGCAGGCCATTGGCGGCGAGATATTGCTCGATCTTGGCCGTCTCACGCTGGATGAGGGCAGTCAGCTCGCTCAGGCGCGACATGATGCTTTTCGTTGGGTGGATCCAGTGGGCTGGAGCTGGGAGAGGGGCAGGGGTCGCGGGGGCTCGGGTCTGCAGAGACGCTCTTATGGGAGCAGCCCGCATGCTCGAGCTGCCCACGCGCGCGACCCTTGGCGATGTGCGGTGACAGGGCAGCTCGCGGGACCGTGCTCGCAGCCGCGGACCAGGCACCCCTACCCAACTGGGCTGCTGGCCCGTATGATCGGACGCCACCCTGCTCTGCCAGCAGAAGCGCGCGGGGCCGCAGCCGATAGACTGCACGCCGGCCGGCCATGCGCACAAGAAAGGCTAAACCGTTGCACTTCACCACCGGCAGTTATTTTCTCTCCGCTACCCAACTTCTGTCCACTACCCCTCAACACCTCGCCACCCACCCTTAGCAGCCCGTCCACGTGCTCTCTGCCGCCAGCGCTTCCCCGCCGCGCCTGCCTGACCGAACAACCAACCACTGGCCCGGCCCGCCCCGACCATGGCCGACCAGCACTCGCTCCACGATTCGCTGCTGGACCAGCCCACCGAGCACCATGTCCACCAGAAGCGCAGCTCGCAGTCGCCCACCCAGCAGAAGCGCGCCAGCTCATCCCCTACCGGAGCCGTGGCTATCACGGCGCAGGAGCAGGCAGACGCCTTTGAGCAGGCCGAGGATGGCATCGAAGCCAACGACTACACCTCGGACGACGACCAAGGCTACGAGTCGGACAGCGCCTCAACCACGTCGGCATCGCTCGCTTCGTCGGCGCGCAACTTCATCTACGAGAACGGCCGGCGGTACCACAGCTTCCGCGAAGGCACTTACTCATTTCCGAACGACGATAGCGAGCAGGACCGCGAGGACCTGAAGCATGCCATGTACCTGAAGCTCTTCAATGGCACGCTGCATTTCGCTCCACTGGACCCGGAGAAGAACATCAACGCAATCGATCTGGGCACTGGCACCGGCATCTGGGCCATAGACTGTGGGCCAACCCCTGTCGCGATCCGTGGCACAATGTCGCTAATCTTACTCCAGTCGCCGATTTGTACCCGAACGCCAACGTGCTGGGAATCGATCTGAGCCCCATCCAAACGGAATGGGTGCCCGCCAATCTGGTACCAATCCTGGACCCACTTTTTTCCACACCTGTCACCAACTGACCCTTTCACAAGAAATTCATGGTCGATGATGCCGAGGATGAGTGGTTACACCCGCGCAACACCTTTGATTACATCCACACCCGTCACACTGTGCAGGGCTTTCGCAACTGGCCGAAACTCTTCGAGCGCGCGCTAAGGTAAGCCTCCATCCGCATCCGCATCCCCGCGCGCACGCACCAGCTCACCTCCCTGTCCTCGCCGCACAGACACCTCAAGCCCGGCGGCTGGATGGAATGCCAAGAGATCGAGCACATGCCCATGTGCAACGACGGCACCTTGGCCGCCGACGACGCCATGCTCAGGTACTGGCAGATGGTCACTGACGGCCTATCCAACGTTGGCGTTCCCTTCCGCTCTGCCCCCCTTCTCAAGCGCTACATGGAGGAGGCCGGCTTCGTCAACGTCACCGAGCGCGTCTTCTACACGCCCATCGGGCCCTGGCCCAAGAACAGACATCTGCGCGAGGTCGGCCTGTACTGGCGCGCCGTGCTGATGGAGGGTCTCGAGGCCATCGCTCTTGGGCCCATGACCAGGGGCTTGGGCTGGACCAAGGAGGAGATTGCTGTGTTTTTGGCCGCCGTGAGGAAGGCGTATACGGAGCCATCGACGCATTCCTTCATGCCGTTTTATATCATTCACGGCCAGAAGCCGGAGTGATCGGGACTAAGGGGAGGCCAGGCACAACAGATCAGTGGATTTAATTGGTAACAGAACCGCCACAACCATCCACAACAAACTACATGTCTCACTTATCTACCCATCTTGTCATTTTCTTTCGGCACCTCTCGCATCGAACCCTCCATTTTTTATTTTTGGCTTGTGCATGGGCTGGCTAGATTCTCTCTCTGTACCCTCGTTCTTCCCGCTTTGTTTTTGTGTAGCTGCATATATGATACCCCTTCAATGGGTACGAGAGTACGACACGTGTATAGGCAGCAATGCCCACAAGCGGTACGGCCGAAAATGTTGCTTCTTTCTGGTGGTGGAAAGTTGAATGGTCCGTATGCGGATTGCTCGGAGACCCAATGTGTTGATATTGCAAGACCTATTGGCATGGTGTGCGTAAATTGTGAGGGAACAAATTCAGCAAAGCGTCGGAGTTGGTATCAAGTCACATTTCCTTTCTCTCCATCTCTCTTCCCCCGTAGGGAAAGACGCCATGGATGTATATATGGCCTTTTAAACAGATCTAATAATATCGGATTCCGGTTTGTGGCATTTCTTCTCTCCTTTTTTCTCCCCAGAATTCTTTTTTCAATTCTTCAGGTACCATGCGAAGACAAAGGCCCCCACCCCTGTCTTTGACTTTTCTGAAACTCTAGTTTGACGCCCCCCCGGTCGAGCTGAATCATCCGGAATGACCTCACCGCGCATGATGGCGCGCTATTATTCTTTGCATATGACCGTACCATGGGTATCTATAATCTTGGCAGATCTTAATATAGCACTCTAAACTCTCGTCTTCAGCTGTGCAGGGTTTTCTTTATTTCTCTTATTCACACGAACGAGAGCAAGGATTTCTTTTTTCTAGTTATCGCATGGTCTCGGATCACCCTTCGACATATTCACGTAGCGCATCGTTTAAATCTGACCGGTATGCAGGGCTTTATTGCTGTACTACTACCCCCGCTACTTTAGTTCCATTACGCGCATATGCTTTCCGGGCCGTAGCGGCCGGCCGGCCGGTCGAGTGGTCTAACTAGCTTATTAGTAGGCGCACCTCAATAGTAGCGGACACTCCGCTAGTTTTTAGACCGAGGGAGCGGAAAGAAGATCGTCATTCAATTAGCGTAGCTATGTGTCCCTAGTCCTGAAGAATTTTTCTTTCTCGTCCAATAGCGGGTGAGATGATTTTTCCCGAAAAGGAAAAATTCAGCATCCTGTCAGAATTCTACGAGCGAGAAGTAAGGCGAGAACGATAAGTGCGAGCGCCACCACCTTTATTTTGTCCTCTTTTTCTTTTTCTTTTCTTTGCTATGTGGTCTTTGTTAGCTTCAATGGTATGATTGATCTCGTTGGCAAATCCTTGCATCTCCATTTGGGAGTGAGTAATGACCATATTTATCCTTCCGGGAGATGTGGTTGGCCTTTATGCTGACCAACGAACGAAACAATCCTATCTGGTTGAAGGTCTAGCAAAACAAGTAACATGCATGCATCCTTTCCTGGCTATGTAAGGTATGTGAGTCAAAATGAAGCCTTGGGCTGTTGCGTTCTTAGTCCCATATTTTCTCCTTACATGTCTGCTTGGAAGGAAGAAGGCGTCGATAGTAGCGGTGCCGGCGGGAATGTAAAACTGAGGGAATTAGTTTCAAGCTTGGTCCCTAGTTTTTCTTTTGATCTTGTGTGATGGGGTCTTTTTTTTTTTCCTTGTGTAATGAGCGGCTTCCATGGCTTCTCTGCAGCTCCACAGTCATGCAGGATCATAGCCAATAGATAGCGAGCCTTGGCTGATGCCTATGGGTGGCGGATGGAGCTCTTTCGTCTGTTCTCGCCGCGAATGAAGCTTGTATCCTGTCTCTCCCCCTAACTGGCCAGCGTGCCGATACCGGATCACTGCAAGCTTACACGAGTCGCGAGCTGCCGAATCCCGCCGTTGAATGATGATTCAACCCGGGAAGTGGCGGAGCAAGACAGGCTCTTCGCAGCTGGAATGCATGCGTGCCATTCGCTCGATATCGTTGAGACCTTGGTACCCATGCATCAAAGCCTCTGATAGTCCCCTAGCGCATGATAGGTCGCAGTTGGACTACAAACCTCCGCCATGCGCTGCAGGTGTCCCCTGCAATGCGACACCACACGCGTTCTCAGGTATCACCACTTACCTTCATGTACCGCCTCGCCTAGATAGCCAAGCGGATCAAATCGATTGGGCCCGTGTGAGTGGCAAGCCAACACGTTCCGTTGCACAGCAGGCGCAAGTTTCCCGGCTCCGTCGGCTGAAGTGAACACACAAGCGACAAGTGAACTGTCAAAGGTGCGTCCTGTTCCTGCTGTACGCCCACAAAGTTCAGACGAATCCATGCATGCCACGAGGGCCTAAGGCGGTGTATGTGGGGGTTGCAGAACGTGCTCTCGTACAACACGACCGTGTGTTGGGCATGAGCAGGTTACGTAGCCGGTCGCTGGCGGTTGGGTGCGGTCTAGAAGTCCGTGGTTGTTCGTGCGCGCACGCTCGGGCGCAGCACCAGCGAATCTGGTGATGCTGAACTGAGGCAGGCCCCGAGCCACGGGTAGCCATCGGCATCCCGGCTTGCGAAGGACGAGAAATTCGGATGTGCGTTGAGGGTTCGTGAGGGACCCGGCGCAGATGCGGATGGCGTGAAAGCTCGAAACGGTGGCTAGTTTGTCGGAAGAAGTGCTCGCGGGGTTATTACTTCTATGTTCCTCATTGGCTGGATTTGTCCGAAACCATGTAGATGAGTTCCTGTTTCGAGATGTAACGGCATCCCAAACGCATGTAGTCAGTAGACGGTGGTTCCTCGCTCAACAGCCAATTTCTGGGCTTCAGGAGCTGCTCTGCTGCCTTCTGAGGGACTGCTCGCCAGCTGGTGGTCAGCAGAGGAACAGCAGAGCCGGCGAAACCAGGCTGGGGAACGGAGAATTGACGGGGAAACCGCACAGTGCGGGCCGGAGAAACCGTTCGACATGGGGAAACAAAGGCTGGACGGGACAGGGGAAGGCGGAGGCGGGGAAACTAGCGGCGCCGCAGGAAGTTCGGCTCGGACAGGGTCATCCTCCAGTCGTGCCATGCACCTGTGTAGCTTCTTCGAATTTTCTCTGCAGGTCTTGTGAGCAGGCCGAGTGGTTTGATATGATGTTGGCCTAGACATTTTGTATCCACATGTGCGTCACCGGCACGGCACGTAGCGAGACGAAGGCGATCGGAAGAGAATCAAGCGCCGCAGCAGATTCCGAGGCGGGTCCATCCTGCAGGTGCAGTAGGTAGTTGCCGAGATTGGATTGATGTTCGGAACGACAGTATTGCCGTTTTGGGTAACCGCGATATCCGCGCAGTAGGTGTTATCCCAAGGGTCCAGACAGCAGCATTGTAATATCTTAGTTGCTCAACGACAAGCTGCATGCTTTCGAGTAGGCAATCCGAGCCATGTGTTTGCGAGCTTTTGGATAGCCGAGTTGGGGTAATATTGGAAATGCGCGAATTCTGTAAGCGTGAAGCGCCCCGAGGCCCGAAGTTGGTGGGCCATTGTTGGGCGGAGGAAACCGCGCCTGGACCTGTTATAGTTGCGTAGGCAGTGGTGAGGTTCGGTAGCCAGGCACCAGGGCGGTCCTGAGATGAGGAATGTGCCGGCAGGCGGCTAGAGGCAATTTAGTGGAGGTCGAGTGGAGAGGCCCATTAAATACTCTCATGAGGCTCGTCAGTCTGCCAAATTTCAGCAGTCGGCAAAGGGGAGAACGAGCCGGCCAAGGTGGCCATGACTACGGTTGCTCTGGGTATACGAGGTCAGGCCTCCATAGGTTTGACGGCGGACTGGAGGGACATTGGGTAATGCGGACGGCACACTTGCCCGAAAAAGGAAGCGACAAAAGAGCGGAGTAGGCTGGGGAGCTTGGCGTGGGGCGGCGGAGCGCAGAGAGGTCTGAACGGGCTGGGAATTGCCGGTGGTGGGCAGACAGGGCAAGTGCAGCCCGAAATCCCCAGAGCCGTGCTCCGCCGCCTGCCGAGGACGCGCCCTCAGGCGTGCCTACCCCAGAATGAAGGGCGATGACGCGTGCGCCATGGCGGCATGGCTGCATCTGGGATGAATTCTCTCTCGTGGCTTGTCGACGACGACGAGGCGTTGTTGTTTCCCCGCAGCAAAGGGCGCGCCAGCGCCTTCCCGACTCGCGCAGCCCCGCCATCTTGCATGCCTTGCACCCTCATCTCGCCACCAGCATCACGAACCTGCGAGGAACGGCCGATCTGCCGTGCCGCAAACATCAGCAAAGTATCCACTCAGAGCCTCCGGCACGGTAGCCTCGCTCCTTCAACGGCTCGACTACGGGGCAGCCCATTGCCGTCCCAATGCCGCTTCTGCACGCCGAGCACGTCCGTGATACCCTGGTCGAAAATCCAGCAGACATGGCAGTCCTCCGCTCAGAGCACCACCATCGTGGCCGGCCCAGACTCCTCCAGGCCGAATCGGCCCCGGGATACGTCACTCTTGGACTATAAAGGCTTCATGGCCGCGCCGCGATGGTCCTGAGTCACAGCACTGCCCTCTTCTCTCCCAGTCCTTCGCCAACCATGAGGCTCTCTTCCGCGGCTGCCGCTGCCACTGCCCTTTTTGCTGGCACAAATGCTCAGAGCAGCACCAGCGTCTATGTCCAGCCCGACGTCCCTACCGGTACCCCCATTCCGGGTGACTACACGGGTGCTCTGAGGCCGCAAGTCCACTTCTCTCCGCCGCAGGTGTGCCATCTCGCATTCTCGCCATTCAACTTGGACTAACCAGTCACCAGAAATTCATGAACGACCCTAATGGCTGCTTCCTTGACGCAAATGGCACATGGCATCTCTACTACCAATGTTTGTGCCCCCACTCCTCGTACACAGAAGCCCAGTGCTGACTCTCCCATCAGACAACCCCACCGCAACTGTGGCCGGCAACCAGCACTGGGGTCACGCCACGAGCAAAGACTTGTACCATTGGGAGAACCAGCAGATTGCCATCTTCCCGCCAAACAACGTGTCCAACATCTTTTCCGGATCAGCCGTGATAGATGTCAACAACACCTCCGGCTTCTTCCCTGACCAAGACAATGGCGTCGTGGCCATGTACACGCTGAACACCCCTACCAAGCAAATTCAGGAAATCGCCTACTCGTACGACGGTGGCTACACCTTCATCCCCTATGAGGGAAACCCCGTCATCGACAGCACCTCGACTCAGTTCCGTGACCCCAAGGTCATTTGGTACGAGGACCACTGGGTCATGGTCCTCGCCTACTCGCAAGAATTCGTCATCGGCATCTTCACCTCTCCCGACCTGAAGGAATGGACCCACGCCTCCAACTTCTCTCACCACGGCCTTCTTGGCCTGCAGTACGAGTGCCCCAACCTGGTCGAGATCCCCGTTGAAGGCTCCGACGAGACCATGTTTGTCCTCACCATCTCCATCAACCCCGGCGCACCGCAAGGTGGTTCCATCATGGAATACTTCCCCGGTACTTTCAACGGCACACACTTCACTACTGTCGACGGTGCCGCCCGCATCGCCGATTTCGCCAAGGACAACTACGCCGGCCAGTTCTTCTACGGCACGCCTGCTGGATCTGACGCCATCTCCATTGCCTGGGCCAGCAACTGGCAGTACACCCAAGTCGTTCCAACGGGCGATGAGGGTTGGCGCTCCGTCATGTCTCTGCCGCGCCGCAACTACCTGGCCAAGATCGAGCGCGTGGGTTGGACGCTTGTCTCGCAGCCGTATGACCTTTCTCCCGTCATCGGCTCTGAACTCGGCTCAGACGACTCCCTCGCAAACTCCTCGCTGGTCGTCGACTACAGCTCCGTCGCCAGCAACGCCATCTACTTCGAGGCCAATGTCACCGGCCTGCCCGGCTCCGTCTCTGACATCAGCTCCTCGGCGACGCTCAACTTCACCGCGCTGTCGCCCATTTCGGGCGAGTCCGTCTCTGGCGGCTACTTCTTCGGCGGCGATAACCCCTTCTGGCTCGACCGCGGCAAGACGCGCGGCTTCGACAACCCCTTCTTCGCCGACAAGTTCTCAACCGCCCAGCTGCTCGACTCGAGCGGCACCTGGTCCCTCTCCGGCGTCATTGACCGCTCTATCATCGAGCTGTTTTTGGACCAGGGCACCTACAGTGCCACTGCCACTTTCTTCCCTGTTCAGCCTCTTAGCATCTTCTCTATCAGCACAGCTGGTCTGCCTGCGGGCGCCAAGGTCAGCGTTGCTGTGTGGGGTTTGGAGAGCGCCTGGGCGCAGTACGAGGATGAGAGCGGACAAGTAGTTGGGAACGTGACGACGAGCTCTTCGGCGGAGAGACGGATGCTGTATGCCACGAGCTTTGACGCGTGATTAATTAGAGGAGAGAGATAAAAGATGGGTTGTCTATGATGTAATGCCTAGCGAGTAATGTTAACGACCATACTGCCAATTATGAAATCTCCGTGTGAAAGTCATTTGTCGTATTTTGTGTCTAATTGATGAGAAAACAAGGGGGCCGTTGAGCAAGGAGGCCCATATACTCCACTATCATTGCAAACGAACAAAAATGCCGCTGGGTATTCCACGTCACTATGCCCTTCGAGGATCCATTGCCTCCATCGAGCAGCTCTCAGCCAGTCTCCCCCCTCAGCCTTTTTAAAGTGTCCTCCTCTCCCCTCGCCTCCTCCTCCTCCTTCGGACTCATCCCACTTCCCGCCATCTCGAACCGCGGCGCGTCCGCCCCCGCGTCCAACTCGACGATCCGCTCGAACTGGTCCTCGCCGTCCAACTCCTGCGCGCCGACGTCTCCCGGCAACTCCGCGTTAGCCGCAACCCCGAAGCCATCATCGTGCAGCGGCTTGTCCGGCTGCGAGCCCACCGCCTCGTGGCGCTGTGTCGCCGTGTGATCCAGCTCCGCAGCGCTGCGGTTCGCAGCCATCCGTCGCCGTCGCCGTCGCAGAAGAAAGAAAGCCAGGAGCGCGACGAGCGCGACGCCGCCAACGCCGCCAACCACACCGCCGACGATGGCACCAGTCCGACTCCCCTTCTTCGACCCCGTCGCCGCAGCGGTGCTGGTAGTAGTAGCACTGGCAGCGCTCTGCTTGAACAGCCCCGCCAACGCCGCCGTCTCCCACCCGCCCGCCGGCGCCGTCAACGTGGCCCCGCCCTCGTCTCCGCCGCCCACGACCTCCGCGACGCCTTGCGAGACCTTGTAGGGGCGCGCAGCGGCATCGAAGTCGTTGTTCCACGTGACACTCCAGACGTCGAGCACGGCGACGCCGTGCCACTCCCAGTCGCACGTGCCGTGGTCGAGGTCGAGGGCGCCGCCGAGCGTGAGCAGCTGCGTGCTGTTGGGCACGAGGTGGCAGGTGTGGCCCCAGCGGGGCGACTGGCCCTCGAAGAGCTTGGTCCACGTGAAGGACGGCAGCGACAGCGCGTAGACGTCGTCGTACAGGGTGCCCGACTTGGGGTTGCGGCCGCCGTAGAGGTAGATGTTGTGCGAGGAGCCGTCGGCGGCCGTGGCGGCGGCGAGACAGAAGTCGGCGCGGAGCGCCGGGACGGTGCCCGTGGCCGTTTGCGTGTACCACGTGCCGTTGTTGTTGTCGGTGGATGGGGAGGAGAGCCAGGAGTCGACGTCCCAGATTTGGATCTCGTTGAGGTTGACCTGGTTTGCGAGTTCAGTGTCTTTATGAAGATGATGGTTTGCATTATTTTGCTTCTTACCAGCTCTCCTGAAGCAGGGTCGTCATTGATGAGCGGCTCCCTTGCGATACCCCCCACGAGTACTAACGCCCCACTTTCCCCCATCTCGGACACATAGACCATCCCGGCTCCGGATCTGGGCGTGCCGCCCGTCATCGCCTCGGTTGACACATTCCACGCGGTTCGGCCCGTTGCATTAGTTGTATCTAATATAATCATGCCCTCGAGGTGGGCTGTTTGCGTCGACAGGTTCCCCCAAACTTCAATTGATTCGACGGTCCCCGCCTCGCCGTTGAGGTAGAAAGCCAGTCCCAGATCAGACGCCTCGGCGTGGGCACCGCGGGTCGGCTGCCAGAGGCTGGCCTCGCTAATATTAATCGATTCCCAGTCGCCGCGTTCGACGGTATCGTAGGCCCACAGCAAACCGGCATTTGAGCTGCTGTAGTTGTGCTGCGATGAGTTGCTAGTGAAGTCGGCACCGCCGTAAAGGTAGATTTTTGGGTCGGATGGAAGGCCTTGAAAGAGGTGTCCGCGGAGAGATGTCGGAGGTCTGGGTGTGGAGGCGGATTTGTTCCAGGTAGGGATGGAGAGATTTGTTTCCCAGTCCCAGCTTTCAGAGGTGTTGATCCCAAGTAGATAGTAGTCTAGTTTGGGGTAAGTGGTGGAAGTTAAGTATATAGACGTTACTAGGCGTACTCATTCCGAGGTAGAATTCATCCGTC
This sequence comes from Lasiodiplodia sp. KE8368, assembly GCA_023087525.1. NCBI lineage: Eukaryota > Fungi > Ascomycota > Dothideomycetes > Botryosphaeriales > Botryosphaeriaceae > Lasiodiplodia > Lasiodiplodia sp. KE8368. The sequence continues at coordinate 216,318 of JAJMYN010000019.1, forward strand.
CACCTCTCATCGCCGTTATAGATGGTCTCTAGGCCACCATCGATGTATATCATATCTCCCTTTAAAACGGCTGCATCTTCGTCGTCAGTAAGGTGCGCTTAAGGTAGTCGGATGACATAAGCTCAAGTGTACTTTGATGTTCCCAACGCGCGCACATCAAGCGCACCGGATCATAGTCTAAAGCGGTAGCGTTGGTGAAGTTCAACGTTGAAGACTGCGCCATTACCCCCAGACTCAGTGCCCATAGCAAGAGGAGCCGTAGCCCAGTCCGACGCAATGGTAGACACATCGCGATGGGATAAACGCCAAGCGCTGGTGCGCAGCGGTGAAAAAGTCATGACGAGTGCATGGCGCTGGGTTGTTGGACGAGGAGATCGAGATGAAGTGACGAGTCAAGAAGCACACTGAAATATAGCGCTGATCATGCAGTGCATGTGGAAAGAGGCTTGTGCGATGAGGAGAACAAAGGGAGAGAGCTGAGACCGTAAACACTGTGCTGCAGAAGGCTTTCTGCAAGCGCATCTTTTGGGGGCCAAAGGCGAGTCAGGACCCTCTTCCCTTTAGCCTATCTTATCGTGCCTGCGGGTCATCGTCACCAAACGACCCTGCGGCGTGCCCGACAGCGTGGGTAGCTGGACGCATGTCAGCAATCCAGAAGCACGTATTCGCTAGGTGTAATGCTTGACAGCACTTTTGTCATCCTTCCCTGTCCGTGGTCGCACGCAATCGCCGGAATCGCCGTCCGTAGCCACTGACCTCGGATACCACTGCGACTTGGCAACCCGACGCCGCGTCTACCTAGCCGGCGACCCTGGCTTCCCATGAATGCACGTGGCCTTCGGGCATGGGTCGGCTTGTCTGCACCGCGAGGGATAGGTGTGAACTCGATGCGGTGCTGTGCCCCAGCTTGTCGCCATATTGGGCACGGATCGACGACCTCTTTCCATTTGGATCATCAAAAGCAGCTGCAAGTCCGCGGGCTTGACTGGGAAAGAGCTGGATTTTCAATGCGGGCCGTCGCGAGTCAGCCGGTGCTGCATCACAGTAATCTACTTCTTGGCCCCCAAGCCCTCGTAAGAAGTAATGAGCAGGCGACTGGTTGACCGGTGAGCACGGTGAAGAGGGTGCAACCTTATTTTAAGGGCAGCTTGTCATTGCCCCCAGAGACCGTTTCTTTGTCAGCTTTCTACCCCAGCGGAAATAGTGGCGCCAAGCTATCTCCGGCTCTGCTCGTGTCCCTTTTGCAGATCAGCGGGGATCTCTCTCCTCTTTTGCATGCCGATAAGCTTCCCAAGGCCCGATTACAGGGACCATTGTCGCCAAAGGTCCGACTTCGTCGCCATCGTCGCCGAAATTGTCCGCCTCATTTCTACGCTCGTCTATGAGTTGCTGCATTGGTCGTGTTGTGCGTGTCATTAATGGTGATCCGTATGACACAATGAGAGTACTCCCTTTGCAAAGTGATAAGGACGCAAAGCGGTCATTCCAATATGTCCGAGCGCCGCTGTAGAATTGAGCGAGCTCCGAAAAACTCTGTGCCGACTACGGTCTTGCTGAACAGACGAAGTAAGAAAAGAAAATAAGAGACAAAACTCCGATATCCGTGCGTGATCTATCGTTGGTATGGTATCTTCATGTGACTTGACGTTGCGCAGAGAATAATTTTCACAAAATAGACAAAAGAAATGCGCTCAAAGGAGAAGGCAAAAGAAATTCAAGGTAGGACGTCGTCTCTCAGCTATCGAGAGTCTCGCTTGGATGAAGACGAGGAGCTGCGTCCGCCATCCCTCGTCTGTGGCTCCTCAGAAATAACGGTAACGGTGACCTCTGGAAACACCGTGACCTCTGTTGTAATCTCAATGGCATTCGGCTTTGGCGAGCTGACGCACGTCTGATTGTTGACCCTTTCGTCAAAGCTGCTCTTCTCCCTTGGTGATCGGGGCATATACGTGGGGCTGGGCAGAGCCGGATATTGGTGCAGCTCCTTGACTAGCTCGTCCTCGCTGTCGCTGCGTCCCATCGACCGCGTGATTCTCCTGGAATCGCGCTGCGCTCCTCCAGTTATTGTTGTTTGGTGGTTGGAGTAGGCGTTCGTACCAGTGAATCGGGGGTTTGCGTCACGGAGCTCGAAAACGCGCGAGCGGCGCTGGCTCCCATACGTTCCCTTGCGAGATGTATGGCCTAGGATTAGAACGCGGAGCGTTGGAAGGCAAGTTGCAATGATGGCGATAGCTGTCTCAATCATCGACACGGTGCAAGTGAGCATGGTCTCTTGGCGGTGCGAGTAGATAGCGCGGATAACTGTTCGTGTCAGTCAAAAAGTACGCACACTCTTTGATGTTTAACGACTTACTGCTGACAATAACAACGACGAAGCCGAGGGCGAAAATGCTGGCAACACCAAGTTTTTGTTTCAAAGGGAGATTGAGCTTCATCACCATTGAAATCGGAAGGCAAATTATCAAAACATCAGTTGTGATGTTGACTAGACAATGAATGTCAGTAACTTCAGGCAAGTTACAGTCAACAAGAGATGCTTACAGGTAATGGTGATCCAGTAGTTGATTGTCGCCGCGCTGGCCGGACACGCTCTGCTGGGGTCTTGACTCCAGGTACGGTCCAACGGATAGCATCGGAAAATGGTGTCAAAGAAGATTGCCAGCCATGACACCACGAGCCATATGAGAGTGGCGTTGTACAGCTTCTGCAAGTACTTGTACGTGTGACCCGCGAGCCTTTTGTAGAAGATGACCTGGAGGTAATATGAGCGAACGCCGGATCGCAACAACTTAGGCAACCGAATCACCTACCAGCCCGGCTTTGATCAGCCACAAAGAAAGCGTGTAGAAGATGGAACCCGGATAGATCAGCTGCGAGACTCCTGTTAGCTGTGATATCGAAGTTACTAGACTACCAGTCAACTCACCTTCATCATCTCAACGAAGTGCTCCGGCGTGACCTCTGCCATGTTTTTCAGGCCTAGGAAGATGTCAACGATCGAGTGAGCGCTGCTGGGTATAGCAGCTAGGCTTACCGATGTTCCACATTCTCTGTTGAATGGCCAAGTCGCCGACAAGACAACAGAAGGCGGCAGTGATGAGGTAGTCATCGAGGTAAAGACCGCCCATGTTGTCCCATCTCACCCAGAGCCTCGATACCAGGAAGAGGCCTGAGACTCCTGTACAGATGTACCATGATACCTGAACTGGTAGTTAGCAAGAAGCAGTTTCATAACGAGGCAATGGCAACGTACCACCTGGCCCGTCGTATCTTCAACCATTGTAGGTTGCAGGAATTAGGCAAGAGAGACCAAACTGAGAGAAAGGTGATGGATCGGCAAACCGTCTGCCTTTTAGTCGGCGTGGGCCGCGGTTAGACAAAAACCCCAGAAATATTGGGCGAGGATCTTGACGTGGGACGCATGCGGATCATGTTCACTTCAGATGATCAGCTGCGGTCTCATCACCGATCCCTGTGTCGCATCCAGGACGCGGACCACGCGGTCCTTCAGCTGATCCTACATGGGAGCCTCCGTTGGGGGAAAATTTGCGGATTGGCAGCTCCACCAGGCTGGCTGAGGGACAACCTCGGAGCGGGAGGAGCAAAAGGCTGAGTTCATGCGAGCGAATAGCGGAGTACGGCCGGCGATCCGGAATGCTAGTTCGCGGACTTTGCCCCTCGGTTGGGTTGTGATAGCGTAAACGCTCTGGCCTCCAGTGAGGCTTTGCCCTTAGGCGCAAGGCCGGACTGCTCCATGAAGGGCAATGGCGGCCGCAGGCATACGACACAGGAGCCGTTAGTAAAGGACTGGGCAGCACGGCGATCCGGACCGAATGCATGTGCTTAGATGCAGGCGAGCACCGACGGGGAGCACCCGCTGGCCACCATGATGTCGCGAGGCGATGGGTGAGCGGAACACCGAGCCTCACGGCGCGGCCGGTAGACTTCACGGCAGCGTTCAGGAGGCGGCGGCAGGCGTTATCCGGCACGGGTGTGGCGGGGACAAATGCAGGAGACAGACGAGTGAAGAGCTGAGGGCGCGTCAGCCCTACCGAGAATGGAAACGCGGCTTCGGAGCGGAAGGTCGGGAGACCGGGAGCCACCAGCGCGGGCTTGGGTCGCACCTTCTTCAATTGCAAACTTTAGCTCGCCGGCCAGCTTCCGCTCCCGTCGCCGCCATCTCGACACGGCGCCCCAGCGGCGGTGCCGCACCTATTCACAGCCTCCGTCCGCCTCCGGTCTGCCCACGCCTGCGCTGCTGACGCCTGCGCTGCTGCCGCCCGCGCTGCCACCGCCCGGCTTGCCAAGCTTCTCCAAGCGACGCCGATCAGCCTGCTGCGCGTGGCCAGCCAGCCAGCCGAGCCTCGCTAGCTTCCAACGTTTTGCCGACGTCCTGTGCACGCGCGGTGCCTGAATCGCTGCAGTCGTCATCTCCTGCGGGCATTAATTCCACCCTGCCCCGCGAGCCGTCCGCGGCCTCGGCCCAAGGCGAGGCGAGGGGGCGTCTCGTGCGTTATATGGCGTGAGTCGTCCGATCTGGCTGCTTTCCAGTCCCTGTGAGATTAGCGGGCAGCGTCCGGGCTTCCAGAAGGCACTTGCATCCAAGTCCCGTCCACCCCTCCTTCGGCAAACATCTCTCTCGCCCCACCCCGCCAGGACTTCCAATAATCACCTCCGCCCCGTTGCATTCCTCCTTCGCGGGAAGTCCCGCGCTAATATGCTTTCTCGTAGCGCCTCGCCGGGCTCGAACGGCCGTGGCGTGCCATGAACTGTGAAAAGATCGAGGCCCCTAACACTCTCTCTTCTCTCGCCGCCCGTGTCCGCTCGTTATATTTCTTACGCTCTGTCGTTTCATACCCGACTAGGTTGTGATTGACCTTCGTCGATTCATTCGTTCGCCAATCGACAGAGCTCTCGTTGCTTCCAACCAACCATGGGCTTCTTCGACGCTTTCATCGACGCCGCTACCTGCGCCGTCCTGGCCACTTCGGCCATCGTCCATGGCAAGGCCGGGACCACCTGCGACGGTGTCCCTGCTGCCCTGACCTCCTCTGGTATTGTCACCGGCTTCACTGAGAACGGCACTGGCAACCACGTCTTTCTGGGCATCCCTTTTGCCGACTCCACCGCCGGCGGAAACAGGTGGAAGCCCCCCGTTTCTCCTGCAAAGACATGGGGCATCCTCAACGCTACTGAATACGGATCGACATGCGCTCAGGCCGGCATCAGCAGCAGCCTTGCCGCTCAGGGTGAGGATTGCTTGAACCTCAACATTTGGACCCCCGCTAAGGGCACCAACCTTCCTGTAAGCATCCATAGTCCCCGACCCCGCATGCTGCATTCAGTAACTTGTGGCGGCCATCACTAACGGCACTGCAGGTCTTCGTTTACATTTACGGAGGTGCTATGGTCACTGGCGGCTCCAGCAACCCGCAATGGCAAGGTAGCAACTTTGCTTCCAAGGACGTCATCTACGTCAACTTCAACTATCGCGAGTCGATCTTCGGTGCCCCTAACTCGGCTGAGCTGTCCGGCACTTCGCAGAACTTCAACATTCTCGACGTTGAAGCTGCCTTGGAATGGGTCCACCGCAACATTGCAGGTAGTTTCATCGTTCAAAACAAGCCCCTGCCAGTTTGCTAATTGGAGTCTGCAGGCTTCGGCGGCGACAAGAACCGCATTGTCTTGGGCGGACATTCCTCCGGATCCGTCATGGTAGACCACTACCTGTGGAACCACCCCAACACATGGCTTTCCGGCGCCATTGAGATGTCAGCGAACGCTGAGTCAGGCCCGGGCTACGCTACCGAGAACGTTGGCCTTGAGGCGGTCATGGCCGATGTCGCTAACTCTACTGGCAAGACGCTCAGTACGCTGAACGACCTGCGCCACGTTAGCGCCTATGATATCGAAACCTCCAAATTCAACTCCACCTACAACACGTGGTTTGCGCCAATTGTCGACAACATTACCCGGTTCAGCGACTATCCCGGCCGTTTTGCTGCCGGCCACTACCCCAAGGATCTGCCTCTCATTGTCGGCAACTCTGATCAGGAGGGCAAGATCTTCTCTCTTGTTTACTCGGCTGAAAACTCGGACTTCAGTTCTTGGATCAACACCTTTGATGCCGATCTTGCGCACATTGCGGATGAGGACCTCTTGGCTAGCTACAATGAGTCTGACTATGAGTCCGTCTCGCTCATGAGCGGTGCCAGCTATGGTGATGCCCGCTTTTTCTGCCCGACTGATTACCTGCTCGATGTCCGCGCCTCCGAGCAACCCACCTGGATCTACCGCTGGTTTGGCAACTATAGCAACGTGATCGGTGTTGATGGAATGGGCTCCTCTCACGGATCCGAGGTCCCCTTCTTCCACGGTGGCAACCAGTGTTTCGAGGCCCTCGACAATGTCACTGACGAGCAGCAAGCTCTTGCTGACTGGATGAACGATTGGTTTGTCGCTTGGATTAAGAACCCCGCTGCTGGCCCTGGATGGGACAAAGCCACTCCGATAAGTGGACCTCTTGCCAAGGTTGGCGTCCCTGGAAACGAGACTGAAGTGATCATCGGCGATACCAGCGAGTACAACTCCCGCTGCCAGAGTGTAAGTTATCACAGTCTACCATGTCGTCCATTTCCGTTTTCTGAGTTTTCATCGGTGCCTCTCGCCGACATCGGCGAGATGATTGCCTTCGGACATGTTCCCACATTTTGCCTCAAGAATTCATAGACTGACAAAACTTTTTTCATGCAGCTCTACAAGCCGAACTTCCCCAAGTACCCCGTTGTCCAGGATCCGACGAAGCTCTGAACTAAGCCACAGGCTTGTCTCACAGTTATTTCCTATCTCTATTGTTGATACCATTCGATGACTATTCCCGGCGATTTGTAAATAAGTGCCAGTCGCCATGGCATATACCACTTTATCATGTCCTTCTTGTACCAACCACCAACAGTATGCACATTTACTCGGGCCGCATCGCCTAAGGGGAGAAAGCGCGATGTCATTTAATGTTTGTTGTATGATGCTTAGAATCTCTTTCATTTCGCAATGGGTTTCCACGTTATGACAAACTGTATCATCTCGATCATCAGGTTCACAAAAGTTTAGATTTCATCCAGGTGGGGCGGGACAGGGAAAAATGTCTGCAGGACGCATATGGTCTAATGCAAAGAACTTCCGCAGCTCGCCGAATCTTTCCTATATGTTAAGGTTGTATCTGTGCGCTTACCACTGCAACGGAGATCGACATTTGGTCTTTGACAAGCATCTTAATAGCGCCTCCGCACTCGGCCGCGGACATATCGCGGCATCGATTTAGCTTGTGGATACCTGACCCGGAATGTGGAGCCGCAACGCGTATACACAGTACGCCTCGTGGACAACAGGCATTCCATATAACCTTGTTTCAACGGACTGATATCTCACTGCATGTAAAGGATCAACCCTTTTGAGGAAACAAGGACGGCCATAACGTTCTGCAAAGCCTTTCATCGGTATGTATATATGTATGTACAAGGTCTCGGCTTCAATTCATTTACATCAGAAAATTAACAGCAATCGCACAACTATCTCACACCACGTTAGACATGCTCACGCAAGATAGCTGTGGGCAAGCAGGTTAGGAAATCCAAACCAAGTCTTCCATCTGAAGAACAGCGTATCTGATGCGGAATCCACTTCTGAACCCTTTTCAACCATCTCCGTTTAAGCAGGGCCCTGCAGGATGAGGCTGCTGATGGTGCAAGTGACGACGTTACCGGAAACGCTGGCCTTAACACCCGAGATGGAGAATTTGGCCGCACTGTTGTAGTTCTCGGGTGAGTTGTCGCACCAGGAGCTGTCGGTGCCGTCGGCAGTCTGTTTAGGTTTCCAGAGTCAGTTTTGCTCCTTCGGCTCTTCGTCCGGCGACGCCTAAACGAAAAAGAGGCAGTGATGGATATGGAGGGGGAAACTTACGATGACGATGTTCTTGAACTCAAGGGGGCCGAAGTCCCAAGCGACATCGGTGAGCTCAATGGCGAAGAGCACTTGGTTGAAGGACTTGCTCGCTGTATCAAAGGTCAGTCTCGTGTTTCTAATGAATTTATTTCTCTTTTTTTCTTTTTTCGATTGTGCTCATTTTCGGTTTGCCCTTCCTCAATAATCACCGTGATGTCACTTCTCCCACAGAAAAACACGTTCATCCTCCATTCCGACCGCAGACTTTCTCCTCATTCATTTCGAGATTCCCATGAGCTCTTCAGGAGGAAAACCGTGGAAGGGAAAGAGGAGCACTTAAGAAAAAGGGAACCTACACAGCGCAAAGTTATCCGTCTTCTGCGTGCCGGTGCTCTCATGCGTCGTCGTCGACACCCAGTTGTCGCCCTGCAGCACGTTCTCGAACTTGATCGTCTCGCCCTCGTACGTGTTGAAGCCGCCGCCCCACGGCAGGCTCGGGTTGGAGCAGCACCAGCCGCTGCCGAACCACCACGTGCCCGAGCGGCCGTCCAGCACGTTCTGGTACACGCCGCTGTTGTCGGTCGGCTGCAGGCCCGGCCAGAGGTAGTACACGCTCGCGCTGGGGAGCGTCGGCACGACCATCTCGCCCGAGAGCTCGGTGAACTTCTGGCCCGACGCCGAGTAGTAGCGCAGGAAGTACCAGGTCGCCGCTTGCGTGGGGAGCGCGAGCGTGCTCATGGCGGCGAGGGTGGAGAGGAGTTGGAACTTCATGGTGATGGCGATGGCTTTGCTGGATTGCTTGCTAACGAGGGAAAGGTAGGGGAAAGAAAGGGAGGGAAAGCGAACACGCGAGAGGCCAATGGTAGATTCCTTATATACCAGCAACGGCTATGAAACGAGCTCCTGATGGCCCCGAAACGGGGACAACCGAGCGAAACGCAGGCGGGAAGGTAGATCAGGAAATATATTGATTCAAGATCTGGACAAAGTATAGCATCGCTGAGTGGACTGCGCAATCTCGAAGATGAAAGTCCCACCAATGAGCGTTCTGCTCGCGTTCGCTGCTTGGAGGCTGTTTCTATTCCGGTAGGAGCGAGCACGATGAGGCGTTTCGGAAGACCCTGGCGAGCACCAAAGAAGGAAGCCTTGTGCACCCCTTGCAAGGGTTGCAGAGCTATAGCATATCGTTCAGCAAGCGAGGCCGTTCGGGCCGTGGGTGCCTGATGTGGAAGGTGAGTGAAACATGGGTCTATTTCTTAGGCCAAGCGAGGCTTTTGTCATGATCGTTCGACGCTCTTGTTCCCGTTGTGGTAGGGAGCGGCATGCGCAAGCCACCGAAGCCGGGGCTGGATGTTTCGAATCGTTTCAGGCCTGCAAACACTACATCCTTCTGCTCGGCAAAAGAATCAATAAGCCATGGGCCGTGCAATAGACTCAGTTTGTTGTGATAATGAACTAGTTGCATATTTTTCCTCCGAGTCCCTGTTATATTCTAGGCTGCTATGCTTTCAAAGGGCTCTAAGATAGAGAGGTGGCGGAGCATCTGCCTGATTGCTCGAGCGGGCCGACGATGCGAGCAGGAGTCGTATCCGAGCACTAGCGGTGTGCACGAAGAGCACGCTTGTTCTATTGTATCCCTGTACTTGGAGAAGTGCCTGCCGATGCATTTAAGCGTTTGCTGTTATACTCATTGCCGTTAAGAACCCTGCCGGCGATGATGGGAGGAAACACCGAGATTGCCGGCGCCGTCACCGAAGTCGTCAGGGACGAGAGGCCATGGGAACAGAGCATATTCAAAGCGTTAGAAGATCGTGAAACACTCAATTGACAAGAGAACAAGGCCTGCGCTTGAGTAGATGGTATGTAGTCGTCTACATTATTCAAGCAGCCTGTGGCGCCGATGCCGAGGCCGGCTTGCAGATCAGTGGCGCCCTGGTACAATATAGCAAAGTACGAAGCAATATAATCACTAAGCGTAAGTAGGTGGAAATGAGCCCGAACCGAAAAAGATTAAGCTTATGTTGACTTCGTCGCTCTACGTGTGTATGAATGATTGCCAACAATTCAGTCAGCTCCAAAGTCAGAATATGAGCCGCACCAGTCCACATCTAGCTTACATGCGTTGACGGACCGCAGCCTCGCAGCCTCATTAGGCGGCTCAGTTGCTCAGCTATCAATGCCTTGAAATAAAAATACTGGGAAGAGCGAAAGTTTAGCATGGACTTTCGTGATCCTTTGATTGGAGAAACTACAGTCGAATTCGCGGATGGAGGTAATCATCGTAGGTCTATCACCGACTAGTGCTGGTGACAATTCTGGAGCCGAAGTAGCGTTGAGTCATCCTTGGGCTAGGATGAAAGCACCCGTTTACACTCCAGTTGAGACCAACATGGAAGACAGCGAGCTGTTGTTCGTCTTGCCCCACAACCATGCAAAACTTGCCACATCATGCTGGGAAAGACATTGAGTCATCCTGGCGACCAGACAAGGTTGGAGATGCAGCAAGTGACCATGTGCAGTGAGTACTGAGAATGTGACATGTTGACTGAAGGAGGTGCGCTGCAAGCCAAAAATCAAGAAAAAGAGCTGGGACTATGGGCCAGTAGCACCAGAGTTTGGCCCAGCCGCAACATTTAGATGAAACGCATGATGAAGATGCATCTCAGGGATCATGATACCAAAAATGGAAAAGTGGCAGGTAAATTGAAAATGCAAATGGTCATCCGCAACCTGGCTTACCTGTTATTGCGCCCCTCTGTTTACAATACACGTCATGCGGAGTGATCCACTCCATCTCCACAAAATCGTACGACCGGCTTTCGGCAAGGAGCCGGAAGATCGTCAGGTTCCCGAAAAGGATATGCTGGAGGTGTCGGTGCGTGCCGCCAGTTTAGCCCCCTAGATCACTAATGTGTACATAGGTATGCAAATTGGCGCAAGTGTGGCGCCATCTCTATTCTAGGGGCTGTGGGGCTCTGCGATCTTTCTATGCTCTAGAACTTCCAGTCGTCATTGTGGAGAAAGACAATGGTATGCGTTGTCTCTTGGGCATGGATAACAGGGAGAAATCTCTCCAGGCAACTCTCCCCAGCCACTTCCGTGCTCTTGTTGGTTCGTATTCTACGTGATGTGGCAGGATCTCGTCTGTTATAATAAGGCGGAAAAAATGGGCCACACATTCTGGAAAACGGGGCATGGCTCAACCTTGCCAATGATAGACGGGAGCATAAGGCGATGATGCATCGGAGTATTTTTCCAGTGGGTCTTGTCGCCTTGCAGGGAGCATCGTGGCCTTCTCGGACAGCGGGCGGGAAACAGGAAGGCGGATCTGGTCTCGACTCTCGCCCGGCATGCTTGTCTTTGATTGGAGTCGCTGCGCCGAGGCAGGCTCCGCACCGGGATAAGCTGTGGAGCTGGTAATGCGGAAAGCATCAGTCTGGGATAAGGGCAGATCAGCGCCGCCCAAAGTGATCGAATTCGGATCAACAGACGGTGCAGGACGCCAATGCAGTAATGATTGGGACAGGAAAAGTGCCAGACGGTGCATTGATAACACCCTTGTCAGCGAGCTTACCTTATTCCGCCGCTCTCTTGCGTGGATTGGCGGGAGCCGCGCCCTGCTCAGGGCTCAACATACCGCGCCGTGCCGCTTCCGAAGACGTCGATGAAGCGGAGGCAGATCCGTTTAGCGCTCTGCTTTGGCCAGAGCTCAAGCGTCGCCGTCTCGAAGGTCCCGCATCAAGCTCGGTGGGGGGTGGTCCGGGTCGCGTCGTGGGCTCGTCCGATGCAAAGACGTCAGCCGGCCGCTCGCCGCGCTTGATGCGAGCAACCATATTGTCGGGGTCCTTCATGAATTTTTCCAGGTTGTTGAGGAGGATGGTCTGCTCGAGTGGATGCAGCTGGCCGCCAAGCCATTCCAGATGCTCCATTGCGCGTTCCGACTGCGTCCGCCGGTCAGCAGCTGCTGCATGCTCGGTGCTCGTGGAATCCGCCATGGCGCGGCTGATGTCGAAAGGGAGGGCGCAAGGAACGCGGTGAATCGCGAGGGAGAAGCTGCGGGAGGCAGCATGGGAAATGGGCCACGGCATGTGTAGGCCGGGTCGGATCGGAGCTGGCGCTGCCCCTCGGCGTGACATCAGCGTCGGCAATTGACGAGGTAGCTGCGTGCAAAGCTTCGACACCCGCCGAGTCAAACTTCCCCTCATCGCCGCCAGGATGAATGCCTTTCCGCGCAACTCGATTCGCAGCTTCCTCGTCCACGCGAAGAGCGCTCTGCGCACTGCAATCGCCAATCGTGAGCGTGTCACCTTTGTTATCGGCAATGAATCGGCTGGTACGCGCCTGGCGCCCGTCCCGTATTCGTGCGCGTCGAGCCCCGGTAACGCCTTGCAGACCTCGACTCTTTGACCTGCTCGCTTCTCTATGCCTACGTCCGCAGCCAGCGCCCGCCACCCAACGCCTTCACACCGCTCTACATTCCCGTCGTCAACATCCCCGCCGCCGACATCAGCATCCGACCCGAGTTCCTCGACCTGCTCCCCCACGCCAACCTACAGCCGCAGCACCTCATCACTCTCGACGACCTTCCGTCTCTGGAGGCGATTGGGCAGGCGTTGCCGCCGGAAAACATAAAGTGGATTCTGGTTGACCACAATGCGCTGCAAGGCATTCTGGGGAAGGTGTACGGGGGGCGCGTCGGCGGAGTTATAGATCACCACGAGGACGAACACAAGGTCCCAGAAGACACCGCTGACGAGCCTCGAGTCATATCAAAATCAGGAAGTTGCTCGAGTCTGGTGGCGGAGTTCGTCCGACCCGCATGGGATGCCTTATCTTCTGTGTCAGTGTCGTCCGGGGCTGCTCATGGACAGGCCGACGAGGCTGCCAACGATGCGGTCCAGGTCCGCCTGTGGGACGCGCAGGCCGCGCAGCTCGCGTTGGCCAGCATCCTGATAGACACCACGAATCTGACGTCCAAGGACAAAACCACCGAGCATGACGTGGCCGCGTCCGGGTACTTGGAAGCCAAGGTCATGCTGTGTGACAGGACAAACCCGGAATTCAACAGGGACAAATTCTACGACGAGATCAACCGCGCGAAGCAGGACATCGGCCGATTGGCGCTAACTGACATCCTGCGCAAGGACTACAAGCAGTGGAACGAAGGCGGGGTCAAGCTCGGCATTAGCTCTGTCGTCAAGCCGCTCGACTTCCTGCAAGCAAAGGCTAAACAGGAAAAGCACGCCAACTTGTCTTTCTGCGACGCCCTCGGGGAATTCGCCAAGCAGAGGGAGCTGGACATGTATGCGATCATGACAGCATTCACCAACGACGACGGCGAGTTCTGCAGGCAGCTGCTGCTCTGGGGCATATCAGATCGCGCGGTGGCGCAGGCTCGTGCGTTTGCCGAATCTGCAGCTGAAGAGTTGGGCCTGCAAGAGCTGGAGGGCGAGTTCCATGTCCCCGGCCACCATGCGGGATGGAAAAAGGCGTGGCGGCAACGGAACATTGCCGCCAGCCGCAAGCAGGTTGCACCGCTGCTGAGGGAAAAGATGAGGTGACTGCACTACTGCCCCGCCAATGACGCGGGGCTGAAAAAAAGGAGGCTAAGCGCCAGCAAGCGACTTCGGATGAGGCTCTGAGGTGAGTTTTTGGTCGTGGCGCCAGCGGAGGCAGGGTTACATCGTGGCCCATTCGGGTAATTGCGGAGTGACCTAAAAGATGCTCCGCAGACACGTGTATCCGTTGACGACCTCAATCCACAATTAGCCCTAACGTTCACCGATATACATGCGAAGCGCGAGCTTCGCAGCGCAGGAGTTGCTTCCTTCATTCGCAATCAATTGCATGATTCAGACAGACATGAGCAGCTTCGCCGGTTCCGTATGCCGTCATTGGGTGCTATTTTCGTTGGTTTCAGTGAGCCGCAGCGCCGGCCTCCTGTCCGATGCTGAGCATCTCCACGATCGAGATTATCGTCCTGGTGGGAAAGCGTGAATGGCCGGCCAACAGTCTCACCACGACATGACGGCGTCTGCTAGAGTCCTCCGGCGTACCCATCCGGCTCCACCTGGATGAGTTGGTTGTAGGTCTATGGACGACCTAGCCGCGCGGCGAAGTGACACGGATTCAGGTGATGTCGCGTGTACTGACAACAGACGGCAGCCCCGCGCAAGTAGCGGGGGCGAGAGAGGGTCCTCAGCACGGTTGCGACAATCTTGGGCTTCTGTTAAGCGCCCGGAACATTCGTAAGGCTTCGATACCGCATCTCGGACAGATTGTACGTGCGGTGGAAGTCGGCGCCGAAGATGATTTTCACACGGCACAGCAAGATCAGCAGTTCTAATCCAGATCACGTTTGGTCGGACGCGGTTGGGTACCTACTCCAAGGTGCCGGAGCGTTGCCCAAGCAACATTGGGTATCCATGAAGGTCGAACAAAACTTATGCAAACTGCAGCGCCAGCTGTCGCGAAGAGCCAAAACCAAAGCGCGGCTTGGCGCGGGCGACTGAGGCTGGGGAGCGCAGGACGCTTCCCTGCGGCTATCTGCATGCCACACGTTGCATTTTCCTCTCCAACCACCTCCAACAGTCACGAGAATGGGCCGGGTGTTTGCCCTCATCTCCGGCTGCAGCGGGCGTCGCAGAACGCCGCCTATAGCAGCGCGGTGGTTAAATGAATCCACTCGCGGCGGGCGTCGGGGGCTATGCTTCAGGCGCATAAAATCTGAGTCAAGGCGGCAGCCAGCCATAGCACGACAGCGCTCGCCTGCGCGTAGTTGCATAGTGAAGAACAGGGCATCGTCGCCACGGTTCAACGGTTCGCACGGCGGTCGACGACCGCACGGATCGCGTAGACGTCGGCTGCCTTGGCCGCGGGCGGCAGTCCCGTCGAAGCTCGAGGCCGGCGGAGCGCGACGGGCAGCAGTCATTGGAGAGGAGGCGTTCCCCGGCGTGGGCTGCAGAAGGCGAGAAGCGAGCGAGCAGCGCGACAGCCAGCATGCATTGACAGCGCATCAGGGCTCCGTGCAGCAGGGCGGTCCACTTGATCCACTGATTGACCGCAACGTCGATGGGCGAGCACGCTTCTTTGCGACAGGCAGGAGAGGCGCCGCGACCGCTGCTGGAAGTGCGGCCGCAGATGCGGTCAACCGCGGGCACTGGGCAGCAGCTGCGCTGTTCGCGCGGCCGTTGGACTACGGCAGCTCCCAGCACACTAGAGGGCAGCGCAGCGACGGCTTCGGTCGACGGGTTTGGGCTGGCGGCTGGCAGGCGGGGGTTCCCAGCCGCCGCGCTGCGACGAGCATCACCACTGACTGGAGGGCCGGGCGCATCGTGACTTTCTGGTCGGGGCATGCACGAGGCTGAATAGAGGAAGCGCGTCAGGTGGCCCTCAGCGTCGCAGGCCCGCCAACTCATCGTCTGCCGCGGTGAGCCCAATCAGCGTGCGCCGCCCGCGGCGGGCTGCCAGGATGTCGGCCGGGTTCATCGATGGAGGACGGGCTGCACGTTCGGGCAGTCGCCACTGGCTGAGGTGTCGGCGGCCAATGTGCGCGCTCGCAACGCGCGAAATATCTGTCGCCGCTCCTGCTGCTCAGCGCTGTCAAGCCCGCCCGAGTCCAATCACCGCGCCGCCGTGGCGCCCCTGAACGAGCGCCGCCCGTATCGATAACGACCGCTGCCATCACCGCCCAGCGCCAGTGCCAGTGCTCACGGCTGCCACTTCACTCGCGCTAGACGCTCCATGCAGCGTGCCCGGAGGCTGCCAGTGCTTGCCCAGTGCCCGCCCAGTGCCAGTGCCCCCGACGCCTCCTCCAAGCACACAGGTCCGACCTCGAGCGCGCCGCACGTCTCGAGCCTCGACTTGCGCGCCTCCCCATGGCGCGATGATCAGACGCAACCAGAACTCTTCCTCGCCGTCGGCGCCGGCCCATTCGTCTCCGCGTACGTTCGTTCCTGCGCCGCTTCCCCCGGCTGCCCGTAGCGTCGAGAGCTCTGGCCTCTGTATGATGTGCTGGCATCCGCTGACAGGAAGCCTATACAGCCGTGTCACCTACTGTCACCCAGGTCTCTTCTAGGAGCCCTACGCCGTCCGCCCCCGAAATCCATGACCCTCCCCGCGACGCCGCGCGCCGGTCCCCCAGCCCGCACAGGTCGCCCACCCCGTCCGACCAAGCCTCGAAGATGGGCAGCCGGCTGGCGCAGACCTCGACTCATGACCCCGACCAGCAACAGCAACAACAACAACAACACCATGAGAAGCCCGCCCCCGCGCAGCCCCGGCCGCAAATGCCCATCTCCGTCTCTGCCCCCGCTGGCCGCCTCCCGCGTCTGCTCCCCGCCGACGTCTCGCAGTATTCCGAGCCTACATTCCATCCCGATATAGTCTCGACCTCCTCGACCTCGCTCGCCGAGCTGGCCCACCTCATTCGCCTACAGAGCTACCAGGAACAACGCCGCTGCCATGCCCGCGTGCGCCTGCACCGCTCGCTGGTGGCCAACGCCCTCTCCGCGCGGCTGGTTCATTGCGGAGAGCTGGTACACCGCACGCTGGTCGACCACTTCCGGTCCGACGACAAGAAGGGCTTTGCCCAGCTGTACAATGCGCTCCACGATGTGCGCAATTCGTGCGACGCGACCCGGCGCTATGCGCTGCTGGAACCCGATCTGGAGTTTGGGAAGACCAAAACCCTGAAAAATGAGCGCGTTAATTCTTTTTCTACTTTTATGCATGAGATACCCACCAAAACCCGGGATGATCTGTTGGAGTTTCTTTCCGAGTTGCGCACTAACCCAGACTTTCTTGCTACCCGTATCACCAGTCTTTCGCAGCAGGAGCTGGCCTCGTTGACCACCTTCCGCCAGGCCCTGGATCCTATAGATTCCGTCATGGCGTTACAGGCCAGGGGCAAACCCGTCCCCAGTTCCCAGAAGTCTCAGGTTTTGTCTGGCTCCACCGCAGTAGAACGTCTACTGTCTTTTCAACGCCATGATCCCCTTTCCGCTCTCATCTACACCATCTTTGCCAACTCTTCTGGCCCGGACTCTACCGAGGATCTCCGCCGGACGGATATTTGGTCCACCACCTGTGCCAGGCTCATCACTGAGGGGAAGCCAGGCAGTGACAAGTTCATCAAGAGCGTCCTGGATGCCTGGGCCGGGATGCGGGAATGGCCAGGAAAGACCAATCTGGAACTCTACCTCATGGAGGTCCTACAGGATGGCCAATTCCTTCTTGAGAAGACTGAGGATGCATCCAGGCAAAGAGGCCAGCCCGAGGCTCGGAACACCAAGGATACGATTGCCGCGGATGAGTTCTACGATCGATCTGTCCTGAGGTTGTTCGAAGTCATCGATGATGAGCCAAGCGCCGGAGGCATTCCTGAAGGCATTCTAGAGATAGGTACGGCAATCCTGAAGAAACTTGAGGACTCACGGAAGCATCGCACTGCCGCACAAACCTTTATCGTCTCGAGATGGTTCTTTTCGACGTATCTTCTCAACGCTATAATTCACCCAGAAGTAAGATCTCCTTCGTATCTCGCAGGAGAAGGTTTACTTACAAGATACAGAGCCAAGGCATCATGACAGGTCACCACATCACGGAGCATGCGCGGCAAAAGATCCTAAAGGAGATTGCCATCCGGGCGCAGAAGCAGGTCCTGGACATGACCTACAATTGGTAGGATCCTCATTTTTTTCTCTTAGAACCAAGGCGCACCATGCTCATGATTAAATTCAGGAAACAAGCCGTCCCCATCCTACCAGAAATCCGCCACCACATCGACAACATCATGAACAGGTTCAAGACTCGTGGTCAACACAAGCCCGTTCTTCTTCCTGCCAAGGCAATCACTTCTCCTCGTGAGACTGTAGAGGTTCAGCCCTTTGTTGTCATCTGTCCCTCCGATATTGTCACCATTGTCAACAGCCTGTATCCTGAGAGACGACCATCGTCCAGCCACACCGAAGATGGCCATCACCGTGGCCTAGCGTCCGGGGCTTCATCTATCTCTGGTGTTTCCTTGCCTTTCCGTAACTCATCGCTTGGAGATGCGAGCTCCATCTTGAGCCAAAGCGCAGCATCCTCCATGACCAGCGATACCACGTCAAGGGAGCCGCTTCTTGAGCCACATCTTGGGCCCGTCGATAGCCACCATCCTCTTGCCACAGGTAATGGCTATCCGGAGACCGAGCACAAGGTGGAGCCCACTGAGGAATACGGCCATAAAATCAGGATGACTTGCTCGGAACTGACCCGCATTCTTAACGCCACAGGCTCTTGCCATCCGTGTGCTGAGAAGTGGGCCGTCCTCTACGTTTCCTCGGACGGCAAGGAGCTCAGGACTCGCATGCGCAAAGACACCGAGACTGACGACGAGCCTGATGAGGATTCTACCGAGAGCGAAAGCGAGGATGAAGGCCTCGGCGACAGGATGGAGCTGGAGAACGATTACCATGCAATCAAGATGGCCATCATCAAGCTGGTCGAAGAGTACGAGATCCCGAAGGAGCTCGCTCCTGAGAGCGAGTCCAAGGGATTCAGCAATCGGGCGTCCGCTCTTCGCCGTGAGGCACGGCCGTCTGGCCCCAACAGAGCATCGTCAGCGCCCCTTGGTGACAAGAACCCGTATCACAGCACCAGCCAAAGCCAACTGTCGACCATGTTTGCCAACCAGAGAGGGACTCCTCCATCAAGGATGAGGCTATCTCACGGTCGCAACAACTCGAACGCAGATCTGAAAGATCCCATGAGCGAGAAACCTTCGGTCCTCGTCACGATGCTCGAGGCTGCCATGAACCAATGTCAAGCCCGCTCGGATTTCGTCAACGCGCATCTTTACTTCAAGACACTTCAGCAGCTGCGGAAGATCCAATCTGCGTCTCTTACACGCAATGGGTACGCTGCACTGCTGAATTACTTTGGCCGAGGCCCACGGGAGTCGGTCGCCAAGTCAAGTAGTGCCATTGAGGAGTTCGAGGCCTGGTTTGTGTGGCTCAAGCAGTCCCAGGAAAGGCATGATGAGGCCATCGAGGACATGATGAATGGCATGAAGTCCCTGAGAGACAAGATGTGGTACATCACTGATGTGCGCAATTCAGCTGGCTACGAGGAAGCCAAGAATGTTGCGCTGGCATTGAAGATCATGGGTCAGCCGACCAAGACCCTAGATGGCAAGCCAATCCAGACCCACCGCCCACGCAATCCCTCCAAGGTCGCCAACAATTTCCTCTTGAAGACGGAAGCGCAGGTTCTCGACCTAATGGCCGCCCCGTCTGACCATGGTGGGCCCAATAAGCTGGCTGACGAACAGTCAGACATGACGCTGCGTTGGCTCAAGCAGTATGCAATTGAGAGTTCGTTCTGCAAAGGTGAGGAGCGGATACATCGCTTCTGTCTGGAGATCGACAAGTGCGTCAACAAGCTCGTCGGTGATGGCATTCTCGATGGGCCTGTCCTTTGGTCCAGCGAGCTGTACCGTCGGGACAAGGAGGTTCTAGACACTGGTCGCCAGAAAGGTGATTTGTACCTGACTGGCGTCGGCACTCTGAGCATTGCCGGTGATGAAGAGTATGAGTCGCACCCAGGCAAGTCGAGTCTACGCAGCCTCGATTTTGCGCAACGTGCGAGCAACAGCAGCCTGCGCTCTGTGCATCGCAACGGCTCTCAACAGAGCTTTGATTCCGGTAAGTGGAGCGGATCGAGACCCCTCGATCTTATGGACTCCCAGGACTACTTCGGCGGCTCCAGCCCGGTCCTGTCCATTGATTCCTCCAATACGTTTTGGTCGCCTTTCCAGACTCAGACTGCGACGTCGCCCACGAGCGCTACCAGCATTCGTCCAGGTTCTTCCCGTGGCACGGTTATGCTGAAGCAGTCGGCGACCGTGAACGAGGACAAGCGTCGGTTCCTGCTGGACCTGAAACAGACTTTGACAGGCTTAATCCTCAGCGATCTGGGGACCATTGTTTTCAGCAACGGTAGTGAGACAGATTCATGGTTCTCTGGTGAACTTGGCGAGGAGTGCCTCGTCCGCAAGGAGGAAGAAGAGAAGCGTCGCAAGCGCGCTGCCCGTAAGAAGAGCATGAGGAACCTCCGAAGCGCAGCGAAGGAGCAGCGTGGTGGTCCCGGCTCAGAAAACCAGTCCTCTACCGAGCACTCCAGCTCAGGTACTGATGCCACTGCCCGTTCGGCAGGCATCTCCGCCAAGAAGGCCGGCCTTCTCGAGTTTCCCTTCAACTCTGCTTTCCGTCGCCTTTTGCACAAGTTCGCCACTCACCCTAACCCTTTCTCGAAGCTTCATGCGCTGTATGAGCTTGAGTTGTTGATCATCGCCTCGCTCAGCAGCCGCACCGGCCGGCACTACAGCCGCAGAGAGACGCTGCCCACCGTGCCGCAGTCCCCGACTCTGGGATCTGTGCCTGAGTTCAGCTCTCGCGAGGCTACCGCTAATCACGTTCAGGCTCAGAACTTGGAAGAAGCCATTGCCAATTGCGAAGGTAGACGCTCGCACTCCATGATGAACGGCCAAGAGGCTTCGGCTGCGCCATCTTTCCGCAACGGTGCTCGTTCACCAACTGGGCCACCCAGCACCGACATGATAGTCGATGTGCTCACTGGGTTGTTCCGTGACGCCAACATCCGCCCCAAGACGCTCTTCCGCGACTTGCAGTACATCGCATCCTTTGTGCCTGCACAGATGCTCGACAAGACTGCGCGCGGCAAGGCGTTCTGGGATGCTGGGCTCGCCGCGCTTGGTCTCAAGCAAGACATCTGCCGTATCATGGTGGAGATTGCGGACGACATTGTGGCGCTGAACACGCAGAATCGATCTGCGGCCCTGCAGCACGCTGCCAACAGCAGCAGCGGCGCGTCGGAGAAGGCTGGCATCACGAACGCCGCGGTCGCTCCGGCTCCGGACGACCCGCTGAACAAGTTCACCATGGAGGATGCAGCGCGCATGCTCATCATCACTGCCAAGGAAGGCGATGCGGTGGCTGAGCGCGAACTCGCCATCTTCTACCTGACGCATCCCGACCTGCTGCCACGCACGACGCTGCCTTTGACCAAGCCTACCGAGGTGTTCAAGGCAGAGCTGCTTCAGCGTGATCGCAAGCGGGAAGACCCTGCTCGTAGCGACCCCATCACCATGTGCGTTGCGCAGCACTGGATGGAGATGTCGAAGCGCGGCGGCGATCAGTTGGCTACCAAGTACCTCCGAGCTCGCGACGAGATGGAGAGGATCCCATAGATTCCTCGATTCCGGCCCCCCTGCAGCATGATGCTTCTCTCCCACGCATAGCGACGGATCGCATGTTTTCATCTTTGGCATACACCATTTATTCGCACATATACCAACCACCCAACAACAACAACCTTACATTCGACCTCTTCTCCATATTCGCACCATCTCATCAACACCCACCACACACTCCTCACACAGCAACAGACCGCACTCAACCCCTAGTAGCAGAGCCGCTTGTATATGTTCGCTTTAGACGCATTACGTTTTCTGGGTAAAACGGGATAGGAAAATCAAGGTGATGATGATGACGAATCCTTTTGGGGAAAAGGCTTTATTTATCTTTCGTCCCCCAAGGCAAAAGGGGGAACCGGTCGATGATGAAACTCGCCGGATAGCGATTGGGGCTGCGCGTGTTTGGGGCCATACATTGCTAATGCTCGTCCAGAAGAGTGTTGAAAGAGCTGGGTTTCTTTTCAACCCCCAGCAAGCAAAGCAAAGTCACATGGCGCGCAGCGTCTTTGCAAATTTTTATGCAGTGTTACGAGTCTTCTTGGTTAGGATGACAGAGACAGGGAGTGGAACACTTCCCTGAGGTCTTTTCTACATTCTTTGCGTGGTCGCATGGGAATTCTCCGACCAGCAAAGCAGCTCTTTATCGATTTTTAACAGCTATATACCTATTCCGTACAGTACGTAGTTTGCAATAGTAGTTCATCTTGAATAGTGTGTGCTCCTTTGGTGTCATTTTGTGAACGAGCTCCTTCGCTACAAGCGGCGTTCTTGGAGGCTTGTTACCTTTGAGCACTCATGGCTGAGCCGACAAGTTTGATGCCGGCTACACAGGGTGAGAATTTTTTGTAAGCAGTATACTGGTTTTTGTCACACATGATTATCAGCGCCAACAGTGAGGGCTTGAAGGCCTTGGAAGACCCACAAGACCTCGTGAATGTACCGCCTATCATTAATGGCTTTATATATCATACCGCGGCCATGACATTTATCTTAATATACACCGTTTTACCTGCAGGCTGGCAATTTTTAGAGTCAATATCACGTGACTGAACGACTTCACAGCACCCCAGTCGATATGACCCAGAGCCTTTCCGTCCCCACAACCCAAAAAAGTTCGCATTTCCACAACCCCCTTGGTCCAGCAACAGGAACGAGTTTGCTGCAAGCTTCTGAGATTCTTGGACCTTCTCCGCCACCAGGCACGCGGTGCTCGTTGCGTGGCCGATTTGGAAAGAAAATTTTTCGTTTTGGTCAAAAAATAAAAAATAAAAAGTCATCCAAGTCAACGCAAATCCTCCGATAATAAAAAAGAAGGGGAGAAAAGGAGAGAAAAAGGACTCCTCCCATCAAATCACATACACATATAACCGGAGGAGAAAAAAAAAAAGAAACAAAAAATGGGCCCAGAGGAACCACTCCCGCTTCCCCCCAACTTCGCGGGCGACGCCGAGGGCTACGTCGAAGCGCTGCTGCGGTTCGGCACGACGTCGACGGCGCTGCGCACGCTGTGCGGCGGGGTGCACATCCTCGACTTCTTCACGCGCGAGCCGGACCTGTACGGCTTGGTGCTGCCGGGCGAGTGGCGGGCGTGGTTCGCGCGCGACGACGTCGACGTCATGGGGGTGCTGGACCTGCTGATGCGGATGGATTTGGGCGTGTTTGATGAGGAGAGTGGTGCCATGGGGGATCCGGCGTGGGGCGAGAGGCCGCCCGCGTCGCTGCTGGCGTTCGTCAGGGAGGTGCGCGGGTTGCTGCTGAGGCGCGAGTGGGCGCCCGCGGCTGAGACGAAGGGCGTGAGGGGGAAGGGTGGGAAGGTGACGGGCTTGCCGCGGCACATCGCGCTCGGCATGAACGTCAAGAAGCAGCACGAGGTGCAGCACTTCGCCGCGTTCGTGGACCGGTTGACGGAGGATATCCGGCGGGAGAGGGGCGACGGGGCGGCCATCTCGCACATTGCGGATTTTGGCTCCGGGCAGAATTATTTGGGTAGGGCGTTGGCGAGTGAGCCGTATGGGAAGAACATCATCGGTATCGAGAGCCGGAAGAATAACATCGAGGGCGCGAAGGGGATCGATGTGTTGGCGGGGTTGGCGCCGAAGAAGGTGGTGTTGAGGAATAAGAAGGAATGGAGAAAAGAGAAGGAGGGTCCGCTCAAGAAGGGAAGGGGGAAGAAGCAGGAGGAGTGCGAAGACTGCGGAGATGCGCCAGAGGAGACGAATGCCGCTGAGACACCGGAACAGGTCGAAGAGGAGACGACGGCAGCAGCTCAACCCGAAGAAAAAGATCAGAAGCAAGAAGACGCCTTCGCAGGGTTCGCGCCAGAGGGAACCGCAGACTTCGTGCGGGAAGTCGAAAAGGAAACGTTCAACGGCATACCGAAGGGATCGAAGAAGGCCAAGCTTCACCTGCTAGAGGAGGGCAACGGCAGCATCCAATACGTCGAGCACCGACTCGAGGACGGCAACCTCGCGCACGTAATCCAGGAGATCGTGGACCCGTCCAAGGTCGGAGAGCAGAGCACCGAGGCCAAAGAAGATGTCAACCAGCCTTTCGTCACGACGACGCCGGCCGTGACGTCGAGCACGCGGGCGCAGGACCCGAACCTCATGGTCATCTCGCTGCACTCGTGCGGCAACCTGGTGCACCACGGGCTGCGCTCGCTGTCGCTCAACCCGGCCGTCAAGGCCGTGGCCATGATCGGTTGCTGCTACAACCTGATGACGGAGCGCCTGGGCCCGCCCTCGTACAAGCTGCCGCAGCTGCGGCCCAACCACCCGCGCCTCGAGGCCACGGCCAACGCCTTCGACCCGCACGGCTTCCCCATGTCCGATCGCTACGCCACCTACCCGGTACCAGGCACAGACGACGTCGGCGTGCGCCTCAACATCACCGCGCGCATGATGGCCGTGCAGGCGCCGCAGAACTGGGGGCCCGTCGACAGCGAGGCCTTCTTCACCCGCCACTTCTTCCGCGCTCTGCTGCAGCGTGTCTTCCTCGACCGCGGCGTCGTCGAGCCGCCGCCGAGCAACACTAACAGGCTCATGGAGAACGGCCGCACCGTTAGCGGCTCCGTCAGCCCAGCCGGCTGCAGCAGCGGCGGTGAGCCCATCGTCATCGGCTCGCTGAAGAAGAGCTGCTACAAGGACTTCGTCGCCTACGTGCGCGGCGCCCTGGCTAAGATAGAGGGCAACCCCGACCAGCCCGACCGCGCTGAGCAGGTGCGCGGGAAGATGAAGGGCATCACTGATGAAGAGATTGCTCGCTATGAGGTTGAGTACCGCGCGCGGAAGAAGGAACTGGCCGTCGTGTGGAGCTTGATGGCCTTCGCGGCGGGCGTTATCGAGGCCATGATCGTGGTGGACAGGTGGTTGTGGTTGAAGGAGCAGCCAGAGATTGAGAGGGCCTGGGTGGAGCCCGTGTTTGATTATGCGTTGAGTCCGAGGAATTTGGTTGTTGTTGGTCTGAAGAAGTAGACAGAGGATGGGAGAGAGTTCGGCATAAACAGGCATACACGATTAGACGGCTACTACACGGGGGAGCAATGGCACACACAGGAATCTATACCCAACAAACATCTTCACTTGCTATCCAAGTCAAGTGGCTCAGCGGTTCCCGCTCGCCTCTTCCGAAGCTTCCAGAGACCGAGCCTTCTGTTCGATTCCTGCAAGACCCAGCGCTGATGCTTAGTGAACAGTTACTCGCGTTATCCAAAACTCAACAAAACTCAACCGACAACCACTTCGAGAAGACCCTACGTCACCTGACCGAGCATTCTCCCAGAAGCCACTGACAATGTGGAGCCTTACACGCTAGCTAGCTCACACTCAGGCACGCCTCTTGGCGTTGCCAGCGAATAGGGTTCTTTACTCCGTGACAAAAGTACACAAAGATTCCCCTTTACTCCTCTTGGGCTCCGTCCACTGACGGGTCTTGCTATCCCACGTAAGTAAATCATCTCATTACTCGGTCTCTGGAAGCTTTCTTTTTTTGGTGTACTATCTAATAATCTCTAAGCACCGATTCTTTTATACTAAGACCAGAGAGGTGGTTTCTGCTTACAACACTATTTCTTATTGTAGAGGATTATTCTTACCATTTATTTTCGTAAATGTGTAGATCTATTCTTGGATCCCAATTTCCCATTAGTACCTTACCCCTACTCCAAAGTAGATAGGATCCTTCACCTTCGGCGCCCCAACAGCCACAGCCGCAATTCAACCTGTAGTCCAAACTAAATAGCAAAGACCACTACTAACAGCTCCGAAAGGCACCACCAAGCGTCCAACAACCTTCACTCGACAAAATTCATCCATCACCCCCAAAGCGAATCCTGACTCTTCTTCCCACCCGCCTTGGGCGGCGTCGTAACCGTGTAACTCCACGTCTCATCGCCGTCGACGAACAGCCTGTACTGCAGCATGCTCTGCTCGCTCGTCTTCGGGCTGGTGATCTCGATGGCGCCGAACTTGGAGTTGCCGTCCGGAATATATCTGTGCAGCAGACAGGCACGTGTGTCAGCGAAAACAATCACTGTCTTTATTCAAATTCACCTCCCGCCGCGCTTCGGGAGGGAAAAAGAAAAGAAAACTCACTTCAAACAAACATCCTCCCCATCCCCAACATCCTCATACGTCCTGACGGGCAGATAAAACATGCTCAACGGGCTAGTACTAAACTCATGCACCGTCGCGCTCTGAGGCCACCTGCCATCCTCAGGCGGCGGGAAGGCCGTGGCGGCGAACTCGTGCCTGTCACCGCTGAGCACGACGAAGCCGACACCTCCCTCAGCACCGACGTCCCACATGGCCTCGAGCAGGCGCTGGCGCTCGGCAAGGTAGCCGCCCCAAGTGTCGAGCTTGGAGGGCCCGTGGCGCCAGTTCTTGGTGAAGGGGATGCTCGAGACGACGACCTTCCAGCGCACGCCGGGCTTGGCGGGCGGCTCCCTGATCCACGCGAGCAGGTCGTCGAGCTGGTGCTGGCCCAGCATGCTCTTGGTCGGGTCCCACGGGTCCTTGGCGCGCTCCGGGTCGCGGTAGCGGCGCGTGTCCATGAGGAAGAAGCTGGCCGGGCCCTGGGTGAAGGCGAAGTAGGTGTCGTCGGCTGAGCGCACGGGCGGCGGGTTGACGGCGACCTGGTAATGGCGCCACGGCTCGTAGGCGGCCTGGAAGACGCCCGTCACGTTGCGGTCCCAGTCGTTCTCGATCTCGTGGTCGTCGAGCACGTGGATCCACGGCAGCTTGGCTGAGACGGATGGCCACTCGGGGGCCGAGTAGACCTGGCGGTACTCGCGGCGGTAGTCCTCTTGGGCGGCGCCGTGGCGGATGGGCACGTCGATGTAGATGAAGTCGCCTAGGAAGAGCATGAAGTGGGCGCCCAGCGCGTCGATCCACTTGGCCAGGTGCTCGAAGCCCGGGATCGAGAGCGGGTGCTGGAACGGATTGTAGGGCACTCGCGGCTTGATGCAACTGGAGTGGAGGAACGTGTATTTGCCGTGGTTGGCTTCCCTGGCCGAGATCTTGCCAGCCGGTGGAGCCGTCACGAAATAGCCCGTGTGGTTGTTCGACACGGCCCATTGGTACTTGGTGTCCGGCCTGAGCTGCGCGATCTCCACGGCCGCCGTGTAGTCCGTCTCCTCGGACAGCCACTCGATGGTCGAGGCATGTTTCCATGCGGTATCATGTGGGCGGTGGCCAGAGTCCAGGCTCAATGGCGGGTCGGCAAAGCGGTAGGATACAAAGATGGGCAGTTTGGCCAGGCTCGGCTCACGCACCAGGAGCTTCGCCGACTTGTCCGACACGTAGCCAACGCGTGCAAAGGAAAGATCATACTGGGGGTATAGCACCGGGGCGCGGTAGATCAGATCCAGCATCATGCCCATCATGACGACGTTGATGGCAAAGGTGACCCAGCTCCATAGGGCAGACGAGGGGCTCGGGCAGCCGGTCAGGAGAGTCTGCAAGATGCGAGGATCCTTCTCCTCGACGGTGACAGTCTCCTCGACATCCAATTCCTCGATGACCCCGGCCTGGGGGCTTCCGGCGATGTCTGGAGTATCATCTCCTTGGGCAACCGTCTCCTTGGTTATTATGTCGATCTCATCAGACACAACCTGGTAGGGCGAGGTGGACCAGAAGCTCGCGAGGAACGAGGGGACGTAGACGGCAGTGAGAGCGGTCGCAAGCGGAGGTACGATCTGGAGGAAGCGTCGTTAGCTGGGGCGAGCTGGGGGCGGCATTGGATTGTACAGACGCTCGTGGGGATCTACTCGGACTCGAGGGTCAGCATGATTGCGGGGTATGCGATTCGACGGAGCTCACCCATCGCAGAAACACGTAGATAGAGAGACGCAGGAGGATCGAGGTTGCGGTGGTGATTTTGTCCGAGGTCGAGGCCATGCTGAATTTTCACCAGAGCATGACCTTGGCTGGGATTCGAGGCCGACAGGGCTGGTAAGGAGACTGCAGCCTCCCTCTCGTGCAGCTTCGCATGCTGCCGGCTTCCGCTGCTGGCCCGCGCACAGAGCTGACACACTGTGACGCCATCGTCACGAGTCAGTGGTGCTCAGTCGGTTTATCGTTGTCCCAGCTCCGCGACCCTTGCGGCTCTCGGGCCCTCTTCGACCGAATAAATGTCAACCACGTTCCATGTACAGTACAATTTCATCAGCATCCTGAAATGAAGAAATGGCTCGGCTCTTTTTATGAGATCACACCAGGCTAACTATCTAGTCGCCATTTTATGAACCTGAAACCCGGAAAACCCTTGCAAATACCCTCAAACCCAATGTCTCGCCATTTCTCTCCTAACGATTGCTGAACTGGAAGCCGGTGCCGTCGGGGCGCGAGGTGACGGAGATGTCGGTATCCGGGTACCAGAGGTCCAGCTCGGGGTGCAAGTGTGAAAAGCCACACATGGCGAAGACGCACTCGTCGTTGGCGAGCTCCTGATTGGAATCGCCAACCCATCCGAAGTGGCCCTCGCCGAACTTAACCCACGCCACAGCCGTGAGACGCTCATCCTGGGGGTCCTTGTACAGCGCCTCGGTGGCGTCGACGCGTCCGAGGAAGTGGTTCTTGGTGTTGTACTTGGTCTTGAGAAAGTTGTTGGGCGGGAAGTGCTCGACCGCCGCCGCCTGGTACTCGACGACGCAACGCTTGTACGCCTGCCAGATCCACTGCCGGTCGAAGTGAATGCTGAAGAAGGGAAGAAAGTCGAGGAAAGCAGTTTTGTTGAAGTCGCAAGCGAAAACGACATTGCCGCCATCGGTGATGAACTGCTTGATCTTGTCCATGATGATGCCACATGCCGGAATGTAGCGCTTGTCATCCGTCTTGCGAATCGTGAGGGCGGCATCAGCGACAATGATGGCCTGAGGCTTGTAGTTGTTGAGGTACTCCAACGTCTCACCTACAGTGAAGGCGCTATCGACTTGGGCGTAGCACTGAAGGAATCCGAGTAAACGGCGAGTGGTGCGCTGGAAGCAGTAGTCGTTGTCGGAACCCGGACCGTGCAGGCGCAGGAAGAGAACCCTGGGCTTCGCAGCCTGGGTGTTGTTGGAAGCAGTGTCCTTGTCGGTCGCGGACGGGCCGTTCGGAGTGACCTTGTCCTTGAACGGATCCATCTGCCAAGGCAGGGCGCCGCCAGTGAACTTGTAGATTTGTTCGTCTTTGTCTATGCCATTCTCCGGGTTGCCGTCCTTTGCGAACAAGCTCAGCTGGTGCACCAGCTTGAGGTTGCCGTCGTCGTCCATTTTCGCTTGTGTCTGGTGTGAGGTGGACAGTGGCGGGGGAGGAAAGGAAGAGTTACAAGTAGCTGGCCCGGACCTGTGAATGAAATCTCTGCATGTGACTCGGCGGTGATTGTGGGTGCTTCTTGCACCTTCCTTGCCGTTCTCGACCCAACACGAATGAAGTCATCACTTCCTGCCTGTTCGGGCCAGCCTTTGAGACCGCATCCGAATCACCTCGACCTTGCGCTAGTATTAGAAGCAGATATCCGGGCCTTGATGTGAATTCTACAACCATACAGATAAATCCAGACATTGAGTTCAACTGTCCAAGAAAATGGAAGGCAATAAAGTTTAGCGACGGTGGCGTACGAGAACGATTCTTTGCGCTTGTTATCACTTCATGGCACTTGTGAGTAAATGTCTTCACTTTCAGTCGCGAGATTTCCCAGCTATCGTCCGGATGTACATGTGGAATTCTTAATTCGAAATTCTCGTCCGGACAAGAGCTTCAACTACCCATGACATGAGCAGAAAAACAAATCCACGCTAGCCATCGGCTGCGAGAGGGGACTTTACATGGAACATGGTTGACATTTGACTAGCGGCTTGGCTAACTGCGGACGCATTTGACTTTGACTAGAAAATCAACAGATTCATGCTCAAGCAATGCCATCCCAATCATACCGCTGCTGGCTACGCAACGTCACTTTGAAGATGTTGCTAGAGGAGCTTGAACTTGAGTATTTCTCTAACATCCAACGCAGAACAGTGGCCCAGTGGTCCGGAACATAGCGAGAGCCGCATGAATCGTACATCGTATACCATAACCCGTCAGACTGGGAGCGGCTCCGTCCAAAAGGTCGTCGGCGGAGTAATGGCCCCAAATCGCAACACAACCCCCGCGGCTCGGGCCGCACCTAATTGCTCTGCTCCGCAATTGCGCATTTCCACCCCCTCGGCAACGGGCAAAACGTTCTCTTAATTTTCCTCGCGGGAGCCGCGGCCCAATTGGGCTGGATCACGCCACCCCTTATCTCAGCCATGTGAGTCGCACCTCCGCAACTTCATTCTTCTACAGCGGCTCCGCCCTGCAGCTTGACCCCAATCTGGGGCTTGCGTTCATTGACTTTGCGGTTCCGTCTCGGAGTTTGCTCTGGCGAAAGAACGAGATTCGACCGAACCATGGATCGAGGCCGCCGAACGGCGCCGCGACTCTGAAAACCGCCGCAATCATGGCTCCGTGCGGATCCGCAGGCAGCGTCACTCAGTGGAAGAGCACATGTGAAACGTTGATAGCGATGTGCGGTCCCGCAGCGAAAGCTTGAGTCTGACTGATATGATGTGCAGCTGACGGATGGTCGTTTTTGGATACACGTTACACCCCCCAGAACGGCCAGGGAATCCCCGACAACCGACCCCAGTCGATGGCCTGTACGGGGGATCGCCGCTTGTGCTTGGCCGTTGTGATGGACATGCCCAGCTATGTTCTCATCGCACCCGGCTAAATGCACACAACTGGCCCTTCTTTCCTCTATGAGGCGACATCGACAGGGCTGTCTCGCTTACAGCTGCAATATTGCCACCATTTACGAGCAACCATGACACGAACGCACGTCAGAAGTGCGTAGCAACAGACAAGAGAACTCAGCTTGAGCATGTATGTACGTCGAGGGGCGGAGCCGACAATCCCTGACAAGCTGATATAGCGAAAGTCGTTGCCCTTATTCCACAAAGTGCCAGTTCTCATCGGCCCTATCGAGCGTCCACTAAAGCCGCCCAATCGCAAGCACGCCTTGCATGCTGCGGTACATCCATGCGTGCACCCGTGCCCGCAGAAGTCAACTTCATTCTTCTAGCAAACGCCACCGGCGCGATTCAACGGCTCACTTACTCGTTCTCTGCGGATCCGCACGAAATGAGGCTGCCGAAGCGCGACGTTGTAACTGACACATCTCCCCGAGCCCAGGGTGAGTATACCCGTAGACGTGCGAAGTTGACGCACAACACAGCAAGGGGACAAAGCTGCTGTAGATCATCGTAATCCCAACGGTATCCATTGACCACCGGGGGAGTGGTTCAAGAGAGACAGCTATCCCGACCTTCCCCTCACCAGTACTCCACACTTTGAGGTCCATCATCAACACATTTCCCAGAGAAGTGGCTCATGAGCCAGCTCGTCGGACTAGCTATGACGGTTGGCCCCAAAGTATGGCACTCAAGACGTCCAGAAGCCATGGGCGCCCGTTTCACTCGGATCAACGATCCTGACGCAAGCCACTTTGCCCAGCCCCCCGGCTGCATGATTGCTGATGCCTGCACTGCCAACGCGGCATCGCCGGACAGGCCCCCAAACAACTGTTCAAAGACGAAGACACTGCCAATCACCCCGGGCTGCTGGTTGCTACGTCTTGAGAATACGTGCTTTCCGTGCGCATGATGATCAGGGGTGTTGTTTCCCCATACCAAACATTCATCCTCATACAAGCTCGAGAAATCAATCGAACCATCTTCTACAATCCTTCCAACAGTCGCCATCGTTTCAGCCAGGCCGGCCAACTGACAGGCCATACGCCCGCTTCTTCGGGATCACCGAGATAATGGTATATCCGAGAGAGCTTCTCCTGTTCCCTGTGTTCTTAGCCGGCGATCCGAAACCATGCTATCACGCAAAGATCAAACCTACGAGATAGCACAATCATCCCATCAGCTCCCCCCCTCCCCCTTCATTCACCACCACCCCTCGCAAGAAATTGCTCCCTCCTCCGGGATGCCGATTTAAGGCCGACAACGATCCACGTTCTCTCCCGGATAAGACGATCCGAGACCGCTCCTGCCATAGCGCTCGGTCGCTTATTTCGGCACGACTGTCACGACTGTTTACGGCCCGAGAAAAAAGATAGGGGATCCGCCTGCAGGGCCTTGTCTCGGATGGCTGTTTACAGATCCTCCGGGCGAGCGGAAAAGGTGGGACCACACCGACATCGGCATTACGAGGTGTTTATCGGTATCTCTGCGCTGGAAACTTCGTATCGCAGAGAGGCTTGGATCGAAGGCGAGCGGTGAGCGTTTGGAGAAGTCGAGCGTACATGGGACTGGTATATGCGTGATGCTCTTAGGCTCTCTGAAACTTTCACCATAATGTCGAGGGGGATGTCGACCTGATGGCAAAGACCCGTCAATGAAATAGTCTAGCGCTTGTAGCGGCGGGCCTAATCTCATCTGCTCTCTAGGTAACCAGCCTACAGGGACAACAAGGATATCTCAGACGCACGCTCGGGTCGTCTAGAAATGCGATGAGACAGACAAGACCCAACTAGTTTTAACGCCGGGTCGTAGCTCGGTGATTAAACATGATGGTCATGGTCGATGATTCACACAAGGCCAAAGGATTTTGGAGCGTCAGTCTTCTCATATCAACATGAATTTCCGTCACGCTAACGAAGCAACAAATCAGAAGTATCTACACTTCACACAGCCAACTCCAAATCTAAAATATATACAACGAAACGACCTCATCCGAGCCGCTGGCCCGATCCACTCACTCATAATTCAAGTTATCCAACCACATCGACAAAGCTCCCGTCACATCCTCAAAGTCGCCGTCCCCGTTCGGAAAGTCCCTCGTGTTGATCGTCAGGCCGACGTCCAGGCCATCCCACCTGCTGTCCATGTACGTCCGCGCACCAGACGTCGTGCCGGTCCTGTACCCGGACAACCGCGGGCCCATGCCGTATGCCGCGTGGCGAGCAGCGAAGCGGGCCAGCGCCAGCGCGCTCGCAGCTAACCCCGTCGCGCCCAGCGTCGCGTCTTTGAACTGGCCGTCGCCGCCGAAGACGTGCGCAACCGGCGCGGCTCTGAGCGGCTCGCGCGCCGACGGGCCCGTCGACTGCGACTCCTGCACGACGTTGTCGCCCGCGTGCGCGGAGGGGTCCGTCGGCCAGCGCACGACGCTGGCGGCCAGGCCTTCGGGCCGTAGGATGGTGGCGGAGAGGTAGTCCCAGTAAGGAACGCCGGCGACGACCTCGACGAGGCGCGAGAGCAGCATGTAATTGTAGTTGCCGTACTCGTAGTCCTCGCCAGGCGTGTAGTCGAGCGGCTGCGTGTGGTACATGTAGTCGATGACGTCGGTGAGGGTGGCGGCGCGGGACCCGTTGGTTTGGGCGAGGGCGATGTCGCGCATCATGTAGGCCGGGTCGCCCGAGACGCTGCGCTTGAAGCCGGCCGTGTGGTCGATGAGCTGCTGGACGGTGATGTCGTCGGAGCGGGCGTCGAGCGGGTTGGTGTAGTTGAGGAGCGGGTAGGCCTTGGTGTCGGGCGCCAGCTTGCCGGCGTCGTAGAGGGCCTGGATCGCGGCGGCGCAGAAGGCCTTGCTGTTGCTGGCGAGCAGGAAGGTGTCGTTGACGCGCGTGGTGGCCCGCTCCGGCTCGCTCCAGGTGTAGGCTTTGTTCAGGAGCGTGCTGCCGTTGCGCGCGATGGCGAGCTGCACTTGGCGGACGCCGGCTTTCGTCATGAAGTCTTGGATGATGCTCGCGGCTTTGGCTTCGGCGGCTGTGTTGTCAGCGAAGCCGGTGGGAGGAGGCCCGGCGACGCGCCAGGTCCGTTTGGAAGGAACGTCCTGCGTGGCGAAGATGGCAGCGTATCTTGCCTCGCCTGTGCCCGTGCCTCCGCCAGCGAGGTGGACGGGATACTTGCCGGATGCCTTTTGCTTCTCGATCTCGGCATCGAGATCGGAGGTGGCCAGATCGTATTGCAGGTCCCACGAGCCGATGCTTGTGTCGGTCCACAGGCTGGTGTAGCTCCCATCATCGGCGATGGAGAGCGACGTGGGACGCCAGTACGGCTTGCTGGTCTCCGTGTCCACGGTATCTTGGAAGTCTTCCACGGGCGTGTTTGATCTATAGGCAACCCACTTGTCGTAGTCCGGGTTGGCGTGCCAGATGGCGCAGAAACGATAGTCCCCGGGAGTGCCGTATTGCTTAAACGACTTGAGACTCTGGCGCATTGCGTTTGCTCCTTGATCGTTTCCAGCAAACTGGTCCTGCGTCATGTTGCATTTCTGCGTCCACGTCGTGTTCCCCACTTCCATCACTCCAGAGTAAACGGCCGAGTCGGCGGGGCCGGTGACGGTGACAAGAGTCGGAACATAGCCCGTAGAGTGCTCATCGATCCAAGACTGGAATGCCGACGAGTTTACATTGTGAACTGCCGTGAATGCTGGTCCATTGCGCTGAACCCATACCGCGGCGTATTGAGAATCCGAGGCACCTCCATACGAACTCAGCGAAATAATCCGATAGCCTTTTGCGCTCAGGTCGTCGTAGTGAGCCTGATGAGCTTTCCCATCCACTCCGTGGTAGACTTCGAACGCGGGGACACCACTCCGTCGTGAGAGCGAATGGCCGGTAGTAGGAAAGGACGTGGCCGGTCCAAGAAGGCCGGCAAGAACCGAGAGGCTTAGGGGCCATGATTGGCTCCACATGGTGACGATGTTAATGTCAGCTCTTTTCAAGAACTATCGTGCCCTCTGCATCAATTCAGAGTCACCTCAAAAGCGCACGGTCCTTTCTCCTGCGCTGGAAACGAACGAGAAAAACGATCGGCTGGCAGACAATGAAACAATTGGGGGAAAGAGTGCAGGCGGGTTGGATGCAGATATACTACTGAACTCCACCCCCCCTAAAAATAAAGACTCTTGGCTACATAGTTTTGGATAGAAAGACGCTCGTATTCGGAGAGCCTCACGGTGTGCTATGTGCATTTAGCCTACCGGCGCTTAGTAGCTTTAAGCTGTCTCCGAGCGCAAGGGCCAATTAGTCACATCAAGTTTACGCTAGTGCAAGCCACACGTAACCGTCTATACGAATGCACCGTCGCCTAATAGGTGCTCCTATTATGAAATAGGCGACACTTACAGCCCCCTCTCGCAGCCGATGGCCAGCGCGAAGAATAGCAGAACCTTTGAATCTAGGGTATCAATGCTTTTTATTTTTTTTAAAAAAAAAGAAAGAAAGAAAAAAGAAACAATTTATGGGCACTTGAAGCTATCGTCCGGACGTGTATGTAAAATTTTTAATTCGACATTCTCATCCGGATGATAGCTTCACCTACTCATGATATGAGAAAAAAAAATCCACGCTAGCCATCGGCCGCGAGAGGGGACTGTATCACTCAGATCAGCCAGCTGTAACGGTTCATCTATACTAGTTCACCACCACTCAATACGACTCAATGATAACCTGTTGACCCCAGCAAGATCCTGTTGAGAGCCAACTCACTAGTAAAGAGCCACGTTCGGCGATCCGTTCTGGACCTTTGTTGTCTTAAACTAATCAAAGTGCTGCTGCAAACAATGATGAAAATGGCAAGGGTGCTGAAAGACGTGAAACGCAGCGACATCGAGGAAATTTGCTCATATGCGATCATGATGAATTACAACTAAGGTCTACTCACTGGCAATGGAAGTTTCTAAGCATCCTTTGGATGGCATCTAAGTGATTGCCGATCTAGCCTCTGGCATTATGTCTGATTGCTAAACTGTTTGCTGCCAGCATCGCTGCCAGCAATTTCAGCCGTCAAAATCATGACCGCAAACGCCTACCGCTAGCATAAAAACGTTGGCTTCCAGGCTCTCACCAAGAGACACCACACTACTGAAACCCAGCCATCCTCAGCAAGGGAACAGAAAGACGCCCGTTGATGTTTGACAAACCCGCAGCGAATCCAACCTCTGATCCCTCAGCGACGCCTACTTCGACCGCAGACCCCTGGTCCTCCATTACCCTCGGTGTCACAACCACTTTCGGAGTATTCATAGCCTGCTGCATCCTCGCAGCTTTTATCAAGTGCTGCGAGTCTATCATAAAGATGAACCGGAAGTCTCACAACCAAGACGGCAGGAGGCCTGATGAGGACGGCCGTGGTAGAACTTCTTGGCCAAGGCGCTTCTCAAACTCGCCCATCTTGCCGACGACGCACCGCCCTACGACCAGCACGAATGAAGGAAACGATGAAGATGAGATGAATAGGTGGATTCGCGGACCCTCAAATAGGTGCCGGGATGCAGATCTCCGGTTCAACCTGCTCGAGCAGAAAGTCGAAGAGCTCTACCACGCCCTCAATAAGGTCCAGGATGATCATGACAAGCTCGCTTCCGTCATAGAGGAGATTGCCTGCGAGATCTTGTCCGAGGTGGCAACAATGGGTGACTCTGGCACCGGAACGAGCTCCCAGTACTTCAGCTGCAAGTCAGACATGCGGGACACCGAGGAGCAATTTCTGAAGTCTGGGGACATCAGCGAGTTGCCAGGCACAGAAGAATTGTTGGGAAGAGAAACTCCATCCGACCAACTCGACGGCTATCCCATTCCAAACCGACCTTTCCGTGACATAGGGAGACGCACGACACCGCCGCCCATCCCAGCCAAGTCCTCGAAGCGGTTTGTTCCACTTTCACCGGAAAACCCATTCCTAGATACTCCAGGACCGCGTAGGTCGCCGCATCGATTCACTTCCGAATTCGGGAAGGGTAGTAGCCGTCCCACCTCTCCCATCCCCTACATTCCACCGCCACGCCCTCCTCCGCACGGCTCGCTGTCTCTGGCTCCAGGCCTAAACTCCAATCAGCCTATCAGCGCGTGCGCGTACTTTGCACCAGCGGAGAAGAAGGGGCCCTCCGCCCCGCGCCAACAGCAGGAGGCGAACGAACGTTGCGACGGCCGTGCCTGGACCAGCTCTTCCACCCGCAGCGACAACCGCCATGGCGGCGAAGTCCGATATCGACGACCGACTGGCTGGCAGGTCGGCAGCAGCGCAAATAACGAACGACAACCCGGCCACTTCGACGCTACCCTATACGCCGACGATGTGGAAGGAGGGCGTTTGCACGGCCGGCATGTCGGGCCCGGCGGATTCGGGACCGGCGATGAGGCTTTGGACGCCTTGGAGTGGGACTATTCGCCGGCGCGCGGCTGGACTTCCAGACAGCCATCCTCGTGGAGCGGCGCCGATTTCGCGGGTGCCGATGTCGATCCGTCTACGCCGGCGCAGGGGCAGAGGGCCCATTTCGATGGGAGGCATTGGAGTCTGGCTCAAGGTGATTGCGGCTCTTCGAGTTCCAGTAGTGAGGATTCGGCCAGCGATGGCAGTGGGGAGTCCGACGGCAGTGATGAGACGGTCCGGCCGGTGCGCTCTGGGGAGACTGAGCAAGGGGGAGATGAAAGAGCGCTACATGGGCAGAGAGAATCCCCCGAAACGCGTCGTCTGACAACTCATCACTATCGTTTCGTGGTGCCTGAGTCCTATATCCCTTCTACCGGCCGCGATAACAACCAAGGAAATACACACCCGCAGCCTGGTCACCTGGCCCGACACAGTTCTCTGCATGAGCAACAACATTTATTGGTAGCCTCTCACGAAGTACTGGGGCTCGCCGCACTCATTTTGCTAAATTTCGATGAAAATGATTGGTTCCCTCGTGGCGTTAATCCCGTCGTCCGACACAGGCAGGGATCCATCCTGTGGGCGCGATTTCTGTGGCAGCCGGGCCCCCATCGTGAAGAGCTGATGTGGATGCACAGGCGACAACTTGAAGACAATATTGTCTGGTACATCCAGAGCTATTGCAACACAGGTGACAGGGCGCTCAACGTCGATCTCCCTACCTGCGAGCAGCAGGCTCGTGCCATCGTCTCCGCGCTCTTCAGGAAGGCTAGGCAATCACCAAGAGGCCGGGTGACATTGCACGACTTGTGGTGGTCGTACCGGCATCGTTTTAGTATGCCATCACATTAGGCTCGAGACAGTGAGCCGTTTGTGAGGACTCTCAATCATGTGCGGGTGAATGCGTGCCTGTGAACGAATCTTCTACCGACCTTCGGTGTTTGTTCCTTCTCCTGAATACAAAAGAGCTAAGCGACTGGCACAAGGACTAGTTGGTACGTGTGATAGTAGCAAGGACGGGCCGGGATTTGCAGAGAAGAGAAAGCGAGAACCCTTGCAGCGACGGGGCCAGACGAAATCATGAGTATGTGTAGACGCCACCAAACATAGGCGGCGAAAGATGGATCGAGGACAATCGGAGGCTCTGGGTGAGCGGAGGGAGAAATGCGGATGCACTTTGCGAGACTGAAACGTCAGTGCTCGAAACTCCCCAAATCGACGCTGGGTTTTAAACGCAGGTAAAGGGCACTGCAGAACTCCGATTAGTAGCACATATAGTTATAGATGCTATCCATGTCCAATATCAGAGTTAAACTCACCAAGCTTCGAGAACTGAAGTACATGTACGTCCTCGACCCCAATATTTGGAGAGGCTCTTCGTATGTTGCACATTCCAGCCAGAGTAACCAATTGAATGTGAGGCATTTCATTTGCTTGGCTGAAAAATAGTAAAGAGGGTGGATACCGCACTTACAGGCAGACTGTGGTAGGTAGAGCGTGAGTACTCATCAGTGATGTCATGGGAGCGGATGGTTTGTTAAGCCGTTCTTTTCTTCGTTTCACCAACCTATTAACTTTTCACCACTCCGTTCTATGGACCGGAAGATTCCGCATGGTGTTTGGACAGTAGCATATCTGCCGTTTTTGTGACGGCTTCCACGTTTTTGATGTCGAATTTTCCGCCCTCCGAGGTTACTAATCCAAGAACCTTTTGGCTTTTCCTCACCTATTGCTAACTGAGAATTAATATACTCATTTTCATTCCGATTCACAGTAGACATAAGTTTCGGTGTGATTTGCCTTTCTCGGCAGACTAACCTCATTTCCGCAAAAGGGCACATGCGAGGTTATGAGGTCTGCAACCACACTAGAGCAGCTTGCCACTGGCTGTGCACACTGCCTCCTGATCAGGAGATATAGTTAGAACATTATGTCTAGAGCGGACCATTCCTTAAGCTTGTGCGCGAGATATGTGAATCACTTGAACATGGTAGGCGTGGGAGTAGGAGATTGACCAGTCTAATGCAGCAGGGATTAGCGGGATGAGAATGCCTCCTTTCTTCTCACCTGTTTCTCAGAGTCAATGCATACAAAAGCTCTGAGGGAGGTCTCACCGGTAATTATGAGTGAAATTTGAAATGCTCAAGGCAGTAAAGCGCTGACGAGTGGCCTCGTGCTGGTAAGTCCAGGACAGATTCGGAAGGCCTGGAATTAGCAGAAAGACTCGGAGTACAGGATATCGTCATAAAGTGAGTGGCATGTGCTAGAAATTGGCGCCTGGAGTAAGAAGCGACGGAAGCGTGCGGATGGTCAGCCAATGGCTGTCACGGGCAGAGCAGTCGTGCAATGGTAGAAGCAAACAATACGGCGCGCTGCGGTGGCACAGACGAGCATGTGTCGAGCTTCAGTAGGCTGGCTTCCGCCAGTGATGCCCGGTTAGGCAGGCGGTGCGTCCGAGGATAGTAGGCACCAGCCGGGAAGTCGCGACGAGGCATTCTGTCCCACCGCCCGCCCGCCATAACAGCCGCTCTTCCTCCTCCGCTCTTTCAGCTCTCTTCCTCAGCGTCGACTCTGTTATGTGCTGGCCCTTTACTGAGTACATCATCGAAGACCCTCCCAAGCCCAAGAAAAAGAAGCACCGAAGCATGGCATACTTGGACCGCTGGTGGAAATGGTCGGTGAGTCAAGCCCGCTCCTCCCCGTCGCTGCTCGCCGCTTCCTCATTCGGACCCTGCACCTGATAATTGCATGCGCCAATCCCCTTCCCTCCATCTCTCCCTCTTCCTATCAACTCAAACTCCACGTCACTGTCGCGCTCCACATTGCAACAATGAACCCTGTCGGCTACGTCAACGACTACGAGCAGTGGGCCCAGGACGCCAACCGTGGCCAGACCATGCGTCTGGCTTCGGCTGCTGCTGCTACTGCTGCCGCCGCTGCCGCTGCTGCACCCAAGCCTGCACTTGAGGCTGTTGAGGCTGCTCAAGCTCAGCAACTGAGTGGTACACAGGTTGACAGTGACCGCGACCGCGACCGCTACCACACTTACTATTACCGCCCCCGCTCCGACTCCTCCGTCAACAGTAGCTACTACTACGCGGTACTTTCTCACTTTGCTTTGCATCGCGTCGTTTATCAGCCCGAATGCATTCCACTGACGATCTCTCACAGTGGCCTCGCAACTACGGCTACTACTATGGTGGTCCGGGCTACCACAACACCCCCTACAGTCACGAGCACAACTGGTACGGCCGTACTGCGAACGAAGTCTATCAGGACAATGTGGCGTACGTTATGCATCGCCGTGGTGGTATGGGCCCCCGTCGTGGTGACCAGGAGATGGTCCCGCGCGATCCGCGCGATGACCAGATGTTCTACGTGAGGGAGCTTGATGGTCAATGGACTCTGCGCTCCTTCGCTACCATCGAGAACGATCTTCGTCCTGGCTACTGGGACACCCACCAAGGCAGGGCCTACTTCGTTCGCACTCGCGAGTAAACCCACGTGAAGTGGTAAGCTCATTTCCCCCCGGACCTCACGTCTATGGTTGTTTTGACGGTATCACAAGGTATCTGCAACCCAAGTCAAGTTCGGCCGGAAGTAATTCCCAAGCTCTTTCTATGACAGTACATTTCCCGATTCCAACTTCTCGGACAGCACACGACTCTTCCTGTGTACAAACTGGACTCCAGCGATGCTGCGCAATACCCCCGGGTTGTCGTGGCCTCTTCCTCCACATGGCATATCCAGCGACACTGCGATTTCCACCGATCAAATACAAATTGCACAAGGTTCAAAGATCGGTCTTCTTTCTTTCAATTTCTCGGGCCTCCCTCCACAGTTGCCTGCTTCTTGCAAGTCTGCTGTTCTTCGTCAAGGGCCTTGGCCACACAACAGTATTTGGCAGCATCAGGGCCGAGTACATTATTGCTGCCTCTTGATGGTTTCCTTTGATTTTCCTTCTGGGTTTTCCGACGAGTCTACGGACAAGTTTCAGATTTCTTCCATGCAATTGCGTTGCTTTCGTCGTCCAATAGGTTTGGCGGGCAAATGATTGGTAGTGAGCTGGTGCTCAAAAATAAGCATCTCAAGTTCGAAACGTGTCCCCATGGCCTGTGCAGAGAAAGAGCAATATGTCGTTGCCTGGCGGGAGGGAGGTGTATATAAGGTGCGCCAGTGCGGGCGCGCGCCTCCGTTTTCTTAGGCACGCCACAACCCCACCACCAATGACGTCGCCCGCAAAAAGATGCCGCTCCCCACCGCTAGCCCGCTGAACACCTTCGGCTTCCTCTTTATCTTCATTATCGCCTTCTTCCCCAATCTCTTCATCTACATCCTCAAGCTCCCATTGACACCTTTCCTACCCTCGACGCCGTCAATCCCTTCGCTGCCACCGTGCGCCTGCTGCCCGCCCGCACACTGCTTTCCGACGGCTACTGAAACGACTCTCGCACACCCCACCTCAGCACCGCAGCTGCAACCACCACCGGTCGCCAACACAATGTCCTGGTTCCAGAAGACGATCCACCTGCCGCCCAAGTCCAAGGGCGCGTACCTGGTGACGGACCACATCGAGCGGGAGCTGCCCGAGCTGCGCGAGTACAAGGTGGGGCTGCTCAACCTGTTCGTGCAGCACACGTCGTGCGCCCTCAGCCTGAACGAGAACTGGGATGAGGACGTGCGCGCCGACATGACGGACGCGCTGGACCGCGTCGCGCCCGAGGACCGCAAGGGCAACCTGTACAGGCACAGCGCTGAGGGGTTGGATGATATGCCGGTGAGTGGGGGAAGAGCTTTGCTTTAACAATTGCCGCTTGATGTTGGATGCTGATTCGGGGATCTAGGCGCATATCAAGTCGGCGCTCGTGGGCGCGAGCGTGACGATTCCGATCTCGAATGGTAGGCTGGCCACCGGTACGTGGCAGGGCGTTTGGTACCTGGAGTTCAGGGCGAGCAGGCACGCGAGAAAGGTCGTTGCGACGATCCAGGGAGAGAAGCAGTAGGTGGGGGAACGCCTGAAATTTTGTACATGTTGATTGGGGAGACAGACGGGAGCAGTACATAATGGAGGGAAAAGGCTGCGTCAGAGCTGTGGCATGATTGCATTCGCCATGCGCATTAGAGGGGATGCCATAGCATCTGCGTGGAATAGATTTGTTCGTGCTGGAGATACGCTGCTTTCTACGGCGCTGCGAGCTCGGTTCCCTTGGTATTACGATAGGGGATGGGCAGTTGAAACCTCCTTCCTGACATAAATCTGCAATATATATGTGAACAGATGCATCCAAACAATAGCTTTGATTGCCTCGGCTTTGTTGCAAGCAAGCAAACCAGCCTCACATCTATTAAGAATCCAAATGCTTGTTTCCAAATGATCACGAGTGCATATCTTGGATCCGTTTGCATTTTAGATGTCTTTTTTTTTTTCTGATCGCTCATTATGATTACTCCCTCGAAAGTTACGGCAGTAGTATTACGGCCATTTTGATGCCCTTATTCATCTGCCTTTTGCTTTGAATATGAAATTTTTCCCGAATACTCTGTCTTTCCTTTTATTGAACATTTACCTGAATATCCACCTGCATTTTCAGTGGCCATACCGATTTTCATACCACTAGTCATCCTCGGAGGAAACTGTCGGCGCCCTGAAGCTGCCACTGCTGAACTTCCTGTCGCCATCCTGATTTCCCGATTCAACTATGGGCTCACAGGCACGCCTCTTCCTATCCTCTTCCTCCAACTCCTTCTGATCCGGCCGCGGGATGTCGACCAGCCAGGTCCAGTCAATGTATCCCCACAGCAGGAAGTCCAAGAAGCACCGCTGCATGTTCAACCCACGCCTCGCCGATTCCCTCAGGACGAGCTGATCCGGACGCAGCAGCAACGGAGCGCCCTGCCTCCACCCCTCTCGGCACAACATGCCAATCTGATGCACCGGCACGCCGAAGACCGAGTCAGCAGCGCCGCCCTCGCTGCGGGCCAGCTTGTCCGAGATGTCGCGGGCCATGGTGCAGTCCCAGCGGACGAGCAGGTGCAGGACCTCTGCGCGGGTGCGGGCGGTGAGGCCGCGCAGGGCCTCCCACAGGACGACGAGGCTGCGCTGGCCCATGAAGAGGCGGCGCAGGACGCACTCGCCCGAGCCGAGCAGCGGGTCCGAGAAGCGCATGTCGAGCTTGACGAAGAACATGAGGCCGAGGAAGATGTCGCG
This sequence comes from Lasiodiplodia sp. KE8368, assembly GCA_023087525.1. Taxonomy (NCBI): domain Eukaryota; kingdom Fungi; phylum Ascomycota; class Dothideomycetes; order Botryosphaeriales; family Botryosphaeriaceae; genus Lasiodiplodia; species Lasiodiplodia sp. KE8368. Next base: position 259,392 of record JAJMYN010000019.1, read on the forward strand.
GTTGGAGAACTGCCGGATGTCGTGGATGACGGCCAGCCGCGTGCCGTTGAACGGGTGGTCCATCAGCCCCCAGATGCGCAGCACCGTGCCCATGATGTGGCCCGGGAAGCGGTGGCCCTCGAGCGCCAGGCAGAGCAGAATGTCGTGCGCGATGGCCTCGCGGTACGCGCACATCAGCACCCAGCGCAGCCCCGGCACCGTGCGGATCACTTCCGGCGCCGCGTTGGTGTTGGCGGGCGTGATGGGTTGGGTGGTTGCCGAGAGGGTCTGGGAGGAGCGGTTGAGGACCGGGTTGATGTAGGTGCTCGGGTCGTCCGAGGCGTGGGCCGGCCGGGTGCGGTACATGGGGTCGCGGATACAGGCGCGCTTATAGAGCTGGTAGGGGAAGATGGTGCTGGCCAGCGGGGCGTGGTTGCGTGCGAGCTGCTTCATGTACGTCGTGTAGTGCGAGTTGACGAGCACGTAAAAGCGCTTCGACACGCAGTAGAAGTTGAAGAAGTCGCGGAGGCCCATGAAGTTGCACACGTTCAGAAGGACGTCGTTCTGGCTCATGATGGCCTCGCCTATGCTGAAGACCATTTTTGGCTGCTTGTTCTTTCCCTTGTGGTTCGGAAGCTTGTGCTGTGCGGGAAACTGGCTCTGCGCGCAGATGACTGGAGATGACGGCGGCGTGGGAGAGCCAATATCGACTTCCTCGGGCAGTTCGTCTGCTTCGGCGGCTTCGAGCGAGGCCATGATCGCATCGTATGGATCTTCCTCCGTACCGCTCATCTTAGTGTCGCCCCTGCTTGCGGTTGAGGCTCCTCCGGATGTCTTCCCATCTTCTTGCTTCTCCCCATCCTTTTTAACATCTTGAAACAGCTGCCCAAAAGAAGAGGCCAACGAGGTCATGGGGCCATATCCTTTCGTCGGAGATGCACTGCGCGCGGGGCCAGCGGAGGAGGTACTGACGTTCCCCTCCCCACTAGTGGAAAGGCCCTCGATGCCGAGTCCGAACGAGGTGTTTTCGGGCGCGGGGACATGGCCACTGGGCTTGTCCGGCGTGCGGCCTGCGACGGAGAATCTTGATGGAGGGAACGGACTGTTGGCGACGCTGGGTGAGATCTTTAGGTTCGGCTTGGTGCGTTTGCGGCGGAGGCTGGGCGAAGATGAGTCGGCGAGGGGAGAGTTGCTGGCCTGGCGCTTGCCCTTGCCCTTGAGCTGGCCAGGAAGTGAAGCCATGGTTTGTTCTGGGATTCTGCGTCAAGGATCTTGCCACAAAACTGTAATGGGAGAGGCTATATACCTTGCTGTTGATGGTCGGGCAAAGCGCTCGACGTCCGCTGGGACTCGGAAGACTCAGGCGCAGCGCCAATTTGACTATTGCGCTGGGGATCATTGTTGTCGTTTGCTTCGTCGCCGTTGGTCGGATTTAAAATGGACTGAATGCCCATGCGCTTTGACGAAGACATCTTGTTGGTCTAAGAAGGTGACGCGAGAAGAGGTGGGAATGAAGCAACTGCTTTTGTAGACCTGGGGAAGAGGAAGAGGGAGAGGTGAATGTGGACGAGGCGGAGGAAATAAATGCGAAGCGCGACGAGGCATAAATAGGGCAGACAACAATAGGAAGTGTTGGCGGGTGAACGTAAACAAGAGGCTAGACGAACGCCATTCACGCAACCAACACCCGAGCTCTTCACTTTTAATATGCATATAGTATCTCACATTTGGACGCTATATGATATGCGAGCCCGCCAAACGAGCCGCAGAATGCCTGTTGAAAGGCGCTGCCAGGATGAGCTGACACTGTCGCCGTCAAATCTTACAGTAACAGAAATGTTTTCACATGTACGGTATCGTTGTTTTTCGCCGCCTGCCTCTGGTGGATGAACACCACAAGAACGCCTTGACCTACCCAATGTTAAACGCCAAACCTAGAAAGAAGCAAACTGTGTGCCGCCGAATATGCAAAGAGGCGCGATGATTTACCGCCGGCCAAGAACGAGGTTCAAGAATTCTTCCCTGGTTTTCGCAGTAGACCGCATGCGTCCGAGCATGCAGCTGGTGGTTGTGCTCGAGCCGGTCTTCTCAACACCGCGCATGACCATGCAAAGATGGCTCGATTCCATGACGACAGCTACACCCTGGGGCTGAAGCACCTCGGACAAGGCCAGAGCGACCTGCTTCGTCAAACGCTCTTGTACCTGGAGTCTGCGCGCGAACATTTCCGCAATCCTGGCAAGCTTCGAGAGACCGAGGACACGACGGTTGGGAATATATCCAATGTGCATCTAGGGCGCATCGTCAGCAACAACTCTCTCATGTAACTGCATTGCCACCAACCTTTCCCATGAAGGGAACCAGATGATGCTCGCAGAGCGAAAAGACCTCGATGTCCTTCACAATGACGAGCTCATCGTGGTCCTCGTGGAAAACCGCCCGATTGACGATGTCGAACAGGTTCTCCTCGTAGCCCTTTGTGAAGAAGAGCATGGCTTTGGCATAACGCTCCGGCGTCTCGAGAAGACCCTCCCGGTTGGGGTCTTCGCCAAGGCATTCGAGAATCGTCCGCACGGCGCCCGAGAGCTTCTGGAGACGCTCCTCCTTCTGCTCGTCGGTGGCTTCCTTGCGCTCCCGCGTTCCCAAACCTAAAATCGCGTCAGCTATGAAGAACCGACACATCGCCGTATGTGTTCCTTACTGGGCCAGCTCAGGCCGTCAAAGTCGATGGTGGGATGCTGAGTAAAGGGACTCTGGGGACGACTGGTGGCCAGCGGCGTAGGTGGGGAGGCCTCGTCCTTCGCGTCACGAGCGTGTTCGTCGACGCCATTCACCATATGCGCTTTGCCGCGAACGAGGTCCATCTTGTGAGTCTGAGGTTTGGAGAAAGTGCCATTGGGGTGGGTGAGGTCAATGGGCTGACGGGCGCTGGCAGATGACTGGATCGACGCGAAGAGACTGTCGCGCTCGCGCTGGTCTCGCGATTCGGTGGGCGTAGAGCCGTTTACGACGTGCGGGGGAACGGCGGAGAGCGGCTTCTGCTGCGACGGGTCCATTTTCGCGCGGGAGAATGCGGGAGTAAATTTTTTGGGCGGGCAGGTGGTGGTTACGTCAGGTCGGACGCGAAAGGCGGGCTGGGACAAAGATGCTGCTGCTGGGGTAGTATTGTCTACAAGCGCGGGGCCATGGCGAGCACTGGGGAAGCACAGGTCGGAGCAAGGCTTGCGATCGGCGAGAAAGAGAATGTCTACTACTATGACACATCCTCGGGGAGTTTGGCGGCGACAGAAGTTGCGCCTTCGCTAGGGCTCCGAAAAACGTTGCCAGATCCCTGCCGTCGCCGTCGCTCCGAGCTCGCGCCTGCAGGGTCACGCCGCACCGGTGCAGCCTTGCTTACGTGATGCGCCGCCGGCTTCACAGCCCAGCGCCGCGCAGGGAGAGCGGTCCTCCGCTCTGCACAACCTGCTCCGCTGCCATCGCCAGCCATCTCCGGGCCGACAACCACCGTCACCCTTAATCCGCCCATCGCAGGAAATCCCCCTCTGGCACGGCACTTTGGTATGTACCCCCCGTGCTGCCGCCCTCTTTCGTCGGCGACTTTTGGGGTACCGTGACGGCCATGCGACAGACCTCGCTGCTGCGGTCGCGCTGCCAATCCACACCGCTCAAGCGCTCCCAGGGTGTCGCCCGACCGCGCCCCCGCCTCCACCTCAGATCTCCACCACTATACTGAGACGCTTTTGTTGCATTCGGAATGGGTTCACTGGAAGATGGACGGGCTTGTTGCCCTCGCAGGCTCGCACTGAGCAGCCGTGCGGTCTTCGCTCCGCGCGCGAGTCGCAGGCCGATTCCATCGGCGCCTGGATGAGGGAGGGCCTGGGGACCTACATTTCAGTTCTGCTAACTGCCCTACGTTGCCGACATGCCCGTTGCAGGGCACGACGTTTGACGCTGCGGAGGGATCGCTGGCGCCTCGTTTGTGCTTACGCTCTGAGCGACTCTCTACATCCGCTTTATGTGTGGTAACCCACAAAGACACCTGGGAATTCCGGCTTCCACCGGAGCGTTCAGAAGGGAGATAAGCTACGCTTACTATCCCGTCGAGCCGACCGCCATGGACTGCGCAGTGCGTAAGGATGAGACTCCTCTACCCACTGGCAGCATTGCGTCTCGAAAGGTGATGCAGTTACTATGCTGGTGAGCACACTGAGAAAGCGTGCTTCTCCTGGCGTGCCTCATCAAACCATGGCCAAGCCCGCCGAGCATCGACACAGATTGTTCAAGCGCCGAAGAAACCCACACGACAGCAGAGATCGCCGCGTCCCAGCCGCCAGGCTCCGCCCTCGCCGCCCTGCACTGAATCCGCAGAACTAGAAGCGAAGGAGAGCCCCCCGCACGCTCGTCGTTGGCTGACCAGCGTGCGCACTCAGCCAGGATTCGCCCACGCGGTGGAGGAGTGCTCTCTTCGGGCACACGGATGAGCCGCCTCCGCCCCGAGAGACGCCGTCGCTCGAGGCTGGCAGCGCAGAGCGTTGAGTCGATGGCTCTGGCTGCTGGGCTCTGCGCGTGCGTGAATTTGTAGATAGCTTGGCCCGTGACAGACGCGCGAATCAGCGGACGTGCGATTCGATAGAGGAGCAGGATCTGAGGGCAAAGAAGCGACGGGCTGGGGCTGGGCCCGGGGGCGGAGGGTGGCGGCAGAACGCAACGCATCGCACCGCAGGCCGGGACCTCTACTACTTCTTCTTCTGACGGCATTACGAACGCGGCTCCGGGCACACTGAATCACTAACACGGTCGCTGGGTCGAGAGCTGCACTGAGTCGGCGCACGCTGGAGTCGGTGACGCCGCCGCCGCCTAGATCACGGTCACGGTTACGCTTAGCCGGCTTCGGGACTGAGCCTCACTGCATTTCGTGCGCGCGCCGCTTCTCACCTCCCGCGTGCACTCTACCTGCGCAGGCTCTGGCTCGACTGCAAGCTCGGAACTTCTGCAGTCGCCCGCACGCTGCCCCTCCACCCCCGTCCAAGCGTCCGCCAACCTTGGGGTAAGTCTGCGTTTTTGGTGTGGTCACTTTCTTTCGCATCTCGCGTAGCGTGCCCGACACCTCTGCACCTTGCTTGAGTGCCCACATGTCTTCCTGACTATCTCTATGGCTGGGTCAACGCCGTTGATAGATCAGTGGCGACCCGAGGAACCAGCACCCAGGACCAGCAGAGGTAGGGCTGCAGGCGATCGCAGTTTGTCGCGCGAGCGGGGACGCTCGCCTGCATCGGTGCGCCGTGGACGAGGCCACGATAGGACCGCCGCAGGTCGTCACTCGCCATCCGAGCACGCCACCCCAGCATCCCGTCGTCTGTCCAGGACCCGCGAGCGCGAGAGGAGCCGCAGCAGGAGGCCGCGCCGCAGTCGAGAGCGGCCGTCGCCCACGCCAAGAGATCCAAAGGACGACCTTTACCGACCGTCCAGGAACAGAGCCCCGGGTGGAGAAAGGACCTCGCGCGACCACAGAGCCCGACACGACTCGCCTCCATCAGCAAAACGACGCCGGAGCATCAGTCCATCGAGCGCGAGGGACCACCACAAGCGCTCCAAGCACCACCGCAGCCCCAGCCTCGAGAGATCATCCGAACGGCCCCGTGCGCCAGGCAAGCATACCGACACCACCTCTTCTCCCCGGCCCAGTCGCAGCGACCGAACAGCAACGCGCCGCTCATCCCCCGACTCCTACGTGCCGTCCACCTCCCGTAGACGCTCCCGATCCGCCGAGTCGCACTACAGGCGCCCTGCCTCTCCCCCACGCCACGCCAAACGATCTCCATCCCCCGACAGACGCGAACGAGCCAGACGACCCGAGTCCCCACGCCGTTCCCCATCGCGACGCCACGCTCATCGAAGACGCACGCCTTCTGCAGACGCCAGACGCAGGGATTACAGGGAAACGGGTGGTTCTAGCTCGAGAAAAGAGCGGGATTCTGACGTCCGCTCATCTCGAAGATCTGCCCGCTCTCCTACCCCGCGCTCCCGAAGGTCCCCATCGCCTGTCCCTAGACGGCGTTCGCCGCCAGCGAAGTCGGCCAAGAAAGACCACCGCTCCCACCTATCACCGCGCCGTCGCCCGTCCCGTTCGCCCGCACCTGTGTCCACAACAAGACATAAACATCGTGCAGAGTCCCGTGCTTCCCGCGACTCTGATCGGCCTGCTAGACCAAGCCTGCCCGTTTCGAGGCGAAGCTCACGGGAGCGTGGACGGAGTGGAGGGTACGAGTCAGATTCTGCAAGGTCCGTAGACGAAGAGAGAAGGATGCGTGAGGGATATCCAAATCAAGGGAGACCTTCGCGTCCTCCCGTGGACACGCGAAGCTACTCGCACACCCCGCCATACGCAACGCCGAGCCACGTTTCCCCACAATCACAATCCCCGTATCCCGGAGGCAGAGGAAGTGGTTGGGGAGGCCAGCAGCAATACTATGGCAGCCACCATGGGTGAGACTCGATATTTAAAAGTTTTATTGTACAATCTAATCGCATCCCAGATCTCCACCCCATGGCTATTCGCCGAATCAATCACCTTATCATCCAAACTATCCGCCGTCGCAAGCACCGTACTACCAACAGCCTTACAACGGACCTCCACAAAATTACCCGAACCAGCCTCCTCCGTCTTACCGTGGAGGTCATGGGAGCTACCGTGGAAACCACTACAATTCGAGTGACCGTCGCTACCCACCCTCAAGCTCGTCATATTCGCAATCGACGCCTGCTATTGGGCGGGGCCGTGGCCACTACAGCAACCTTTCTTGGACACCAGCTACCGGCAGTCGTGGAGGACGCGCTCCAATTGACAAGCATCGCAGCCTTCTTGCCCCTGTCGTTGGCATGAACCAACAACAGCAAGCTAGCCAATCGCAGTCACCTGTTCATGAACAAAGCGAACCTTCAGTTGATGAAGACGACAATCCATTTCGTCCCTCGAAGGATCTGCGTGTCGAGGACCAGGGCCCGAAGGAGAAGGAGGAGAAACCTCAGCCGAAACCATCTGCATCCGAGGCTTCACAAAACTCTTCAGGTCCGAAGATAAGCTTCGCACTCAAGTCAAAGGCCGCTCCAGTAGCGTCTTCCGCACCAAAGGCCGATTTGTCATCCAAACCTCGCGAACCTTCCGTTCTTGAAACTGCAGCAGCCAAAGCCCGTCCAATTCCCCCGCATTCTGCGCCGTCAAAGTCAAGACTTGACTCTCGCAGCGACCGCCGTTACGATCCACCGTATGACCGCAGGTCCGACTATCGGTCGGATGATCGACGAGGTGATTACAAATACGATGACCGGAGGGACTACAGGTACTCTGATCGTGACGACAGAGATAGACGGCCAGATTACCGAAGACCGGATGATAGGAGGCACGATGATAGACGGCCTGATGACAGAAGATTGGATGACAGACGATTAGACGACAGGCGACTAGACGATCGACGATTGGATGACCGGCGGCTGGACGACAGACGGGTAGACGACAGGCGGGTAGACGACCGGAGGTTAGAGGACCGGAGGCCAGACGACAGGAGATCAGACTTCCGGAGGGATGATGACAGGAGAGGCGAGTACGATGATCGCCGGTCAGAATCTGGAGCGTCTGCATTCCGACCGACAGACTTCAGAGTGTCTGACTACAGGCCCTCGGATGTGAGGCGGCGACCAGAACCGAAGCCTGCGCCGCGCAAGGAGAAGAAGATCATGAAACGGCCCAAACCGAAGCCTTCCCTCACACCAGACTTTGCCGCTTCGGACTCGGTATATTACCGAAAACCTGGTAATGAGTCTGTCGTCGGTTCGGGAACTTACGGAAAGGTGTTCAAAGCAATCCACGTCTACACCAACAATAAGGTCGCTCTGAAGAAGATCAGGATGGAAGGCGAACGAGATGGCTTCCCAGTCACTGCAATCCGCGAGATCAAGCTGCTCCAATCTCTTAACCATGACAGTATTGTCAAGCTCCAAGAAGTCATGGTTGAGAAGAACGATTGTTTCATGGTCTTCGAATACCTCTCTCACGACCTGACTGGCCTTCTCAATCATCCTTCTTTCAAACTCGACCATGCCCACAAGAAAGACCTGGCGAAACAACTCTTCGAGGGTCTTGACTACCTCCACCGCCGAGGTGTCCTTCACCGAGATATCAAGGCCGCAAATATCCTAGTCAGCAACACCGGCCAATTGAAGCTGGCAGATTTCGGTCTTGCGAGATTCTATGCAAAGCGGAAAAAGCTCGACTACACAAACCGCGTCATCACCATCTGGTACCGCTCCCCAGAGCTTCTACTTGGCGAGACACAATATGGGCCAGCAGTGGATATCTGGTCCGCATCTTGCGTACTCATGGAAATATTCACTAAGCACGCAATCTTCCCCGGTGATGGCGGCGAAATCAACCAGCTCGAGAAAATCTACAACGTGCTCGGCACGCCCACGCGAGCGGAATGGCCCGGTATCGTTGACATGCAATGGTTCGAGCTGCTGCGGCCGTCTGAGAAGAAGCCGAGCACCTTCGCGGAGAAGTACAAGGAGCGTGTCACGCCAGCGGCATTCGATCTCTTGTCTGCCATGTTCCAGTTCGACCCGGCGGCCAGGCCGAGTGCGAGCGATGTGCTGGAGCATCCATACTTCACAACGGAGGAGCCAGCGCCGAGGCGTGCTATAGAACTTGAGAAGCTGCAGGGCGATTGGCACGAGTTCGAGAGCAAGGCGCTCCGCAAGGAGAAGGAGAGGATGGACAAGGAGGCAAGGAGAGCGGCGAGAGAAGATGAGCGCAGAAGAGCCGGCGAAGGTGAGAAGAGGAGAGCGGGCGAGAGCGGCGTCGCGGACACCGAGGGAAGGGAAACAAAACGGGTGAAGCAACAGCAAGGTGGTGGCGGCGAGAGTGTCGCGAGTGCCGGGGGTACAGGTAGCGGTCCTGCCCCAGCGAGCACCGGCGGGGGTGATGCGATGGAGGTGGAGAAGTGAAGCGAAAGCGAAAGGATCTGAACACCGTTGCTGCACCGTCAGCCGCGCTGTCAGCCGCGAGCTGGGTAGCCCGGATGGATCGTCGATGGTATCTTTTTGGGGAACGGAATGTTGGGGCGGACGGAATTTTTATATTGAAAAGGAAGCGAAGATAGGTAGGGAACTTGTTGGTGTGTTGGTGCTTGCGACAGCATGCATACATGCATCTTCTATTCCCTCCTCTTTTCCTTTCCGATGGGGGCCATCTTGTATTTCTCTTTCTCCTTTCTATATTCGCAGTTCGGAAAGTATGATCAATAGATATCAGCCTATCTTGGCAATTCACGTAACACTGGTCGTCGATTTATGCTCTCTCATTGGCATGACTAGTCACTGTTTGAGGATATGGATACGTGGCGGTGAATGACATGGATGATGGTGACGGGATCGGGATCCTACGGATTGTGATCCCAACTACCTAGGCTATCTACCGATTCCTGCCCAGCAACCAGATCCGTGCCATGGCACTCTTCGTAGTTGGTTTTGGTTTGTTGGAATGAGAGGAGTTGGTATGATTTGAGCGTTGGACCCGATTTTAATTCCTCATTTACTGTTTTTGGGGGAGGAATCTCTGTTGTGCTACGTGTGAGACTGAAGGCGAAAGCGACGAGCATGGGGCATTGAAGTCTTTCTTCAGTTACTCCCTGTTCCTTTTTTTTTTAAAAAAAAAATGTAGAGATCCTTGCAACAGCGCATACCATGCCGAATTTATTTATGCCTCTATCTGCATCGGGACTAACACAATTTGTCATGGTGACTAACTACTGTTGAGTTGAAGGATCATGATGGCCAGAGTTTCAATAGAGCAGTGGATTGCAAGAGAAACTAGGCGGTTCCAATTAGAGGTATTGCACGCCAACTACATAGCAGATGAATTTAATTCTTGAATACATCTGTATTCATTAAACTTGTATCAATTTTTAGACATTTGAGACAAATACGATAGTGAATGAGAAGAGGGGAGAGAGTGAAGTATTGGAAGGGAAGAACATGTTCAAAAAGTATCTGTCGCTGATTGCTTGGTTGAATGGCACCCTGTTGGCAGTGCTGGACGATCAGTATTTCTTTGCGTGGATCAGCTCACATTTAGTCCAGACACGCGGAGGAAGCTCTCTAATAGACTAAGACATTCACGTCAAGGAATAGAAGAAATGGATTATTATAATACATCTAGGGTTTCTAGGAGTCTTAGAAGTATCTAAAACATAGGGTATTTGATGGTAGTTTATGATATTGGCTTGTGATTTGATGCACTTTGCTACTTTCGGCCCTAGAGGACAAACGGTAGTCATTTCACCAGCTCCAAGCCACTACGACGATGTGACCGCAGAACCAAGCTGTGGTGAGACATACCAGCTTCCAAAATGCAAGGCACAAAGAAGAGGTGATCAGGTGCGCATGAGCTTGCGTAATGCAAGGGTGTTCAATGTTCAACATGGCACAACGTTGGATCAGAGGCAGAGTCGATACTCGAAACTTTTTCATTTGTTGGATGCTGGTGCAAGGATGATCTCGGGGCACTGGTTTCATACTGGTCAACATTGGAGAATGAATCTTGTCAAATCATAGCCTCGGCGCAGAATTTGATATGTAGGAAATGAGAGACGGTAAAAATAAGAATCAACCGAGGAAGAGAGGCAAGCGCCAGCGATAACTCAAATTCTTTCTCAACATTAACGGAATAAGGCCTAGTAGATGGATAAGCAATCGGCTATTCCGAGCTCACAGCCTCCTCGCTTATATTCATATCCACCATCTACAGCCATTTACCGAAAGCGAGGTACGGCTCTCCCGCAGCAATGGCAACAGCACGTGCGCCGCCTACCCACCTCTGTACCCATCCCCTCGGCGCCGAAGGGGCGCCCTACTAGTAGTACCTCTGCGCACGGCCTACAGGGACAAACACGTAGCCCAAGGTGGGACCCTTGCCGGTCAATACGGTTCGTAGCGCTCGTGATAACGACGGCGGGAGTCAGAGCGCCGGCCCCTTGGTTTTCCCTTAGCTGTCCCCTCTCCACGATCATCGGCGATCGCGATGGTCAAAGTTTTCTTCTTACACACCAATTCCCCACCATTGTGGTGCCATTTCAGCAATTGCCATCTGACCCTGCATGCGGTGTGGGGGACATCCCTGGATGAGTTGGCAGTGCTGATCATGAAACAACGGAGGAAACGAGTTGCGGTCGAGCAGCCGTGCGTTTGATGTTGTCGCCGCGCCACTTACTGTTAACTGTTTGGCTGTTCGAATGCTGAGTGATGGCTGCTCGCCGAAATAACCGAGGCTTGAGGCCTTTTCCCCCTCCGGGTGGAGGTTTTTGGAGAGAGGAGCTAGAGTGGTTCCTTTGTCAGAGCGATTGTGGCACAGTTGGCAGAGCAGTAGTGCTAGGACGGGGCCAGAAAGTGTCATGTGCGCGACCGCGGTGTTTTTGCTACCACGAAGTAGCGTGGTTCTAGCGTTTCCATGACTGCTCCACTCCGCCATATACGAGGGATTCGAAACAGGTAGGCTTCTGGAAACAGCGGTGGCGTTGTTTCTTGTTGCCTAAGAAACAAAAATGCCAGAGGCCTGTGAGCTTCTTGAACGCGCGCTCCCGTGTCAGGTCCTTTGTTGCTGTTTTTAGGAGCAGGCGGAGACTATGGCCAGGGTGTGCTGCTCCTTTCGGCAGATGACGCGATTTCTCGGCTCTTGCGCTTGTTGGTGGTTTCAGCGATTGATACGAGGCCGGTTCGCTTACTATTGCAGCGGAGGACGGGCAGTTGAAGCGTCCGTCTGAACGTGAATGCACAACGGATTTGTGAGCAAGGGCATCGAAATAGCAGCTTCAACCACCCGGACTCTGCTCCAACAACGAGCGAATCGACCTCGGAGCAGTGGGTATTGACTGCGTGCGGAAGGATCGGAAGGACCAGTGCATGACGGCGTGACGGCGTGACGGAGCTGACGACGTTAGTCATCTTCTTAGCGAAAGCGCGACGACATGCGAGAATCGTGCTGCACGATGAAGGAGACGGGACTTGAAAGTGAATGTGAGCTGTCAACCACCCCTGGAGACGTGGCGTCTTGATTCTGTTATCAGAACTCGGCTGGGCGAAGACGGCAGAATCGGGCGTCTCGCTTGTGTGTCGGGGCGCTTGGAGGAAACCAATGGATGCAGCCATCTTCAATCAGGCATAAAGCCCTGCTGTATCATGTTTTCGCCATTGGCGCCAGCAGCCTTGCTGTCCTTCAGTGATGATTGACTGTCTGAAGATAAGCGTCAGCATCAAACCCAGGCATCTCCTGAAGATTGAGAGATATTGTAGGACGGAATAGAAATTCAAGACGGAAAAATTGACGCAGGGTTCTCCGCAATGTAAAAGAAAAGAAGCTAGGACGGATTGGAAAAGGATCGAAAAGCGAAAGGCCGCGCGGATGTATTTGCGTGATTGATTGCGCGTCCATGCCCAATCTATAACAAATGCTTCGCAATTAGGGAAAATAGGGATATGAAATCTGGCAAATGCTGTGCTGGACGAGGCGCATCTCGAAACCCAAGTGTTCCGCTGGCTTGCTTCGCTGCTGACCTCCGGTTTCATGCACCCTCTCTTCTTCATGTCGTCCACAAAAGCTGTCTCAGAACGTGGTTGATCTCCGTTCGCTTAAGAGTTTGAGATGGGGACAAAGGTGGAGATATGGGGACCGGAAAGGCCCGTTCTCCGTGCAGCTCCAGTAGGATGGCCTGATCTAACGGCCATCCCATCGTGGTTGCAAGCGCCGGCCCTGGATCGAGATTCTCGAGTGATGTCGATATTGCTGTGGGGGGTGAAGTCTCACCGCCGGACCCTTCGTAGACGAAGAATTGTCAGAGAAAAAGGACAGCGAGGCGCAATGACGGTCAAACACGCATTGAGGGAGTCTGAGGCATGAACGAGAAGCAGATCTTGATAAGGCAGCATGCTGGGCAAATGAGGGTGGATGAGGCGTGCAAATCAGCCGCTGGAAGGGTGATTGATGACGGCAGAGGGGGCATCATGAGGAGACGGACTCAGATCCGCGATCTTCCCATCCTGAAGCCACCTTTGTCGTCATGCGCACGGCGGTAATAGCAGCGGTAATAATGCGAGGCCGGAGCTATACGGGAAGAATGCATATAGGGGGATGGGGTGGCAAAGCAATTGGAGCAGAGGAAAATGCCGTGGGGGGCCTTTGCCAATGATCTTCAGGCCGGTCGTGTATTAGGCGCGCACCGTCCTCTTGCGGACTCTCTGCAGCCATGCCGCATTGAGCGGTTCGCGCAGACCGTGTACGCAAGATTGCCCTATAGGGCATGCAATGCCCGTTTGATCGCCAAATGAGCTCTCGTTTATGCAGCTTATGCGCCGACCCTGCCAGGTACCCGTCCGGCTCCGCCTGCTCACTGGCCCCACGCCCGCCAGATGCTGCAACGCGGAGCGAGAGCTGGCTGAGGCGCACGGCCAACGTCTGTCCCGGACTCCGAGGTGCAGGAAATGGGTCAGCTGGCACGGGCTCACGATGCGAGAAATCGAAATGTTTCGCTTGCCCCGTGCACACTGTTTCTCTCGTCGTCGTGTTGGAGGGGGGCGGGCCGACTGCTGCCCCTGACGCCTGCGATTTGATATCTTCCCCCATGCGCGAGCTGAAAGCGCTATCCAGAGATCTGTGGCGTCAGGCGTGCTAGGCGAGTCTGCAGCGCTGTGCGACAACACAGCTTCTGGCGCTGCCGCCAGCCGCCCGGCGAACGCGGCCGCTCGACGAGGTGCCCGCTGCGGGCCGCGCTTTCCGGGTCGCTCCGACGGTGGTGCACAGCCGTGGGCGTGCGCGAGCGCGGTGGTGTGAGGGACTGTGTGTTGAGGATGGCATGGGCTGGGGAGATGCTCTGTGCATCTCTCCACCCCACCGCGGGCCACGAAGCGAGCGAGCGCTGACGGCATCATCGGGCGGAGCTCGCTGAGGCGAGAGGGTCCAGAGACAAGCTGCGGGATCTCGCACAGTTCGCAGCAATCTCTGTTCGGCGCGCGTATCTCGGACGACGCAGGGCTGCGCGACCCCACGGTGCGACTTGAGCGATCGTCCCCGTCGCCGCCCGCCCGGCGAAGCGTATTATACAGCTTGACGAACATGTCTTGCGCGAACGGTGGGATGGAGATGAGGCTGAAGCTAAAGAGATTGTATTTGGGGAAGGTTAATTTCCCAGCGAGTGCGCGTGCCCTGCAGGTGGAGATCGGGAAGCTGAGTCTTATCTCCAGAACTGCTGGCCCCTGGGCCCTGTCTGCGCTTGGCCGCTTCGGGCAAGGCGCGGAGCTCGTCCACTCCGCCAGCCTCGCGTTGCTGCCAGAGCAACTGCATCGCCCCGGCCGAGAACAGAGAGCGAACGCGACGTCGGCGCTGTGCAACCGCTGCGGCTGCGAAGACACGAGCCTGGCTAAGCCCTAGGGTCCTTTTCGGCCTGAGGAACCCTGAGACCAACATCGTGGAGCACAGCTGCGACCCTGCGCGCCACCGAGTCTACGCGAGCGTTGGTGTAGCAAAAGCGTCGCGCGATGGATCAGCGGAGGCAAAGCTTGTCGATGGATCAGGTGCTCGTGCAAAAGTCGCATGGCACCATCCAAAAAGGGCACCTCTGAGTCTGCCAATGGCGCGTTCGGCGGCTCTCTCGCGCGGCTGCTGCCCGCCTTCCCCAGCCCGCGCTGATCATTGGCCCGATGACGGCGACGTCGCGACGACGCTGCTGCGTGGGCGGTTGCTGCGCTGCTGCTGGCCGGCTGCCTGTCACCTGCAGCGACTGATCTCCAGCTGGCGATGCCCCTCCCATCTGTGCTCGCTTGGTGAGCCTCGTTTGCGCGATCACGGAGGGTGCGCCGAGCTCTCTCGAAACACGGCTCACCCCTGCGCTCTGCGCCCAAGCCACAGCCGAAGTTCGTCATTGTGTCTCAGAATAGACCCTGCGGGCCAGTGGTCGGGAGGTGAGCTCGAGCAGGCGACGCCTCCAACGTGCCGAGTTTGCGACGTGTGTGATGCTGGGCGTGTTGCACAGGCTGACGCACCCGCGCAGCGGCTGGTGAGCGGGCGGAAGGCGCTGGCCGTTGTTGCGCCCGCCACGCGCGATGGATGGGGTGGCCGAGTTGGGACGCATGGGACGCATGGGGAACGAGTCGCGGCGCTGTTCCTGGACCAGCGACAATCTCGTCTTGGAGATGGCGATCAGACGGCGCACGGAGCGGCAGGCGGCGGGCGGACTGCCAGTCGTGGCGGCCGCAGCAGGACGACCACACGGCCCCGCAGCAACGGGAGAGCAGAATTGGGCCTCCCCCTGCCTACGCGCGGACCCCTGTGGCCTCTAGCGCACGCGCTGCCTCACCGCTCACGGCGTATCACAGACCATGACGGCAAGTGTTGCAGCGCTGCAGGCATGGGCCGCCGAGTGAAAAGAGCCCGCCGGCCCTGCAGCTCGCATGCGCTGCATCATTTGCAGGGCCTCCACGAGCTGCCTGCCTATCCGCCCGCTAGCCTGCCCGCCACACTAGACGCTTTCTTGACGCCTCCTCTGTCGCGCGCCGAACGCCCGCCCGCCATCAGATTGATTGCCTTGGCACCCTCAGCGCCCCGGATCTGACCTAGCCGCCAGCGAAGTCGTAATTCTTCCGCGCACCCAGTGTACTTGAAACCCTCCATGGGCGCACGGGCAGCCGTCAGTTCATCCCAATATAACCGATAAAGGGTCTCGCCATCAAGACATCCCTGCCACCCACACCACCACGGCCCCCGGCTCCCTTCTTCACCCTCGTCCAGGATCCCTCGCCCGCCATCTTCCTTATAGTAGTCAGGCCAGCCGCGCGACCTCCAAGCTGGCTTGTCCACGTACTTACCGCCCGAGTTCCTCCCCACCCGCCTTCTGCGAGGGCACGCACACCCCGCCTTCTTAACCCATCGTGTCCCGCCTCAGACGCAGCAGAGCTCATCTGAATCGCGACCATGGTGGACGTACGCATCCCGCAATGGACTGTCGAGAAGTCCTACAACCGTAGCCAGAACAACAGCCCCGCCACCACTCCCGAGCTCGACGACCACGACAGGATCCGCCTGGCTCGCTCTGCCACAATGCCGCTGCCAGCCCTCGAGCCGCCGTCATCCATGCTCCAGGACCGCTACCTCTCGTCCGAGGAGGATCTCTCACCGAATGCCTCCGACTCGGCAGACCAGTCCGACGAGGACGACGAGGACGACGATGAAGAGGTTGCCATCATCGAGGCCGCCGCAATTGTTCCCCAAAAGGTTGCCAAAGCCGTTTCCTACGTCTCCGCCGGCCGTGCCAAAGTCGTCGACATGAACGATGCCCAGCCTGCCCGGGAACGCACCTTTAGCGTGCCCGCCGTCGCAAACGCAGTTCCCATTCTCAAGTCCCCAATGCCCCGGATGTCTAGGATGTCTTTTGCAAACTACAAGGCCCCAGCCACCGAAGCCCAGCCCGCCCTTCCGAAACGCTCGCCTTCCATCCCGTCTGAGTGCAGCTCGCCTGCCATTCCGGTCAGGTCAGAGAGGCGCAAGTCCTCGATGCCTGCAAGATTATCCAGGTCGCCGCTTTCCTTCGACCCTGCCTCAGCACCGCCGGTCCCGGACTCTGGTTCGCTCCGCTCGTGCGCCAAGGTCGCCAGGCATTACAGCATGGCAGCGCCGCCCTCGAGCAGCCTCTATGATGCCGATCGCCTGAAGCTCTTGAGATCGACGACTGATCTGAGAGCCACGCTCTCCCCCAGCCCTCCGCTTCCGACCAGGTCTCAGTCGACTGAGCCTGAACCTATTTCACCCATGCTCCAGAAGCCGACGCTCACCATCGACCCAGATCTGCGTCGCCCGTCGTCGGCTCGCTCATCTTACTCGCAGTCGCCGCACTCCAAGCGCGCCTCCGCAATTCACATCCGCCAGCGATCCGGCTCAGTCCAGCTTCCTCCCTTCGCTCCCAATGCTTCGCCTCTCACTCCTCTCACCCCCCAGACTCCCGACTTCCTCAATACCGATCCCTTTGCGAAGAAAGAAGAGGACAAGGCCGAGGAAACGAGCAAGCCGGCGCACAGGCGTCTGCGTAGCATTAGCCGCACCCTCAGCCTGGCCAAGATTGCGTTGAACCCGCAAGGCAAGCGCGGGTCGACATGGGGCAAAAGCAAGGCTAAGAACGATAAGGTTCACCGTGACTCGATGGACCTCGTGTCGCCCATCTCCCCCATGTCACAGCCAAAGGATAGCTTCCTTGCTGTATCTTCGCCGCTTGCACCGAACATGCCGCCCACCCCGGTGACCCCGAATACGCAGATTCCGCCGACGCCGAACACGGCTGTGTTCAGCCCACGGACCTCGTCTCGCATGAGCAGCAACACCATGGACGAAGAGTTCGAGCGTCCGCCGAGGACATCCAGCCTGGGCACCCAGCGCCCTCGGCTCGTTCCCCGTCCCGCGGACGAGAGGGAACCTGCCGCCAGGCTCCCGCCCTTCCCCGACGCGGACGATGAAATGCGTATCCCGGGTCGCAGGAGGCTGACCAAGAGGAAGAGCATGCTCGGCCTCGCATAAACCTGGTACCACTGTTGCTGGCCGACCATGAGTTTCATGACCGTACCCAGACAAGTCTGCCCGGTAGCCGACTACCACGATCCTTACCACACTCTCTCTGTCTCTCTCCTCGCCACTTCAATTCTTGTACACTACAGCGACAAGCTTTCTACCCCATCCCATCCCGAAGCGAGACTTCAATGGCTCTCCTACACCTTCCGCCGCCAAGCGCAGCCAACGACAAACCTCAAAACCTATGATGACGACTCTCCTCCCCAGCAGTCAGCTTCTCGCGGCATTGGCCCAATTTCGTCTCCTCAACCCTTTTGCATGGTGAAAGCCATTTTAGCGCGCACTCTGACAATTGCTGCTTTTTTCTCCTCTGCGCCTCCATCTCGCTCCAATTTGCATAGAGATACCACGATACCACCGTCGTTTTCGTTTTTTCCCATTCTTGGCCTTCTGTTCCATCAGCGAGACCACCGTTTTTTTCTCCATTTGTTCTATCTTCTCTTGGGATTTCCATTATTCTTTCGGTGCGACCGCTAGAGCTTTGGGCGGCTCTTTTCTATTTTGGCCCGAGCCCACGGCGTTTGATTGGATTCTCGTCTCCAGGACATATCCGGAGAATACGGCGTTTTTGACTTTTGGCGGCAACATATTTTGAACCCAGTGCGGGTTGTGTGATGATTGTGCTATGGCTACTATATCCGAGAGCCTGTTTATCAAGCTGGCTCTGTCACTTGAATATCAAAAAATTCTCTATTGTCTATTGTCTATATCAATTCTTCCCTGAGTACCCGTTAAAAAAAAAAAAAAAGTGAAGGGGCGAGGTTCGGTCGTGGGAACACAGGATTGGCTAGCACTGCATGTCGCAGATGGCCGGCTGAGAACCAATGGGCTGGCGCCGGCAGGCCGATGCTCGTGCAACGGGGTACATAGTCTTGGTTAGTTCTTTTTTCTTTTGTCCATTCGCATCCAATTGGATAGCCGAACATGGATTCAGATTCGACTTGACATCTGATTGCTGTTGTCGTTCGCAGGTGACGTCCCTCCACGGTACGCTTATCGCAGCCGGCTGACGGCAGCCTAGATCTCGTTCCAACGGTGCACGCGCGGCAGAGGCGATTCCAACGGGCGGCACGGATCCGCGACAGTGGCGCGTCTCAACATGCTCGACGGTGCTCCCCGCATGGGGCCTAAAAGACTGTACGACGACGACCCTATCAACGGCTTCGGCCGAAGAAGCTCGTGTGCGTCGACGAGCTGCAGAAGTGCTAGCCTCCGCTGTGCAACCACGGCTCTGTCGCTTTTCTCCGGGAGCGGCTAGAGTCAGCTGCTTTTCATGCTGCACCACGGCCCATATTTCCCGAGACATTGAACAGGCAGCTCGGATCCCCGTTTCTTGGTTGCTTTTTTCTCTCCGAGCGCCTCTGTATAGCTTTCTTCCGCTTTTGGCCAGTCTATTATCTGCCTTTTTCGTTCCTGCTTTGTAGCATTTCCTTTCCCGTCGCTCGGTTAAGCATCCATCTGCTCGTGCATCCGGTGTGCCTGGCGCTACGATCCGATCATTTTCACGTCATCGGTCTGGCCCTCCACGTTCCACACTCAACGGGGCTGTCATGGTCCGACTCCGCATCCCGGCGCCCTGGTCTTCGGTCCCACAGACAGGCCACCTAGGCCACGCCTTCCACCACCACCAGCTACTGCCACCACCAACCACAGCCTATATGTAGTGTCATCATCGTCATCATTATCACTGCTATCACCACACCTTCCCCACCATCTCCCCACTCTCAGCCGAACTCCGAATCTGCTAACGCGCGCGGTGGAGATGCAAGTCACTTCGATAAGCGCTACTGCTGCTATATTCGTCTGTCAGCTGGCGTTCAAACTAGGGATCCATGGCTTATAGCACGCTGTTCTCGTCGTTTCTAGCTGAAGGCCGATACGTATCTTCCCCAACCCTTTCAGCCGTCAGCGTCAATCCATGGGTAGGGAGGTACACCCGAGAACCTTGTTTTTCTAGGTCGGCTCTCTCCGCCGAGTCCGACGCAAGCCGCTCACGTTTCGCATCAGAATGCGGCCTTCGAATCGGACGTGGATGCCGAAGGCTTCTTGCGAGCTGAAGTAGCACAGGCGGTGATGCGACACATCTCTTTCCACCTTACCTTATTCTCCGACGCGTGGCAAAGCAAAGCTGACACCCGCTGTCTGCCTGTCTGTCTGGCTGACTGCCGCTCCGCAGCTGCCAGTCATGCGCGCATGAAACGTACCGGTTGCACAAATGATCACCGGTGAGTGACAAGCAAATACGAGCGAATGAGACGAGCCAGTTGTATCATCGTCATTTGGCCCCCCGCATCCCGGAGTCAAGCTTAACCTCGACAGGCAACCGGTCAAAGCAGCATCTACCCGCGACGACAGGACACACAACCCCTGTCAGTAGCCGTCTTTCGCTGCCTGAACCTCCACATGTAGATCACATGTAAAGCATAGCGCGCATGACTAGAACCTCCACCAATCCAGGTAGCATCGGCTTCGGGACGGTGCGGATCCCGCTGCAACTACCTCCTCGCGTTCCACCCACCGGCGCGTCCACGTCGGCGCCGGTGGGATTCTCGTGAAAAAGACTCCTCGAAGCGTCTGGACCCGGAGAGCATGACCATGCCAATGCACGGCGGCTTGGAAGCGTGGGTTACAAAAAGTTACATGGTCGTTCGTATCTAGTGGCTCCACCGATCCATCTATGGGTTGTGGGGCTCTTCGATGCTCATGATTACTGGGGAGCCTTGTCTCTCTTCGCTCAGGCTGAAATGCTAGTGAAGGGTTCAGTAATTGGCCAGGGCAGAAGTGGCTATGACGAGCTGGCGTCTCGAGTTGGATGTCCTATCAGATGCATGAAGCACGCGTCTTAGCGTGTGTTTGATAGTCATGACTATCCTCGCGTGGGAGGAGCGTTTGCACGTGGTTCCTTTGCACTGCCGTAGAGTTTCGGGAATTGCTATTTTCATCTGTTCCTGGCTATGGTGCTGACTCAGAAGCTTTTCGATCTTACCTTGGTTATTCCTCTTCCTTCCGACACCATTCCATACCTATCGAATTCAATAGCTTCGGCCATGGAAGAGAGGAGGCCGAGCCCGACAGCTGCTGCGCCCAGTGCACTAAATCGGGTGCAATGGACCAAGCTCCCTTGGGCTGGTTTTCTTTTTTTTTTTCCCTGTCTCTGACTGCCCGAGCTATGACCCCTGCCAGGAACTCTGGGACCACGTCGCGAATTTGATGCACCAAAGTTCGCTGTTTCAGCTATGCCAATCATTCGTGATTATCTTCTTCTCCTCTTCTGCGCGTATCTCAATAAAAATGTAAAATAAAAATTCATGGACCCTGTCTGTCCCCTCTTCGTCATCGTGTGCTGATCGGAATTTCCCCCTCGTGGCAGGCGAGAATGACGACATTCTCTCCCTCCTAAACCCTGACACTAACGTTAGCGTCGCGGGGTCATAAAGGAGCTGCTATCGGTGATATGGAAGAAAAAAAAAGGGATAGTAGGGCTGAGGAACTGTAATGAGTGACCTGGAGGATCGGCATACTAGATGAGCCACTGCACCGGCGCTCCCTGCAGACGTCTGCTGAGCACATCGCCCCTACTTTAGAAACCTCAAGCCACAGTGCACACGGTTTGATTTGAAATTTTGAACTATTGCTATGAGCTCGCTGACTCAAGCAGCTGGCCGAAAAATGGGACGGTGCTGAAGCCGGACTTTTTGGAAACGCCTCACGCCAGGCTTTCGTGGAAGGATTCCCTTCAGCGATTACTGAATGGATGAGACCTTAGAGGGCTCATCTGCAACCGGAAAGGTCTGACTAATTGAGCTGCTTTAGGAAATGGTCGCTTAGTGCCAAGCCATGGTTTCGCCATGGACTGGATTCTGAAGTCTACCATGAAGACCCAAAGTTTGGAACAATCTTCAACAGTTGCTTCACGGTTCTTCATGTATCCTGATTTGACATTTTGGACCGGAACTCCATATTATTCCTTTGGGCGAAAGTACTCAATGGCAGTGATCAAGTCCTTGATACGATATGCAATCGCCCACACTGCCAGGCTCTTGGAATCCCAACACTTTGATGCCGATTGCTGATAACAAAGGACACTAAGTTGCTGCCAAGTATGGGGCGTGGCATCGCCTCAAACAACTTATATTGGTAAGACATTGGTAGGCGAATAGCGCTGTTAGGATAAGAGCAGTAGTAAACCATAGAGTTGGATAAAAAGTAGACTTGCGGGATACAGTAAAAACATGGTCCACCAGCCGAGAATGCTTGCTGCACCTGATAGCAGCTGTGTCACACCTGGGCAAAAGCATTGAATCGCTGATGAGCAGTCGATTTTTCAAAGCCAGAAGAATAAGATATGAACTATAATAATCTTGAGGGTGATAAGGTAACACCACTCCTTGAGGTTGCAGCGGTGCCGTAACACTGCTGCCGAAAATCCTGCTGCCCCCAAAATCGGAAGGCTGCAGATATTAGAAGATTTCCCCCGCTTCGCAGCGAGCCTTTATGGCTGATGGTGCATGAGAAAGTGAGCAGTCTAGACTTTCAATGCTTCACAGTGACCATCAGCCCATTGCAAAGGCTAGCCGCCGTTTCTAAGTCTTCCCAAGGTCACCGTTTCCCAAGCAGTCGACTCCTTATCAGGCAAAGGGATTCCCTGCGCTTTGCATAATCTTCCTGCTGACCGGGTGACGCCACTGAAGATTTTTCAACTTTTGTAAGACCCGGTGCTGGAGTAATCCAGCAAGCGTAGACCTCGGATGTCTCTACAAACGCTATTAATATAGAAAAGGGGACTCAGCGTGGAATCGCAGTCTGATGTACTCAGTTCCTTCTTTTCTTTCGGTTCGGACAGTCCTTCTTCGCATGGCCCTTCTTGCCGCAGCCAAAGCATTCCATATTAGAGTTTGATGAAGCTCCACTGCCAGCATTCGAGATGCTGGTCAACGTATTCAGTTTGACGTGAGGACTGCGGTTTCTCCGCTCTTGTGCCAGCTGAGCGGCCTTCTCCGTCTTGGCCTTCTTCTTCTCCTTCCTCTTTTCCTTAGCCGCCTCCTTGCGCGCTTCGCGAATCATCTTTGCGGCGGGATCTTCGTCCTGATCGCTCTCGCTACTGCTTCCCTCGTCACTGTCGCTGTCTTCGTTCTTCTTCGGTGCCTCCGGCTTCTTGCCGAACGACATGCGACCCACCTGCGGCGTGTCGTCCTCCTCGTCACTGTCATCATCGTTGTCCAAGGCTGCGTAGCCTGCGCTCACAACGCGCAATGCGTTCCGCTGGCGCGCCTCCTTCTCGGGCTCGCGAAACGACAGTACCCAGCGGGTTTCGCCAGCCTCGGCGGCAGCTTTCTCGATGGCCTGACTGCGCTTGAGCTCTTCAGCAGCAATTGCGGCGTTGACGGCTTCAAGATCGGAGGGTGTTGCGGGCGACGAAGCTGCGGATGTGCGCTGGCGCTTGGCGGGTGGACCGTTAGGAGTGGAGGGGGATTCTTTGGGAGATGACTGCGAAGCGGCAGCGCGTTGCATGAACTATGCGTAGTTAGTGTTTTAAGTGGAGGGCGATGTCAAGCGAACAGAGGATTCATGCCTTCATGGTCAGAAGCCGCGAAGACGCTTGCTTCGGGGTGGTGTTGGGCGGCGCCATGGCTGCGATGGTGTAATGTAAGCTAGCTTTGAATAAAGTCGAGCTTGGTGATCGCTTAGCAGTCGAAGTCTTCTGCGTTGTCTTGGGAGTCGCAGAAGTACTCGAAAGTGAGCTCGGAGTAAGTTGCGGAGGAGACGACGGCTGCCGCAAAATGATGGTTTCGTACCTAACAAATGTCGCGTTATCGATAAGGCCCGGAACACAAGACAAGCTGCTTAGTCACACGCCTAAAAAGATCTGGGGCTGCGCACCATGTTCCCATGTGTAGAAAAGTGACTATGGACTATAGATATTGCGCAAAAATGCCGGTTTTAATTGCTAGATATTCTGGCTAGAAAATAGAATATTGTGTCAAAACTGTCATGTTCGAAACTTACAGAAGTGCGAACCATTGACACCTTATTCGAGTGACCAAATGCTCCAGACTAATCAATTGATGATGCGGAGGGTATTAGCACAGAGCAATAGACTTGGTCTCCTTAATAGTCAAGACCTGCTGTTGTTGCCAGAGCATTTTACATTCATTGCTCGCGCACAGACCACCGCAAACAGCCAACCGCAACGCCGGTGAAGTCCATCACGCACGCCGCAGCTTCACGTCCAACCCTTCGGACGTCACCATCTCCCTCCCCCTCTCCACTCCTCCCCACAACCACCACCCCCGGCCAACACAACCCGCAATGCTCCGGCCTACGACCTTCCGGCCGCTGCTGCGCGCCGCCACCAACGCTCCCCGCGTCGCCGCCGTCCGCGCCTACGCCAGCAAGCAGCCGTCGCCCTCGGTCGACAACGTGCCCGCCAACGACCCCAACCCCAAGGCCCCGGCGCCCAATGTCTCGGCCACGAACGCCGTGCCCACGTCGTCCGAGGGCTCTTTCGACCAGGTGCTCCAGGAGAGCGTCGAGCAGGCCGAGGCCCTCCGCACCCAGCAGGCGCCCAACCGCCAGGTGACGTGGAGTCGTAGCCAGAACCCGCGCGAGCGCGCCATGGTTGGCCCGCGCTTCGAGCAGACGATCATGGCGGACCAGGTACGTTTCATTGCCTGCTTGCATTGGGAGGAAAGGGAAGGAGGTGGGCAGCGGAAATGGAGATCATGGACGAGGCGGGGAAGAGTGGGATCGGAAGGGCATTGGAATGCTATATGAAGAGGCGATTCGAGGATTCTATGCCGGAGGGTTGTGTGAAGGGACTCAATCGCTGACTTTGATTGAATTCATCTAGCCGCGCCCTCACGCCGCCATCGACCTCATCCACAAGCAGCCCGTCCGCTGGACCAAAGAGCGCTCCGTTTCGTGCGACGGCGGCGGCGGTCCGCTCGGCCACCCCAGGATCTTCATCAACGTTGACAAGCCCAAGATTTGCTGGTGCACGTACTGCGGTGTTCCTTTTGTAAGACTCCTACCAGTGCTGAAGACGCAGCAGCGAACATCAAAGCGTCGAACACATTGATGCTGCGTGAAATCTGTGCCTATCTTTGGTATTTCGTTGCGTTAAGGTTTTTCGCTAACATGATTTATTTGCAGGCGCATGAGCACCACAGGAAGGCCATTGAGGCCTCGGATTCCATTTCTTACCCGCTGGACCCGACCGGTCAGCCCGGAGAGGTTGAGTTCAGTCAGAGGGTTACTGACAAGCCTCTGGAGCAGCGGTGAGCGTGAGCCAATATGTAGTGGCGAATCACTGAAGTGGTAGACAAACGGGACAAATTCATATGGTTAAAAGTGTAAATATAGGTGAATGTGCAGGTCCAAGTACGCGCTAGAATGCTGATGCGCTATTCTTGACTACTTCTATCTGTGCTGAAAAGCTCATCTGCTTGCACAGCGCATGCTTCCCAGATTATGGCAATACCTCCACTGCAGAGAATGTGGGTACTGGAGAATTATGCAATAATTGGGACCCTATTTTGAAGTTTCCAGGGATATCTGCCTATTGTTTTCACAAACGCTGCCCCATGATGTCTGCAGAACATAACTATACCCCGCCTCTCCGGCCGTGAGCAAAGTAGCTCTGCAATATTCAAGCCCATTCCCGAACGCCATGCTCGCACCAGCCAGTTGCAGTTGTGATCTTTTCACCCTTACTCCGAGATATCGCGGTTGGAAACCTTCTTCTTCGGTACCTCCACGATGGTCCTTGCGGGCCTAAATACCTGCAACTGGTTGTCTTCAGCAGCGGCAACCATAACCCAGGGGTCGTTCTTGTTCCAGCTAAAGTCACAGACAGAGTTGGTGAAGCCACCGTGCATGAAGAGGCTGTAGGAATACACCGTTAACAATTTTCAAAAAGCATTCGATCGGGAATGGGACTTACAGTTCGGGCGGGCCATCTTCAGCCTCTTCCTCCGTCTGTTCTTCGCCAATCTTGCTTGCATCCCACATGAGAATGCGCTTATCGTAACTGGAGCTGGCCAGAATAGAGTGATCGGTGGGGTGCCACTCGAGGTTCATGACGGCTTGCGTGTGGCCCTCGAAACTGTGAATCTTCTTATCCAAGCAACGCAGGTCCCACATGGCAACCGTCTTATCCGCAGAACCAGTCACGACAATAGATTCCCATGCGGGGTGGAAGGCAACACAGTTGACGGCGTCGGTGTGAGTCTCCTTCCTGTAGAGGCCTCTCTTGTTAGTCTCCTGGCGAAGGTCTAGAATCTGAAGCGTCAAGTCGTCCGAAACGGTGGCAATCCAGTCCTGGTGTAGCGGGTGGTGCTGAACATCGTTGACGCAGGCAGCATGGTGGGTAAAGGTGCGCGACGGCGAGATGACGGGGCTGCTCTTGCTGAATCCAGCCTTGGTGTCCCATAGACGGACGGTAGCGTCTTGAGAGCCAGTAACCACTTGGCCTTCAACGTGCGGACTCCAACTCAGACCGAAACCCTCCTCAGAGTGACCCTTCAATTCCATGTCAGGTTTCACGGTGCCATTTACATCGGGGTTGATGCTGTGCTTGGTCCGGTCGAATACCAGAACTCGGCCGTCTGTGCACATGGTCGCAATGATGTTTGGGTTCTGGGGCTGGTAGCGGGCCTTGTTGATCTCGCCGGGGTGGTTGATGCGCTGGATAACGTTGAAACCGAAGGACCCCTTCTTCCCAGCACCGTGGCCGCCAATCTCGCCCTTCTGCTCGTCATATTCCGCAGGCTCCGGGGTCTGCATGGTAGGGATTTCAATGGTCGCGATTTGGAGATAGTTCAGCGCCTGGTCCGACGTGTTCGTGCCGAAGAGAATGCGATGCTGGGCGAGGTTCGAGCCTGGAACCTCTCTCTTGTCCGGAAGCCATTGCGCGGTGAGAGTAGGCCACTCCAGGGCGCGACTACGAGGTGTGAGCGGAGCGCGCAAAAGAAAAGAAGGCGCAAAACTTACGCATAGAGCATGTCGTAGAGCCATACTGAATTCTTCTTCCAGATCTTGTATTCCTCGTTCGCAATCTTGGCCTCCAGCTGCTCCTCCTCGCGTTGCTGATCGACGTCTGCGGTCATCCGAGGTGTCAGTAAAGCTGACCATGGCCGCCGAAGCCGCGCGCAAATGTGCGAACAGGGCTAGCAGAGCGGAGCGCGGTGGAAAGAGGTGCTTGGGCGGCGCACTTACCGCTCATGTGCTCGTCCATGGCTGCGGGTCGCAATTGGGGGTTGGTAGAGAGTGGGTTGGGTAAGACGGAAGCTGTGGGTGCAGCGGCGGGCAGCTTTGAAGAGCGTGACGCGCTGGGTCGCGTTAAGCTGGGTCGCGGGAGCACGGACTCGATGGCTAATCCGCGGCGATCTGCGCGCGCCGGTTGCACTTCTGCCCGGCTGATGATGTTACCTTAAGAGTCGCCGCCGCCGCATCGCTTCCCTTCCTCTCTTCGAAGACTCCGTGTCGCGACTCTCGATACCCCCGTTTTCTCTCACACCTCCCCCTCCGTGGCTGTAGCCCCGCAAAGGCTGGGCCTTTCTTTCGAGTTCCGTCCGCAGTCCTCCTGTCACTGCTAGCTGTCGTCAATCAGCCTTACAGCTCCGCCGGCATTCGCTGGATACATTCTTGACCTCACCTACCTTTCACCGGCATCATGGGTGTCCCCAAGTTCTTCAGATGGATGTCCGAACGCTATCCGGCCATTTCGCAGCTCATTGCCGAAAACCGGATACCGGAGTTCGACTGCCTCTATGTATGCCCCCCGCCACGTCCTCACTTCTGTCCAATGCGCTGATGGTGACGTCTAGCTTGATATGAACGGCATCATCCACAACTGCACGCACAATGACTCCGACTCGCCGACGCATCGCATGTCCGAAGACAAGATGTTCATCGCCATCTTCAACTACATCGAGCATCTTTTCGGCAAGATCAAGCCCCAGAAGCTTTTCTTCATGGCCATCGACGGTGTCGCCCCTCGCGCCAAGATGAACCAGCAACGTGCCCGTCGTTTCAGGACCGCCCTGGATGCCGAGACTGCCAGGGAAAAGGCGATCAGGGAGGGTGTGGAAATGCCGAAGGAGCCTGCCTTTGACAGCAACTGCATCACGCCTGGTACCGAGTTTATGGCCAGGCTAACTCAGCACCTGAAATATTTTATCAACAAGAAGGTTTCGGAGGACGTCGACTGGCAGGGCGTCGAAGTCGTTCTCTCCGGCCACGAAGTTCCCGGCGAGGGCGAGCACAAGATCATGGAGTACATTCGCCAGGCGAAATCACAGCCTGGCTACGACCCTAATGTCCGCCACTGTCTGTACGGCCTGGACGCCGATCTCATTATGCTTGGCCTTCTCAGTCACGACCCGCACTTCTGCTTGCTCAGAGAGGAAGTCACATTCGGTCGCCAGAACCAGAAGAAGTCCAAGGAGCTGGAGCACCAGAATTTCTATCTTATGCATCTTTGCATTGTTCGCGAGTACTTGGAGCTCGAGTTTCAGGAGCTGGAAGAGCCTGGCGCTTTGGATTTCCCATTCGACATGGAACGCGTTATTGACGACTTCATCCTCATGGCTTTCTTTGTTGGAAACGATTTCCTTCCCAATCTACCGCATTTGCATATCAACGAGGGCGCCTTAGCGCTCATGTTCAACGTTTACAAGAAGGTCTTGCCAAAAGCTAAGGGTTACATCAACGAGGGTGGTGTCATCAATCTGGAGCGGTTGGCGATACTTTTGGATGAGCTTTCTCATGTGGAATACCGTTTCTTCGAGGCAGAGAATGCTGATGCCGCTTGGTTCAAGGGCAAGCAGATGGGTCGCGAGGACGTCATGGAGCGCACGAAAAAGCGCGGAAAGATTATCATGACTACGCGTCAGAAAGAGGTCTACAAGACTATACGTCAGTATGTCAACAGTCGTTCTCCCAACGGCGCAGCCGAGCCTTTGGACCTCCCTTCCAATCTGCCAGCCAGCGATCGAAAGTTCGTGGAAGAGCTGGCAGATAGTCTCCATTTGCAATGGAAGACTCTGGAAGACGACCAGGGCGAGCGCCATCTTCAGGTGGCGTTTCCGCCAAGCCTCATGGATGACGATGATGATGAGGAGGAGGAAGACGAAGAGGCGCAGAACGCCATTCTCCGCGTGCTCAAGCGTTACGACAACGCTCAGATCGAGGACGTTTCGCCGGACGAAGCCCAGGCAGAGATGAAGAAGAAATATGACGACAAGTTCCACGCCTGGAAGGACAACTACTACAAGTCGAAGCTACACTGGGGCTTGGATGACAAAGAAGAACTGCGGAAGCTGACGGAGAACTATGTGCAAGGTCTGCAATGGGTTCTCTTCTACTACTACCGTGGCGTGGCCTCTTGGCCATGGTACTATGGCTACCACTATGCGCCCATGATTTCAGGTAAGACTTGCTGACCGCGCCTTTTTGGCATGGCCCTTCAGTGCTGACAGGTAGCAGATGTGAAGGAGGGCTTGAAGGCCGACCTTAACTTTAAGCTTGGCCAACCTTTCCGCCCTTACCAGCAGTTGATGGGTGTGCTTCCGGATCGAAGCAAATCCATTGTCCCAACCGCGTATCACGACTTGATGACTAACCAGGATTCTCCTATCATCGATTTCTATCCTAGAGATTTTGAATTGGATATGAACGGCAAGAAGCAGGACTGGGAGGCTGTCGTGAAGATTCCGTTCATTGATGAGAAGCGATTGCTTCCTGCAATGGCTACCAAGGATCATCTGCTCTCACCTGACGAGAAGAACCGGAACGAATTCGGAGTCACGCTCAAGTTCACTTATCAGCCTGATCTTGATTATGTTTACCCGTCATCATTAGCTGGAGTCTTCCCGGATCTTGCACATTGTCGGTGTGTCGAGAACATCTTTGAACTGCCCACGATGGACGGTCTCGAGGTCTACATTGGACTCGTTGATGGAGTCAAAGTGGGCATCGATGCCCTTGCCGGTTTCCCAAGCTTGAAAGTTCTGCCTTTCCATGGAGCGCTAGCCTTCCATGGCGTTAGCGTGTTCCAACAGGAGAGCAGAAACGAAAGTATGGTCGTCAGTCTCCTGGAGACTGAGGAGCGCAACAAAGCTTCGAGCGCGCAGAAGAAGCTTGGCAAAGCCGTTCATGTTGGCTACCCCTTCCTTCAGGAAGCCAAGGTTGTCAAGGTGTCAGACGAATTGTTCGACTATGTGGAGGAGAACGGGCAGGTGATCTCGATCCCTCATGGCCCCAGGGAGATCTCGGACTGGAAGAAGAAGGCCAACCGCATCGAGTCCTTCTACAGCAAGCGTCTTGCCACAGACATTGGTGACGTTGAATCACTGGTGCACGTCGAGATGCTGAAGGGATTGAGGAAGACCGACGAGGGAGCTACCGTCAAGGAGTACGGCATTATCCCTGGCCAGGAGACGGACTTCGCGACTCAGACGATCGTGGATGAAGTTGTGAGTGAGGACCAGCGTTTCTTGGAGAAGGCTGCTGTCCCCATTGAAGAAGAGTTCCCGGTCGGGTCCAGAGCGTTTTTCCTTGGTGAATTCGCCTACGGCCGTCCGCTCGAGGTACTGGGACATGCCAGTGGAAAGGCAGAGGCTTGGGTTCTTGTCGCGAAAGGAAAGGAGCAAGACTTTGGAAAGCAGATTGTCAAGAAGGCGGAATCTCAGGCAAACTACCGCCCGTCCTACGCCGTCGCTCGGCAGCTGCAGATGAACCCGCTCGCTCTGAGCAGGGTCACATCGTCGCTCTCGGTCAACTCGAGTGGACTTCGTCTCAATTTGGGCTTGAACCTAAAGTTCGAGGCGAAGAAGCTCAAGGTCCTTGGGTACTCTCGCAAGGGTGAAACCGGATGGGAGTACAGCCCGAAGGCCATTGACCTAATCACGCAGTACATGATTCAGTTTCCAGAGTTCTTTGCTGTTCTCCAGGCCAATCCGAAGGGAGACATCTACGAGGATACGGATTTCTATCCTCCGGAAATTGCCAAGCAAAAGATGAAAGAGATCGGCGCATGGCTGAAGTCGATTGAGTCGAAGAAATTTGAGAAGGTGCCCCTTGAGGCCGAGCAGCTCGACTCGGATGTTGTCAAGGAGATCGAGAAGGCGGCAGACTATAGCCGCGACAATGGGCCTCAAACCGAGGGCAAGAAGATCAAGGGAGTTCCTCGCCAGGCGCTTCTCAGGCCTTCGGATGCTGAGCAGCAGATTGGTGGGCAGAGGTTTTCTCTTGGCGATCGGATTGTCTACGTCCAAGATTCTGGCAGGGTTCCCATCGGGCAGCGCGGTACCATTGTTGGCATGACGCGAACTCCAAGGACGACTCTTCTGGATGTTGTTTTCGACACATCGTTCATGAGTGGGACTTCTCTCGGCGAACGCTGCTCGCCCTTCCGCGGATCTACTGTTCCGGCTACGTCTGTGCTTAACCTTACGGACAAGCAATGCATTGCCATGTCGTTGGCTGGCAACGCGAAACGGCCACAATCTACTTTCCAGCCCCTGACTGTCCAGAACGCTGCCTACGGTATTGCTGGTCAGACCCAGCTAGTTCCTGCCGATGCGCCAGCGCCACTGAGTGGTTCATTCCGAGGCGCCGTAGCTGGCCAGAACCGGGGCAACTTCCGCGGTCGTGGACGCGGCGGAATCACGCCACAAGCGCAGCAGAACGGAAGCGCTATTGAGCAGAACGGACAGCAATATGAGCTACCGATCCGTAACGGGCCACCCAACGGGCCTGCCAACGGGCCTGCCAACGGCGCGCAGCGTGGTCGGGGCGGCGCCAACGGCTTCACACCTCGTGGCCGCGGGAACAACAACTTCGGAGGTCGCGGCGGCCGTGGCCGCGGAGGCAGCAATCAACAGGGATTCACTGTCATCGACAACAGCGATCCAGGGGAGGGTGTTGTCAGGAACAACCCCAACTTCCGACCTCAGAGCTACGCGAGTGTGCCTCCGCCGGCAACGCTGGATGCGAACGCGTTCCGTGGCGGCCGAGGTAGGGGTCGTGGATTCCGTGGCAACCGTGGTGCCGGTAGGGGTGGTCGTGGTGGTGCGGCTGCCCAGGCTCAGTAGTGCGGAAGAGCGGCAAGGGGGCGTCGGCAAACGCATGAGAGACGGGATATGCGTGATAGAGTAGACACGGGGTTTGCGGAGGATCAGCTCTTGATTTACGACAGATACCCAGGTTTTTGTTATGCAAGTCCACGATAGCTTAGCGCCGAGTTTACTGCACAGGACTAATGTAGAAACGAGTAGTGCTGCTATCTAGTCTCTCAGGAAGAAGATATTGTCGACATGCGTAGAAACTGGCTTGCGTGGCTCTGATGCAGAAGTGAAGACGATAATACCGCAACAAACCAAGAGTCGGTCATGGCACATGAAATTTGACCGCGCCCATCGCCGTTTTCTGAGGCTTGCTAGCACTTGGTCCGTGTTGCTATTTTGAACAGGGTCTGTGTGCGGTGCTGGAGAGGCGGGTGACGTAAGGGGATCTGAACATTGGGCTACGATCCACCTCGGCTGCAAGGGGAGATAACTCCGCGCAAGATAGATCTCGGTAGGTGCAGGGCTGGTTCGCCTAAAGTTATACTCTCGAAGATGCTGTCCGCAAACTTTGTTGACACAGCACGGCCGTGGGATCTTACGCCCGTACGAAAGCTTCAACTCTGATTGTTGCAACGATTAGGTATTTTGAAGCAGCCTCGCAGGGCTGCGCGGTTGGGCTGCGCCGCAAAGGCGGCCGGGGACCAGAGCAACAGGCAGACGGTTTCGTGATTCGCGGCGCAGTGCGACGGCAGCGGCAGCCGGAGCAACCGTGGCGGCTACCACGCGGGAGTTGATGTGTTTGCAGCTGACGGGAGGAGTCCTGGCGGCTTGGCCTGCAGCGAGACCCCGGATGCGCAGGCATGGGCGGGCGGTGAGCCGCCTTGCGCGCTAAATTCGTCGTCACCCAGTCAGGAAGTAGGTAAACACCGCCCGGAACTTCGTCCTGCTGCATCGCAGGGCCACGTTCGTCCACCGCCAGCACCCACTCAGCACCGCCGCCGCCTGCATCCTGGGGGCTTCCATTCGCTGTCCGCCGCCGTCGCTCTTTCTGCAGCCGTCCCAACCGCTCGACCGCTCCCGAAACCCCGCTGCCGCATGGCGAGGTCAGCTGCTGCTTGGAGAGTGTTCCTGGCGGTATAGCTTCGCGATTCGCCCAGTTGCACCGCCGCCCGTCCGCCGCTCTGTTTGACGCCCACCACCATGCCGCCGGCCGCGCCCCCGCTGCCCACCAAGTTTCCCTGCTGGTGCAAGGCCATATACTCGTGGGGAGGAGAGGTAAAGCTGCACTTGCCCGGAGCAACTGACTCACGCCCCTTGGAAAGCGCGGCCCTCGCTGACGCTTCCGTTTGCCTCCCAACAGACCAAACGCGACCTCGGTTTCATAGAAGGCGATCTGATCGAGTGCCTGAATGCCGGTGATGGCCAGTGGTGGATGGGGCGCTTGAAGCGCGATAGGCGCGCGGTTGGCCTCTTTCCATCCAACTTTGTCGAACTGCTGGATGAGAGCCAATGGCCGGGAGCCCCACGTAGCAGCACGGCAAATGCAGGAGGCATGTCGCGGTCGGGGACAAATGCTGCCGCTCAGAAGCCGGTTCCACAGAAGCAGAAGAGCACGTACAGGAAGCCCTTTCAGGCCTACTACAACGCTGGCCAGCCGAATCCTGTTGCCCATGCCCGCGAGCGGCAGGAGAAGTCAGGGACGTCCGGCCATGCCGATAGCCAGCGGAGACACAAGCCCTATTCATCCATGAAGCACGCCAAACCGCCGGGACCGAGCCCGAACCCGTCACCCAGGAATTCAATCGAGAGCGTTGCTCGAATCCCGCCTCTGCCAGAGCGTAACGCGTCCAACTTGAGAAGCCGGGCGCCCTCGCCGTTGCCTCCAAGACAGGAACATGCCCACTATCGTGCAGTGTCACCCGCTCCTCCACAGCCTGCCGATTATCGGGCAAGTCCGCGCGCGGTTTCTCCAGGACCACCCCAGCACTATCGCGCCCCGTCTCCCGCACCGCCACAGCAGTATCGTGCTGCTTCACCTGCTCCTCCGCAACAATACCGAGCTGCTTCACCTGCTCCTCCACAACAGTATCGAGCTGCCTCCCCCGCTCCCCAGCAGTACCAGGCGTATTCTCGAGGTCCTTCTCCTTCGCCGTATCAGCAACAATACTATCCCCCTTCTCCTGGGATGCATCCGACTACGCCACGGCAGCAGTATCAGGCCTATTCGCCTTCGGCCTCCCCTGGACCGGACTCTCAGCAATACTACTATCGATCACCGTCTCGCGGACCTTCCCCGGCTCCCTTCGAGGACGAAATTGGCGAAGCGTCTCCACCCCCACCTCCGCCTCCTCCACACCGCGTACTACACTCTCAAGCGAACAGGGCACCTTCGCCGTCTCCCTACCAGATAAGCAGAAGTCCCTCACCGGCTCCATATAATGAGAATGGGTACAGGAGCGGTTACCACACCCCTACCTCACACTCGCCTGTGCCCCGGCAAGGCACTAATTTGACGCCATCCCCTGTGACGAATGCTATGAACGATGTTATGACTTCCCTTGAGGATATGACGGTTGCTAAACGGAGTCCGTCGCCTGCTAGAGCACGCACACCGGCCGACCCTTGGGCACCGGAGGCGTTCGGCGAGGCCTTTGCTAATCCAAGAAGGCTCCGGCCAAATACTTCCCTTGGCCTGGGTGCCCTGGAAAATGACATGCCTCCTGCAAGGATGGATACCCAAGGTCGATCTAACACGGTTGGTCCTCAGCCAGATGGACCGCCTCAAGTGGGCAATTACGTCCAGCGAATGGAGGAACGACTGCGGATGCTGAGCAGTCGCAGCCCAGCTCCACAGGATGAGCTGTTCATTCCAACCGATCAAGAAGGCCCGCCGCCAGCACCGCCGCCAAAAACTTCCAGAAACCCGAGGCCTCTAACTGTATATGCTGATTCCAGACAAGATTCGATGTATGAGAGTAGATCTCAGAGCTCCGTAGGGGGGAATTCGCAGGACGGCGTATTCCGGAAGCCAACGCTGAAGCATCGCAAATCTGCATACGAAGTCGCGAAACAAGGCCTAGGACGCACATTCACGACCAAAACCAACGCTACGAATTCCACTGAGGCAACGAACAGTACGGGACATACGTTGTGGAGTGGTACATCTGCCGGCGCCAACTCTGCAACCAGCTCTGGAAGTTTCGCAAGGAGAAAATGGGGCATCGGCGGCACCATCAGAGAACATCGCGAACGGTCCAAGAGTGTGGTGGAGGTCTCTCGTCCACGTGCTGGCAGTATTGTGGGATCACTGGACGGCAGGCCAGACAGCCCCTTCAGCGGAGGTATCTCGTATCATTCAAGCCACGCAACCAGTCAGCAACAGAACTCGTCGAGCACTGAATGGACCGGCAATATTGTAGAGGGCGGTGGCCCGCTGGGCGGCCTGACATCACCCAAGCCAAAGAGGACTGGCTTCTTCAAGAAGATGATCTCGTCAGCAAAGGCTAACGCTGCGAACGCGAGAAATACTATTTCCTCAAGCCCTAGTAGGCCTGCTTCGCGAGGAGCAGGCATACTACCGGCCGGTGTTACTTCAATCGCTGGAGGAACAGCTACTTTCCGTCCTAGCAGCACTGTGGCAAAGGAAATGGGCATGGGCGGTTCTGTGGATTGGGTGCAGGTCCGGCGAGACGTCAATCGCTCTAATTCTCTCAGCAAGAATGAGCGTATCGAGCGTGCCGAACGCTGCCAGATGAACGATATCATAGTCATCAACCCCATAGAGGTTCTTCTAGAATCCATCGAGGGTGATGAAGGCCTTGACGGGCTGCCAGTTCCTGAACCGCTCGACTTCAGTCAGTGCAATCTTGGTCTCGTTGACAAGAACACTCGTTTCATCCAGGGCCTACCTCCAATGACGACTCCGGCCAGCCTCGCCCAAGGTTATGTGTGTAGACCTTACCGCAGCGACGTCCAAAGACTGCGAGCCATCTTCACGTGGGTCTCTGAACGCATTGCCTGGGAAGAAGATTTCGAAGGCGACGTCGACACCAGGCGAGTCATCCAATCGAAACGCGGCTGCAGCGAAGAGATCGCCGTCTTGGTCATGGACATGTGCGCAGCAGTCGGATTGCACTCTGAGGTGATCCGTGGATATCTCAAGGCACCGGGTGAGGAGCTAGACTTCGAAATGATCGCGCATCCAAATCACTGGTGGAACGCCGTCATCGTTGACGGCGAGTGGCGCATCATGGACTGCTCTCTCGCGAATCCCACTAACCCCAGGCGCGCGTCGTACTCCAGCGCTGGAAGTCAGGTTGCAGAGAGTGGCTTCTTCCTCGCACGTCCGTCAGAGATATGCTACACCCACGTTCCACTTCTTCCGGAAGCACAGCATATCATTCCGCCACTTTCTCACGAGGTCCTTATGGCGCTACCTTGCGCTTGCCCGCCCTACTTCATGAATGACATAGAGATTGCGGACTTCGACACGAGTCTCCTAAACCTGGAGAACTTGGAAATGGCGCATATTCATTTCTTCGTGCCGGAGGACGTAGAAGCGGTGGCTGAAGTTGAGGCAAGGATTTTCGCACGGGATGGCGATGGAGACTTCTTCGAGAGCGGTGAAACATGTCGGAAGAGGGCCTTATGCCAGCCCGAATGGATTGGTGGCCGCAAGAGGTACACCGTGAAGGCGCTGCTGCCAGGCGATGAAGGGCATGCCACTCTGAAGGTGTACGCGGGGAAGAAGGGGCTGATGGTATGTCTCACTATCGCACCTGAACTTCTCGAAGACGATGCTAACCTTATTTCCAGCACTCAATCAAATCAAACCCTCATCCTCTCGTCTTCGCATTGCCGCTCACCCACGTTGGCCAGAACCCGCCGTATGAGTTCGTCACGCTTCACCCTACTCCACACGCTCAACGCCACGATCTCTACGTCGCACAGCCGCAGTGTGCCCGCCTTGCTGTCAACAACACCTTCGTGTTTGCTGTCCGCCAGCACCCATCGTCCCTTACCTGGACCAATACGCCGTCAGGACCTAACCACATGCATTCCCAGTCCACCAGCTCCGCCATGCTCTCTGGACGCATTTCGCCTAACCCCTTCGCCCGTCCGAACTCGGCGCTCAGTATGGTGTCCGCATCCGCATCTAACGCTGGGTCCGTCTTCAGCGCCTCATCATCCGGCTCGGACCCTCTCATGGCCTCCAAGACAGCTCCCGGCGCAAGCCAGAAACCAGCCAAGTTGGCGATCCAGAGCCCGTCAGGCAAGATCATCAGGTTGATGCGGAAGAGCGAGCACATGCTTGCCAACAGTCATGGAGCAGGTGTGGGAGGAGCGAGTGATGGAGAGAGAGAAGGTGGTGATGGGAGCGTGTGGGAGACGATCATCAAGATTGGAGAGAGAGGTACCTGGCGAGGTCTCGTGTTGGCGGATAGATCTGCGAGGTGGTGCGTATTCGCCGAGTGGGAGAGCTTCTAATGTGGCGGTTGAGAAAGACTCATCAATGTGTGTGGGGTTCCATGCTGGACCGAGTTTTTTTTTTTTTCGGATTTTCCGTCTGTACTCTGGGTTTCATGGGTTTGTCTTTTATTTCTTTTCTTTATTTTCTTTCTCTATAAACTTTACTCTAATTTCTTTCTTTCCTTATTCCTTGATGCCGTAGAGATGAGTCTCATTTCTTCTTTCCTTTGGTCATCGTCCCATGGGGTATCCTGGATTTCCTTGCACCATGGCAAAAGATTTTATTTCTGTTTTTCTCTGATAAGAGCGTTAGCATTTCTACGGGGGGCCTCTGGAGCATACATGATTATCAATTTCATATTCATCACACCACATATTTTTCCGTATGAAAACACAAAAGTAAAAGTAAGCACAGAGCTGGGGCGCGTACGGCGTTGGCATATCAAAAAGCGCTATTGTGTACCTTCAGTTGTATCGAGTAGCAAGTAGCCGAGCCATTGGCTAGCGTGGGAGTTTTGGGTTCTTGGCAATGTACGATAGAGACGAAGTGTTTCGGATGGTATGGGTATGTAAAGGTGTTGGTCATTTATTTAATTTATATCTTGCCATATCGTTGTGACCTTTTTATCACCTGTGATAGGTGGGATGGGGCAGAGCTTAATGCACTTTAATAAATCGGAGGCATTATTCAGGCGAGGTATTGGTGGCGCCTGGCAACAAGTCTCCTTCATAGCTTGTTCCAGGGTGTTCTTACGGATTGCCTTCCGTGTGAGAGCTCCAATTACTCTTCCGAAATTGGTGGCGACCGCTTGGTGGCCTTAGTGATGCCTCTTGACATCTTCGGTTATGGTGTGGCTTTCCGGTTCCAAGTGCTTGTCAATCCCGGCAACGCCGCACGCAATTGCCTCTTGTCAATCTCATCTTCCAGACCGTCAATCAGGTTGGACGGGCTCCAGACAGCGTCCTCAGGCTTCGCACGCTTCGCGTCCCACTTCTGGAAAGTAAAGGTGACCAGTTCCGCGGCGTGTGTGGTGTGGGCGACGAGTTGATTCGTAACTCTCTGAATGGCGCTGCGCCAGTACAGAGATAAAAAGTTCTCATCTACCCGGTATGATAGAAGGGGAAAAAAAAGAAAAAGAAACACGAAGCTTCCAGAGACCACCCTAATATGAAATTCTACGTACCTTTTCAAAGTGTCTGGCTCTAGAGTTGCAGGTTGCATCAGTGTAGATAAAGAGGGAAATCTCTGGCGCTTTTGATTTCGCTCCCGGAACTGACTGTGAGCGCTTAACACATTCAATTCCGGGATGTCTTGGACAGAGTCCGCGACGGAGGAAGGGGGTTGACAAGCGCCAACGCGCCCGGGACCACATCGAGTTAAGTGATCTTTCGCTTTGACTGGATAAGAATAGAGGTATCTACATTCGGTTAGCTTCGGGGTGTTTAGGAAAGTGTGATGGGAAGATTGGAGGTCTCTGGAAGCTTGTGACGTTGACCATTAAGCCATTTGAATTTGATGGCGGTAAAGGTGACATCTTGAACTCTAGAACGTGAGCGTGGTTTGTAGACCTGGAAAGACTGGAAGCAGCAGGCGTATCAGATGAATACGGTTATGCGTTTGCTGTCTATCTCAACCGTAGGAGAACCACAGTAGGTGTCACTAGACCTTCAGCCCAAGCATCGCTCACAAACGTTTCGGTGAGCATATTTCAAAGTCTCCATTCATTTCGTCTATGTCTGAGACGGTGATTACACGAGGATGTTGTGACTGCAGCATTTCCACAGAAAGCATTTGTCTTACACGTAAAGAGTCAGACAGCTCGCGTGTGTGCTACTAGTTTCAAATGGCAAGATATGAGGCGTGGCTAAATGTCTTGTAGAAGGATCAGCTTACCAAGTAGTCATAGTATGTTGTAAGACATCCTGCCCTTCCATATCCCGCAAAATGAGCTGCTCATCCTTCTGAGTAGTTGAAACGGGTACCCGCATGTACATGTGGGGTTGAGAATTGCACGACCAAGAGAGAAAAAGTCTAGCTATCCACGTAAGAGAAGGGCAATATTTCTGGTGAGCTATGGGTGTGGACGGCATATCCTTTGTGTCTAAATGTGATGTGTTACATCTACAAGCACTTCGATTCCGCGGGAGATTTGAACATAGCAACTACAAAGCTGGTGCTCTTCTCTCCACCTCTTATCCGAATTGGGATACATGCACCTTATTCCCTTCCCAATTCTTTCCTCCACCACTCGGCAAAATCCACACAGCTGCAGTCAATGCCTAGAGCCCTCGTCTCCTTGGTGTCCAGGTGACAGTCATACGGCCTCCTGACCCTCTCGCCCCTCTCCTCTGCCTTTAATTCTTCCTCAGACGGCCTGAACACCTCCAAACCATCGGTGCCTACTCCAAGTATGCCAGCCAGCACCTTGCACATATCCAGCTTCGTCTTGCAATCTTCGCTCGAAAAATGCAGAATCTCCGGCAGGCGTGCCGGAGCCTCAGGGCCAGGCTCCGTCCGTCCAGTGTACAGCGCGCACACATCGACGCACACGCGGCCCACGTCGGCCGTGTTGGTCGGGTACCTCAGGGCATAGTCATCCATCTTGATCTTCTCCTCAGCCGGGCCAAGCGCCGCCGCCTTGCGCACCTGCTCGACCAGGCAGTTGACCGCGCTGTCCGACGGCTTGCCCGCCTTGCCGTAGAGGATGGGGACGCGCAGCGCGGCGGCGAGAGGCCGTGAGTGGGAATCCTTGTTCCGGTGCTCGGCAGAGGCTGCCAGCACGGCATTCTCACCCTCCCATTTGGTCAGGCCGTACGTGTTCGGCGGCTGGGTCGCGGCGAGCGGGGCGTAGGGGGCGTCGCCGGGGACGCCGGGGAAGACGTAGTCGGTGCTGATGTAGAGGGTGAAGATGGAGCGGCGCGCGGCGGCGGCGGTCAGCGTGCGGGCGGCATCGACATTGAGGGCGCGGGCGGCGGCGGGGTTGGTCGAGCAGGAGTCCGGGGAGCGGTCGGCGGCGCCTGGCAGGGGAGGATGTGTGAGCGGGCTTGTGTGACGCGTAGCGGTCGCGTTTCAGTGGCGGGCGGAATACGTACAGTGGACGATGACGTCGGGCCTGCGGCGCAGGTTGTGAGTAAAGATACGGGTGGCGGGGCAACAAGGGCGGCTTACTTCACCTCGTCGAGCGCCTTTTCGATGGCGGCCGCGTCCAACAGATCCAGCTTGATGGTCGAAGGCGGCGATGCGCGCGTCAGGCCCGTCCCGACGACGGACCAGCCGCGAGCCTCGAAGGCCTGGGCGACCTGGCTGCCGAGGAGGCCAGTGGCTGTCAAGGTCAGCGTCGGGCGACGTCATGGTGTTTTCCGCGGTGCATACCGCCGGTGACAAGCGCAGTGCCGCTCATTGCGATGGAATGCGGTTTTTGGGATATGAGCCTCTTCCTCGAAGTCCTGCGCAAGGCGAGACGTTCAACGAAAAGTCCACGTTGTCAGAAGGCCTGAGGCTTTCTTGGGGTTCCAAATATTCCTTGCCGACCCGCAGGCCAACAAGAGAGGTCAAATAGTTGTAGTTTTCAACTAGCAAAATTCCAGCGTCAGCAAATGCTTCACTCGCATGGAAAATGCCTCTGCACTCGGACTGAAGAAAAGAAGAAAAGGTTTGGCAAGGGAGGACGGGGGGAATTTATAGGGCCCTGGTGAGCTTGGGCCACCCGGCCAGGCAGCTGGACGGTAGGCAGCAGCCCACTTGGGGAAGCAGCGAGAGACCCTTGGTTGCGGCGGGCAACTGCAAAATTTGGAAGCTTCCACTCTTTGCAGGGTGGGCGGCCTGCGTCATCGACAAAGAGGGTCATCACCTGCTCGAGAACAGTCACCTGCGTCTCAGGACGGGAAGGCAGCAAGTACTGGAACTGTCCGCTGCAGATTCACTCACTCATATGCGTCCCGCTCAAGAAGGCGCCTGGTAGGTATTGCACTGAGGGCACCCACATGGAGACTTGAGACTCACGTGCGTATGCGCCTTTCCTTCATCTTTAGCCTGTGTTGGGTTGTCTATGCTGCCGTGACTTCTCACTTCCTCTCCAGACTGACTGGCAAAACGACCAGTGCCTTGGTCCATCGCGCTATTACTGTTCAAGATTCCTCTGCCACCCCACATGATCCGTTTTTGCTGCCTAGCCGCTCTACCGGTTAGGGAAGGCTCCCCGTTCTGGTGCTCAACGCAACTCGCTCCAAGGGCGTCTGCCATCAGTTACAGCTTAATTGGCCTACAATGTCAAGATGCACCGTCGCCTTGCTGAACAGCTCAACCAAGGCTAGTCTCAGAAGTAGCTCATACCTGGAGGCGCGGGAACCCGTTTTCATGGCCAGAGCACTGTGGATGAGCTCGCGACACTCCTATGCCGTTTCTGGCGATGAAGCTGATATACCTGCCACTCAGGTAAATCACAGTGACACCGGAATGGTAGTGATTCTGTCACATACCAAGTCGAGCCGTCCTTGAGGTTATTGAGCTCCGCAAAGTTTCGCCTCCCCTGTTGCCAAGCAACCTTGTTCTCACAACCGACCCCTCACACCCTGCTGCAACCCGGCCCTCTCCGGGGCTCGGTGCTATCATCGAGCCAAGGCTAACAGTACATTTCTTCTG
The DNA here is from genome assembly GCA_023087525.1 of Lasiodiplodia sp. KE8368. Classification (NCBI taxonomy): domain Eukaryota; kingdom Fungi; phylum Ascomycota; class Dothideomycetes; order Botryosphaeriales; family Botryosphaeriaceae; genus Lasiodiplodia; species Lasiodiplodia sp. KE8368. The sequence goes on from JAJMYN010000019.1 coordinate 301,207, forward strand.
CTCTTCGCTTTATTGACTTTCAAATGCATTGCTATCACAGCGACTGGAGCAATAAAGAGTGTCAGCGGCGCTAGATCCCGGCTAGTATACTCAATTTATGCTATCGAATGACTTTAAGATCTGCAATTCTCTACAAGCTTTTAGCGCTGCAAGCGCTTAATGTGTGCCGTCTAGTATAGTTGGAGCTGCTGTATGATAGGTTGAATCCTTGAAGATTGTTGCGAAGTGAAGTTTTCAATTTGCGTTTGCATTCGCCTCGTGACAACCATACCTCCACCTTGGGAATGAGCTCTACCACCCCGGTTATCCTCTGCATATATACTTCTGTATAATCACAGCACCTGGAAGACATTTGGTATGTCGTCACTTCGTTGTATGTTCAACTAAAGCATCACACACTTCTGCCGTTCAATCTCGCGGCTGTCGCTGGAAACAAAGAGAACAGCAACACCAATTTTAGGATCTTCATGAGGATCCCTGCTGGATTCTCGATGCCTAAGCAGCGGCAAGCCTGCGGCATCGACTTATCACAATCTACATGAGAGCTCTCCTCAAAGCGGGGCAACCACCTGCGGAACAGTTTCCCCGTTCTTCAGCCAGCCACTAAATGGAGAACAGACGAGCGCTGGGACCGGTCGATGGCAAGGTTCTTTGCTTTTTTGTCGGGCGATCAATTATCAGGCCACAACCTTTGTTCGAATCATGACCTCATGATAGGCGGGTGCATACGCGGCTCCCGCGCTCAAATCCTCTTCGTTGTGCCCTAAGAGTGATTCTAGAAAGCATGCATGATGACGAAATTTGCACTGCTACTAGTTATACGTAATTATGATGGGATGGAAGAGCACCTTACATATGCGACCAGAAAAAAAAAAAAAGAATGCCCCTGATTCAAGGCTCTTCCATTCTTGCGTACGAGTAGCACATTCTCATACTTCTTCCAGACGGAGTATTCTCCGTCCATCATGACTGAGCCATGTGTGGCATGTCTTCGGCATTTCTAGTAGTGTACCAGTTTTCTCCGCTACCCCTGGTGCCTGAACGCTCAACGGTCCGCTTTCGCCACCTCTGGTCAACTATCAGGCACCGGCGCATCCAAACAAACAAAAACATCGGAATCCCTGATATGGCCAGACATTCCCACCAAGCGGAGCCTATCACGTTCCCGTCCCGGACGTTTTCTGCGCTTCCTCCCGAAGGGCGTGCCGCAAGACCCGGCCCAGACCAGAAAATTCTTCCAACACGTGTTGGCGTTAAGCAACTTAGCGGACCACAGTTTCGATAAATGCCGCGAACACAAGCTTTTGCAGTAGCAGTTAGTGCAACCAACATCTCTGATCTGGTAGACCCCCGCCTTTTTCCATTCGCCGCCACCATAACACCAAGCAATTCGGCGCGATTAGTGGCGATGTCCTCTTGCAGGAGAAAGATCGCGTACCTGCATATTGACGCATACACTCACCCGCGCGGATCGCATGCCACCCGCCGAAGGCGCCTGTGGTCAACCCTGCTGTTGCGGATCATCCATGCTCAACGTCTGCAAGGGAAGAAAAATTTTTGGAATGTTCCATCGCGCCGCAGCTGCATAAGCGTTCCAAGCCTTCTGCCCCATCCCACAAAGAAATTTTGCAAGACTCCGTTTTTTTCTCCTTCGTGCATGTCTGGCGCAGCACAGCCCTTGTTGGCCGCTTCAGCATCGTGAACGGACTATTGCGATGGTGCATGATAACGTAGCGGGGGAAATGGGATACGGAGGACAGAGCGTGGCTCATCATTATGGGGATTTCGCCATGATCGACTTAGCACTGTGTATAGCTTTAAGCAAAGTGCAAGATTAGCGGATAGCTGTTGTCACGTTGGGCGTTGCGGGTTGAGACAACTTTGTCGCACAGTCACCCCTGTTCCGAGACACCAGAACGCCCCCTTTCCCATCTCCGAACCAACAAACACCTGCATGCAATAATCTACAAAGGGAAAGAAGAGTAAGCTTATTGCAGAAACGCCAAAGTTTGGAAAACGTCAGAGTTTTATTCGCATTGCACCAATGAAGCTGTTCAGTGAGATCGCAGTTTGTTGTGTGGAGAGCATTCACAGTGCACCAATGGAGTGAGATCAAAGTATGTTGCGGAAAGCAAGATGAATTCTTTTTCACATATCTGTACAGTAAAGAGAGAAGCGGTTACCAAATGGCACCAAGAAAAAAGCTATCACGATGCGATGTGCATGCTAGCCTCCCAGAATCCAACCCTTCTGACCAAACCATGACCTGAGTCGCGCGCCATGCCATGCCATGCCATCCGAGATGCCCTAAAAATGTTGAACTGGACAAGAAAAAAAGGTCCAAGTTCAGTCTAAGAAGTGAAGAGAAGAAGGTTCGTAAAAAGACTCCAAAAATGCCAATGCCATGATGGCCATGTGTGAGAATGTAAGGATCATGAACGTCATGCAGACTGACCCACCAACAGAACCCGCGCAGCAGGTTGTGGAGGAGCGTTCAGCTGTGCTGTACTTGGCTGCTGGGGGTGGGTGCTCTGCCGTTGAAGATTCTCATTTAAGAGCTCCGGTGGACAGCGGCAGCAGCAGCCCGAGCGACGGCGCGAGCGTGAGCCTTGGCGTGGCTGCCACGGAACCAGCTGCCAGTGTCACGCTTGCTGATGGTGCCGTTGGAGCAGGTGGTGCCGGCGGCGAGAGCCTGCTTGACAGCGCAGCCGTTGTTGCAGAGACCGAAGGAGTCGCTGCCAATGCAGACGATAGCACCGTTGTTGGAGCAAGCCTGGCAGTCGCCGCTGCTGCTCGCCGGGGTGCTGGCAGCGCCAGAGCCACCGGCGACGGGGGTGGCAGGAGTAGCGGCGGCACCACCAGCAGCGGAGGACTGGGTGACGACAACGGTGGCCATGGAGGTAGCGGTGTAAGAGGCAGAAGCGGCACCGGGGGCGAAGACACCAGGAGTGCTGGCAGCAGGAGTAGAGCCAGCGGCCGGGGTCGAGGCAGCGGGGGAAGCGGCAGCAGAGGAACCGGAGCTGGAGTCAGAGCCAGAGCTAGAGCCACCGCCGTTGGCGTTCAGGCCAGAGTCGCAGGTGCCAATGGCAGCAGAGCTGACAGAGTCACCGTTCTCAACGCTGGTGCCAGGGTTGGGGAACTCGAGGACACCCTCGCCGGTGGTGCACTTGCCGGGGATGTTGGCAACGAACATGTCGGGAAGAGAGTTGTAGTAGTCGTCGCTGTCAGAGCCACCGGTGATCGAGATGGGAGCGCAGTTCATGTACATCTCGCGGTTGCCGATCTTGTTGAACCAGGTCCAGGCGAAAGTGGCCTTACCGGTCTTGAGCTCCTTGGGGATCTGGATCGAATACTGCTTGACACAGTTGTCGCCGCTCTCGCCAGAGCACTGCTCGCCGTTGGGGCGGCCATCGGAGTCGGTGCCCGAGGTCGCGATGTTGCCGGTAGCAGAGGCGGGGCAGCCGCCGATCATGGAGTGGATGACCTTCCACTTGGACTGGTCAGCAGGAGGGGGGTTCTCGTAGGTCACGGAGACCTGGCAAGAACCACCACCGTGGACGGCAGAGCCAGTGAAGCTGAGGGTGGTGTTGTCACCAGCGGCGATCTCGGTGGCGGTGCCCGTGTAGTAGCTGGCATCAGTGCCACCCTGGCAAGGGAAGGCATAGGTGGTGCCGTCGAGAGGGCTGCTCTGGACCTTGGAGGCGCTGTAGGGCGTGGGGTGGTTCATGATCATGTGGGCAGAGGCCGAGCCGAAGAGGCTCAGAGCCACAGTGAGCATAGCTTGGGAGTACATTGTCGAAGGAATGTGTTGTCCGTAAAGTTTTTGAGCGTTAGGGTTGTTGTTGGGATATCGCTTAGACCAGCTGGGCGATGCTTGGTTGAACAACCAGGAAGGAGTGCTAAGGCTCGGGAGCTTCACAGAAGTCGTTGGTCCTGAAAGGATAGGATGTTCCGCCGCAGGCGAGAACGAAGCAAAGAGACAAGAAGAAAGATAGAAGGACTAGCCTTGGAATGCTCAGAAGAGAGTTGGATTGCTGATGGGAAGAAGATGCATAGCGACGCGACCAAGACGATACTTATACAACATGAAGGATCTACGAGCAGGGCCCCTGACGGCGCACAGAGGCGGAAACAAGCTTCTCGCAGAGTGGTACAGTCTAAGGCAGCCCGCATGCCGTCGGCAGCATCTGGCGCCACAGCGGGTCGGTGTCCCAGACACAGGCGCGCAGGTCGGGCAGGATTCCCCACGCCCGTAGCTGCGCGGTTACGGCACCGCGCCGAAGGGACAGAGCTCGTCGATGAGAGGCAAGACGCCTGGAACCGATCAGCAAAGGTGCGACAAGAAGCAAACGCCAGGTGCCCCCGTTGCCCGAACGGGAAGACCAACTCCGCGGGCGGGCCAGCACGGGCGCGCGACTGCGGCCATGCGGACCGAGGGATTGGCTGTGCTGGGTCGGGGGCGTGCGTTTCGAAACGGCAGTCTGCGCAGCAACGTGCGGTGGGAAGAGCTGTGAGAGAGTCCGGCCGATCCTAGTTGACGTGCCCCCCGGCGGCACCCTGGCCCAACGTATCGATAGCAGCTCGCTTGATCCTTGCTCCCTCTCAGGAACGCCAATCGGGCGGTGCAGAGAGGCACATCCTTTTGCAGACGGGGTCCACCGACTTTACCCTAGGTGGCAGGACGCGCATGGGCTGACAGCACGGTGAAGGCCCATGCCGCCGTCTGGTTGGCCAGTCCTCCTGAAGGCTCTTCTGTTCTGAAACCGGCCGGCTGCCAGGCGTTGGCTGCTCTGAGCATTTTGGTACGACGAGATGCTTCCCCGCGGCCCGTCGCTCTGATCGCGCAGCTGAGTGCCCCAAGCTCGTTTATTCAAACAGCTGAATTCGTGTTCGCTCGCCAACATCGCGGGCTGCCTGGGTGCACGGGGAGCCGCATGAAGGCGATGACGGTGGCGGTGCCGCTCTCGCAGCGCGCCATGACGTCCAGCAGCCGCGCTTCGTTTGTCGCCCGTTGGCAGGTGCGGTGCGGTCTGCAATCCGGCCGAACAGTGTCGAAAGATCGCCGGACTCCACACGCTGAAACCTCTGGTTTGCACGCGGAGCCAGACCCACGGTAGGGTCAACCGCCGGCTGCTTGCGCGCCGCCGCACCTGCCGCAGCGAGGAAATTCGCCGTGAATTTCTTTGCTTCTGTGCCTGCTCCTGATCCGGTTGCCACCCCGCACCGGAACCTTGGCCGAGCGATGGCGGCCGCCGCCGCGGCCGCTCCGGATTGGCTGGGCGCAAAATTGAAGTGAACGCAAGCTCGCAAGTGCAGTTTCGCCGTCGCTCGTTCCTTGCAGCAGTGCGCACAGGACGGGCAACTGAGCGACGGGGTGCAGAGAACAGAGCACGGTAGGAAGCGCCGAGCCGGGACCAGGCGAGCGTGGCGGCATCCCCTGCGCAAGTGCTTGTCGCACAGGCGGCTCAGGGCTGCGCACTGCAGGACAATCGAGCGGCTGTGGGCAGTCGGTGTTGAGGCTTCTCGCAGACGGTCAATGCAGCGGGTGATCGGGCGGCATAGCAAATAGGGTGCGCCCAAAGGTCGGAGACGAGCGCTCGCCAGCCCTACGCTGGCTCTGCGTCGGATTGGCGAGCTCTGTGCAAACGATTGGCTGCGGCGCCGCCTGCCCTGACCGCTTCGGTCGGCCCGACACACGTAGCTGGCCACAAGACGTGGCCGGCCTGCATCACGCACGCCATTAATGCAGCGGCGCGTCGCGCAGCCAAGGTCATGAGCGCTTTGCGAATGGTCGACATTATTGCCGCTCTACAATACATGCTGTCTAGAAACCTGTGTCCCGTTTCAGCCGCTGGATCCCCCGCGTTTGCTGTTCACTCACTGTTTCCAACCCGCGCGCCTACGACGACCTCGTGGCTGCCCGCCTGAGCTGCGCTGCGTCGAAACTGCTGGTGCCGATCCTTCAGCGCGAAGTCGCAGCAAGACACGTCCTGTGCATACACGTACGTACTCCACCCCAGCGGTTATGCTCCTGAGTCATCTGCCCAACCATCTCCCTCTCTTTTCTCGCTCGTCGGCGACCCCGTACCATCCTCCACGCTCGAGCCCAAGCGTCTCGCTCTGCGCACGCCAATCATCGGGGGAGAAGCGTTGAGCGCGGCTACAAGCAATCCATCGCCTCAGCCACAGCTCAAAGGCGCTGCTGAACCTACTGCCACCGCTTGGACCCTGGGGTGTGCCCGCCGGCGGCAACAGTGCGCAGGCCGCCTCCCAAATTCGCCACACGTTGCTGCGTGGTCACGTTTCAGACTTTGATTACGAGGTGAAGGCAGTCTTCCGGCTGGCGGAGGCCCCCCAGCGATCGACGGCGTCCTGTCTCTCGAGCCCATCTACCGGCGCGTGCGTACGCGCTTTGTCCTCTGCCTGCTCCCGCGGGAACTGCACGTTGTGGCTGTGCGCGCTTGGATCTGGTTCCCCCTCGGCTTGCCGCAATCATGCCACGATGCGGACGACCTTCCGTTCTGCATGACTTTCGTCATCGGATGTGGATAGCGCCGGTCGGCACGCGCGACAAGGGAGACGAGGCGCTTTGTTGTGAGGGTGACATTCGGAAGCGCCGTTGCCGTAGGATGTTGTAAATTTAGATCATTCCACCCTCGACCACTTGACCTCGGCGCAGCCTATCCTTCAGATGGAACAGTCCTGACCATGGCTTCTTCTTTTCTCGCTGCTGCTCCGCTCCTGCGCCGCCTCTGCCTTCCTCCTCAGAGTCAGATGCCGATGTCATCTGGCCCGTCGTCGTTTTCCTCAGCTTCGTGAAGAAGGGCTGTCGCTCGATCCCGATGTGTGCTTTCCTGTCCGTCCCGATGAACGACCCGAATCCGTATTTGTGTCCCATCTGCTGGACACGCTTGTCCCGAGCGACCTGCGACATCGCCTCTGTCCCCTGGAGATCAAGCACCGCGTGGCTCGCTGCAAAATATGCGATATTGGAAGCAATCGTGGTTGGCAGCCGTGGCAAGAACCTCCAGGGCCGGCGAATGTAAACCATGATGGAAACAATGATATACAGGCCGATAATAGTTTCGGCAATGATGAACATGGCTGTAGACATGAAGATGCGTGTCTCTGGTTTGATATTGTAGCCTTCCACGGTGAGTTCTGTTGCCTGTGGGAAAAGCAGGGCGGCGTTGGCGCTGAAAGAGAGAGCCACGAGCTCGGTGTAGATGTTGGCAAACGGCTCTGCAGCCTCGCTGAAGGATGGAACAGGAGTAGCAGGGTCAATCAGTCGAGTCGTGTTGTATGTCTCTCGGATCAGATAGTTGTAGTAGTCGTCCGGATACGAATCGTTGTGCCAGTTGAACGCGAATGTGTTACTGTCGCTCAAGTTCCGACTGTAATCCATCATGTAGTTGATATATCTGGCCGCGTCTGAAGGTGAGCGTTGGAAAAATTCTACGGATGCATTGGTCTCTTGGAAATTGGACGCGTTCTGGACAATTCCAGTGCTGTCAACAACGACTTCTGCTAAACCAGTTTTAATGTATGGTCGACATGCGATGAAGGTGGACTCAAAGGAGTGAAAGGTCACATTCGAGATATCGACTTCGGTGACGGTGTATTTTTCACGTCTGGTGGCGTTTCCTCTCTGCCATGCCGACACGATGTATTCGGAATCGCATAGCCGTGCCGTCCATTCGGCGGCGAAGAGACTGTTGGGAATTCCTTCGTAATCAATCTCCTGGCGTTCGTGGCAGGCTGGGGATTCATCGCTAAAGTCGATGTTGAAAGTGTAATTAGCGGCCAGCCCATTTGAACTCATGGTGTGCTGGACCGAATTCGACCCTCCCCCATCCTGGAGCTGAACGCAAGACATCTCAACTCCGTACGCTCTCGTGGTAGCTTTATGCATCCAAGTATCGTTGTTGCCTGTTGTCTGATTGAACGGCATGTAATACATGCGCCCATCAGTCCAGGAAGAAAGCGGCGTCCCGGCCGTTACGTTTGACATAGCAATGTAGAAATGATCCGTGACTGTACGATTGAACAGAACTGTCTCAAAGCCTGTATCGGTATTGTTAAGAGCAGTAATGTCCATGATAGGTTGGAGAGGCTGAGTGAAAGTGGTCTTGTACGCAACATCAGCGATTCCCTCATTGAATAAACCGCTGAAAGCAACGGCCAAAAGATTTGATAGAAGGGCCATCCAGCAGACAGCAGCAAGGATCCAGTGGCGCGCCTTTAGGGCTTTGAAGAAGGTAAGTTGCGGTGGTAAAGATGTATAGTCGACGGTGATGGAGCTGGAAGGGCTCGATTTGCCTCGGCGGAGGTCTTCGAATGGCTGAAGTGTACAGAGAATGCGGTTGAGTACAACCCACACCGGTTCGATGACGGTTGCTATCGCGGTAGGAATGTAATTCTCCACTAGCTGACGAACGAAACGGTTGGTCGATGGAAGGGGAAGACCTGAAAATAAATCAGTATGCTTTTGCAAAAAGAGTGTTTGATTACGCACCATTTTCTCGCTTCGACTTGACAAAGTAGACAGCAAAGACGACAAGCATGACGATATTCATGCTTATGAATACGAGACTAGTGATTGAACGCAGCTCAAGAGGCCGTACACCGCCGATGAATGGAGAGGACCTGCTTAGGTCTGTTGTGGTTCGATTCTCCAAAGCAGGATCCGAATCTTTCAATTCAAGCTGAAATCCGCTGTTGGAATCGGGTTTTGTCAGACCGAACTTCATCTTCTTGACTGCGTTCTTCAGCTCCTTATCCGTTGACTGATCGTGCCCCTTCAAAAACGCTAGTAACTCTTCCTGCTCGGCAACCAGAGCCATCATGGATCCTATATTTCCTGGATTTGATGATAGGTTGCGAGGTCTGGCCATAGAAATGCACAGCAAAAAAGCGGCAAAAATGATGACAAGTCCCAGCAGACCTTCGACCAGGTAGGCAAAAGCGGGAACGACGATGACCGCACGCGAAATGTACTGGCGAGTCCCACTGGTAGCTGTTGAGCTGTCCAGTTCGCTGCTCAATACGTCCACCATCTGGCGAGAAAACAACAGGCGGTACGCGGCTTGGTATGAGGCTTTCAAAAGGTCCGGATCCAGATAGTCTATAGCTGGGCGTTGATATGCGGCAATCGCGAACCCAGCCATCGGTCCTAGATAAGTGAGGTCCAGATCCATATCTTGTACCTGATCCTTCATCGATGGCCAGCTGATGATAGGATAGTCACCTCGATTCTTGAATTGTTCCCTGCCCGAATTCATACCCCACTCAAAGCTAGTGGTGTTGAAAAAGCTCTCGCGCAGAGGCACCTTAGGCCCGGTGGTGACAACATGCACTGGGCTTCTTCCCAGTACAGACACGGTGGCGTTAACGGTCTGGCTGAAGTATGTGGGTTCGCAGTAGAGGGCTGTCTCATTCTTGATCTCGGCAACTGGAGAGTCGTACGGGGATGTGGGTTTGTATGAGGAGTCTTTCTGTGTCCATTGGACCAAAAATTTGTGGGTAGCATTTGCGCCGCAACTTGTGCTCAAATACCAATCGGCAAAACCCTCCTCGTTGCTGTAACCCATGTAGATTGTGGCAAACTCCTTGCCCGTATCCGAAGAATACGTAGGGTGATCCACGTTGCAGTCTTCGGTGTGGTAGGAGATGAATCCAGAGTTGTTCACCTTCGGAGGTTGTATGCATTCCACATCAACGGAATACATGGTGGTAGGTGCCGTCCATGTCTCCGCATCTTTCGTATCGTCCAGGCTTTTGATGGGTCCAAAGGGAGCAAGCATGTAATCTCTGGTCATAAAAGGGGGCAAAGTTTCGTTGAGCCAGGCAATGTTGTAAGCTGACTGAGCGTATGTTGCTGTGAGGCCACTTCGCTGCTGTGCCAGAGAGAGATGACCAGTTGATCTAGCCATGGGTATAGCGAAGGTCCGGTTGATAGTGTCAGTAGCGAAGATACCTGCTTGACTGGGCGTGACTCCCCAAAATATGAGGACCATTGCAAAAGAGGCCGAGAAAACAGGCCAGTGTCTTATCAAGTTAGCGTTGCTACACCAAGCGTCAGGGTGGATGGTTGCTCACTTGCTTCGGATTGCTTTCAACGGGACGGATGCTACGAACTCAAAGGGATATTGCAACAACAACGAATCCTTGCCTGAGGCGCCTCCTTCCTTTGAGAGCTGATAGTAGGGCTCGAGTCGTTTTGCATCGAGGTCGATCCATGTCCACAGAAAACTGTAAATCACCGCGATTATGGTAGGAAGATAGAGGTATGAGAATGATTTGTTGAGGGGAAGGTCATCGATATCTGCGGCAAAGATAATACCGTCATTGTGTTGGCTGTTCGCAAGCAGAATTTGAACAACTGCGATCAGGCCTCCGGAAATAAGGATAACGGTGGTGAGAATCGGCGCGTTCAAAGTCATTGGTTTCCAAACCTGTTCGGGGCCTAAAGAACGATTAGATGACGCAGCAAAAAGACCGCTTTGGGATATTGCAAGCTGCTTACGATTTCCGCTGTCCTGTCTCTTCCCTCCATAGCCAAACTTCCTAAGAAAAGCTCCTATAGTATCTTTGATGCTCGATTGGCCCATGGCTTCTGATGGGCTGCGATTGGTGTTGTCATTGGCGATGGAATCGTAATAGGAGGGAGGGTCATCCAAAGGGGTATCCATAGGGGGTATCAAGCTGCAAACCAGGGCGAAAAAAAAAAGGGCCAAACGCGCTTCGGAATCACGGATCCTCACCAGGAAGATGTGGGGAACCAGTAGAAGTAAGAGAAGAGGCAAAAGACCCGGAATAGGAAATAGAAAAGGCTAGAGGAGGAGAGACATGGAGGTCTGTGGACTCGTAGCAGTACCTATGAATGAATGCATGCGGCACAGCAGTGCTGGGATGTAGCCGCCGCGATAGCGCTCTGGCGCATCTCATTCGTTGGTGAGGCCATGATCACTGACGATTGACTTCAGTGGGACCATCTTAAACCGTTCTGGCGGGTCGGCCATCTCGGTAAAGAGCATTTGGCGCAATGCACAAGTCAAGCGCATTCATCCAGGAAGCTCAATATTTGGCATGCTGGTACACCACCACTGACATCTCTTTACTAAAATGCGTACATGATATGCTTGAGCTCGAGGAGTTCAAAGCGTGGACAGCGTTGATGGTTCATCGCAATTGCTGTGCCGCGTCTGTCTCGGCAAGGATCAGCGGAAGAAGGCTGTCGGCGCGTAAATCTCTTGGCAAGACAAGCACAACCGTGCGAACACAAGCCGTGAGGATTAACCAGGTAGTTGATTTGCGATCCAGACCCGGCCCGCAACTGTTCTTTTTATGGGTTGTTGGAGTTGTTCCTCTCATTGGAAGAACATATCAATCACATGATGATGATAATTGGCGGCCCAGTTCAAGAAAGGGCTCTCAAGTGTGAAAATTCGTAGCCTAGTCTGCGAGACTGAACCCTTTTTGACGTCGAGTCGCTTAGTTTCTGCGTGCGATCAGGATCTCTCGATACGATGTGTGCTGTGGTGATAGTGGCAGGCAGGTGTCGATGACCGAGTCAGCCCATGGAAACGAATTCCCCACAGTGGCGTATTCCAAGAGAAGTCCGTGCGACGGACTGTCCACATCCCAAATTACTTTAGCCTGGCTGCCGGCGTCGGTAGCTGCGGCCGGGCCGGCGCAAGTAGACGACGAGCGGCATGGCGATGTACAACGACAGGATGGCCACGGCGACGGCGAACATCGGGATAGACAGGAAGACGCGAGTCTTGGGGACAAGCAGGCGGCCTCCCGGTCATAGCTTCAGATAGTAGTCAGGATTGACGTTGTATCCAGCGTAGAAAGATGTGTACTTCTTAACTCCTTCCACCCCAACACCACCTATTGTGTCGTTGCCAGTGGGCCCGTATGGTCGGGGTGCTTTGCAGCCCGTAGAGCTCATGTAGTAGGACTTGGCGATGGACGAGAAGCCATTGCTACCAGTGACCTCAGACTCGTCTTGTGGCGTGAAAATTGTGGCGGGCTTGCAATGGATATCGACGCTGTATAGGCGGGTGGTGGCAGTGACGTTCTCGGAGGTATACAAGGAGTCTCTGCTGTTCGTCTCCAGGTTGAAAGGGGCAAGGACGTATTGAGGCGTCGTGAATGGCGGGAGAGTCTCATTCAGCCAGGTGATGCCGAATGCGGAGCGGGTGAAATTAGCGGTCATCTCGATCCTTTGCTTGTCGGTCGGAAGAAAACCTGTCGATACAAGCATGGTCTCGGAGACTCGTCTAGTGATGGTTTCTGTTGCGAAGATACCAGCTTGAGATGGAGTGGCTCCCCAAGATACAAGGACAATACACAGTGAAGCCCAGAAAACAGGCCAATAACTACAGAGTGTTAGCCCGTAGACGAAATCGAGCTTGATACGAACTTACCGGTGCATTGTCGCTTTGATTGGCACCGAGGAATTAAAATCGAATGGATGGTTATCCTTGTTCATGAGAGGTATTCGACTGTTGGGGATCACAAGGCACAAAAAAATCCAAAATACAGAAACATGAGCAGAATACGGGTATCAGAGGGAATGCGGTAGTACAGCAGGCAAGACTTCAGAAAGGAGAGACGGGAGGCGATGGAGCATAGTTGATGTGTATCCTGCGGCACAGCAGACAGGCGCTGCGGCCAAGCTCCTCGCACCTCATTCGCTGTTCTGGCCAAATATAACGTGAAATTAGGCGGTAACCCGCCCAGCTTTACCGAAACAGAGTGTTGGGTTGGTGGCGCAGCACTATCAGAAACCAAGCATCCTATCTCGAGGCTTGATTATAAAGTCGTCACATTGCACGATAGAAAAGTGCTGATGCGAGGCCGACGCCGAAAACCAGCTCCTCCACCGTAAATTCAGCATCAGCCTGACTGATATGCTGTTCTCTGGAGACCGAAAGGATGGCGGTTCAATGCTGCAATTATCTGAACCGAGCAGCGGTTCTTTTTCTTGGCAATCGGCGACCATCAGGTATGCGATCTCGGCGATGCTGCAATTCTCAGCCAGGAAGACCAACCCTAAAGAAGCTAATCATCAGGAGCAGTTCAGTCTCGGTTCCGGACAGCTTGCTTTTTGACTGTTGTACACCAGCGGTGGGCTGCATCACGTGACCATGTGTTAAATGTAAGCGTGTTTTTGTCTCCTCTGTGAATCAAGAAAAAAAAAAGAAGAATAAGAAGAAGGATAGGTGTCAAAGCTTCCGACGGATTATGGGGCTGGACATGTAAATCTAGTCAGCATTAGTTTTAGGCAAGGCCGCAGGCTGGCAGAGGGTATATGATGGGAGATGCGGGTCCCTCCGTGAAGCATTTGAGGGTAAACGTAGTGGAAAACCGTAGGTGATCACATTTGGCTAGGTCTGCAGTTTAGTGAAGGTGGATCTTCTCCCTGCGTGCGTACCAGATGCCGTTCGAAGAAATGTGTTGTCTTCCACAAGGCTCTGCGCATTCGAGCGCAGGGGAACAATGGCCTTCCCCATCGCCTCCGGGCTAGAAAGTGGCAGGCACACGAATCGTTGTTGATATCGAGTTGCTGAATTCCTAGATACGATGCGGGTTGTGGTGATAGTGGCAGGCAGGAAATGACGCGGTTGACAGGCGGCGGGGCACATGGGAGCTCGGGAGCACGGACCACAGCCGCAGTCGCATCGCTTGTCGCAGCGCGACCCGTCAACTCTCCATCCTTCACATCAACACCGCCATGGCTGCGACACGCCCCACTACGGCGCAGGCTGCGCTGCCGCCGTCGCTGGTCGTCGCAAAGACCATGCTCACAGCCGCTCTTATGCGCGCCGACCCCGTTGCCGTCGCCAAAGACGACATCCAGAGCTTCCACAGCCTGCTCGACGCAGCCCTCCTCACCTGCTCGCCCGCCAATCTCCAGGTTTGATCTCAATCCAAGAAGGCCGTAATCGCACAGGCTAAAGCCCACGCCCCGCTACAGAAATGCAAGGATTGGCTACTGAAGAAGACTGGGAAATCCACCAAGCGCCTCGACGCCTTGGGCAAGTACCTAGCCCGCCTGGCCCAGAGCTTGGCTGAACCGACCAGCCCCTCCAAGCGGGATGCGCCCTCCAACAGGCGCAAGATCCTGCACCTGCTTTACCTGCTCCATGATCTCGTGCATCACGTCAGGGTCCATGACGCCCAGCCCGCCCAGCTGACCAAGCCTCTCGAGCCGCACCTTGAGCTAATCTTCACCACTGCCCTATCGCTCCAAGCCTCCGGCAAATCCAAGCTGCGCCAGCGCCTTGCTAAGCTCACTGAGCTATACCAAGACACCAAACTGTACAGCGAAAGCTACCGCAATCGCATATCTAAGGCTCTGAAAGATGCAACTGTCCCAGCACCCGCCAAGTCTGCGCCACCGAAAGATCGCACAACCAAAGAAGCACCCTACGTCCTTCCAACCTTTCATGGAGAGCCTGATAGTCCGTGGTACGACCTGCCTGCCGGTGCCCTCCTGCCGCATATACGTGCAAACGACCCGAGGCCCATTAACCCTCACAATATCAAGGCGGTGGATCTGAGGAACAAGTCCGTCGAGATAGGCCTGATAAATGCCGTCAAGGATCTGCTGGGTTACTCGGACAATCTTTACGCCGACGACGAAGGCATTGTGGCCGACATCGACATGATGGGCCAGCCGCTGGTCCGCGACGAGCTCACTGGTGAGCTCACTGTCACAGAGGGATATTATGGCTGGTCGGTCGACTTTTGCGAGAGCATGAAGAAGAGGAGAAGGGAGGCAAAGTCAAGAGGCAGGTCTGGCAGGAGTCAGAGCAACTCTTCCAGAAGTCGGAGCAGGAGTCTCAGCGGAGATCGCGGCAGGAGCAGGTCTCGGGAGAGGAAGAGGAGGTACAGTCCATCCAGGAGCAGAAGTCGCAGCGAGAAGCGTCGACGGGACACGAGTCGCTCGTACTCCCGGCCGAGGACGGGCCTTGGTGGTGGTCGTAGAGGCTCGCCTTCACGATCTCCGTATCGCTCCCGTTCCCGGTCCCAAGGTCGGAGCCGCAACTACCGCCGCTCACCTCCGCCTTCCTACAGAAATGGACCTAGTCAATCTCCTCCATTCCCCCAGCAACCTGCGCCCCACCCGTACTCGGCCCCGGGCCAGCCTTTCCCTCCACCGCCTCCACCTCAACAATTCCCTGGTCAATTCCCAGGCTTCCCTAGCTTCCCTCCTCCTCCCCCTCCTCCACCCAACTACAATGGACCTTGGCCACCGCCGCCACCACCGCCAATGGGTGGTGCTAATGGCAACTTCAATCAATTCCCTCCGTTCCCTCCACAACAACCCAACATGCCTATGGGATATCCGATGCCAGGCGTGCCACCTCCACCGCCACCGTCCAACTATCCACCTGGCCAGCATTGGCAGCAGCAGCAACAGGCCTGGGGTTCTCAGGCTAACAGTGGCCAACAATGGCAGCAAAATAACGGGTACGACCGCGGTCGTGGAAGGCGGTACTAGAGGCAGGGTTGCACCAAGGGCGATTCAATGAGGATCTTGGGAGTGCAGTTCCGTCAAACTATGCTCCAATGTAATAATACTTTTTTTTATTCGAACATCAGCAGTTGGTTGCCAGCTTCGGTAAGCTTGGAAGATTGGCAGAGCATATTGCAAGCTGGTGCGAGGTTCAAATCCGATACATGGGAAATGGCAGTCTGGCGTTGGCTGATCTGAAACGTTGGCTAAAATTCGG
The DNA here is from genome assembly GCA_023087525.1 of Lasiodiplodia sp. KE8368. Classification (NCBI taxonomy): domain Eukaryota; kingdom Fungi; phylum Ascomycota; class Dothideomycetes; order Botryosphaeriales; family Botryosphaeriaceae; genus Lasiodiplodia; species Lasiodiplodia sp. KE8368. The sequence continues at coordinate 316,956 of JAJMYN010000019.1, forward strand.
GCCATGTTCATTTGGTTGGTCCTGGGAGTAGCGAAACGAATGGTGAAACTTTTTGATCATAATGTGCGTTGCGAATGTGAGTTGAGATCTTTGTGAATCAAGACTCAGCGACAATAATGGATAAGACAGCATGACTCACGGGAAACGGTACGATGCAGTTATCTATAGCCTCTGCCGCTAGCCTTTGCCGGTTGTTCATACCCATTTTTACCTCATTACGCTGGTGCCTTGCTCGCAGAGCACAACCTTTCCACGGACGGACAAAGGACTGAGTCTATCCTGACGACAAAAGATCTCGGAACAGACACAAACACTTCGTTTCTTCACTGTAATAAATCCTAACGAACTTAGAACTCAAATATTTGATAGAAAGGTCGACAATGAGGGAAACAATCCGAGATCGTTCACTCGAAAAACATGACAATCTGCACAGGCACATGAACATGCTAATATATATCCTGGCAGCTGATTCCGCCAATCTGTCCTTCCGCGTGATTGGTTACCTGTGTAGCTACCCGTGAGGGAGTGTTCGAAGATCGTTCGTGTAGTATAAAAAGCCTCTCACCTCGACCTTCCTTAATTTTTTTTGGTTGTAAGCAGTCTAATGACCATTCAATCAGTGCATTGGAATGTGGTTTTGGATGCGGGGCACTGCCAGCAAACTTCGTAGCTACATCACTGTCGTTGTCCTGTTTCTGTCGCCTGCAAGAGTTGCGCATAGGAGAACTCTCCCGCTTTCCCCTACTTAGTCGTTGGGTGTGGAAATCGATGACACGGAGATGTATTTGACAATGTTGATGAGGTGAACAAGGGGATGGTGATGCGGCGTATCATTAATGTCAGGGAGTGGAGAGCATCACTGTTTCGTATGATGAGGTTGTGGAATCTGTAGGTGGCGGAGGAGGATGGGTGATCTGGCGAGACAAAAGGCCACGAGTGTCGGATTGTTCCAAGAACAGAGACAAGACAGTGGTCGTTGGAGCTTGTTCCATTGGCCCAAGGGTGAAGGGTAGACAAGGTACGCTCCTCGCCATCTATCCAGCGATATATATATGCATTAGACACACGGCATCGTCCCTATGATTCTGTCATGTGTCATGAGCTTTGAGTCTCGTGAAGTATTTTGATCGCTGAACAGCCATCATTCTGCAAGACTTGCATGTCTCTCGCGCCCCTGTAGAAAATGTGACAAGCATGGTATATGGAAATTTCAACCAAGATGCCTGCACACCGTTGACCCCCTCGCCCACCCCCCTGCATGGTCCCCCCAACCCACATCCTCATTTCTTCCCCTTCTTCTTCCCACCCCCCTCCTTCTTCTCCTCCCTCACAAAATTGCCCGTCACAACCGCATCCCTCGCAGCCTGATTGATGAGCCTGAAGCGATCCGGCCCGAGCTGGATGCCGCCGTACCACCTCGTAACGACGACAACAACGTCCCAGGCGTCCATCAGCTGCAGCAGGTGCAGCACGCGGCCGCCGGCGGCCGACTCGCCGTCGTCGTCGCAGTCCTGGAACTGGGCGCCGTTCTGGCCGCGGATGCGCCAGGCGGTGATGTTGTGCGTGGCGCGGGCGGCCTTCTTGTCGGTGGCGAGCAGGTGGGCGATGCAGCGCTTGGCCTCGTCGACGCTGGTGCACGCCGCCGCGCGCCCCAGGAAGACCGACTTCTTCTCCGACAGCGGCTCGCTCAGCACCCACGGCGGCGGCGGGCCGAGATCCTCGTCGGCCGTCGTCATCATCTGCGGCGCCGATAGCTCGTCCTCAGTTCCGGCATCCTCGTGGTGGTGGTGATGGTCGTCGTGATGGTGGGTGGAGGAGGAGGAAGTCAAACCATTTTCTTCCTGCTCTTGCATAGCCTCGCGCTCGCGCTCCACCATCTCGCCCACCTCGTCGAGCACGTCGAACACGCACGGCTCGCCGGGCCGGTAGACGCGCGCCAGAACATCGCGGACGACATCGACGACCTTGGTGCCGAAGCCCTTGGGCACGTCGTCGCCGACGCTCTGCGTTCCTAAAACCGACGGCGGGGCGTCTGGGTAGTCCGGCGGGAAGGACAGGCGTAGCGTGACCGACGGCAGCGACGGCAGGCGCAGCACGCACTGGATCGAGGAGGATGAGTCGTTGCTCTCGGTGGGCGTCAGGGTTGCCTCGTCGTAGATGGAATTTATCGACGTGATTTCATCTTCGAGGTCTTGGTTCATGGCGGACCGTCTTTTTTATTTTTTATTTTTGTGTGGATGGGGGGATGAGGTGACGTCGGCGGAGCGGGCTCTCGGCGGGCTGCGGGGCTGCGGAGGTAATTTTTGCTTGAGGGGCGGAGCGGAAATCCTCGTAGGGCTGAGCTAGGAACTGTCACTTCACGTGGGAACCAATTGATGTGAGACAAGCTTCTCAAGGGAGACGGCCGACTTTAGTGTGGAGACGTGTCGGCGAAAATGGTGCCACAATCGAGAGCATCAGCCCACTTCTGCCGCTCCTCCAGCTGCGTGGCTGTTTGATCGCACTCTCCTCCTCATTATCTATCCTACAGCGTGTGCACATCTCTCATGCAGTTAGACGACAATCTATATCCAACACCGCCAAGAAATGCCAACATATGTACTCGTGTAAATCAGATTCCCGCCTGCGCCAACCTGCTTGCTTCCAATGAACGCAGAGCGTTGCAGATGCCAAACAAGAATGACCAAAATATCTTATAGATCCCATAACCCCCACATGTCCTTAAATCAAAAACACCGGAATTAATCATTGCTGTGCAGCAGCAGGCTTGGAGAATTGATTCGGCCAAGCCATCTTGCCCGGGCAAATATTCTCCTCTGCGTACGCTCTGTAGCGCTCGAGGATATCTGTCGATTCCAAGCCGCTTCTTTGCGGCAGGAAAGTGTAATGCGAAACGATGGCACGGCCGTCGACGACAGCATCTGTCACAAATTGTTAGTGACCCAACCATCAGCCTCAAAACTCCTAGAGAACATACGTCTGCCCGTCCGCTTGGTCATGACCTCGGTGAAATGGTACTCGTCATCACCGTTTCCGTTGTGAATGTCGCTTTCAATGATGTCCTCGCCCCAGATGGCAATCATTTGGATACCCATGCGCATGAAATGGTAGTCCAACGTGTGGAACTTGTCTGCACAACCGCAATCAGCATCCAACATCCGCATGGCCACGAAGACGCCAACTTACACTTCCACAAATCATTATTCTCCAGGTGTTCGAAGAAGCTGTAGTGCTCCTGGGCCGCGACCTGCCAGTGCCACAGACCCTGGCTGAAAGCATCGAAACTCGTCGTCGCAATCGGCGTCTTCTCGATTGGGTAGTCGTCGGGTAGCGGCAGCCAGCGGTGCCCCTCGAAGGGCGGCTCGAGCTTGTCTTCCTCGGTGATGTGGTAATCCTCGGGTCCGCTCCACGGTGGCAGTTCTGACGGGCGCCAGCGACCCTGCTTGGCCACCTCCTCCGGGTTTGGCGGCGTCAACTCAGGGAAGTACGGCCTGATGGCGTCGAAGCGGTAGTGCATCCAACTGAGCGACGGCTGATTGACGACATTGGCCGCGACGACGAAGTTCTCCGGGTGCTCGAGCTTGTGCTGCACGAGCGTCGCGATGGCGTGGTCCTCCATGAATACCTACCGGAACGTCAGTCTCCCGCCCGTTTTAGGTCGCGCAATTTACCCCCCCAGTCCCGTTCCAAAATTCAAATTCCAACCCCACCCCACCCAGAACCCTGGTTCCTGACCGAGACCCCGAAAATTGAAGAGCGACGTTAACTCACCAGGTCATCATCCATCTTGATATACATTGTCCCATTCTCCGCCAGGTCGTACGCGCTCGCATAATCGATGCCTTCGAACAGCAGGTCCCGCCTCGTGTACGCCGGCTCCGCCGCAACCTGCGCGTCCAACCACTGCAGGTCCTCCTCGACGCTCGTCCGCGCCAGCCAGATGACCTCGTCCAGGAAGCCGCCGTTGCGCGCCAGATTCCGCTTCAGGTAGCAGTCCAGGATGGACACGCTGACCGGCCGCCCGAAGAAGACCAAGCCGACGACTCTGAAATCCTTGGGCTTCGGCCACGTCGTGACGCCCTCCAGATCCGTCTTGCCCGTGACCGACCAGTACTGCGGGAGCGCCTTGCCAGCGCGGTATAGGGACGCCGACGACGATGACGACGACGACGAGCGCATGTTCCAGAGCAGCAGCAGGAAGCAGGCGCCCGCCGTCAGGAGCAGGATGTTGCGCACATTGAGGCGGAAGGAGCGCCGCCCGTACGAGGAGCCGTAGCTGGGGCTATACGGCAGCCCGTTGCCGATGCCGATGCGGAGCCCGCCCGAGGAGCTTTTGGGCTTGTAGTTGGGGACCAGCATTGTGGTGCCGCCGCGTGTCGTTCGTACCGTGTCGGAATGAGGGATTGCGTGCGGCCGTCGGGACGTTCGAGAGCGAGTGCAATGGATATCGGGGAGTTGGATAAGCTGAAGATACAGTAAATGCGAGAGATCAGCTATGCCGCAGAGCGCTCAACATAGCTCCGGGGAACGGCGGGTAGAGACAGCGGCGAGAACAAAAAAAAGAGAGTGAGAAGGGAGAGCAGGCTAGCTGCAGCAAAGTAGCGAAGGTATGGTCTGGAGAGCTGGCAGGAGAGGCGGCAATGGGAATAGTGAGACGGGCGTCGGCAAGCTAGCCGGCCCCCGTTGCGCAGCACGTATTTCCTGGGGGGCCCTTCGAGGGGCGCGCTGCATGTGCCCACCGCCCTTGCGCCGTAAGCCACAGCTTCCCGCCCTGTCATCCCTTTCCACCATCACGCTGCTCGTGTTTACCATCTCACCCGCCTCGATGACGGCCTGCGTATTCGTAATTTTTCGAATGCGACATGGCATGATGGTGGTGGTGGCAGCTGCAGCATCGCCGAACTGACGCCGGTACCACCTTCTGTGTTGGTTGCCTGAGGCAAAAACTGCCATCCGCTCGAGTGTCTGTGTGTTTGCTTGTCAGTCTGACTCAGCATCCCTGTGAAAATCTATCCGGCATCCCCGGCCTCCTTAGGACGTCGGTCCGGCTATTAATATCATCTGCAGCAATGAAGTCGTGTAGCCGAAATGTCCATCTGAGCCAAAGAACACGACATATCTCTACGAGCGAGAGCATTTTGGAAAGAGCTCTAAATGCCCTCGGGTTTGTTGCAATGCTGAGTGGAACGGCCCGAAGATAGCTGGGCTGAGCTGCTGTTCATCGGCAGTCAGGGCGTCGACCCAAACACAAACTAACGACGAACTGCCGACACCAACAAATTACGAGTCGACGGCAATACTCCGCGAATTACCCTGACCCATCACTACTGCTGTCGCTGCGCGCCATTTCCGTCTGTAGGGCTGACGGGCTAGCAGGGTGACTGGACCAAATGGCGCCCCATGTTCCGCAACCATATGCCGACCGGCTTCCATCCGCTTTTCTTTTAGTCTTGACCATCTACGTACACAGGCGGGGACGGGAAATGAAGTCTAAACTAAAGCACCACCATTGCGTCACTTCACGCCAGGAACCCACTATTCCTTAGGGTTTGGGCAGCGACGTCTAGTGCTCAAACGACTGCACTGAACTGCATGGGATGAACAAGGCTTACTATAGAAGGGAAAGGAAAGGTTCATCAGATTTCAGGACTGTAATGGATTGTCCCTCTCAGGGGCAAAGTACTACCTAGCAAACATTAAACCCAGAGGTAGGACCAAGTTCCACACCGGCCTTTTCCTGGATAATTCGTACTTGAACACGAAGCGTCAGACTAAGCAGACGAGGAAGGAAAGAGGATTTCTCGTATGCGAGGAACGTGGGGATCTAATTCGTTTTCAATCGTGAGACCTTTGAGGACAACTCTCAGCCAGCCCAAGTAATAAAGAAACGTGTACTAACAACGCCTTGCTAAACATAATGTAAGAAACGATACAACGAAGAGAAAGCCTGATTTTTGCGCCTCCCCCTAGCTTATCCAAACCAAGAAAAAAAAAAATTCTAGAAGCCACCGCCCGCAAAGTCTATGTCTTGTATACCAAAGCCAGAAAAAGAATCTAAACCTCCGTGCGTGTATAAATCTAGGCTGGACACTCCTACATGTTGCCACCATCCCTATTGAGAAGAGAAACATCAGTCTCTCTTGTGAATGGACGGTCCTGCCGACAAAGCCCCGCTCAAGAGTTTCGTCAAGCCCGCCGCGCTGGCGCTTCTTCTCTGGTTGCTCAACCACTGGTTGCCAGTCGGTCCCTCTTCATCCCTAGCCGTTGCAACGCTGCCTCTTCGGAACGTCGGTGGTCGACCTGCGAATGCAGTAGGGTCTATGCGTTCCATCTCGCTCAAGTTACTATTACGCCGCGCAATCGCCGCCCGCCTACCTGCATCCTCGTCTTCCTTCTTGTGCAAAGTTTCCGACGGAAGCAGGATAGCCCGATCCAGTGCATACGGAAGGCCTCTGTGTCGTCCACGAATTTGCATCGCGATGATGATGAGCTTCGACAATGTCTTGAATTCGGCCGAAAAGGATGCGTTGATGTTGGGATAGCCAAGAGACAAGCCGACGGTACCGTATGCTGAGACAATTTCGAACAGCACTGAGAAGAGAGTAAACGAGAAGTCGTTTGTGTTTTCCAGACGGGAACCCTCAATGATTGAGATGAAAAAGAAACCCAAGAAAATGTACCACAGATCGAACGATAGCTGACGTCGCAAGTGAGTACCAACGTAGCTCTGCTCACCCTCGTCAGGAGCACTGTGTTCCGAATAGAGACCCAAGGACTTTTCCTCATAGACGTTGGTCCGGCGCAAGGAGATGGCAATCGGGAAGACGGAGATATACATCATGATCAAATACGACACCTGAACGGCTGGGTGAAGATCGGCGACGTTGACGCACGCAAAACCTGCCGTACGTGTGCTTGCTGCCTGGAAGAGGCCATCCAGAACCCGGTAGCCTGGTGTGAGGGACGTGACTGTCTCATCGTTGATGTCGAGAATGACGAAGAATATCAAGTCAATGCCGTTGAGCAGCACCAAGACCCAGAAGAGCCACCAGGTAGCCTTGCTCGGGAAAAGGAGGGTGAAGCAGCGTCTGGGATGGTCGAGAAGGAACCTGAGCTCTTCCCAGACGCCGCTGCCATAGGGAACCAGCTTCTCGGCCAGCCAAATGACCAGCCGCAACATGCATGGAAAACCAGTATTGCCGATAATAATGAGAAAGCTGCCAAACAACATGGGCAGCACCGCCTTTTGGAAGGAAATCATAGAATCCGGCGTAAGCGTGAAACCGAGATCGTTGAACATTGACGCAGGTGTGAAAAACCCCCACCAGACGGCGCTGATGCCATCAGGTTTCAAGACACTTCCATTGTAGCTCGAGCGCACAATCCAGGGTAGGTGGACAATCATGCCAAGGAGATGGAACCCCACAAAGTAGAATACCAGGATGAAAGCCAGCGTTTTCAACGCGCGATATTCGATGCCGCCCAGCTCTTCTCTCTGCTCCTCGGTCAAGTCCACGAAAGCTGAGTTGCGGCCTATTGTCGGTTGCCAACTCAGATATGGTGCGGGATCGAGTTCGCGTTCCCTGCTCCGCGCAGTGACAAAAGTCCTAAAAGTACTTGCGCGACGGCGTATGCCGGAATCTTCGTTGTCATGATCCTCGGCCAGGGTCATCCTACGCTTGACATTGTTGAAGCCGGAGCGGAGCCTTCCGCCCACGCTGGCCACGTGTTCATCAGCTGAGACCTGTCGCTTGAAAGTTTGGTCGTCACCATTGGTGTTGCCGGGGTCGACGGTATCGGCCGGCTGGTTCGCCTCATCCCGACCCCGCATACTAGACTCGTTGGTGAGTTCGCGTGCCAGGTGTACAGCCCCATCCTCCTCTTCAAGTGACTGCGGCTTGTCACCCCGGTCAAACTCCCTAGGGCCGGGGATGCGCAGCCGTGTCTTGGTTTTGGGGCGTCTCTGGTTCTCCACGAAAGCAATATGTTGTTCTGCTGGCCGCCGTATCGGAAGACGTTCCTCGGCTGCAATCGAGCGTCGCGGAGGCGGCTTGACGTCATCGGCAAAGGTAATATCCCTGTGGAAAGGCTGAATCGAATCGGTCTGCCCCGTAGTTGAGTCTGCACCAACAGCAGTGGCTGTCTCGGCCGTAGAGTCGAATTGGTCCTTCTCTTCCTCGATTTCGCCGTCGATGTTGCAAGGTGCACCTTGGGCGTGGCCATCCTGATTCCGAACAACAGTAATGGCACGGCCATTGACGCCCTGTTCTTCATGGCCTATATCCCTTTCTCCCTTGGCTTCGCTCCTTGTTCTTGACCGAGTGCGGTTCCGGTTGCGCGATTCGGCCACGAGACCCTGGAATCGCTTCTCGAACCAGTACAGGCGCACGAACACAACGAAGGTATTGATAAAAATCGGGTTGCAGACGCACGCGATAAGCATGAGGACGACCTGCTGGTAAAGGTAGAGCTTGTTGACATCGATCGTGTTCAGGCCGCTCTGCGTGGCCGAACCGCTCGCGAAGAAGAGTGCATCGATGTAATCCAAACCGCCGGCCGGGTAGAGAAGGATAGAACCGAGAATCGTCATAAGAATAAGATACAGGTCTGCGTGCTCGCGTCAGCAATAGGCGCAGCCGGAAGCAAGGGCGCGCGCGAACGCAGATTGCACTTACAATGAAGCGTGATAAAATTGAAATGCGGGCGGCGGAAGCGCCAGTCTGTAGGCATCGAGGGCAGGTGGCTACGCACCCATGCGCCCATCTCCATCAAAGGGGTGAACATGGTGAGAGCGGGGCGGAGGCGCGCGAGCCGGGGATGCTGCGCTGGTTGTTTGCGAAGGAATTGAACTCGGGCGGAGGTGCGAGAGCGCTGTTTGCGCGAGCAGCCGAGTCTTCACAAGTTATGGGAAGTTGGCGGGACTCCGCGGGGAGACAAGGCGGGACGAAAGTCGAAGCAGACGGCGGATGCGAGGGTCCAGGATTCGCTGGATTGGGCAGGTAGATGAGAAAACCGGGCAGCGGTTAGTGTGCTCACAGAGCGCCAACCATGGCGCCTGGGCGAGCGGTGGTTATTGTGGTGGTAGTGTCGCGATAGGAGGGAGGTGAGAGAGCGTGGGCTGCACGCGGCGGACTGGCGGGCGGATGGCGGACATTAGGCGTATCCGGCGGCGGAGGGCATGTCGCGGCGTGAGGAAAAGTAGGTGCGTAGGAGCGGAAGCGCAAGCTGAGTGGCCGGGTCTCTCCTCAGCGCGGGTCAAGAAATAGGCAATGATAATGTCGGGATGAGAGGGCGGTGGGTGCTCCGGGCGCTGCGTGACGCAGGGCTCAGGAAAAGGGAAGCACTGCCAAGTTGCCAAGCGCGGCCGGCGACTCAGCGCGCCTTCCCGCAGTGCCGCAGCTGCGCAGCCGTTGTTTCGACCCGATTCTCTGTAGAGCTGCGATGCCGGCCGCTCTGCAGCCCCCCGAAACCACCACACGCGGGGAGCCCTCTCACACCATGCACCCCAGCAGCACGCCACAGTCCCCCACGCTTTCGGGCGAGCCCCGGCCCAATCGCGGAAGAGCAGATTGCAGTACCGCGGACTCCGTCGTCATGTCCTCCAGCTGAGGCTAGGGCTTTACGTCCATCACTTATCCTTTTTCGGACCCCCCAGCGCCACAGACGTTTGGCACGCGCAAGATCCATCTCACTTTGCGCTTTATGATCGGCAATCAGCCACGTTTGAAGCGAGTCAGCCTCTCGTTTATCACGGCGAATTGACCTCATGGAGATCGGCCCTTGCCAAAGCTCACTTCCGTTTCGCATGCTCGGTTGCTGATGTGGGTCAGAGTCGCATATTGCCCATCCAAACCCTCCGAGAACCTACTGTGTAAGCAAACACCAAGATAGTTGATATTCAACCTATACACCCAGGCGTGAGCTTCAACTATCCACGTAGTGACGAGGTGGAAAATACCTCATTAGACCGGTCAATCTCGTTGACAATCTACTGTGCTGCGCCCGCTTGTGTCGACGGTCCTGTTCACCGCTGGCCTCATGCGTTCACCTACATCCATCGTGCTTTACAATAACGGGCCGTCTTGTAGCTATTGTACAATCCTTTTGTCCGCTGGCAACGTTCTATTGGCTGACTTGAGGTGGCCAATTGCGTGCGCCCAGCCAAGTTACATACAACAACGTCCGCTACCTGCTAACCGTCTCCCGACTGCAGCCGTAGCGGACGGCCGCCCTGCCGTCGGCACGGGCGCCTTGGCGGAAAAGCCCGCACAATGCTCCGCCTTGCGCTAAACTCATGTTTAAGGATCGGAGAGCTTCTCAGTGATCCCCACACCCCAGGCGTTCTCTCACACGACCCCGACAGCATGCAAGGCCGCCACGCGGCTCGCTGATTTAATCGCGCTTGCATCGGCTGCACATGCGCATGAGCTTGACGAAAGCACGCTGCACGCGAGCGTCTTCGGCACACACGCTCTGCGGGGAAGCAGAGAGGTGAGCCCACCTCCAAGTGGGTCCCTACACCACCGACCACTTTTCCCTGCCATTGGGTCGGTTTGATTACAGTCACCGCCGCAGCGTTCCAATCCCCAAGATCTTTGTGCCGCTGACATGGCGGTGGGCACCGGAAAATTTGAAGGATCTAGACCTTCTGCATGATAACAATTCGGGCAATAAACGATCGAGCCTAGAGTACAGAAACATGTAGAAAGCAATGCATGTACAGCTGCAGTTGTCTTGACGCTGGAAAACACAAATCCGAAAAGCCCCACCATTATATGCCGATCGGTGGGGGTCACGGGTCGGTTCGGGTCGCATAGACGCTCTCTTCAACTGGCGGCTCGCGCTCGAGAGAGCCCGGTTGCTACGAGCCATTGAGCGCGGGAGAATCCGATGACTTCTTCGTCTTCAACGTCAGCGGGAATGGGTAGTCTTCCGGCTCTTCCTCCTCACTGTTTTTCCAGTCAGCCTTGTCCCATCCAATATGTCGAGAAGATCATCACTTACGGTAGTCTCCAGGCGATATAATCCTCCGTGCTCAACCCTTCGCGGCCCTCCTGCAGCGAAGCAAAATCGCCAGGTGTCATCATACCCGATCGATCTCTGGGGGACCCGGGCTCCGAGAGCGGGCGTGAAATCTTGACTTCAGCGTTGCCGAAGAAGTCCGGCTCGTCACCACCATCGAAGGCGTCGGGGTAGGCTATCAAACGTCAATAACATGTTTCCGCATCGTGTCCGCAAATTCGACTCACCTCTGCGCAAAGCCAGTTGGCGGGCCTTGACGTACTCCATACCCATCCTCTTCCAGTCAAGCAAATCGCTGAGTCTCTCTGTCCTGTTGCGCTGGTTGATACGCTGACGTTTGCTCTTCTTGGTGAACTCAAACATGTAGTCTGATAGCTGGTTGACCGAGTCATCGACACCCTTCATCCGCCTGTCAACGATGTAGATGCCGTAGTCTTGGGCATTCTCGATCAGCTCCTCCATGTAACAGCCGAATCCAGACAAGTTCGTCGTGATACTCGGAACTCCCATGACCGTGCACTCTGCAGGCGTATAACCCCACGGCTCGTAGTAAGACGAGAAAATACCGAGATGCGTACCACGCACGAAATCGTCATAATCCATGGGCAGCACGGGATTTGCGGAGTTCAGGAATTCGGGATGGAATACGATCTTTACCCTATCTGTCGGGTGGTTGAAGAGTTGACACCGGCGAATCTGGTTGAGAATTGGATCATCGTGGTCGTTGACCATGTTGTGCGTGACAATCGGCGGCAGAGTGTGACGCTTCATGGCAAACAACCGCCGGCGAAGCATGATCTTGTCTGCCGGCGTGATGAGCTCTTTGTCCTCGGGAAGCTCCATACCTTCGTGCCAAGCAAGCGATCTCTCGAACAGCTTCTTCCCAACGTTCTTAGAGATCACGTCAATCGTGTCGTGCAGAGACTTGATGACGGCCTGACCCTTGAGAGCCTCTACCGTCAATGACTGCGTCTGGGCAGGCATGATGACGAAAGCCACGACAGTCATGGTCGAATTGGCGCTCTTCATGCGGTGATTCAGGCGGGCCAGCGACTCGATGAACATGTCCACACCCTTGTTCCGGTACTCGTAGCGACCAGCAGTGAAGAAGTAAAGAGTATTCTCCGGGTCGAAATCGTTGTGTCCGTAGAAGTGGCCGCGGACGAAGTCATTGATCTTTATTTTCGCCTGCTGGTGCAAGTTCTGGAACTCGTGCGTGGCCGAGAACTTTTTGACGTTGAGACCGTTGGGCAGCACTCCGTCCGGCTTGCGCTTCAGGAGATGCTCGCTCTCGTAAGCAGTGATGTGCGAAACGGTGGTAAAGACGTCGGCCGAATGCGCCGCACCCCTCTCAATGCAGTATCTGTGGTAGATGCCGCGCTTGCCTGCTTCCGCATCCACATCAAAGTATTGCAGGTTGTTGTAGAAATCGACCGATCCGGCGCACAGATACCGGCCGAGGAGGGTCGCGTGCGTGGTGAAAATGGTAGTGACATCGATGCGCCTCTTCTTGCAGAGAGGAAGAGCCACACCGGCGAGCCACTCGTGGAATTGGGCAACGACGGCGCGCTTCTTTTCGTGGAAGACATACTGGGGAGACGTTAACGTGATTTTTGTGCGATTCAAAGGGCGTGTTCACCTCTCCCAGGAACCATGCGATCAGATAGCCGAAGACGATGGCCTCGTTCGTCTCGTGGTCGCCCGGTGGCGACGGAATGCCGGCAACGGACCAGAGGTCGCCCTTCCACTCGTCGAGGAACTGGTAAGCAGTGCCGGTGTCGAAGAGCAGGACTCGCGGGGCGCCATCAATCAGCCAGCGACCATAGAGTGTTTGAACGCCGCGGTCGTTCATGTTCTTTATAGTTTGGGCTAGGGCCGGGTCCTTGGGCTCCAATTCTTCAACCTCGACGGCGGCCGAAGCGCGATTGAGAGGACCGAGGAGCGTGTAGGCGGCGCCATATTCTGCTGTCGTGACCTGGGCCTTGGACTTGAGGACCGAGTAGATACCGCCAACTGTTTCAGCGTCAGCCGAGCCAATGCGCACAGCCGAGCTTCTTACCTCGATTGGCGACCTCTGTGGCGACCTCGAACAGGACGTGGTTGGTAACGTCTCGCGTTTCGGCCATTGCGACGGTGTTGGTGGAGAGGGAAGACGGCGCTGCAAAAATCAATTGGGCGATTGGCGCGATGGAAGCGCAGGCCTAATGGATGGGGAAGTCGAGAGGCTGGCCGCGCGTGGAATGCGCGAAGAAGTTTGTCCCCGGGCAGCGTCTCGTATAGCCGAGATTGGGAGCTGAAGTTACGTCGGGCGGCGTCGAGCTGCGCGTGGAGGAAGCGCACAACGGCTCGGATGGAGAGGAGAAAGACAGGTGACGGAAGCAAGTTGGAGATGACGGTCTGCAGAGGCTGGGGGAAGAGCTCGCTCGCTACCAGCTACCCTTGCGACGCGACGTCAGAGGCATCGGGTGAGAGGTCACAAGCCGCACGCGCTCGACCTAAACCCGTCATAGCTGCGGGCGCCGCCGCCGCCTTGCTACAATCGAGGAAGCCCGTCTTAGCTTGCGGCGCTCGCTCTGATGTGGCAGCAGGTGGAGCTTCGAGGTGCCAGCTCTTCGAACTGGTGCCCCGGTCGGGCGCCTCAATGTGCTCAGTGCGGCCTAGCCTCCGCTTGTCTGTGCTCGCATCCTTGGCGGCGTTGGAGCCGCGAACTCTGTGCGAAAGCGCTTTTCAGAGCGGCATGCCGTTGCGCCGTCATCACGCCAATGATCGTGAGATGCCATCCGGAATGGAAGGAGACTGCCGGGCAATGAGCGCGCAGATCGAGGGCGCCGGGCCCGTGGGCGGGAGCTTCTCCACCTCGCCCAAGCTGGAAGTGTGGGGTACTCGTAATCGCCCATGGGCAAACCGGGCCGATGCTGGCGGCCGCCTCTCAACACTCAAGCACTGCGCGCAATATCTGAACGCGCTCCCACCCTCGCCACATCTGCACCAAACCGTGCTCGGGGCGCAACGCCGCACACCTCCTCTCCGCGCCTGGCCGCGTCTCCTGCAGTGTGCTCAACACGATTTGCTTTCTGTGGGACGCGGTGAGAAGGCGGTGACTGTGCCAACACTCAACGCGCTATCAGCCCACGATGCCATCGGAATATCCGCTCTCTTATAGGCTACCCACGACTCAAGTTTGTGCGCCAGCCAAGAATCACTGCATATAGGATCTCCGATAAAGATGGGGCTCGGTTGCCTAGGGTCAACATTTTTTTTTCCCTGGCACCACAACCTTTACAGCCAGTACAAAGTAGTCTGGCCCTCGTCAGAGATATGGTGATACTGCACCTTGCTTACGTAGTTCATTGAAGACCACACACAAATTTAGAATCACTTCTGACATGTGCTGCATGCAGGGACGGCCGTATTTGTTGCGGCACATGCAAAGACAAAAACTTTTACAACCCGCTGTACAACACTAATCGAGGCTGCGGAGCGAGCCTCCGGCGCACCGACCAAAACATTTGCCTCAAGTGCCGGTGCTGATCGAAGCTTAATCCTCGGCACCTGCGTCCTACGTACCCGTTGACGTGTCCGTGAAGAAAATTTTCCTATCTCTGCGCAGTCCTGGCGGACTTTGAAACTATCCCCGTGTCAAAAACAAACGTGGTATTCTAACTGAAGCCGTCATTGTTTTCCCTGGCCAACCCAATTGTTCATGAACAACACATTGCAAAACGCCCGTTCCCTTGCGAAAAAATGACATCAACTGCGAACGGACCCGACGCACTGGACAGCCGTTCATCAGACACCACTCCGATGCACCTGGGCTCCACCGTGTCGGATCTGCACTGTTTCTCTCCGTTGCATGACAATCAGTGCTCTGTTGAGCGCCTGTTCGCTGTAACCCTTTGCGTCCACAAATTCTCGCTTGAGCGTCGCTAGACTGGTGGTCCAGCCAATGGGCAGACGTCTCCTGAGCTCCTCCTCAACCTTGTTAACCTCTTCCATGAGTTCCCGGCTGCCTTGACCCTCGCCCTGAGTCACGGCATCCATGGTACTAGCCAGGAAGAGACGGATCGCCTCGTCAACGTGCGCCTCGGTGGCGATCGGCGAGAGCGTCATCTTCGCCAAAGACTCTGTTATACGAACAATAGCCTCGAGCTGACGCACGGTGATGGGAATGGATGACCGGGCATTGGCAGTCATCTCAGCAGCATGGACTTGACGGCGAATGCTGACGAAGTGCGAAGAGAGCTTTTCGGCTGCCTCAGCAGAGAGGCGAGGTGCACATTTTCTGAAAAAAATTGGTTAGAAACAGCCTTCTTGAAACGGGGCCGGGATACTTACTGCTTGCAATAGCTGATGTAGCGCTTCATTTTATCGTCTGGGATTTCGACTTGCACCTGCTCCTCAACGCTACGGCCACCCATGTGGATGCCCATGACGTGCTTGGCTATTGTCTCATCGCGGCCACGCTCATGCTCATCACGGACGATGAAAATCATGTCGAAACGTGACAGGATAGTCGTCTGGAAGTCGATGTTTTCGCCTGGGGTCTTTAGGTCATCGTACCGTCCGAAGATAGGGTTTGCAGCTGCAAGGACCGAGGTCCTAGCATTCAGAATAGTAGTGATGCCTGCTTTGGCAATGGAAATCGTCTGCTGTTCCATGGCCTCGTGAATTGCCACACGATCCTCATCGCGCATCTTGTCAAACTCATCAATACAAACGACACCACCGTCCGCCAGAACCATTGCACCGCCTTCCAGGTAAAACTCGCGTGTATTGTGATCACGCTGGACCGAGGCCGTCAAACCGGCCGCAGAAGAACCCTTGCCAGAGGTGTAAATCGCAATCGGGGCGACCTTCTGGACGAACTTCAACAATTGTGATTTGGCAGTACCTGGGTCACCGAGAAGGAGAACGTTGATATCGCCTCTCAGCTTCATGCCATCGGGCAGAATCTTCTTCGAGCCACCAAAGAGGAGACATGCAATTGCCTTTTTGATATCCGCATTGCCGTAAATCGAGGGCGCAATGCAGTCTGCGAGAACCTGGTAGAGGTCCGGTCTCCTGCTCATCTCCAGGAATTCCTGCTCTTCCTCTTCCGTAAAGGTAGCGTTGCCTTTCATGGTGTGATCGACGTCCGATTGGATGCCGACGGCCCGGAGGTAAGGGTTGCGGATAGCAACGGCAGTGTTACCCTTGCCGCCTTTGTTCTGGTAGATTGAGAACACGCCCATGACGGTGCATTGCGAGCCGGGCACGACTCTGTTGCACAGGTACCGATCGGCCGAGACCAAGATGTGGCGAGGCAGTTCTCCAACCGGGACCTGGTCCGGAGCTTCCTGAAGCTTCAGGACTTGTTGGTCGATGAAGGCACACTTCTCGTGGACGACAAAGTAGGGATCCAGCGGGCACTTGTCGGCTGTGTCACCCTCGGTCCTTTCTCTGCCGCAGGTGCGTGGCAGCGAAACGCCGGCGAAGCCACTCGTTACTGGCAGGGTCTGCGAATGTTGGCAGTTGCGGCATTGTATGTGAAGTGTGGTCGCTTTCGAGGTCAGGGTGGAGGCGCCAATGACAATGCCTGGTATCCGCACAAGGTGGGAGACATTGGTGGCGTTGAGATCGCGGATAGAAATTCGGGAGGCGGAGGAATGTAGGAGGAGCTGGTGCTGGGGAAGATTGATATTCTTCTGCGAAGGGTAGACGATGCGCTGGGTGCAAGTCTTGAGGGCGGTCTCGAAGAGAGGAATGAGGTCGGCGGGAGCAGTGGTGAGCTTGTGGGCTAGCTCTTCGTTGTAGGAGATGAGGTGGGCGATGTCAATGTCGCAGTAGTACTGCTTGATCAGTGCATTCTCGCGAATTTGATCTCTGCAGAGGGTCAGTAATGTAATGAGTGCGAGGCAAGAGCTGAGCGCACCTGTAGATGAAGACGTTGTCGATGTGGAAATCAAGGACGAAATTGACCAGCAGCTGCTGGATTTGAGAATTGGTCTTCTCATTTTCGTCGCGATCCGTGCCAGGCAGGCCCAGGCTGAGTGTGTACGTGCTCTGGCGATCCATTGTGATGTTGTTTGGGGAGTGGTTGCTGTGGTGTTGCGGGCGGGCCAGAAGAAAAGGCGAAAGCCCGGCGGTTTGCGCGCGACGCGTCGCCCACGCGCCTGCACGCGCCACGCGTAAAGTGGCTGCGGTCAGCCCCGCTAATCCATATTCCTTGCACGCTACAGAGGGATATTGCAGCCGATGGCTAGCGTGAGTTTATCTTTCAACTACCTATTCATGTTCTTTTTCGTTAGAAAAAAAAATGGAAGGAACTGAGGCATACTTACGCCGTGTTCTAGGGCCCTGCTATTCTTCGCGCTAGCCATCGGCCGCAGCACCCCTCTGTAAATGCCATTGCGTCACATCTTTAGCGAATGAAATCCATTGTTCTTGTGATATTCCAAGTATCGAAACTGCCCCCAATCGCCTAACGAGAGCCTCCTTTCCCGACTAGAACCTGCTACCTTGCATGCGCACTTGCTCTTCCGTTCCGACCACTAAACTCACGAACACCCTATCGTCACCCATCGTCATGGACGGGGCTTCGAAAACCGGCAATTCCTCTTTCTCATGGCGACCAACCCGCCATATCGCCAGTTCTCCCTGCTTCGGCGCATGCACGTCAGGCTCGGTGCCGCCTTTCCAGTCCCTCTCCAATGCAGCCTCCGGCGAAGGTTCGTTTATGAAGAGCGTCCCCGGGCCGGCAAGCGGAGCAACTACGCGGATTATTGCTGGCGCTCCATGGGTTCCTGCTTCATCATTGGATGGCTCGACTTCCATTGAGGAAGAGGGCGAGACAGAGACTCGATTAAAGATGCAGGCGAGCGGGTCGGTAGAAGAAAGCGGGTCGGTGGGGCTGCTAGGCGGCGTGGGTGTGCCAGGCGGCGTGGGTGTGCTCGGAAGCTGATCTGAAGCAAATTGTTCTGACCTCGACCCATCTGTAAAGGCCGGTTTGGGTCGCAATGCAATATTGATAGGAGCACTGCCTATAGAGGAGTGAATTTAGCCCGCTGATGCTGAATATGACGCGTTTATTTCAGAAAGGCGGGAGCTGGGAAGCAGGGAATTGGCACGGAAGGCATCGATACTGAGGTTGCCCCGTTGGTAGGATGGTGGGGACGATGCCACTGACGACATACCTCCTGGCAAATCTCTACCTGCAGGAGCGTCTGCGTCCCCTGGAGAATTTGAGACTGTACGAGAGGATGGTACAGAAGTCGCCAGCAGGTGCTGGAAGAGTGGATCGTTCGAGTCCACCGTTTCAATGGATGGTATTACATGAACATCTCCAGACGAGCCGGGCTCATGTTCAATGGATGGCATTATATGAACATATCCAGACGAGCCGGGCTCATGACGATAGTCATAAGCAGCCGAAGGAGGACCTGGCTGTTGCATTTGGCCAGGACCAGGTTGCGACGACCATTCTTTGTGCCAGAAGTGGTGTGGGGCGCCTGCCCACTTTGGCACACGACACTTGACTGACCTGACAGTAAGTTCGTAGTGACTCCTCTCGACTCCGTCATGTCCCTTCTCCATCCAGTCTCTTCTCACATGGTCCAATAGCCTCGCTAGCGGCGCCCAGAAAGCAGTGTCCAGGTTTTCTCCCTCCAAATTCCGGTTCACCCAGTCCTGCAATTTGATTTGGTGGATACGATTGGCTGGCGGTGGCGTGTACGTGCAATCTCTATGTACTACCTCCATAAGGACATCGATATAGTCCGGTTCTGTTGTCATGCCAGACGCGTTGAGGAAAACCGGTGAGAATGTTCCCGCAATGCCCTTTCCAGCGACAAGGTTGCCCAAGTACATCTCACTATTTGTGTGTGGCTCAAGAGATGTATCGAGTGCAGGGCCGCGGTAGATGAAGTCCGAGGTATGAAGAGCGCGGGTGAGGTGATGAGGATAAGTGACTTGGTCGTAAGTGGTGAAGGCAAGGTCTGGGTTGTCTGTAGTTGTGCGAGGCTCTCTCGCAGGACCCGTTTCCTGCTCCATATTGTTTCAAATCTGTCGAGTATCTTGCTTCGAAAGCCTGCGGATAACGATGTGCGGATGTGGATTCTGTTGTTGATGACGAATTGTTGTTGTTGATGATGAATCATTGTTGTTCTTAAGCGCCTCGACTTCTTAAATGGACCCTAGAAACCTGCGAGCGTACCTTCAGTTACGGTGTTCGTGGATGGGTTTGGAAGCAGCGAGACAACATGTCCTTCCGGGTCGATGAGTTTCGATACCACCATTATCATTACTAGATTACTAACCTTGAATGGACTACGATCAACAACCAGTTCTTATCCCTACAGTTTGAAAGATCAAATAAGTGTCGTAATCTTTAGTAGCTACAAACAGAATAATCTACGCTAGCATAAATACAAGCTCGATTTTCAGGAAATGAAGTTAAAAAAAAAAAAAGGGGGGGTTTAAGATCCTGAAGCCGCGTGGGTACTAGAAATTCACTTCCGAACATTGGTATAATGCTTAGTACTGATATATGCATCTAGATACCTTCTTCAAATAGATGATTCAAACGCCAACAAAGGATCCAACGGCTACATGTATTGCATTTCATAGACTTTCGGTAGTGACAAGGGCGACGGCGAAGTGGATATGTGTAGGCACAGGTGTAGAATATTCGAATTTCCCCAGAATGCGATAGATCTCGAGCTTTTGTCTTTTAACTGAAGTTGCTCTAGAAGAGGTCGCCATTTCCATATGACCCAGCGCCATCTTTTGTAATGGCGTTGGCACGCTCGAGAACGTACTCACCGGCCCTGATGGGCGGGTATCTGGAAGGGTTGTCTTCGGAGATACAGTTCGGCAGAGTCTGAGGCTTTCCATTAACCAGCTGCTGGCTTGCAAGGGAAAAGGGCCACTTACCTCAACAAGCTGATCGTAGTTGATGCTGAAGAAAAACGGAACGCTGTATCTTGCCTCCTTTGTCCTGTTCACCACCCTGTGCACCGTGCTTTTGTACATGTCATTCGTCCATCTCATCAGGAAATCGCCAACGTTCACGATCAAGCCTCCCTCGACCTTGCCGACTGGCACCCACTTCCCCTCCGGACTCAGGATCTCTAAGCCAGGCGTGCTGCTCGGCAGCAGCAGGGTGAAGCACTCGTAATCCGAGTGAGCACCCAGACCAATCTTGTCATCCCCTTCCTTGACTTCCACCTCCTTCTCTTTCGCGGGGTAGTACATCAGACGGGCAATGCCGCCGGGGTGAGTGGTCATGGCGTCGAAGTAGGTCTCGTCCAGATCCAAACTCAGGGCAAAAAGTCTGAACAGATGCCTCGCCAGTCCGAGAACGCGGCTGTAGTAAGTCTTCACGCCCTCGAAAAAGCCGGGCAAATCCTCCTCCTTGGGCCAGAGGTTGGCCGTCTCTCCAGGTCCGAGCTTGGTGCCGTCCAACTCGACGTACTTGCCGTCGCCGCCGGTCGAGTCCAGCTTCTCCTCGTAGCCCCAGTTGAAGCCCTCCTTGCTCTCGGCGCCGTTGCCCTCGACGAAAGTCGTGTAGGCAGGCGGCTCGTAGCCACGGTGCAGGGTGCTTTGACGCATGTGGATGGCATCCTTTTGCTCGGGGGTCAGCTCGTGGAAGAAGCGGCGGGCCTGGTCGAGGATGCCGGCGCAAATGTCGTCGGCGATGCCATGGCCGGTGATGGTGAAGAAGCCCGAGGTGGTACACGCGGCGCGAATCTGGTCCGCGACGGCCTGGCGGGCAGCCAAATCGCCAGAGAAGGAGGGGCTCAGGTCAATTGTCGGCACAGTGAAGGGCGCGGCTTTGGCTGCACCTGCCTTACCTGCAGCCAGGCGAGACTGCAGGTAGGATGTCGCACCTTGGCGAGCGGCCTCGGAAGTCGCCTTGTCGAAGGTGGGGACATAAGGCTGGGATTGGACTGAGGCAGCCATGGTGCCGCAAATAGTTTTAACGGATGTTTGGCAAAGATTAGATGGACACAGCGTCGTGTGCTCTCCTGCGTCTCCCGGATGTTCCGTTGGGGGTTGTGTGGGGTTGCAAAGTATTATTGCTTTAGCAGGAAGAAGAGGTCTTGGTGCTTGATGTTTTATGGCTGAAGGGTGGGGTGGTGTGCAACGACAGCGATAGGTCAAAGCATATCGCGCCGCCTCAATGGCGCCGAGGCAGTTTACGTCATCCACATTACTACCCTTTTCGGCATCTGCTGCCGACGACGCCCACGTCCGCTCGGCGGCCGCCGATGGTCCATATGCCTTGTGTCCTAACCGGCACCTTGTGTGCGGGGAACATTCGGAGCTGTTTGCATCGACCATCATTTGTAATCTTTCTATTTCTTATTCACTTGAATCCCCCAAGCTCATAACCGCGCCACAGGAAAATACATCCAGACCAAATATCCCATCTATGCCGAGTATCCGAAGCGAGGAGCATTGATGATGATGCCCATCAAGCATCCAGACACGATGCCAGTAACAGGCAGCGTGATGAACCAACCAAAGTAGATCCACGCAACCATGCGCCAGTTGATGGTGCGCCACGTACCGGAGCAGAGGCCAACACCCACCGTGGCACCGGTGATACACTGCGTCGTCGAGATAGGGAGAGCAAGCTGTGTTGCCATGATGATCGTGATTGCGCTGCCCAGTTCCATTGAAAATCCACGAGACGGCGAGTGGAGCGTGATGCGGTTTCCCAGGTTGCGCATGATATTGTAGCCGTACGTCCACAGACCGACGACGATGCCTGCACCACCGAAGGCCAGGATCCACGTCGGCACCGGCGTCTCGGACGCTGTCTCGCCCGTCCGCCAGATCAAGTAGATGGTCGCGAAGGGGCCAACGGCGCTGGTGAAAGTCAGCGAAACCCGCAGAATCGAGCAACTGCAACTTACTTGGAAACATCGTTGGCTCCGTGCGTGAACGAGGCCGTGGCGGCAGTCATGACTTGGAGGAAGGAATACATGTACTCGGCACGGTTGTCGTAGTGCGCGGCATGCGCCTCGCGCTCGTTGACGTTCCCGGAGAGGAAGTCCTGCTTCTTCTGCGCCGAGACGACGTCCTGTTCCACGCCATGGAGAAACGCCTTCTTTGCGTAGTAAAACAACACGGCGGGGCTGTAGACCGGTCCTTCAGGCCGCTTACCCTTGATCTCCTCCGAGATTTCGGCCTCGTTGGCTTTTTGCATTGCCTTGATGTCAGGAGAGGGCCCGGGCGTCTCTCCATCAGAGGATATGCGTGGCTTCTTCTCAATGTCATCGGGTCTGCTCTGCGACCCCTGGCTGTGTTCCTGCTCAATCTCCTCTCTGGTCTTGTGCCCGGAGTAATAGTCTTTGATGTCCTGGACGCCCTCGGGGCGTGGGGGAATCTCGCCTCGTCGGAGGAGAAGAGGTCCTTGAGCGATATGGTACCACTTAAGCGTCCAATCGCCGTGAACAACCTTGCGCCAGAGATAGGGGAGGAAGAACACGCAGACCAGGAGGGCGACACCAGCTGCGACACCGACAACGCAGCCAGCAATGCCACCATCGCTAAGGTTGATGCGTTCTGATGCACCCTTCCAGACGATAAGCATGGTCAAAAGACCAGACGTCAAGCCGAAGTAGAGAGGGATTGCAAAGAAGGCATTCTTGACAGGGTTTGATCGCAGCATGACACCGAACTTGGTGATGAGGAAGATAATCGCACCAAAGCAGCCAGAGATACCGGGTGCACAGATCCAAGCCAGGAACACGGCAGATACGCCGTCGATGGACCAGTCGATACCGTCGGTACCAACAGTAGCAATGCCGACACCAAGCACGCCGCCCATGATGGAATGTGTGGTACTGACCGGCAGACCAACCCTGGTAGCAATCGTGAGGTAGATGGACGAGGCGACGACGGCGCAGACCATGGCTAGCATCAGGACCGCAGGGTCCTGATCGAAGATCTCCGTCTTGATGATCTTCGTCCTGATGGTTTCGGACACGCGAGCACCAACGCCGAGGGCGCCGCCGAACTCCATGACCGTTGCTATGCCCATGGCCTGAGCCAGAGTCAAGGATTGAGACGACACAGACGTGGCAAATGAGTTGGCCACATCGTTGGCACCTGGATTGAATCATCAGCGCTTGAGCCATCTTTCAGGGGACGGCGTAGGTGTTAGTACCAATGTTGAAGGCGTCGAGAAAGGCAAAAATGGTGCCGATGGCGAACAGGTAATCGTACTGATGCAAAACCATCTTGGCAATCAGCGTGCCCGGATCTAGGGTTAGAAATGAAGCTGAGAGAAGCACACGACAACAGACAAGGGCTGCTGGGGTTTTATAGAGACTTGGATATCAGATCATGTAACAGCTGAGTGCCCGACCAGAACACAGACACCAATAATGAGCAACTCGCTCGAACGTGTTTTGCCATGGTTGCTTGCGCGTACGAGGCTACGAGGTCCCGCTACGGTCATTGGTCTTGGGGGGCTCTTGGAGGCTCTTGGTGGGTGGGCGGAGACACCAATTACGCCCAAAGCAGCATGCTTCCACCCCGGATCCGCCCCTGTGATAGGGTACCTGCCAAGCTTCCGCCCTTGTCCTGCCTACGAAGCCCAGTCGGCGAAGGCGTCACCGGGTGGTCCGCCAAGAGGGCATCCGCTGCCAAGTCCGCTGCAGGCAAGGAGCCAATGAGATCGGCGCGTCGCACCATGTGTTTAACGTGTTGGACTGCTACACTTCTCGCCTCACCTCACCAATTACCAAGACCAGTAAGTGCACGGAGTTGGCCTTGCTTTGTCTGGCTGGAGCTCGGCCAAGCATCCACGCTGAGAAGAATGGCTGCAGTTCTCGCTACTGCAGGAGTGCCGCGTTTCCGGTTGAGGCCCACAGATCATGCTCAGGACTTCCCACACGAGCTGCCAAGAAAGCCTTCGGGATGTGTGGGTGTGGTGGTGTGTCCGCGCCGTCTCGATATCGCCACATGAAATCCTTTGACCCAGATATGAACAAGAAAACAGGCGAGCAGAAGAGCAAATGAGACAAGAAGGACCCAGAACGTGCGCCAAAGATAACGAAGCCGTCCGGGCGGTTTCTCGGGTATCTTATACCGGTATGTATGTACTTCAAGCTGGAGTATCAAACGCCATTCATACTCCTCAAATGTGCAGAAAAGCAAAGCTGGCTGGAAGTGAAGCTTCGATTGACCGGTAAGCACGGATATGCGCAGCTGGCATTAATCCAGCCGTCAATCGAGTTGTGTCCCGCTAATTGTGAGTAGCGGGTGGCAAGAATCGAGGTCATGTGGTCAGAAGCGCAGAGAGCCGCGACATTTGCGTGCACGGCTCGTTGCTAGGGTGGTAAAAGTATGGTAATGGCGACCTCTGAATGCGGAACGTGTCTGGTTTATTCCATGGGTTCGCGTATTGATGGTGGTAGAGATTTTTCAGCGGCTTTGATTTTGCGGCGCAGGTACTGGATGCGGCGTCGGGTGGCCTGCAGCTTCAGTCGCACCGTGTCGATGCGGCCTCTGGACGCGCCCAGCTTCATCTCCGTGTCGGCAATCATGTCGCGCACACGACCACGGCTGTCGGCGATCTTTTCCTGGAATCCGACGGCGCGGCGCATCAGAGGACACTCCAGGTGGCGCGGAAAGTCCTCGAGGCTCTTGCAGATCTGTTTCTTGATCTTCGCCTTCTCGACGTCTACTTCGCGGATAAAGTCCTGGGCGTCCTCGAGGCATTTGGTCCACGATTCGACGGCTTCCTGTTCTTTCTCAAGGGCCTCCTCCAGGATGGGGAGCAGTTCGATTTTGTGTCTCAGTTCGCGCTGGTCGGTCTTGAGCTGTTCCAGGCGCTGGGCGCGGCGGCGCGCACTGGCATCAAGCTTCGTTGTTGCGGCGCGGGCACGCGCTCGGGCCGGAGCCATCGAGGACAACGAGAAGGTGAATCAACAGGTGGGCAGGAGCAAGCGAGAGTGGTGAGGGCGCGTCGGCCCGAGGATCGGCGTGCGGTTGTATGTAGTGTCGAGCCTGGTTACGCAGGGCAGGTTGCAGAGGAGAGGGACGTCGTGCTGAGCCGAGGAGGGCGTCCAATCGGCCTTGCACCGTGCTCGTCATTGCCGACCCCGCCGTCCGCACGTCGAAGCTCTGTGCCCGCGTCAATGGCACCATCACCACCTGCTCGAACTACCCGGTTCCCGGGTGGCTGCTGGCCCAATTGCCCGTCTAGCGTCGGTCAGATCGCCGTGTCGCGTGTCTTGCCCCACGCCTCTAAGCGGGCATAGTGGCAGCCGCACGCCCTCAAACATGGCCCTTCACGTCACGGAGCCGGCTGTGCGCGTCGCTATTCTGTTACATTTTGTCTCGACAGGTTGATCTACAGGGAGTGGCTTTATCTTTATGTCTCAATTTGCATTTCAAAGAGAAAGGGTCGGAGAAGAAAAGGAGATACTGGAAATGGAAAGGCACACACAAGCATCCAAAGCAAAGGAGAAGAGAAAAAAAGGAGATGCCCGTTCCATCAATCCCCTGAGGCCAAGCAACCGCCCGCAACCTTTGCACACCACCTGCGCCCCCCTGTCCAGGTTCCCGCCTTGCCATCCACCGAAAACCCCTGCCCCCGCTAACGCTATGCCGCAATATTTTGGGAAATGACATCCGAGAAGAGAGACCAAGCCAGAAAGAGTTCCGGAGAAAACCATTTGACAAGAAAGAGAGAGAGCAAAAGGCTCGCGAGAGATAGAAAAGACGTTAAGAAGCCCGAAAAGCAAGCACCTCGATGACGGCCGAACGTGAGACGCCATGCTGAATGACCCTGTGTCCGCTGTGTACCCGCCATCATACTTTTTTGTTCGAATGAAGCTTCCGAAACACCATTCCGAGAGATTAGATCTCGTTCTATGCCTTGTGCCAACCTGCCGCCATGCTCCCTTGCACGCAACCATCCGAACTTCCAGGAGGACCCACGTAAATCGAAAAACAAGATGCCCATCCCACGCCGTCGCTAGTCGTTGCTGCCACCCGAATACTTATTTCCCGAAATAAACTATCGATCCGATGTGCGAGGAAAAAACGCAACGACTTTTGTAGAAGCTTTTTAAGCGGGAGACTTGTTGGCCGGAGCTCCCACGCCGCGGCGCGAGTCGTCGCCAACCGAAAGCTGTCCAAAGCTGGGCGTTAGGAACGAGAACGGGTCGTTCTGGCCGTCCGGAACGCCGCCGTTGGAGAAACCTGCGCCAGCCGACGCCGGAGCCTGGCCAGCCGACGAGAACGCCGCCTCAGCCGCGCGGCTGTCGAAAGGAGACGCATGCATGCCACCGTTGGGCGCGTACTGCGTGCCCATCGGAGGGTAAGGGCTGGCGGCACCAATGCCCGAAGGAAGGGCATACGTCGAAGGCGGGCCGCCGAATTGCTGGCCAGGGAAGCCAGCGCCGGAGCCAAATCCACCAGCAGCACCAAACGGTCCAGCACCAGGCGTTCCAGCCATCGAGGGAGGGCCCATGCCGTAGCTGCTGGGCGTATCCATGGGCGAAGGGAAGGCCGTGTCAGCGACAACGGCAGCTCCGGCACGGCTGGCACCGCAGCGAAGGCAACTGACGTTCTTGGCAAAGTTGTGATAACCGCATCCTTCAGAGCCGCACTTCCAATCGCCGGCGCGGAAGGGCACAATGCCACCGCTATTGCCACCGCGCATATGTCCCGGCATGCCGTGGCCGTGGCCCATGTGGTGGGGCGGACCCATCATGCCAGGGTGGCCGTAGCCGTACGGGTAGCCACCCATGGGATCGCCGGCGGGGCCCCCAGACATCGCAGGAAACGAGCAGCGGAAGCAGGCAGTACGGCGCTGGAAGTTGGAGAAACCGCATGATGGGCAGGTCCAATCGCCGGGACGAGGGCGGTTCTTGCTGGGGGGGAAGGGAGTGAGAATCTCAGCGGCACGATCGAGGACACGGCTAGACGAGGGCGAGACCTCGATGGCCTTCTCGTTCAAGGCACGGCCGTTCATACACAAGCTCTCGGCAGCCTAGTGTACAAGTTAGCTGGAAACGAGACGCGGACTCGCCGTTTGCGTGGGTGCATTGTGGCCGTCCCGGTCGCGGTTTCATTGAAATGTTATCAGCTGAACAAGACTTACCTCCTCATGCGACGAAAAGATGGCAAAACCAGTGCCCGTCGGCTTGTGCTGATCCGGTGTGCGGAGCGTCCAGAAAGCGATGGGTCTGCCGCCAAACTGGGTGAACCAGCTCTCCAGCTCAGACTGCGTCGTGTCGTGGGGAAGACCGCTCATGTGGAGGACCTTGCTACGCTCAGACAGGAACGCGCGTACGTCTGCTCTGGCGTCCATGGGGCGGGTGAGGACGTCGGGGTGCTCGTGGGGAGGTTGCGACTTGCGGATAAGGCCCCTAAGAACGCGAGCGAGTGTGACCGCCTCCTCCATAGCCCGCCTGGGCGACGCGGGGGCCAATGCTTGCAGGTGGAAAGGGAGGTTGTGCTTAATAGGAGCGGAGGACTGGACTGGCTCGACCTCAAGGGCGGCGCAGATGTTGGACAGAGCGCTCGAACCGAAGGGCAGAGACTCCGGGTGGTGAGCTTGCCAACGCTGGTACTCCGTGCGCAGGTCGAATGTCCTGGAGTGCTGCAGGTAGGGCGGCAGCACGACGGCCTTGTCCCGAGCCTCACGGGGAAGCTGCACCCGAAGATCCCACGAGTCGAGTGTGACGAAGGCGAATTCGAGGTTCTTGGAGAGGAGGTGCTCGTTGGCGAACTGGTCGAAGCGGTTGATGGCGTCACGGAAAGAGCCGGAGTTGCGGACGTGCTCCCAGGTGAGGGTCGTCAAAGAGGCTGGCGGAAAGGTCTGCGTTAGCTAGCGGCTTCGAGTCAAGGCAGATGGGACTCACTGCAGAGAGGGGTGATGGGCGTGTTGACGGGCTTGACGAGCACGCTCTCGCGGTGCAGCTTCACCCAGGTGTCAGCAAAAATTTGCTCGCATCAATGGGGCTTCCGGAAGCACACCTCCTCGCAGGACTTTGCGTCCAGCAGGATCCATCCCAGCTCAATGACCTCGGCGGAGTCCTTGGTCACGTACACGCCATGTTCGTCACACGTCGTAGCTACGTGAATGACGACGTAGCGGTCCAGATTACTTCCCTGGGGCGAATTGGTAGCCATGATGCAGTCCACGCGGGTCCCGGGGCAGCGGACGGTGTTGCAATGGGGAGGAGGGACGGAGCGGTGGGTGACTAGTCGGGAGCGCCGGCGGAGAAGGGGTTGGAAAGAGACAGCCGCAGGGATCGAATGAGCGTCGTCGGCCGAGGCAGCTGGCAAGCGCTGGGTTGTCGCAAGACACAGGCTCTACGCAGTTCGCCAGCGGGTGGCGTCAGGGCAGAAGCACGAGATGGATGAGAGGCTGCCGGTGTTGGAAGAAGCTGGAGTGGTGAAGTTCTCGCGTAGCACGGCCGGGTCGTCAGCCAACTCTACTGTCGCCCCAAAAGATTGCCCATTGCCGCATCGAGCGCGTCCTCGTCATATCACGGCTCGACGGAATCGCACCTGAAACATATTCCCAGCGCTCTTATTCGCACGCGGGCTCCGCGTGGCTCGAAAGACAGCACCCAAGCCATGGTACACCCATGGCCGCCGACTGCGCGCGCAGCTGCCTTCGGTCGCACGAGCACGGCGCCGCACGCCTCGATGGCAAGACGCCCAGAGCGGCGGCAAGCAAGGCCGGCGCTGGGCAGGCGGTCCGCATGCACTGCAGCACATGCACACTCTATATCCAGCTGCGAAGTCGCACGGGAGGGATCGGCCTGGCGGAACTGCAACATAATCCCGCACGTTGAGGCCTTGCGGCGCGCCCGTTGGCCAGCCCAGCTGCTAGCCGCTCAGCGGGAGCAGCGAGCGGCTGGCGCGTGCAATAAATAGAACCTACCCTGTTCTCGCAAGAACTCTTGAACCCCTACTACTTCCATGTACATGGACGGTTTTGTCTAACCATGAAACCTGCATCCACTCCAGATATTCGTTTCAGCCGCCCACGTAAGCAGACCACTTACCCCTCACAGCCGTGTTTCGCAAGACATTGCTCGCACAGCGCGTGACGAATGAATTAGGCCCTCTCAACCTTAGTCCGGCCAAAATATTACACCTTATTTAATGAATGCATTCTGCAATGCTTTGCGTCAACGGCCCTCCACCGGGCTCACACGGCTCAAATACTCCGCAGTCTCCTGTGCTCCCGATTTGCGTAGAGGCTGAAGTCATTGTGTAAATCTTGAACCCAGATCTACGTGCGGACATTTGCTTCAACGACACATGAAACAAGCCTACGTTGATCCCAGTGTTTAATTTACGCGCTCTCGCTCGTGCCTCCCACTACGTAGTCGGCTGGAGAATAGTTGGACCCTTTTACGTGGGCAGTCGAAGCAGACGTCCGAGCACAAACGTGAGTGTTCGTGTTTGTACCAATACATTCGGACATTAGATTCCACCGCCCCCATAAGTAGGGTGCAATAAGGTTGGGCAAGCGTGTAGGCATGACTTTTTAGGCTTTCGCGCCAGCGCGTGCCGAGGAAGCATGGGGCGACGGCGTGGCGGCTAACAGCTGGCGGTCGGTTGCCGCTCGCTGTCCGCTCCAGTAGTGGCTGACATGTGCGACATGGGGAAAGCGCGTCAGGGCCGTACACGTTACGCGTTCTTGCCCGGTGCGAGCTGATCGTCGTCGCTGAGGAAGGAGCGGCGTTTGCGGATTACTCCCCCACCTGAACCTCAAACTCCGCCGCGCGCCGAACACCTTCTTCGCGTTCTCCAACTCTCCCCCTCCTCACTTTTCGCAGCTATGGGCTGGCTAAAGCACCTCCGGTCTAAGAGCCACCTCAAAGACAAGTCCAAACACCATGGCAACGATCACCACGCCTATCCGCACCCTCCGATGCCAGTCTACCGCGGCCGTGACTGCACCGAGAAGCTGCCCGACAAGGTGCTGCGCCGTATCTTCGAATTCGTATGCCCCCACACCACCGACGACACTTATGAGACGAGCGAGAAGAGCATGATCGGAGATGGCTGCATGCTGTGCGATTTGCGCGATCTGGCCAGCTGCGCCCAGGTGCGCCGCCGCTGGTATGGCGTCGCCCAAGGCTTGCTGTAAGTCTTGCACCTGTATCATTGACCGCACGCCCGTGCTGACGGACATGCAGATATAAATGCGTGCGGATCGATGCCGTCCACTACTGCGAACTTGAGGAAATCTTGGGCCAGAACCGACGCCGCAAGTCGCGCCACGAGGCCACTGACGTGCCGACCGCCCGCCTCCAGCTTTTTGCCCGTACTGTCAGGGATAACCAGTATCTTGCCGAGACCGTCGAGCTGCTCAAGCTGCCATACATGACACGCGAGACGTCCAAGGCTGACCTTGCCCGCACCGTCTCCGTCCTGCCCAACCTGCGTTACGTCGATCTGCCCGACGGATTCTACTCTGGCGATGCCGGAAGCCACACCCTGCGTCAGGAGCTGCAGGTCCGCGGCGGCAACCTTCGGAAAATGAAATACGATGCAGGCTCGGAACAACTCTTTGAAATGCTTCTCCAGGGCTTCTGGCAGCGCATTGAAGTTCTCGAGCTCAGTCGGCTGAGGGTCGAACCGGTGACTTTGAGGCAGATCCTTGCCTGCCTGCCGCATCTCCATGATTTGAAGGTCTCAGAGTCCCCTTGGCTGAACGACTCCATGTTCGAAAGGGCGCCTAACGTCCCGGAATTCCCGGCCCTGGAACGCTTGACACTGGACGAGATGCCCGGAGTCACGGCAAATGGCTTGTGCGCCTACCTTAGCGGCCGTGAGAACTCGACGCGACTGAATTACCTGTCACTGACCACGACCGGGGTGACCGTGGACGAGCTCCATACAGTCCTTACTGCTGGTCCGTACATACGAGAGCTAGCAATATCCGGTACGGTATCCACATCGCTGCCGATGCAAGCACGGCCACCCCTGAGGTCGATGATTCTCAGAACGCTCTATTTCGAGATAACATCGGCCTCGAACGCCTTCCAAGGATTGCAGCCACCGCACTCTTCTTACTATGCTTACCTAATCTCATCCCTCCTTACCAATTCGCTCCCAAATCTGAAAGACCTATACGTCCGCGACCAAGACTTTGCAGAGACACTAACTCTAGCCCCGCCGATGCCGTCATATGCTACTGATGGTGGGTCCGGCACACGAGGCTTGACCCAGCCCTTGAACATCTACGCCAAGGGGCTTGACGAACTCGATTGGATTTTCTCCACCTTCCAGCCTCCTGACGAGCCAGGTCATAGGGGCAGCTTCAGTGGTGGACGGCCCTTGTCTGCGTACGATGCGTCCAGGGGCCTGGGTCCCCAGTGGGGCAACGATAACCGCAAGAGCGTTGTCGTCGGCAACGGGTTTGGTGGGTTCCTGGCTGTTCCGGCGGAGATGCCCGAGAGACCGAAGAGCGCCGGCAGCTGGACAAAGGGCGACAGCTCAGGCGGCCACTTCAGAGGCCACAACAGGGCGGACAGTTATAGCTACAAGAGAGCAAGCAGAGCAGATTTGTGGCGTTAGATGCTCCCGTGCGGCTTGGCGGAGCACCACGTGCTAAAAAGGGGTTCGATGTTAGGGAAGTTATGGATTCGGTCTTTGATGCCTGATTGCTTCGGCGCTGGTAGCTGGAGGCTGGGTCACATTGCATATGCACCCATCTGGCGTTAGGAGGATACCCACAATCAGGATGTAACTTTATAGCACACCATTATTTCGATCTACGCGATCTTGCTTCTGCTTGCTCTCAAGCCCGTCTCCGCTTATTCGCAGTGTTGTTAGGGTAGCATGGGTGTTTTGGAGAAATAGGGCTGATTCAGTGCCCGGATTCCTGAAGCCACAGTGCGTTGAATCACACACCTACTTACATAGGTAGTTGCATTTTATATCTTGATGCTTCTGAATACATGTAAAGCCTGCGTGTGATTTCTGACTCTTCGGGGCCCTGAATGCGGCAAAAGCTCGGGAGATTTAGGTGCCTGAGGCATACCGCGGTAGAGCTAGGGTGGCTTGTCGCGGCCACTTCCACAGCTGGCAGCAATGCTCACCCTCGAGTTCTGACCACGGCGATGATAGCGCGAAGCCTCGCCCGCTCTTTTAAGTAATCTTCTGCGCTCCCTATGCCTCCGCCCGCCGCGCATCCCTCTACCGGATTCCGACAATGCCCTCGCGGCCAACCTCCCCTCGGAGGTCCACCGACGGCTCCGAGTCGCCCTCATCGCTCTCTTCCAACCGCCTTCAGTTCCCCTTCCCCCAGCAGGACTGGACCCGAAGGCCAAGCTCCAGCCAAAGCGCGCGCTATCAGTCAACGCGTCGCGGTTCAACCGCGAGCTCCATACACTCAATCGGGGGAGCGTTGGATACCTCGTCGCAGAGACACATTGGGCCGGTGACCGAGACAGGCCAGAATGGTGGGGCATTCCGCATGCTAACGTGCGTGAAGCTGTAGGCTGACTCTGCGATAGCCATTTCAACACTACTGCAGCCCCCAATCGTCCGCACGGGGCTGCTGCCCTATACCTCTGCGCCCTCCGCCGTCAAGACTCCTTCCACGAGAGACATTCCCCCGGTCACCCTAACGAACGTTCCACACGTTGAGCCATCCGCCTTCAAGCCATATCTTTCGCAAGTGGGGTCGTTGTATGATGCATTCCAACGCGCAAAGTTGGACTCGGACAATGTCGCCGCACAGCTATTCCGCCGCGACTCCAAGAGGGATGAGTTCACCGAAATACTGGAGCGTCGCTTGAAAGACCAGCAGCCTGTAAGACGCCCCTCATCCCGGCAAGAATCCATCAGCTCGCTTTCGCCTGTGGACTCCCCGCGAAGGAGGTCGAGCGCAGGAGCTTCGAGGCGTCATCCATCAGCCGTCACGCCCTTGTCAACAATCCCGGATGTATACTTTCAGGAGGATTTCCACCTTGAGAATCCGCGTACATTCGATGTGGTGAGCGAACGGTCGGAGGTTATTCAGCAGCCGCAGGGCACAGATGGCTCAAAGGACGCCAATGGCTCCGCTGAGGCCCCAGCACCGCCGAAGAGGAAAGCTCTTGCGACGAACGCTATCCTTCAGGAGAAATTGTCTTGGTACATGGACACGGTTGAGATCCACCTAATTTCCTCAATATCAACGGCATCAACGTCATTCTTCGCCGCCCTGGGCTCCCTGCGTGAGCTTCAATCGCAAGCAGCGGATTCTGTGGCACGCATCCAATCGCTGCGAGAAGACTTGAACAGGCTTGATCGGGATATGGCCATCGGCGGTCTGAAAATCGTGGGCATGAAGAGGCGTAGAGAGAACCTTCGCAAGCTCAGCGAAGCCGTGGACCAACTCCGGGCAGTCGTTGACGGAGTTGCACACTGTGAGGACCTGATAGAAGATGGGAAGTTGGAAGATGCTCTGGACCGGCTGGACATGCTCGAGCTACTCGTCTCTGGGGAGCTGATTCTCACGGGATTGGACGATCAGGAGTGGCTTCCCAACTATCTTCCCCGAGATCTCATCGATCTACGAGGGCTCAATGCTTTGGATGGATTCTCGGACGGCATGATGCAGCTGAGAGCACGGGTCGGCAAGGGCTTCGAGTCTAGGTTCCTCGAGGCTCTCATGGGCGACCTGCGCCGGCACATCAAGGGCGTACCCAGCCAAGACACGCTTCAACGATGGGCGTCGGCATCTCTCCGCACCAGAGGCGATAGCAGGCCACCTACTGCCCTTCCTGCATACCACAAGATGGAGGAAGGGTTTCGTTCGAACATGCTCGCCATTCTGAACGGCTTGAGCAGGTCTAACCATACACCAGTAGCTGCTGCCGCTTATCGAGATGCAGTCACTAGAGAGATGAAAGTTCTCATTCGACAGCATCTTCCCAGCTCTACAGATGACGATGCTGAATCTACCATCTCTTCGTCGACACGCGCCAGCAGCAGGACTTCTCAGCAGGAAAAGTCATCCATTCTCGCACGGAATCTTCGCTCACTCGACTGGGAAGATGCTGAGCAACTCTTCGTTAATATCTACACCAATGTAGGTGAGGCGCTGCGGAGGTTGAGCACACAAACGAA
Source organism: Lasiodiplodia sp. KE8368 (assembly GCA_023087525.1). NCBI lineage: Eukaryota > Fungi > Ascomycota > Dothideomycetes > Botryosphaeriales > Botryosphaeriaceae > Lasiodiplodia > Lasiodiplodia sp. KE8368. The sequence goes on from JAJMYN010000019.1 coordinate 351,069, forward strand.
AGTGCTTTTGGATGTCTCGAGTGGGACAGCAATTTCTCCAGGGATTAGATCTCCTCCCAAAAGTCCCAACATTGCGAATATGGACGGCTACCTCAGCAGGCCCATCTCAGACGTCCCAGCTCAAAACAGCCACTTGCAGGAAGAACTCATGCAGTCCTTGGATATGTCCAGTTTGTTAGGGCAATCTGTGGACGCGGCGCAGAGTCAAATCACGAAGATCCTCAAAGTCCGCGGGGAGCAGTCCGTTCGGCTGCCGCTACAACGCTTCCTCCGGTACTTCCTCATTAATAGACTGTTCGCTGATGAATGCGAAGCTGTGTCTGGACGATCTGGGGCTGCGCTGAAAGGCGTTGTGGACAGCCAGATCAAGCAATTCGTCACAACAATGGGACAATCGGAAAATCAGACGCTCCGCCAGACCATGGATGCCGACAAGTGGGAAGCCAAGGACTTTGGCGACCACGAGACTGGGGTGCTGACCAGGATCCTCGAAGCAATGCATACCGATCCCCAAGAGTGGACGAAGAGCAAGATGATCTGGGAGAGTGTTCCCACAACGCCGGCGAACGAGACGCAAGGTACCAACGGCGAAACTAATGGGACAGCCAAAGCAAGGAATGCGGTCATCAACGAGGAGAAGTACGTACTGGTCAACTGTGCCATGTTCGCTCTGGATGGGATTGATCGCTTCGAAAACCTCATCGCGGTCATTCCTAGTATTACGTCCGAGGTCGCAGTGACTTTGGTGGATTACCTGCGCACTTTCCAATCTCGCACTTGCCAACTCATCCTCGGTGCCGGAGCAAAGGAGAGTGCGGGCTTGAAAAGCATCACTACGAAGCATCTTGCTCTAGCCTCGCAAGCGCTCAACTTCATCATCGCCCTGATTCCCTATCTTCGTGAGTTCATCCGGCGCCACTCGTCCAGCACGTCGCTTGCCGAGTTGGACAAGATGCGGCGTCTGTACCAAGACCAGCAGACGAATATCCACGACAAGCTCATCGAAATCATGACGCAGCGCTTGCATATTCATGTGAACGCAATGAAGAAGTTAGACTTCGATGCGGTGGCTGATCAGCAGGTCAGCCAACACATGGAGACACTGACTAGAGAAACGAACACGTTCCACCGGACTCTGAGCAGGCATTTGCCCGAGCCGTCGGTCCGGTCGATCATCACGCCTGTCTTTGCCAGCTACAGGGAGCAGTGGGGCAAGGCTTTCCGGGAAACGCTGGTGCGGACAGGCGCTGGCAAGGCAAGGTAAGAGGCTTCATTCTCGCAAAACAACGCAGAGTGTCTAACAAAGTGGCAGGTTGTTACGTGACGCGGAGCTCTTTGAGACCAAGCTCAACAAAATTGATGGCTTTGGCGACATCGGCACGTTCATGACCGACATTGTCAAGGAAAAGGTCGTCGAGGCTGGCGCCACGACTGAGGCAGGCAAATAAAGTTCCCTTATACCCTTCATCTCTGATTTGTTTTGCTATGCGGATACTGTAAACTATATTATTCTTACTATGGACTTCGAAGAGAGAGGCTTACTGCATTGGCGAAGGCGTTCGGACCGGCTGCGGGTGGGTATCTTCCTCGCCTGGCTGCAGAGACGGGGAAGATGGAGTTTGGATACCAATACCAATCGATGGATTATCTTCAGCTCAAAGCTTCTTAAGATGGCCAGAACTTGCTCACTAGAAATGTAGCACTCCTCGGTGGTGCTCGCGGGCGATGACGCGTGGGTGTTGATGATGGTGCGCCGGGGCGCGTTGTCGATGAACAACCTCACCTGTGCTCAAACATTCACCTCACCTCACCTTCATTTAACAGAGCCTTCCGCCGCTGGCCACCTCGAATTAAGCTAGCGCCTTTTCGCATGGGTCAGTGGCCTCTTGCTCTTCTTCCTGTTCACTCTTGCTCTCTTCCTTTCCTCTACATCCTCTTCCCTCCACCATTCGCCTGCCCGTGTCGCGACCGCGTCGCGCGCATACCCTCATTCAAGAAACCTGAACCTCTACACCAATCCTCTTCTCGCAGCATGGCAACCCGCAAGGGATTGCTCCCCGTCACTCCGGCCAGCCTGGCGCCGCCGGAGCTTACTCAACACCTTGCCGACATCGAGCAGGATGCCACACCGAACCTCACCAGCAATGACCAGCGCCGCGGCGGCGACCGCATCAAGACCATCCGCAATGGCCTCCTCCGCTTCTTAGGAATCCCCCCTCCTTGCTCACCCACGGATTCAGTGACGCGCTTCGTGCCGACCTCGTCCGTGAGCTCTTCTAGTTCCTCCAGGGCCTCATCTCGTTCGCGCGATGAGCTACGCGCTGACATGCGCCGCGTGGTGCCGCCGGCCGAGCTTCCATTCACTAGCCACCAGGTCGCCTCAGGCAAGCCCTGGCCTAAGGGCAACAACCTTTTCCACTCGCCTAGCACTGGTCACTCGCGCAGCTCAAGCGACGCCTCGAAGTCGACCTCAATGTCCCTCACTCTCGCCACAGTGCCTGAGCTTAGTCCCAGTAAGAGCGAGAGCCGCTTCGATACCACTAGCACGCGCAAGCACGTTAGCTTCGCGCCCACTCCCGCTGAGGCGACGAAGCCGGAGCGCGCCCTGTACGGCCCGCTCGAAGTCGACAGTGACTGCTTCTCCTTCGGCTCTGATTCCTTCAGCTCTGATGACTCCTTCAACCGCGCCCCGGATGTCACCGCCGTCGAGACCACCAGGCAGGACCCGCTGCTCTTCAGCAACATCATCAACAAGACCGACGCCGTCTTCACTGGCGAGCCAATAATCCTCAACCACCCGGTGGAGATCGATGGCTGCGGCTTCAACCCCGTTTACGTGCCCTCAAGCCTGGAGATCCGCGAAAAGAAGGCCCGCGAGGAAAAGCGCAAGCTGGAGGAGAAGAAGAAGTGGCTGAATCTGCAGGAGCACAGGAAGGCACAAGCCGCTCTGAGGGAGCAGTATGCCACCGCCAGGCAATGGCGCGAAGAGAACGAGATGACCACGGGCGTGAAGACGCCGCCCGGTTTTCCCAGTCGACAGGGCAACCCGGTCGCCCCGCAAGATGAGCCGCTCGCCATCGAGGAGGCCTCATTCAGGAAGCAGCGCATTGTCGTGGACGAGTGCAAGTCCCTCAGGTATGTCTCAACTCTTTTCCCTGCAGATAAACAATGCCCGCTGACCCTCGACCCCAGCAACCTGACCGTCCTTACTCGCGGTCCTAACAGCGACTCTGCCAGCGGCAGTTCCGAGCGCAGCTGGGAGACTTGTTCCTGTTCCGCATCCCCTCCCGCGATCCCCATCAACGCCGCCCGCAAGCCCGGCATCTACCTTCCCGCCTCCGACTCGCGCAACCACATTGGTCGCGATGATGGACAGCGTGGCAACAACCCCACCTCTCCGGACTACATTGTTCGCGATGTCCTGGCCCACAACAATGCCCTGGGCATTACAGGCGACGAGCAGTACGACTACGAGAACGGTTGCGCGATCGAGAGCTGCAGCACCGTTGGCTTTTCTGGCGGTGGCCGTCGCTACTTCTGAATGGCGACGCGCAGGACCATCAAACCGGTCCACTCTCCATGTCGTCACCCGGCTTTCGAACCAACAATAGCATCATGAGCATTCAGGATCTTCTTCTTTTCCTTGCACAAACGATACCATGAACGACTTTTTCGATACCCCTACCGGCTTCCGCCGCTTCGTTTCTTTCCTTTCGTCATTCTTTTCATCACTGCAACACAACCGCGAGTACACGAACTTGGTGCAGACTTTTGCTTTTTCTCTTCATAAAACACATCCGCTGGACTTTTGTGTTTTCTCGCGTTTCATACAACTTCACGCACTGGAACTTTGAGGAGGGAATAATAATTGGGATATCTGCACTGGTTCTTTTTGAAGGTCATCGGGATTGGGTTTCGCGTTGCGTAATGGCCTTGGGGCCGGCACTCTTTTGGGGCACTTGTTGATTTCTCTGAGTCACTTTCGACACATTCCTTTTTGTAATCTCGTTACCTCTTTGGTTGAGATGAGGGTTATGCATTTGAGCAACCAGGCGATCCTGGTCGAATCTCCTTGGTACGATTTTCTATGGTGGAGGCTTCAGTAGTATTTTCCAACGGTAGCACGACTATAGCTACAATTGATCCCATGTTCAAATTCAACTTTATGGTCAACAGTCAATGCATACGTGGAAACACCAACGTTACAACAGTTCAAAACACAAAAATAATAGGAAGATTCCTAGGTTGAAAGAGAGATTCTACTGGTCTGCGGCTTCTTGATTGACGTTCTCCGTAATTATTCTCAACTACAGAGGGATATTGCAGCTGACGGATAGCGTTAATTTATTTTTCTCATGCCATCGGTAGTTGAAGCTATCATCCGGATGTAAATGTGAAAATAATAATTACACATTCACGTCCGGACGATAGCTTCAACGACAGATTATCAATGTGTATGGGGGAATAAGACATCATTTGATTGTATGCTAGACTACCAAGCCCTATACAATCATTCCGAAGCACCCTTTAGTACTCGATAGGCCTCCACAATTTTCTTTTTCGAAATCATTTTGTTCGACAACTCAAATAGAGTATGGAGTATGTGGCGTTCTTACTCCGCCTTGCACAGAATCAGAGCGTTGGACGCAGTCGAGCGGAAGTTCGAGATGTCCTGGAAGTCCTTGAAACTGACCGCAGAACGGCGGCCGCCCTCGCTGTTCTTCCAGTTGACGTATGTAATGATGCTATCGATAGCCTCGTTGATGTTGTCGAGACTGAAGGGGACTGCGCTGACATCACCTCCAGTGGTGATGTTCGCCTGGAATGTGACCGTCGTGTTAGCGGCGGAGTAGGCAGTGGAACCACTGTAACGGCGTTGGCGGCGAGGAGCCTCATCAGTATCGCGCGCGTTCTGCTGACGAGAGCTGAGCATGGAAGTCTTGCCATCCGGCCTTTCGGGCTCGCCAACATGAGAGGCACGGGGGAAAGGACGAGGGTGTATCATGGGGATGTCAGGAACTTCAGGAGAGGAGCTGGAACGCAAGCTCGAAGTCGGCGAAATCGCAGTCGGGCTGGACTGAGCCTTGATGGGAGAAGCTGCGGCATGGACGCTGGCCAAAGTAGAGTGACGCGTGGCAGTAGAGTTGGGCTCATACTGCTGAGTGGGCTGCTGAGTGGGCTTTGATCCGGTCGCCTTTTCGAATTGGACAGCATTAGGCTTGATACCGTACTCTGAAAGGTTGACTCCAACGACCTCGGTTCCGTTCTTCTTCGCGTTCAGGATAAGGCGGCCTTCCTTCTCAATATCGGGTTCAGCCTCGACAGCCATGCTCCAGAGCTTCAGGATCCTGGAAAGCTCGTGGCCATACGAGTCGACAGTGATCGGTACACCGTATTCGGTGCTGGGGTTGATGAGCTCTTTTTTGAGCCAGGTCGCATCAGCTTTGTTGTCTGACTTGATTGCCTTGGACACCTTCTTCAGGACGTGACGGCTGATCTCGAACTGGAGATGCTCAACCTAGTACATTTTAGAATGGTTTTTAAAGGAGGAAACAAGCGGATGCCGCTTCGTCCTCGTTTCGAAACGGGAATAGGGCTGCTTCGGAGATGACTTACCTGGTCGGACATGGTGGCTGACCGTTGAGGCAGAGGTAGCGCGGACCAGAGGTGGTGATCGAGGAAGGTGGAGTGTGAGAGTCGCTGCTGAAATATTTAAAGTGCCCGGTCGAGCGCACGTCCGCCGCTGTCTAATCGGGCAGGCGCGTTGAAGTTGCGTCACCGGTGCTTTTGGAAAGTACCCGGTCGCGGCTTCCCCTCTTGCGGGCGATGGCTAGCGTGGATTTGTTTTTTCCTCATGTCGTGGGTAGGTGACGCTATCATCCGGACGAGAATGTCGAATTAATAATTATATATATACATCCGGACGATAGCTTCAACTACCCATATATGTCGTTATTCTTTTATTTTTAGAAAAAAAAAACCAAGAAAAAGAACACATGTCGTAGGTATTCGAAGCTATCGTCCGGATGTAAATGTCGTATTAAAAATTCCACAAAGACGTCCGGACGATAGCTTCAGCTACCCACATATGTTATTTTTTTTTTTTGAGAAAGAGCTGGGGCATAGTTACGCTTGGGGCCTTACTATTCTTCACGCTAGCCATCGGCTGTGAGAGGGGGCTGCACTTGAATGCGCCTCTCCAATTGCAGTTTTCGCGAGTACACGAGAGGTCCAATGCCAGGATTCATAGTTGGATCTTCTCTTTCATTTCCCTTAGGCGTCACCCTCGATGGTTGTAACTATCTGCTTGGTCATACCGTCAAACAACGGGTATAAAGAACAGCTCGTGTACTTATCGACCAGTGCCCCTGGTTCCTTTCTCGCATCATCTCCGTTGCCTGACCCAGCCTGCTCAGTGCCGGCCGCAGTGGCCATCTCAGTACCCTGTATGACGGTCCCTTGGGGATAGACCGGCCGCTTGCCTTCTTCTATCAACGTGACGAAAGCCGGATCGATGGGGACGCTACCCAAGAACGGAACGTTGTAATCTCTTGCCATCACCTCGCCTCCACCCTTGCTAAAGACGTTTGTGCATTCGCTGCAGCTTGGACATACGAATCCTGCCATATTTTCCACCACACCAAGTACTTTTAGCCCCACCTTGGTGCAGAAATTCAGCTCTTTCTTCACGTCCGAGATACTAATAGCTTGCGGGGTAGTAACAACAACAGCGCCGGCCAGCTGTGACGGATTGGCGGCAGTGTCTTTGAGCAGTGTCTCTAGGAGAGAAATGTGCTCATCCGAGGTGCCAGGTGGAGTGTCAATAAGGAGGTAGTCCAGCCCAGGTGGCCAGAGGACCGAGGACAAGAACTGGCGGACCATGGCCGTCTTCTTGGGGCCGCGCCAGATGACAGCGTCGCCACGGTTTGCCAGTATGAACCCCAACGACATGACGGACAGTGGGCCTGCATTTTTTGCCTGGCTGCCTTGACCGACCGTTTGCGCATCGTGAACGGGGACGGGGACCATGCCACCGGGCGCTTGCGTGACTTTGGAACCCTCGACGCCGAAGAAGCGGGGAACAGACGGACCTGTGAGGTCGATGTCGAGGACTCCAACGGAACTGCCCTGCAGGGATAGCGTGAGGGCCAATTGGGTCGTAATGCTGGACTTGCCGACGCCGCCTTTGCCCGAGAGGACGAGGACGATTTTCTTGACGTTTTCAAGGCCCATGGTGGGAATAGACAGGTGAGCAGGCTTAGTCCGGGCTTTGGAAGTAGTGGGCGAGAACAGCGCAGTGAGCGAGGTCAGAGTGTGTCGAGTGGATGGGCTGGGACATTCTCGAAGGTGTGAGCGCGCGCTGATTTCAAAGCCCCGCCGACGTCAGATCGCCCGCGCCCGCCCCTGCAGCTGCGAGACCGGCACCGCCAAGACTTTCCGCTGCGTCCCGCCGCCGGCGTTCCCGCACTCTAGAAAGTCGCTGCCGCCGGCTATGGCCCCCTCACGCCTGCAACTCTTCATTCACCCTGACGCACATGGCCCACTTCGCACATCTGGCTTTAGGTGCACCATCTACCAGATTCAACTTTAATAATTTCTCGGTAACTTGAGTCTACCTTATCACAACGGCAGATCCCCATTCCGTGGATCTGGGCGAGTGATGCGCACGAGGGGTGTCCTGCGTCGTTTCTTTCGTTTTGATAAGCGCCTGTGGGAGTAGGGCAATGCCCAAGAAGAAAAGAGCCCGGAAAAGTGGCACTACACGGAAAGTTGAAGCTGTCATCCGGATGGAAATGCCCGTAAATCTGTCACATTTACGCCAGCCCTACTCCTTCAACTCCTCTAGGAATGAACAATCTCATCCCACGCGCTAGTCACTGGGGGGCGTATGCATGCTGCATCTGCAGACTGAGATGGCGGCTGTCACACGCGAAGTCTGATTGCTAGCCGTGATCCTGTTATCAGGGCTCGACCCACGCCTCCCCTTGACATTTGGCTAACACGTTTTGAAACGCTCGTCCTCGAGGGCGGCTGCATTGCCAACACCAACCTCACGCAGCCACTCTGCACGTCTGGAAATGACGGCTGCAGTTGCAGATGCGTGGACTACACGGTGCAGCGCGTCGAGCTCGTGTTGAAGCTCGCTTGCAGTACGCGCCCGCCCAGAGCGACCGACGAGCGCTGCCAGCCGTTAACCTCCGTCGGCGCCAGGCGGCGAAGCGCGCGGGAAGTCGCCGGCTACACGGCGCGGCAATACTTGCTCACATATCGCAGTGGCCAGACGCTGCTGATCAGCAGGGGGATGGGGAGCAACGGCGGGTGCCTGACGGGCGGGCCGCCGACTGCCAGGAACAGGAAAAGAGCGCAAAAAAAGTTGAAGAAACAAAGAGTGGCTGAAACGTACGGACGCAAGCCACCAACTGGGGCAAGGTGCCTTCCTTCCCAATCGGGATCTTGGCCAGCGAATGGGGAGGCCAGCCGCCGCTCACAAGCGCTGCCATTGGCCTTACTCCCCACCACAAAATCCAATACACCTACCGGAAGCCGGCCCTCTGCTCTCCGCCACCGCACATGCGCCGCCGTCGCGCTTCCGCCCCGAACAATGGTCCGGCCCTTGAAAGCCACCTGCGCCGCTAATGTACACTGATGGAGCGCACAATATCCTTTATCTTACTAAACAATGCTTTTATTTTGAGCCTTTCTCCTCACTTTCACCCGCTTCGCCCGTTTTTCATTGTTCATATCGCTGGCCCTGGCAGGCTCTTCACGCTCATTGCCCCTCACCACGAGTCTGTGACTCGGCCGTTCTTTTGCTTGTCACTCATTCAGACCTGCCGCCACTCTTCTTTTCTTGTGCCCATATTCTTCTCGTCCGGCTCTTTCCGATTCACACATCCGATTCGAAATGTTCGCCGACAAACTCACCTCCGCCGCTGCTCTTGCCGGCTTGACCTCCGTGGCCCGCGCCGTCGACTGGAGCACCATTGACTGGAGCGCCATCGACTACCATGGCCACTACTTCCGGCAGGAGTGGGTCGAGCCGCCCGTCGTCGTCGAGCGCCTGGACCCGATATTGAATCCTGGCCAACTTGGAACCCACGTCCACTCCTTCGTCGGTGCTAACGTCGTTTCCGCGGACACAAACTACGACGACACCCAAGCTGCCTCCTGCAGCCAGGTCTACGTTAAGCCTGACCACAGCCTCTACTGGGCTCCTGCTCTGTACTTCCAGGACCCCACCAACAAGACATTCACCCGTGTCAAGGAGCACCATCGTGTGCTGTACTACTTGTGAGTATCATCCCTGTGCCCTACCAAAGCCAGACGCTAATTGCTTTCCTGTAGTAACCGTGCTGCCGACCCGGACACTGGCGCGGAGAACTTTGACCTCATCGAGGAGTTCCCCGAAGGCTTCAAGATGATCGCCGGTGACGCCAACCTGCGTGCCCCTGCCGCCACCAAGCAGCTGCAGAACTCGGTCGAGTGGTTCTGCCACGGTCCTGACGTCAAGTCCAGTGGCTTCCCCGGCAACTTCACCTCGTGCCCCAACGGCTTCGCTGGCTCTGTCCGCTTCCCTTACTGCTGGAACGGTGAAGAGTTCAACGTCGACGATCCGCATGCCCACATGTCTTACCCCAAGACCGACGCTGAAGGCAATGGTGCTCCTGACAGCGGCGCATGCCCTACGACCCACCCCCACATCCTGCCCCACATCTTCATCGAGTTCTGGTTCGACACGGAGCCCTTTGATGGCCTCTATGAGATGAGCGACCAGCCATGGGTCGTTTCAAATGGCGATCCTACCGGCTATGGCTTCCATGCTGACTTCCTGAATGGCTGGGAGAAAGGAGTCTTGGAAAAGCAAATGAAGGAGTGCAACATTGGAGAGTCTGGCGAGCCGTTGGAGAACTGCTTCGATACCTGGAAGAAAGACGGCCAGGAAGATACCCGTGAGAACTGCTCGCAAAAGCAGTCGGTCACAGAGGAGGTTGATGGCTGGCTCGATACTCTGCCTGGTTGCAACCCGCTGCAGTACGGTCCGGATAGGGCTGTGATGAAGACCAACTGCGGCGACACCGCAACCCTTGACTCTGATGGCACTTCTGGTGCCGCTTCCGCCGCCGCCTCTGCCGTATCGGCTAACTCGGCGCCATCTTCCTCGAAGACGTCCCTTGTTGCGACACCTGTCGTCACTGACGAAGCAGTCTCGACCACTGACAGCAATGGCAACGTTGTCTACGTCACTGTCACTTCATATTACACTGCGGACGGTCCCGCGCCAACAGGCTCTACTGCTCCTGCTGTCTCGGTGTCCAACGAAAATGTTACACTCCCAGCCGGCTGGACCAGCTCAGGCTGCCACAGCGATGCTGTCTCTCCGCGTTCTCTGTCTGGGAAGGTGCTCGCTTACTGGGGCGAAGCCATTACTTCGTCTGGCTGCGCGAAGTATTGCGATGAGCAAGGCTTCAGTATTGCTGGAACTGAGTACGGCGAACAGTGCTTCTGCGGTAACGACCTGACCCAGAGTGAGGTCCTCGATGCTGCAAAATGCGATATGGAGTGCAAGGGCTCTGCGGGAGAGACTTGCGGTGGAGCGGGGGCGTTGAGCGTCTTTGTAAAGGACGGAACGAGTGTGAAGAAGAGGAGCCTGCATTTCCGCAAGCACGTTGGCGGCGGTGCAAGTGTCCGCAGAGGTTCTTTCTAGATAAGGCAGCGCTGAGATGGTGCAGTGGGTCGTTAAAGAAATCGACTTTCCTCTGCAGCCTACTGCAGTCGAAAATCATAGCGTTGTGAGGAACTTTCTATTTTCTGTTCATCTCTTCTTCTTCTACTTCATCTGACCCCGTCTTTCGGGTGTCTAGGCTTTATGTCCTTCTATGCTTCTTTTTTTTTTTTCCCCTACTTGATGACGGGCACACATTCATGATTTACGAGAACAACGGCTTCATTTCAGCCTTTCCATTCGCTTTGTGGTTGAAATTTGTTTCAAGACGACGATTAGATAGATGGAAGTGGTGTTTGGAGCTAGCGGACGGTTTTGTGCTAAATTTAGGACAACTAAGTATGACGTTAGGAATCCTACACCATTTCGGATGGAGACTACTTCTGTCCCAACGTGCACTTTACTAGTGTAGCAGTCTAGTTGCGGACGTCAAATTCCTTGTCTGCGCTTTTCATGCGGAACACTTTGTTCACCAGCTAGATGCCATAGGCTCCCGTTTTCGGCAAGGGTATGACCAGCCTCTTCCTTGCTTGGCCGCGCTTTAGCCCCCAGCCACAACCCCGCCCACCCCGCGTGATGGTCATTACACAAGACTTGATCATCGTTGCACCTCTTGTTTCTACTACACTCTTCAGCTACCACATCCTCTTTGGCTTTCCAGTAGCAAGTCATTAACTCGTTGCCTCTTCGCGCTGATCTCAATATCACCTGCGCTGCCCTCGCGTCTGACTGAGTCTACAGCTACCTGTCTGTTTGCGCCTTCGCCGTCCTGCAACAGAGCCAGCAATCTTCAAGAAAATTCCTCCTTTGGACTCCGCAAGGGTATTTTCGCGGAAAGGATCAGCGCCGTATTTTTTCCGGGCAAACCAAAGGCCGTTGCAAGAGCAGAAGGGAATCACAAAAACCTTTCAAGGACGGCAATATGGGCACGGAAGAGCCGCTCCTCGATGTGCCTCCGGAGCTGGAAGCCTGGTTCAATCAGACGCTCCTCTCTCCATCATCACCTCCCTCGCGCCCCGGCCGGCGCGGCGGCCGTCGCGTCGACGCTACCGACCCGGAATGGGACGAGCGGCTTGTGCGCTGCTGGCGGCTGCAGTCGTGCGGGTCGTGCCTGAGCAGCGACGCGCGCTGCGGATGGTGTCCTTACGTCAGTGGATTCTTTGCGTCCTTCCTCCTCCTCCCTCTTTCAACAAACTCCGAAGGTATCGTGAAAAATATGGAAAAACAGAATGCAGACTAACAGAAAAGGCACTGGCACAGTCATCGACTTGCATTCCGCTTCCGTCCGCCTCGGACATACCGCTTCGCTGGGCGCCTCTCGCGCCCCTCAAACACGCTCACATCTGCCCCTTCGACCCGGAGCGCTTTGAGCTGCGGACTAAGTCGTTTGGGCGCGAGAGCTGCAACGTTTCCACCACGACGCTGCTCACGGCCATCGTGTCGTTTTTCTGCGGCATTGCTGCTTTGTTTGTTTTATTCGGGTTGGGATGGGTGGTAGCGTGGCTTATCAGGGCTGGAAGACGGGCTAAGAATGGCATCGAAGTTGTTGTCATGGAAGGTGGCTGGCCTGGCGAGATTTGGAGAGAGGAGAGAATCTGGGTGAGGAAGAAGGGCTGGTGGAGGCAAAGGGGGGATGGAGAGGAAGGGGAACGGACGGCCTTACTCCAGGGATGAGGGTTGATTGGATTGATGTCTGAGTGTTTTTTCTAATTCACTGCGTACTCTTAAAGGAATTGATTTTATCCTGCCTTAATGTCTAATCGAGGAAATTAGCCTTGAATATCAGTGTCCTCTCGCAAATACAGCGCCTCGACCTGCCGAGGCATTCGGATGCGATTTAGCCGAACTTCCGAGAGGGCGCCGGTGGCCTACTTGCTCCAACAGACATATCCAGAAGGGATAGTAAATGGTGTTGAGCTCAGCTGATTTGTTCACTATTTTTAGTCAGCAGCCCCACATGGTAGCTAACGGCGCCAGCTCCTGCCCCTCCATGGACGTCACCGCCTTGGATGCCTTCTAGAACACGGATGCCCGATAGCCGGCGCGGTAGCCGGAGCTTTTGATGTCCGAGTCGGCAGACAGGCGACCGCCGAAGGCAATGCCGTCCGACTGCCCCATGCTAGGTCGCGTGGCATCTGAGTCGTGATAGCTACGTATATAATGCTTAGCCCCGCAATGTCAATTGCTTGATCAAACCTCCACTCTTTTCCTGTCGATAAATTATTGAACCATGCCCCTCGTTGTCCACCACCTTCAGCGCTCCCAGTCGGACCGTATCGTCTGGCTGTGCGAGGAGCTCGGCCTGCCCTACGAGCTCAAGATCTACCAGCGCGATCGCAAGACTCTTCTGGCGCCGCCGGAGCTGAAAGCCCTGTACGCTCTGAGCAATTGACACAAAGCGGAGAGCGCAGCTGACAAAAGACGCCTCCCAGCCATCCGGCCGAAACGGCGCCCATCTTTCAAGATGGCGACCTGACGCTGTCCGAGTCCAGCGCCATCATGGAATACATCATGACCAAGCACGGCAACGGCCGCTTCAAGCTGCCCCCGAGCTCCCCCAATTACGTCGACTACGTCTACTGGTTCGGTTGGTCCGTCGGTACGCTGCAGTCCACCATCCAGACGCCAATGTTCCTCCAAATGGCCGGCGTCACGGACAGCTCCAATCCAGTTGTCCAGAACGTCCAGAAGCGTGTCGATAGGGCGCTGAAGGCCATGGACACCCGGCTGAGAGCGACGCCGTACCTGGCGGGTGACGAGTTCACCGCCGCCGACATCTACGCTGCCTTTACTGTCTCGACCATGCGCTTGTTCGTCCCCTTCCCTCTGACCGGCTACGATGGCATTCTGCAGTGGCTCCAGCGCCTGACCGAACGACCGGCGTACAAGGCCATGATCGAGAAGGGTGAGAAGGGCGAGGACCGCGGAGTGGTGCCGACCATCATGGCTGAGGCACCGACGGCTATGTGGACGTACCTGGAGAAATAGGGTAGCAGGCAACCCTAATTAGCAATACCAGGCCGCAGGGCACAGACTTTGGAAATGAGATCCCTTATGACATGGCTTGTTGTGCGCAACAGTGACTAGATAGAGCCACCGTTTGTTCCACCCTGTCTGGGCGGAGCACTTCAATTTCTCCCCACGAGTTCCAATTGAGGCCTGCTCCGCATATGCAACTTCTTCCGTCTAACCCTCAGCTCTTCCCAGCCCCTCCCCCAGGAGCTTTCCCACGGCCGCCGCCAAATATCCTCTTAAAGCCCCGACCAACAGGCTGCAGCGCGACCCTGGCGAACCACGGCGTCGCCCACACGCTCAGCCCCAACCGCAGCGGCAACAGCGCCTTGGTGACCGCCCACGCCGTCGCGACCTCGACCAGCAGCCTGACGCCGCCCTCGCCCCACGTCCACGCGGTACCGGCCTGCCTTCTCAGCCGCGCCCGATGCCCTTCCTCGTAGTCGACCTCGTCCTCGGCCTCGCGCACGACCGCGTCGTCGTCGGCGATCCAGCCCTTGCGCCGGAAGTACCGCCCGAAGCGCTCGACGCCCTGCTTGACCCACGCGCCCTCGGAAATGTACGGCGGCAGCCAGTCGGCGTAGTGGAACGTCGCGGCCAGCCCCACGAGCGGCACGATGGCCGTGATTTCGTGCAGCAGCAGGAACGCCGTGACGTGCGTGAGCGGCGCGCTGCGCAGCGGCGACAGGTAGCGCTGCAGTCGACCCGGCACTGCGTGCTGTTGTTAGAAAAGCGGATGGTGAAAGGGCGAGCGTAGGAGGCTCACGGCGCGAGATCACGCGGTCGAGGCGCGATTGCTTGCGAGCCGCTGCCGCTGCTGCGGCTTCTGAAGCTTCGGGCGGAGATGGCGGCCGAGTATTCGCGGAATAAGGTCGCCTAACGTTGGCATTGCGTGCGCGGGGGAAGAGCGCTCTCGGGCGCACCAGTTGACGCGACAGGACTGTTCTCATGGCGGCCAGCTGGGATTTGGGACGAGAGATTGAGGCATGTTGAAAGGTGCGCGTGGGTTGGGTGGGTCTGACGTAGGCAGAGCTTCCATGTGGAGCTTTGACCACACACGCGCGCGTAGATACTTTGTCATCCATTTTGTATGTACAACGACAGCCAGAACCTTCAGCATGGCGAGAGCTCTGTCAGTCACTTGGCTCTACACTATAATACACCTACTCCTCCTCTTTCTCATTCACTCAATGTTTCCTAAAACAGAAAAAACGCCTTTCTTATGGTACCAGTTCGCCCCGCCCATGGATATTCCACCTGCCAAACCCCTATTCGTCCAGAAGGAGGCGCCAGAGAGCGTCCTTTTCCACAAAGTCGTGATGAATGATGTTGACCAGCCAGTAGTCGTCCCGGATGTGCCCAAGCAGATTTGCCGTTGCTGACCGAGGCGGGTAGATATGCCGCCACTCTGACCAGATGCTGAACGCCTCCTCGAGCCACGCCCGGAAGGAAACCGACTCGATAATCGTAGGAGTCACAATCTCTTTGCCTGCAAAGGACCCCCAAGTCACCGGGTTGACCGAATCCTCGTCGTTGGACGAAAACTCTCCCGCGTAGTTGCCCGCAAAGTACGTCACGTCGGGCAATTCATCCAGCTTTGCTTGCAACTTCTCCCAGTCGGCCGAAGAGAGGAAGAACTCCACGAAGGGCTGTGTGCCACATTAGCAGATTTCTAAGAGCAGATCGAGTCATCATTACCTTCTGGAAGACATAGCCATTCTTGGGGCCCCAGCCAAATATCGCATCCGTGCTTTTGATGCCATTAACGGCCGGCTGACTCGCAACGGACCACCATCCCTTTGAAATGAGCTGAAGCAGTTGTTCACGGATCGTCTCTGTCTCCGGATTCAGCCCCTCTTCGCTCCAAGGTATCGCCTCGAGCTCGCCAACGATGTGGCGCCGGAAAATGTCGGAGATGTCTTTCACGGTTGTCGGGTACTTCCAAAGCCTAATTGCTTGCGGAATCGACACGTGCAACGACACTCCGTAGCCGTCAATTTCGCCAAACGCTGTGATCTACGTTAGATACTATGGTCCATCGTTGAATGCAAATGCACTGACCTGGCGACCTTGCGTCTCCCCACCGACCGTTCGGGAAGTCATCCCAGGTGGCCTCCCTGCCCAATGTTCCCTCTCCTTCTGAAATCGCTAGCGTGTTGGCTCTAGTCATGATCTTATCCTTCGGAACGCCTGCTTCGTCTGCAAGCGCTTCGTAGCTCTTGTTGCTAGACGTGGACGGGCGGTCCACTACGACTCGATTATGCGGGGTCGAGTTTGCCGAAGACAGACGTCTCCTGTTCTTGACTTTAAGAGAATCACTCGGTCCACCACCGTTCACGGGGATGTCCTCGATGGTGACCGCTTCTTCGTCATCCTCGTTAGGCGACGTAGCAGTTATCAGGTGGCAGCGCTCGACTATATGAGCAACTGCCTTTTCCAGATTCAGCGTGTAGAAGTGGAAGCCCCTCGGACCTGGGTTTGATCGCGTTTTGAGTTCTTCGACTATCTCGCTCAGTATGTCCACACCCACACTCTTCACTGCCTCATCGTCACCCTTGACTGCATCAAGGCGAGCGAGTAACGCGGGCGGCAGCTTGGCATGGCTGAGTTTGGTTGTGCGGCGGAGGATTTGATAACTCTGGATCGGCATCAGCCCAGGAATGATGGGGATAGTCTTGAATACGCCCGAGGGATCATTGCGAAGCATGTTCTCAAATTCCTCGTATGCCTTGATGTCGAAAAATAGCTGGGTCATGATGAAATCGGCGCCGGCCTTGGTCTTCTCGATTAGGTAGGGCAGGTCAAACTTGGGGTCCTGCTTGTCCGGGTGCGACTGGTCCGAGTGACCCTCAGGGTAGGCCGCGACGCCAATGCAAAAGTAGTCGTCGTACTTGGCGCGGATGTAGCGCACCAGATCGACGGCCCAGGTAAAATCCTTGTTCGAGTCGTTTTCCTTATCGGCCTCGCCCTCGCGGTATTCCTCGCTGCGGGGCGGGTCTCCGCGGAGGGCCAGGATGTTGCGCACGCCTAGCGCCTTTGCCTGCTCGAGGGCTTCGTCAACAAGCGAGCGGCTCATGTTGGTGCAGGTCAGATGCAGGCAGGTAGTAAGGCCCAGCTGGCGCTGGGTCAGCTCGGCGAGCTCGAGCGACTTGGACGCGGTGCTGCCACCGGCGCCCCAGGTCACGGTGACGAACAGCGGACGAAGGGCGCTGGCCATGCGCTCCAGACGGTTCTGGAGGTTGGCAAAGCCCTAGACGCGAGGTCAGCGAAGGGTACGGCGAAGGGCAGGCGGGCATTGCGCACCATCTGCGTCTTGGGCGGGAAGAACTCGAGCGAAAAGTAGCGGCCGTCGGGCGGCAGAGCCGCGAGCTTATCCGTGATCTTCTCCATGGCGGCGTGAAGGTCGATGGCAGGGTGTCTTTGCTGAGAAGGACATGCTGGGCGTTGACTCTTCGGCGCGGACGTGGGGCGCGACTTGTAGCACGGCTGCGAGCCCCGCCTAACTGCCGACGCTGGCCGCCGTCCCTGTTGCGTGCTTGCACAAATTTAAGGGAAGAAAAACCCAATCTTTTATATACGTGCGCCTCTCTGTACTCTAAAGTAGCCCTGTATGTACCACAATGAACGCTTCCGAAACCATTCCAGTGGAAATCTTAACGCCAGTCCCCGTCAATGTGCGCCCAAACCGTGAGGCTCTTGCCATTAGTGTTCCCAGCCCGAATCAGCATTACACCACAGCCTCATCTGAATCGTCCTTCTTGTACATGAAATACTGCACGAAAACGCCAGCATCTAGCAAGAGCGTTCCGAAGCTTCCCAGCAACCAGCTGAGGTTGACGAGGAAATACCGTCCGTAGATTTCGCCAGCCTCGCCCGGCCTGCAGTGTCCGCCATGTCCGTGGCAGACAGGCTTATAAGCCAGGATGGAGATGACGTAGGTCAAGTTGCCAAGACAGGCGAAAATGAAAAAGAGCATGGATATGCCCTCTGTGCTCTGCCGCTTGTAGTTCAGGTACAACTGTGGAACCCGAGACCCGAGGTATAGGACACAGCAGATGTAGCCTCCAATCTGGCCCAGCACATTGAATTGTATGCTGTCCTCCCCCTCGTTTGCCGTGTTGTTTTCCGGTGGCTGGTACGTGAAGAGCCAGCCAAGGAAGCCTGCTGCGCACACCAGAATGACAGCGACGAGGTTGAAGAGGACCGACTTGAGTGCTGAACGAGGAGCCTGCCGCGCAGTATCTGGCGCGGGTGTGTCGACGAAAGGCGTCGCAGGCGAAAGATGTTCTCCGTCGTGGAACAGCCGCTCGGTAAAGGACGAGAACGACGACCGACGCCTGCCGCCCTCAAAGTCGCTGATGTGGGCAGGCCTCGACTGGCCCAGCAGCGCTGAAGTTTCCGATGGCTCTCTCGGTGGCTCATCGTCGTCTTCCGGCTTCCTAACCTCATCTTTAAGCGTGAACCCCTTGTAGTAAAAGCACTGCGCGAGCAGAACGATATCGGCGAGTGTGTAGTAGATGGCCAGGATGATCTAGTTACCATTAGCGATCGTGAAGCTAATGAATCCGAAGAATATAGAGCGCACCATTGTGGGCAGCACCCGTTGCAGCACGGCGCCAACAATGTTGAAGACATCGCCGAGCAGCCAGACAACAATAAAGACGACCGATAGTCCCTCCGCCGAACCACGTCGGAAGTTCTCAATGATTTGTGGTGAGAACACCACGACCCAACATGCGATGGAGATTGAGCCGGTGATGCCGCTGATGGCATCAATGTCGAGATTGAGGCCCTGGGACGGGGGAAACATGACGGCTGCGGAGGCGGTCGCTCAGGCCGGGTACGATCCTTCAAGCAATTGGGCGCAAACCTGGGATGTATGCTCAGCTGCGGCCTCGGAGTGGATTTGGGTGTTTTGTGACGCGCTCTGACAGAAGGTGGGAGCGAAGCAAAAGTTGGATTCGAAGAGTCATGGTGGAGACTTGGGACCGGTTACGTAACGACTGGCAACTGGGCAAGAATTCACTGCAGATCCGGGGTACATGTCGGCTACACATTCCTTAGTCGCACATTCGTCATACGCCTCCCGCTGCACGCTCTCGCGCCGTATTCTCCCGTCACCATGAGTCCAGAGATCCATTCACATTCGAACACATTCGTACCTTACCTTCCGTGTTGCTCAATCATGCTAATTCTACGCTATCCTGCTCCGGCCAATGCAATGCAAAATTTCTATAGGTTGTTGTCCTTCTTGAACTTGTCCCATGCCTCATTCAGCGTCGCAAATACAGCGGCGCTGATCATTCTTTGTTCAGTCGTAGCATCTTGCGATATCTGTCAAAGTCCGAGTCAGCACGTTGCACGTCAAGCCAACACTGGGACCGAAACTCACCTTATCCGGGTGCACCTTGGCAATCGCCTTCATGTACACAATCTTGACCTTATTCGGCATGACTAGATCCTGCATGCCGACCTTCTTCCACCCTGCCTCTGGCCACAACACTGTGTCGAGCGATCCCAGAAGCGCCCGCAAATTGTCTGACTTGCTACCTTTCCAAGCCACCAGTTTTGCATCGACTTGGTCCGTCAGTGCAAACTTCTCGTCATCAGCCTTCTCGGCCGCAGCGTTGGCTTCGCGCAATTTCTTGACTGCTTCTGCAGACCCTTGAGTTGAAACAGCTGGTCTAGGGGCAGGCCTCGCCGCTGGTTTCTTGGCAGCTGGCGCGGGGCGTGCAGCCGCAGGGCGCGACGTCTGTTGTGAGCCGCCACCCGCCGCTTTCTCGCATCTATTCCGGCCCTGAATGCTGACCGATCCTCCAACACCTGCCTCAACAGCTTCTTTCCAAACTTTGGCTGCTTCGCTCCACTTTTCCATGTTCTCTAGTGCCTCTGCTTTCCGCATCAGAGCTTTGCCGAAGAACTCTTTCATATCTTTCTCTCCTTCCGCACCTCCCATGGCGATTTTCTCTCCTTCGCCGCGCGACGGCCCAATGGTAGAAAGGGCAGAGTCAGCGTCAGCTACCGCAGCTTTGGGGTCGCCCACTTTAATATTGGTAAGAGCACGATTGCAGAGAACAATAATTGCGATGGGATGCCCGGATGGAAGAGGCTGGAGAGCGCTTGTGTACGACGTATGGGCAGCTGCATAGTCACCGCGTTTGAAGGATTCGGTGCCCTTTTGCCTGTGCGAAGCCGAAGTTGAGAGTGCGCTTGCTGAGGCCGGAGGTACTTGTCGTGGGGGCACATGCGGACGAGGAGGCAATGGCGAACTAGCGGGTTTGGGTGCTGACGGCGTTCTCGGCGCGGGTGAGGCTTTGGGAGCGAACGGGTTGTTCGGGTGGAGCGGCGCAGGCGATCTGCCCGAAGACGGGACGTTTTGCGAAGACGGGGAAAATAAATCTGGTTCAGGCACTGGCTCCGACGGCTTAGGTGTCGTTTTCTTCCGACGGGCAGGGCTGACATAATTCTGTGCCGATTGCTCCTCGACGTCTTCTCGCGTGAGTTTTCCAACACGTCCGTGTGCTTGTGGGGGAGGTGTTGAACGGTAAGAGTCACGAATGGAGGCTGGCGATTGGCCTCTTGACTGCGGGTTCGAGGGTTGTAAGTCAGGGCGGTGGGCGGTAGCTGCCCGGCTAGACTTCTGAGGTGGACCCATGCCAGACTCCAACATCATAGCTTCATCCGTGACCTCTTTCTCCACCGGAGGTCTGTTCCTGCGGGCTGGACCATCTCCGGTTGCATGGCTCTGGGCTTCTCTCATCCATTTCGGTTGGCTGGGGTCACCATCCTGCTGGAACTCGGCAACTGCCTTTTGCACTTTTTTCTGACTCTGCTTCCAGAAGCTGTTGGCAGACTTGAACAGATTGGTTCCAAACTCTTGAGCCATTTGTGCCATGTCCTTCTCTTCGGTAGGCGTGCGGCCTTCATTCCTTCGCTGAGACGTCGACCGGCTACCCTGCTCGCGCATCCAGGCCGGAGCGCCTTCTCCCGCATGCTCATTTCGGTTATTTCGCCCCGAAGAGCTTCTGTGCCGCTCGTTCTCCGGGCCCAACGGGCTGGCACGGCCCCGTATTTCTTGCCGCTGCCGGGACTTGTGCTTTGCCTCTTCGTGTGCCTGATTAAGCAGCCAGCCGACAGCGGCTTGAATGTCCGTTCCGCTATCTGTGTGGGCCAAAGCCTCCGCAGATTTGTCCGCGGGGAATCCCATGTCCACCAATTCTGCGACGGCGGCGTCGCGAGGGTCGCCGTGGGACGTCGTGACATCGATGCGGTCATTCTGGTGCTGTTCCTCGAAGTGTTGAGGTTCGGACTGGCGCGGAGGAAGCTCAGACACGGGTTTGCCAAGATCACCTAGAATGTCATCATCCTGGTCAATTGGTGCGGAAGCGCTAGCTGGCTGTGCTGCCGGCCTCGACGGCAACTGGCTCAAGCCGAACGGATCGTCGTCGTCGCCGAATGTTGTATTGTCATGGCCCCGAGAGCCTGCTCCGTTGCTACCTAGAGTTGCAACCTGGCTCGGGGTAGTCCCCCGGCTTGCTGGGGGTTGCGGGACCGGGTAATGACTCGACGCGTCAACGGGAGCTTCCGAATTGAATGCGGCCAGGATATCATCTTCATCCTGTGATGGGGCAGGAGATGCACGGTGTGCAGGCGCATTGATGGCAGCGAAAGGCTTGTTGATGGTACTAGATAGTGTTGAAAACGCCGGCGGCTGCGCGGGCGGCGGAGCGCTGGCGGCGGCACTGGGAGTGCTCCGGCCGCTGCCCAACGAGTCCCAGAAGGCGTTGTCAGGGGCGCCGAATTGGCTCTCCAGCTGCTTGCGCTGCCTTTCCTTCTCCTCCTGCAATTGGCGCTGGCGCTCCTGTAGCGACAGATTATCTGTTGGCTTGGTCGACTTGGAGCCTAGAAGCGACGAGAAGCTGTCATTCGCAGGGGTCGACGGCTTGGAGGAAGGCTTGATGCCGCGGAAGGCGACGTTGGAGGTGGGCGCGGCGCCGGAGAGCTGTGACGACAGCGGGCTCGAGCCTCGCGACAAGCTAGGGAGCGGGCTCGGGTTCAGCGAAGGAAAAGAGGGCGTCGACTGCGGCTGCTGCTGCGGCCTCGGTTTCTGGGCGTTGGCGGACGCGGCGGGCGCGTTCCAATCCACGTTCATGAGATCATCCATGACGGGCGGTAGAGACGGCGGATGACAGTGCGGGCGGAGTGGTCGGGCTGCAGCACAGAGACATCAAGCAGGGTGGAGAGGGTGGCGTGTTGGCGATGCGCGCGTCTGATGCGGTGCAGTGGACGGCGGACGCCCGCGCAGCGCGGGCGGGCCCTTGCTTGCCTGCTCAATACTAACGCGTAGCATGGCAACGTCGATTTGTAGGAAATGCAGCCCTCAGGCAGCGCAACAAACATCCGTCGCCCTGGCGTCACACGCAGGGCTCCCGACCGCGTCCCGCCAGAATGCTGCTGCGCGCTGGAGGGCGCCGGCGGCGTACGCTGAGAAGGCCGGCGGCGGAGATGGGGGAGCACGTGACGGGCGGCTTATCGAGGACGGGGCAGGGAGGAGGCTTCCAGCATCTAGGCGACGGCGGAGAGGCCTGCGGCGAGCAAATGGCCGACGGCTACAAACCCATGCGCAGATCATCAGCCCACAGCACCCACCCTTCGTCTGCAAGCCGGGCCAGCGGCGCAGTCCCGCGGACACTCGCATTCGCGCAGCCCGGCCGCCACGGTGTCGGCGCAGGTTTGGGCATACGGTCGAGGCAGGCGATGGGGCCTGCGTCTGGCGACGGGCCGCTCACGGGCGAATTGTCATTTCATTGCACCACTCCCGAAATGGACGGCGCAAGGGGCCAGCGGCGCCCCGGCCGGTGCGCGGAAGCGGCAGCCCTCGCCCACGATCCTCGCCGCCGCGGTGGGGTGGCCAGAATTCCTACGCCGTGGGAAGAACCGGCACGCGGCAAATTGGGCGACCCTGCTGTGGCGCGACAGCGCGATTCATGGGCGTGCGGCCACATGGGCGCCGTCCCAGGAAGCAGTAGGCGGCCGCCGGCGGGGGATGATAGCGACTGCGAGCGCCGTCTGTGTCCAAGAGCCGTGGGCGAGGGCGCGGTGACTGGGCGGGTGGCTCTGCGAGTGGAGGAGGGCCCGATCTGCGGATGCCCCCCAGCCTGCGAACCTACTCTCGTCAGCAGCGTTCCTGCATGTGCACTAGCGCGGTCGTTTGGAGCGGCAGGCCGCCGCAGGTCGACGAGGAGCTCTTGGGACCACCACTTAGCATTAGCCGCAATCGCCCGCCAGATCGTTCCCCCCCTGGCCCCGGCCAAAATAATCTACTAGTGGCCGCGGCCCCGTGCGACAACCTGGTCTCCCGTCGTGCCCACCTTGACAGGTTCGCATCCACTGAAACACTTTCCTCTCCTGCGATAATCTGTTCTGTCGGGAGCGGCCGTCTGCAGAGGGGCTCACTGCTGATTCGCGTCCGTCTCCTCCTGCTTCTTCTGGGTGGGTCCGCCAGCTCAACTCCTCCATCGCTGCTGTTCCTCTTTGTTTGTCACTTGCTGCTGTCAGCCCAAGCGCACCTTATCGTCCGCAATGGGCCTGTTCAACCGCAAGAAGGACTCAAAGGCGCCTCAGCCCGCCGCCCAGGCTGCTGATGCTGCCTCCACCATTTCCAACGGCAGCGTCAAACCCGTCAAAGCCTCCGCCAACGGCAACACCATGTCCAAGCCCCAGATCCCCGACATCCCCCTCCCCAAGGCCCCGGATCCGGCTCTCGATCCCGCGGGCTACCTGCGCAGCATCCATGCCGTGCGCGACCGCTCGCGCCTGGTGCTCGACAAGGCCAAGAAGAACCAATTGAAGCACTTCACCGTAGACATGACCAAGTTCAACGACACGGCTGCCTACGTTGTCTCAATCATCAAGGTAGGTGCATAACGCCCTGTCCCGCCGAGCGCCTCTGACCCGCTTGCCACAGCGCGACTATGCCGGCGACTACGCCTCGATCCCGCCCCACGGCCGCTGGCAGCACTTCGAGGTTGGCGGGCGCCCCCGTATCGATCAGCTCATGGCCACCTGGCCGTCCAGTGTCGACAATCAGGAGCGCACCCGTCGCCTGATCGACCTGTTCGTTGTCTCCGTCCTTCTCGACGCCGGCGCCGGCACCAAGTGGCAGTACCGCAGCAAAGAGTCTGGCAAGATCTACAGGCGCAGCGAGGGCCTGGCCGTGGCAAGCCTGGAAATGTTCAAGGCCGGCCTCTTCAGCAGCAACTCGGGAGAGCCCTGCCGGGTGGATGCTGCAGGCCTCAAGAAGCTGGACGAGAAGGCCATGGCCCGCGGGCTGCAGGTCACGGATGAGAACATCCTCAGCGGGCTCGAGGGCCGCACGAACCTCCTCGTGCGGCTGGGCGACGCTCTGCAGAACCCAGAAATTTTTGGCGCTGATGCTCGCCCGGGCAACATGCTGGGTACGTAATTTCGTCCGTACGCGGCATTCTCCACGCTGACACCGCGCAGATTACCTCCTCTCTCACCCCTCCACTCAGGCCTCCTCTGTCCCGATCGTCCCCGTTCCAACGCTTTGGAAGGTGCTCATGGACGGCCTTGGGCCCATTTGGCCCGCAACGCGCACTCAAATCGACGGCATCTCGCTTGGCGACGCATGGCCCTGCTCAGTGATGCCCTCGCACCCCACGCACCCGTGGGAGAACATCGTGCCGTTCCACAAGTTGACGCAGTGGCTCTGCTACTCGCTGATGGTGCCCATGAACAAGCTCATGAACGTTCACTTCGCAGGAGAGCATCTGCTGACCGGTCTCCCCGAGTACCGCAACGGCGGGCTCCTGATCGACACCGGTCTCCTCACCCTGAAGCCTGAGGAAGCCAAACGAGGCTTGGCGCAATACCAGAAGAATGCGCAGGTCAAGGGCCAGCCGAGCATCGAGGTTGTGCCCATGTTCACCGCGGACGATGACGTGATCGTCGAGTGGCGGGCGGTGACGGTCGGTTTCCTCGACGAACTGCTCTACGAGGTCAACGGCCTGCTTGGGTTGGTGGGCGCGGACAAGCTAAGCCTAGCGCAGATGCTCGAGGCTGGCAGCTGGAAGGTGAGTGCACTGCGCAACCGACGCCGCATACGGCAGCTAACGCCAGACACAGGGTGGTCGAGAAATAGCCGAAGTCTCGCGGCCGAACACGAAAGAGCCGCCGATCATGATCTTGTCCGACGGGACTGTTTTCTAAATGATACCCCTCCTTTCCCTCATTGGCCATTTCCTTATTCAAGGTTTTGCGTCTGGACGACGCGCAGCAGCAGGAGGCTTCATACTTTTTTTTGTCTTTTTTCTTTCGTTGGCGGCTGCGTTGGAGAGCCTGCCCCTTCTCAACGCCACTTTATTCGATTTTTATTGCGCTCCGCAGCGCGTCGACCCGGCGCGCTCGGACCCTTTCCCGAATCGCTTCGCGTACTTCTTTCTTGTCCATATGTTGCTCGCACGTGCTCGTCGCATCCGAAGGAGGGAATTGCTCTGCAGCAGGGAAATTGGAAGGCGAGAGCGGCGGTCACACTTGCTTTTCATACCTTTAGATATCCTGGCGGAGCGGGTTTGGCACGGCATGTCACCGGAGGGTTGGCTGGAATAAATCAAAACTGTAGTAATCCAAACGTACCTAATGATGCGCTGAGGTCTGGCTTTCCGATCTGCGCCCATGCGTTTGTCTTGGACGGGAGTGCGCGTGCGGGCAAGGGGGAGGCGCCTGCACGTGAGAGCTCCGACCGCCGGCGAGCTGCGGCGTCGTCGTCATGCGCTGCCCATCAACACCACCGACTGCCCGCCGCGCCCATCCCCCAACCGCCCGCCCGACGACACCGGCCCCGCGCTAGCCCGGCAAGATGAACATCGGCAAGAAGCAGAAGCAGCGCAAGGTGCTGCTCATGGGCAAGAGCGGCGCCGGCAAGTCGTCGATGCGCTCCATCGTCTTCAGCAACTATGTCGCCAAAGACGTGCGCCGCCTGGGCGCGACCATCGACGTCGAGCACAGCAATATCAAGTTCATGGGCAACCTGATGCTCAACCTATGGGACTGCGGCGGGTAAGCCGTCCCGCCCCAACGCAAGCGGACGTGGCTGACGGCGTCCCAGGCAGGATGGCTTCGTCGAGAACTATCTCACACACCAGCGCCACCACATCTTCTCGTCTGTCGCCGTGCTGATCTTCGTCTTCGACATCGAATCCCGTGACTTTGCCTCGGACGTGCTGTCCTACCAGAACATCATTGCCGCCCTCGCCGAATCGTCGCCCAATGCCAAGATTTTCTGTCTGATCCACAAGATGGACCTTGTCCAGGCCCGTCTACGTCTCTCGCTCTTCGAGGAGCGCGCCGATTACATCCGCCAGGCCAGTGTTGAGTTTGGATTTGGCGACACGGTTGAGTTCTTTGCGACCAGCATTTGGGACCAGAGTCTGTACAAGGCGTGGACACAGATCATCTATTACCTCATTCCGAATGCCGGCGTGATTGAGTCTCTTCTGCGCCAGTTGGCCGAGGTCATCGATGCGAGGGAGTTGATTCTTTATGAGCGCACGACCTGCCTCATGGTCACACACGTTACGCGCGGCACCGAGGCCAGCAACCCCTTCACCGACCGGTTTGAGCGCATCTCGAGCATTCTCAAGACGCACAAACAATCCATGGCGTACGTCATCCAGCTCTGCAAGCGAGTGTCAGTACTAACCGTTCTGCAGCAAACACACGGCCCTACCACCCTCTCATGCCAACTTTGCTGAGATGCAGATCAAGACTGGCCGCTTCATGTTCTTCATCACTCGTCTCACCGAGAACACCAACCTAGCAGCGTCGATCCCGCCGTCAGAACAGATTTTCAACGCTGCAAGGGTCAATATTAGTCTTGCAAGGAACCGGTTTGCCGAGTTGGATGTCATGACCGGGAAGCATAGAAGCATGCAGCAGCAGTTCGTCAACAGCTTAGAAGATAACAAAGGCGAATTAGATAAATCGGAGGGGAACAGTGGGGGTGGAGGCAGTGCCATGGGCGCAATGGGCGGCATATACTAGACGGGGTATGTGGATGGGGGCTGATTTTCAGGAACAGAGATACCCATTTCGCGAGGTGAGCTGCACGCACCTCTGTATGACTTACGAATAACAGCGCTACATATTAGACAGCATATGGTACAACCTCTCACGCAAAAGCGCGCTCCTTGCAAGCCCCGTTGCGCGACGTCGCAGTGGGGCCATGGTCCACTAATTGCTATCATTCTGAAAAGCGCCGCATCGGGTGGTCCCTGAATAAGGCGGAGGGCCCGCGGGAGACAGGCAAAGGTCGGTAACGTCACAGCGGGCAGCAGGGATCATGACTTGGAATAGATGATGTACACCCTCTTCACGCTCATCTGCCACAGTTCGCCCTCCGTCTCGGCTCGAGTGCAACAGGCCACATAGAATTGAGGGGTTGGCCCGAGGTAGTAGAGCCATCGCTCGCTAAACATCAGTTCATTTCGGTTAACTCGGACGGTTCAACGGGTGAGGCACAGCGACCCAACTTTTCCGCCTCGATCATCGAGCGAAATATGTGATCAGGTACGCTGGCGGGGCACCGGTCAAAATAATGGAGACGGCGAAGGCGGGCGGAGGGTAGGGAAATGGCCGAGTCCCCGAGGCGAAACGACACTCAGGAGAAGCGAGCCCTGTTCTCGGCAGACCGTATTGATACACAGATTGACATTGACGATCGGGAATCCAACGACCAGAGACCGGGAGTTTGGAAGGTGGTATAGCCGCCACGCGTCGCCGCTACCGTCTGGGCAAAGGGTGCCGTTGGGTAGCATTGGTAGTGGATCGCAATCCGAGAGCCACTGCGACGGGAATCAGGGTATCCGTTGGCGTGCTGAAGCTTTAGCCACCAAGACTTGGGCCTCTGAGTGGCTATCGCTCCGCACGTGAGCCCATGGCCTGCTTGGGTTATGATTGGCTTTGGAGTCTAGGAGCTCGGGGGCTTAGACATTGCAGAGCGTGAACAGCGGCGGCACAGGCCACAGGGTCAGTGCCTGCGGACGGGAGGTGCGATCATCCCGCAAGCACGCCCCAGCAATACGGCCATCACTTTCCCATAAAAACCCTGAAAATCGCTCCGCCCCAAATTTTTCCATGGTGGCCTTGAAATCAGGCGCCAAACGGCTGCGCGGACCTTGTCAGCAAGTGATCTTGTGGTCCAGGGATAGACGACGATTCGCGCCCATCGCATATCGCTGGGTCGAAAAGCTACGCACACGCTTCTTCCATGATGCACAGCCCCCCTCTTCAACTGTTCAACAGATGAGCCGTCCGGCTGACTTGAATATTTGGGTCGGCACGAAACGGGCTAGCCCCAACACACTGCTGAGTAAGTTTTGCTCCCAATCGTAGATGCTGTTTGAAGGAGCGTGGAACTGACTCGAAGGATCATTAGGCGCGTCATGTCTGGATAAGGATATTTCCACATCTTACACATGTAAGACATGGCAAATTAGAGACAATAATTCGTTCCTTGGCACTGACAAACTTCAGGCTCATACTGAATCAGGTAAAGTCAGTAATAGCTAGTAAGCTTGAAGCTTTATCGCACTGGCCGGCAGCTCTTGCAACAACAGGAGACAAAGTCTGTTCAGAAGACTATGAGACAAGCTTAAAAGAACCACCAACGCCTACCACATTGGTTTGCATACCAGATGAGGCGGGTAGTCAATGCAGGCCATTGCAAACATTAAAGAGGGCGGCATAGACGTCCGTTAAGCTGTCAAGTGAATACCCATTGACTTCGCATTCTATTACTATGGCTTGCGGCTCGATCTCGTATGGTCTCGAGCAAATCATTTCTAGAGTGTTCCACTTCTACTTATCAGGGGTCGGCAGCATTCTAGACTCTAATCGAACTCTACAACAGCTTTGGAGCCCTACTAAATAGAGCGAGAGGGCATGGCTGCTGAGTTTATTTGAATACACGGATCAAGTAAAGGTATAAAAATAACTTACTAAAGGTCAACTGACTGATGGGCACCCATGATACACTAATAAAGAAGCTATAGGACGGCCGCGTTGATCTGGCGCCCTTCGCCTCGTGGCGGCATCGTCGATCGTATCACAGCGGATGCACAAAGCTGACTCTCCCGAAAGTCTATGATTAGCAGCATAGTACAGTACTGCAATACGCATGCATTCATAAGATATTGAAAGGTATATTCACATCCAGGCATATGTTTCAATTGCCCATGTTTGTAGAGTGTAGTGTCGTTCGCAGGGTACAGGAGACTCAAATCTTCTACAATTCACTGTGGCGCGGATGAGCAGGGTGACAGTCTCAGACCGGAGGCTACTGCATTATTATTTATGCATGATATCCAGGCCGAGGCACTGTTCAGGCCATGCAAGTGTATACGGCTCATTACAAGATTACCTTGATTGCAGACCGATATGGGTTTGTTAGACTCTCAGCAGCAAAGGCGCGCAAACAGTCGACGGAGCGTCATAACAGTGTCATTGCTATGGCTCATTGCGATCAGCGCATTGCGGGGGCTAGAGACATGGAAACCAGTTATTCCCGAAGTAGAAGGTCAGTGGAGAGCGGAGAGAAAGCCGACGACGGCGACTGGTTCGGTGAGAATGACGGTCACATGTACAGCGGAATCGGGCTTCACATGTCTCGGGATGCACGTTGGACGTGGCGGCAGGCATGGCGCTTAGAAGTGGACTTGAGTGAGAGAAAAGAGGCGGCGATGGACAGCGGGAGCCGAGGAGATGAGCTTAAATCGTAGATCCTCCACATTACCCCTTGCACTTCCCCAGATTCGAGGCACGCCCCATCCCCAATTCGACAAGTCATCAAACCTTCTCCTCCTACCACTATCCAACATCGTACCAGTCGCTTTTTCATGCCTCGGTCTGTGGTGTAGCTACGACTCCCCCGCCCAGAGTCATTCCTGTTTGGTCTCCGCCCCGTATTTCAGTGACGACCAATCACGCTGTGAATTCAGCTGTCGTCCAGCATGGGCTCAGCTGCAAGACGAACATTCAGACAAGGTTTGTGCCTTGCTCGTAGCTGCATGGGCGGTTGGAACCTTGTATCAAAGCAAATGGACAGGTACTTAAAGTCAATTCAACGTCCGCATCCCCCTTCTCTTCATCATTCACTCTCCAGTGATTCTGTGAAACCAGCATTTCAAACGAACGCTCAGCAACAATATGAAGACTTTCGCATTCGCCGCCGTGGCTGCGCTCAGCGCTGTTGCTACCGCCCAAGACTTGGGATTGTTGCTCTCATCCTGCGCCGTAAGCTTACACCCCTTACTCGTATAACGCATCCGCAAACTAACACCACGCGGTTAGTCCGATCAATTTCAGGAACTTGGATTGACCGGAGTCGACGGCGATCCGTGTAAGAGCGATGCGGGCAAATCTTCGTACTATGAGTGCTCCTGTACCAAGGGTCAGGAGTTTGTCGTCGATTACCTCTGCAAAAACCCCGGCTCCTGCAGCCCCAGTGACATCCCTGGTCAGCCCCACCGCGAATATTCGGTCAAATAAGATCAGCTAACCTGTTGTTTCCATAGGCTTGACGGATACCCTCGTGAGCTTCTGCAAATCGGTCGGCGTCACCGTCACAGCTCCCTCGAACCCGTGCGGTCTCTCCGGTGGTAGTTCTTCTGCTCCTGCCTCATCCGCTCCCGCCACGTCCGCCCCTAATTCCTCCCCTGCGTCTTCGCCTGCCTCTTCTGCCGCTTCCTCTGCCGCAAGCTCTGCCGCGAGCTCTGCCGCCAGCTCGGCTGCATCATCTCCTGCGGCCACTTCTCCCGCCGGGACACCCACTACCCCTGCTGGAACCCCTGCTGGTACTCCAGTCGGCACCCCGGCCAGCACTCCGGCTGCCTACACCGGTGCGGCTGCAGTTAAGAACGTGGCTGGTGGTCTTGTCGGTGTGGCTGGTTTTGCTGGCCTCTTCTTCCTCTGAGGAAGGTATACATGTGAGGACACCAAGCTGTTGACTGTGCGCAAGGTTCAATTTGCACTCTGAAGTCTAAAGATTGGGGCTTTTACGTTGACATATGAAGCGGTATCACTCATAATGTTCTCCTTCGAATGTACGTCGGGCATGCAACACCTGAGACTATACATCATTCTCCTTTCATCAGCGGGCACGCCTTTTCTTCGAAACGCCGCTGAGGATCATACTTGCTTAATCAGTTGCTTTTATTTCAATCGAACAGAATAGTGGACTCGCAATTGACGGCATAATCTTGTCATAGCAGTATTCATTTACGTGAAACAAAACTATCAAGAATCGCGTCGGACTGGACTGCCGCAGCACCGGCCTATACAAGTGAAGAGAAGTATTCCCACCCTTGCTTGCATACTCAGATAGCCGAACTAACCAATAGAGCCAAATCCACCTTTCTCACCCTATACATGGAGATGGGAATCTGCACTCAGAAGCCACCATCCCCCTTCACGCGCTTCACTGCCCCCATAACCCCCTTGGCCCAAGACATGTGACCCGGATTTATTCCAATAGCGCCCTTTGCTTCGTTTCCGTCGTCGTCTCTCCATATGCCGTCTTCCTGCGACACGGCGCCGTAGAGGTGAGTGTTCTGGTTTCTCCGGAGACCTGCTACCCAGTCCGCACAAATCTCAGGAGAGTCGAGCAGCATGTTCACCTCCTGGGAATGGTACCATGACTGCGTGTCCTGGTTGCCGCTCCCCTGGATGCCGATATGCTCGTCGACTATCATTAGCTTTACTGCGTGGGTTGTCAGCTATCGTCACTGTGCAGGTCGGTCTGCACACGGTGAGGCCTTACTATGGCAGCTTCGCTGCTTGAACTTGTTATGCAGTGGCTTAGTCTGGTCCTTTCCGACATACCAGTGTATGTGGAGACGCTCTCGCTGTTCTGGGCCGAGTTCCGTGTACATCTTGTGGGAGATCATCTCGTTCGTGCCCCCTTGGAACGGCAGCAGCTCGCCGAGATCATTGTAGCCGAGGCATGCGTACATGGTGACTTCTACCCCCCGCCTGACGGCGTCCAGAAGCGCCGGGATGAGAGGCTCCGCATTAATGTCAGGCGATTGGATGAATACAGTGGATTCTGCATTGCGGATGGCGGATAGCCAGGCCTCGTTCTGCGGCGTGTAGACGGAAGAGTGGTTCAGGGCGCCCCAAGGCTTACGGTTTACGAGGGCGATGGGAAAAGGCTCATGACGGGCGTGTGGGATGTACGGGGTCATGGTTTCCTCGGGTAAGCATTCGGGTGCTGTCCCTTGGAGCTTCTGCTGAGTCGCCTCATCTGGATCTTGGTTAGCTTGGCTTGATATGGCGGAGTGGAGACACTGCTGCCTACTCAAATGCTTCGTGACAAGACTCATGACGCTTTCGCCATTTGTTGGTGTCAGGATGGCCTGCATTCGGAGAAGCTCCGAAGCCATGTCTTCGTCATAATGAGGATCGCCTGGTTCATTCTCCGGCAATTGCACGCCGCTGTCTCTAGCACGAGTAATGAGGTTAGTGCGAGTGGCTGGAGTTTGGCTGGCTATGTCCAGAAATGACGAGTCAAAAGTGCCTCTTGCCTCGCTTTGAGCCTCGCTGATAGTAAGAAGAGGTAGCGGAGGCTTCAAGGCATCGTGCCATGTAAGCAAGGCCATATCGTAAAGAGAATCCACGATTGGGCCCTCCAGGTGCGTCATCATCTCAAGATTGTCATTGTCCTGAATAATATCTGGTCAGTCATAGTTAAAAGTCCAGAGAAACGAGGCTGCTCACTTGGATGTTGTTGCTGCAGACGATGCCAATTTTTCTGTCCACTACCATGAATTTTGCGTGAAAGGTGCCGAGCACCGGGCGGTGGTAGTTGATGACTTCGATGTCGATGTTGGGAATGTCATCAGCAGAAGGCAAGCCGACACCTGGGGCTGTACGCTCAGACTCGCTGACGTCGAGGTGATTGTCGAAGACCTTTGCAGAGTAAGCGTGGCGTATTGGATGCTTGTCATATAAGGCGTACCTGCTTCGCGCTCCCACGATCATAGATGATCTTTACTACGGCCCTTCGTTTCCGCCTTCCAGCCCTCTTGGAGAGCTCTTTCAGCGAGTCAGTGATGAGGCGGCTGGCATTAGACTCCTTCCAATAATTGGTTGCCAGGATGACCTCGTGCTCAGCTCTAGCGATGAGGTTCGACTAGCGAGATAAGTCAAGACGAATAGCCGAGGATAACAGTAGAATGACTCACCATGTGGCGGCAGATGTCAGGCAGGGCGCTGATGACGGTAAGCGGCAATATGCCGGAGCTGCCCATCAGAGGCGGACTCACGACGCCAGCAAGCGGGTCATGATCGAGGGTACAGAGAGCATCGTGCCAGATTCGTAAGAACAGTTCGCTGGGTTTCACGTCTCCAAAATTGCCACAGCTAAGTGCGTGGTCGAGTTCCTCCGGGGTAGCAACGCGACGATGCTTTGGCGGGCTTGTGTCTAGGACGCTCACTTGATGGGTTGAGTAGAGCTGCGAGGCAGCTTCTCCAGGGGCCAGAGCCGGGTCTTCGGCAAGGAGGGTGCTCACGGACCGTGAGGCATGACAGAGGTCAGAGACGGGCTGAGTTATGGTTTCGGGCATGTTCTTGGTGCGCTGGATCCACGGCTGGCGGCGGTAGAAGTGATGGATAGCAATAGCGGCGAGAGTTGCGGCTGCCGTTGCCAGCAGCAGCAGGAAAGGGGGATTTGAAGAGTCCGGGAACGTCATGATGGTGCCGTGTTTAGCGGGGAAGACGGGAGCAGCTGAAGACTTCCTTGGTATGCGTGGCGTCATCTAGACCCTGTGCAAAGCTTGGCTAAGCTTGTCAAAGCTTGTCGTGCCGCTCCCAGTCCCGTCCAGGCCTAGCTCCCTCTTCTTCCTTGCTCTGTCTGGCCGACCAAGCCGTTGCTTCCTTCTTCACGTCGCGCTATTGGTCGGGGTACGCGTCGCCGCGCCGCGCTATCCGGCTCTGCCCTTGCCGGTTGCCGGCTTCCAGTGGGTCATCTGTGCCTGCTTTCCCGACGCGCGCCGGAATTCACCATCTTCACAACACGTTTCCAAGATATGACGTATCCATAAGCATGGCTGCTCTCTAATAATAGGGTATTATGAAGCGAAGAAAAAGGCGCTAACAAGTGAAAAAAGAACACAGGCTCACCAACAAAACCAACTCCATCTCGGGTATCTTCTTCGCCGTCCTTCTCCACCGCCGCAGCCTGCCCAGCTATGGCGTCCAGTGGTGTTTTCGGTCGTCGTCTCCCAATGTCGACGGGGCGCCCTGCGACTCGACCGCAACCGAGCGCTGCACGCGAATGCCAAACTCGGAGCCTGGATCCAACTTGGTGCCGCCGGCCTCGATGATGTTCTCGGTGCTGTCGCTCTCGACGTCGACTTGCGTGCCCGACTTGGACCCAAAAAAGCGGTTGGTGACATTCTTGCTGCCCGCCGTGCCGTACGCATCGAGCGGCACAGATCCATTCGTGTATCCGTGCGAAACGTCGTTGTCCTGGTAACCGCCCTGGTAGAACTTTTTGGTGAACATGGGACGGATCATGGGCGCATTGCCCACAAACGTCGCCACGAAACATTCGCGCATCGCCCAGATGGCCGGCTCGGATGGCGCCGCGTTCTGCATGCCGTCAGCTCCTGATTCCGCTCCAACCGACGGCGTTGTTTACTAACGCTCAACACGAAGACCACCCGCAGAGTTGCAGCCACCATCACGAAAATCCCAGCACCGAGCAGGACGACGAGCCCGAGCTTTCTCAATGTCGAGACCTTGGCCTTGATGACAAGCTTTGCGACAGTTAGATGCAATCACGCAGTGTGGGCTGAAGTGTGCTCACCGGCATGGGAATCGGGACGATGACGGCGTCAGTGATGACATTGAAGACGACCTGGACGATGTACCACACAGGGCTTTCGTGCGTGCAGAGCTCTGTTCAAGTCAGCCCGTTGCGCTTGCTGAGGGGGGCCAGAGGACGCACTTCCAGGATCCGGGTAGATTTGCCAGTTGTGGCTCACCGGGCGGCAGGTCAGGAGAAGGGTGAGAAACTCGACCAGCCACGTAGTTGCCACGACGGCGATGGCTGGTTTGATGAGCTTCTCGGCAGCGAGGCCTCTGGTCAGACGCTGGAAGAAGAGCAGCATGCAGAGCTTCAGCGTCCACATGGTCGACACATAGGTGATGTGGCCGCAGAGGAAGAATTTGGAGCCCAGGATCTTCGCGTCGCGCTCGGCTGGCGAAAGCAGGAGGCGCTGCTCGTTGGTCATGGCCCGATTGTCGCCGTTGAGACTGACGATGTGGGCACACACGCTCATCATGGTGAAGAAAGCCTGGCAAGAGTCAGCACGGCACCGACACAGAGGACTGGCGAGCGCACCCAGGCGAGGATCATCAAGTAATCGTCCCACTGCAGGCGGCCGCCGACCATCTTGGTGCGGGTGAAGAGACGCATGCCGACAAGGACGGTGGAGATGCCATATTCGACCCACGTCTCGATCAGCAGCTCCTGTATGGTCGTCATGGCGGCGGCGGGAGAGAGAAAGAGAGGTGTTGTAGCGCTGGCCAGCGCGGACCCAACACAACGTCTATATCCACTGCGTCCAGGCGTCCAAGGCAGCGGCAATGGACCCGCCAGGAGGCTGCGCTATGCTCCCCTCTGCCCCATCTCGATGTCATAGCCAGTCAGATTGCGGCGAGGCGTAGATCGTGGGTCGCCAAGAAGGGGACTCGGATGCAGGCTGACTCTGCTCCCGCCCACCAGCGCAAGGCCCTCCGTGCTAATTACTTGTTCAGGAAGGGAACTGCCTCAAAGTAGCGTCGGCAGCCCCGAAGCGACCGAATGGACCGTTGAACGGCCGGAGGGATGCTGCATGGGCCTTCCAGAAGAAATCCTACAGCCTCATCGCCTCTGCTGCACATCAGCTCTCCCGGCTGACACCAGCCATCCGCTTCAACCCTTCCCGTTTCGGCGCACTTTTCGGGCCGACGGCTCTCTTGCCGCCCCCACCCTGCCGCTTAGCCCGTCGCACATCACGTAGATCGCCGTGCGGAGGATCGCTGCATCCCAGTCAGGGGCAGCAACGCAGAATAGTTGCCCTGTGTCAGCCACTAACGGCGCGGCAGCTACGAGCTCTCGCCGCCTGATCTGCCTTAGACGCCCTCCTGTATTGCCCCACCCGTTCTATTCCCGACCCCTCTCTGGTCTCGGAGGCCGTTCCGTCAACTCCTGCCATATAAGTCTGCTGATCATTTCTCTACCTTGATGACCGCTGTGCCGCATGAACCTGTCGCAGCCTTATCTCCGCCGAGGTCCACGCACGAATCTGTCGCAAGCACAAACTTCGCCGAGGGCCACGCACGAACGGAAGCTGTTTTCTCTCGACCTTGGGCGCCATTGCCCACCCCCCGATTTCTCCCGGCTCAGGCCATTTCACTCCTGCTGCTGCGCTTCCGCTCGCGCCGTCTCAAAAACATGGCTTTTGTCAGCGCCCCACGGAGATAACAGCGCTACGCTGTCGTTCCGCCATCGTCCGGTGCTCTTGGCACGGCCCAGCAACTTCCGCATCCGTCGGCCTAGGTTTGACCAATACCTGTCACAACGTCTAGTACGTCTGCACGGCCGTGTGTCAGCTTGTAAAGGATGCAGATCAGAGGCTTGCGCCGGCTGCTTTACTAGCGGAAGTCGCCACGTGGTGTTCGTCAGGGCAAAGTTTGGTGGCGTTTTTGATCGCGATGCCGGGGGCATCCGTGCATTGGTGATCACATGCGCCTTCTAAAGGATTGCTGGGCTGTTTAAGCCATTGGAGTTTGTGTAAGTACCTGGGGAAGCACGTGGAGTCGCGATGCGGCTGGTCCAATGGCCGCGTTTGCGTGTGTGCCTATGTATGGATATGCCCCTGGAATACAAACCCAGTATTCATCATCAGAGCTGACAAAGCACTCGCAGTCGAGACCTTATCAACGAAAAATCTGACAGCGAAGCACTTGTCAGTGAAAAAGGTGACATCTAGCCATCCCCATTCGGATACGTGACAGTTCAGCGTTGCGTCGACCAGCGTATTACCGATCGATTGATCAGCTTTACCCACATACAATAGTTACCAAATGAATATGGTGATCAGTTGAGGAAATATCGAAACGCATGCAGCTCACCTAAGCGAGGCCTTCATCATGCACCTAACAACATTGCGACATGCTGCAAATCATCCGCATCCGGTATTTCGCATGAGGCCGGCGCTGTAGCAAAGTTTTTGCAGCATAGAGGATGATGCCTGGGCACGGTTTCTCGGCTAGCGTTAAACTACAGGCGACGATCAACGGGGGCGTGACGAGCTTTGTAGCCGCCCATTTCGCAACGAATGTGTGACGCGTCTGCAGAGGGCAGAAGCTGCAGCCTTACCGAAAAAGGAAAATGCGCGGCGCTGCAGCTAGGGACAGCCAGCATCGGCCAAAATATAACGCCGACGACGGGTAGGGGATGGGAACACAAGAAGTTGGGGGACGTCAGCATTTCTCTGTTGGCCAGAGACCGTTGTAGGGGGGAGGAGAATCTGCTGCAGGAGTGAACAAGGGCGGTTGCGCAGGGTTCAAGCCAACCCATGACCGGCGACGCGTATAGTGGGTCGCCAAAATTCGTATCCCTCGCAAAAAGCAAGTTCACAAGTGTTTCAGTCCAGTAATTTCACCAGGGCCCCCACCAGGCCGGACGTAGTTGAAGTCCGGTCTTCTCGCCTTCCACCTCTGCAAGTTTGTCTGACCGGTGAGCTGGAGAGCAAATCCCTAGCCATGTTCAGTATGACCGTTTTCGAGTATCGTTAACAAACTACGTTAAAGTTAATGTCGTCTAGATAGCCGAAATAGCGAAAAAATGGGGCTTTCCCGTGGAGACTTCGCACTCGGGTGAAAGTTTAACAGAACACCTTCGACGAAGTTCATGATGCAATTTGACTTGACATGACCCTTTTGCTCCTTTGGGTGTTTTGGCATGAGCCTTTTGTTCCTGGAGGTGATTTTGGCATGAGCTTTTTGTTCCTGAAGGCACACGACGGTGTTAATCCCGAGCTGCGAACATGGGTGACGCAACGACTTCTCCATGTTGACCTGAATCATTCTGGTGATACTCTCGCGTCGGCCCTCGTAAAATCTCTCGAGCTCGTATTCCTTGGTCTTAGTGGTATCATAGATTTTCATCTGAGGTACTCTCACGAACAATAACGCTGTATTCTTTTCTCCGGCCAGTTGAGCGCCCATTCCTATGCTAACATTGACAGCACTACTGTTAGAACTAACGGTGCCATTGTCTATGTATCTCCTAGGAGCTTCTGCAGAGTTTAGCAATTGAGTTGGGTTGATGTTTCGGACGATTAACGATCTGCGGCATGTGATTGGATTTGACTTTCGCTTGTCGCATTGCCGTGATTGGACTGACAGGCATACTGACATAAGCCTTAAGAGCCACTGAATATACCCTCAATTTGGTTATGGTGTAGCAGGCTATAGATAAGTAGCTATTAATGACTGCAGGGAATGTTGAAGTACGGAGAGCTGCACATATTGATTACCCAAAATAGACGGTCTATTTGGGCTTAGTCCTGCCTCCGAGTGTATAGGTAGTCTCCGCTAACTATTGTCCAGACCCTTCGGACGTCAATCAATTGCGGTTTCAACAGGGAGCACGAAGTGGGGAACTCCCAGAACGAATTGAGTGCCGAAGTTACCCACTGAACATGACTAACGCCAAGACCACAATGGCGGTCGGCATGCTTATCTTGCTCGTAGACCATGAACAGCATTGGGCTAGGTACAATGTGTCGGACTGGGATATGAGACACCAATGAGTGAGTCCTTTGAAATATCTTTTGCTGGTTACCGAGGAATATCCATGGATCCCATACTAACAGCTGTCTCGTAACCCCGTCCGACACACTGTAGTTCAATGCGACAATGTAGGTCATGGGTGGCCGGCTGCTGTGGGACCAGAGTAAGATCAATATCAGGCCATCGTTGTTGTCATTGCTCAAGGTATCCTTCCTCCGGAGCTCTGCCCTCTGGGATACCCGGAGTATGTCCCAGAGGACCTCCGTGTATTGCTCTATACAAGCCACTTGCCTCGTTTTCTCTAAATCGCTGCTGCCTGATGTACCATCAACTAAGCCATACGCCTCGCCTGCGCCTCGCCTTTTCTGGATCATTGCCGTCCAATCTGCCACAATGTCAGCTAGTCATTTCACTTGCTTCTTTCCGTATGGTCTACGCTCATGTCATCCAAAAGCCTCGCTGTCTGGAAAAGCGCGTCTGCCGCATTCCAGATATTGTAGCTTGTCTAGACCAACCTCAAGACCTCTCCCTCAGGGTCATTATGATCCATAGGGAAATCTGAGATGGCCGCAAGGATCTGGTCTCCGTCAAGCCGGTGTGCATTTCCTGCCAGACGACGCGTCAGTCTCGAAGTGACTGACCAAATGATCGTACTCTTGCAGTCCTTGCAGAATGGACACGTGCGAGGAGTGAAGGCACTCTTTCGACGGCGACCCGCTGTCTCAGTTGAAAGGACTGCGGCGATCCGATCCCCGCCGAGCTTGTGGGGGCGTCGGGCAATATGTCGCTTTCAATTGGGGTTCTTTTGCTAAGTTATCGTACTCCTACATGTAACCTTTAACTTCAATGGACATGTTTAGGGAATCCAGCATCGTTTCCCACCATAGAGGCGATGGTGTTCGTCGCAGGACCGCTGAGTGGTAAACTGTTGTAGGGTCACAGACTTGCTTAAGTTACGCACGCGGTACTTATTCATGGTCTTTCGTGTATTGTTGTAAATCATGTTCCCGAGCATACCTTTTGCCGCATCCCCTAATTGGACGAAGAGAGAGGGTTTCCATATTGCAGCGTAGCTTCTCGGGAGTACACGACAACTCGTGTTCGGATGTCCTTTGTAGGTGTCTAGATGAGAAAGTACAGCCGAGAGTGTGGTTTTTGTACCGATGGTGGAAACGGGTAAGCGGATCCTTAGCTACCTATACCACTTCATTGGCCGAAGATGTGAGAGTTTTTTGACATTAAAGCCCTGAATGACATCAATGCGGACGTACGCATCAATACAGGGGACAGTCTCAGTGGGCAATATGGAAGACGAGGAAGTCATGGCATCAACCATATCGAGGGCAATTCCAGGATCGTCTCCATCTTCGCCTTCGACAGAGTCAGCTGTTTTGTCAAGGGGCAATAGGCTGTTGAATGTCTCCTCAACTGCTGCCGTGGCTTCCAGACTTGGCTCTTAAGCAAGGTGAATAATCGGAGCAGATGTCCAGATGAAAATATAAATACTCAATATGTACAGTCATGCCCAGATGTATCGTCACTTCCCTGACCCATTCGCTGCTTAGCAGCTCTCCGCTCTGCAGACGCCGCAATGTCGTCGCAGGGCGGTACATCGACAGGGTGTAGTGCCATTCTGGAGGGTAGAAATAAAGTTCTTACCGCGTTATTTTGGTTCGCACCTCTAGCCCCATGCGCCTTAAGCTCCAACAAGAGAAAACTGTAGATCGAAGACAAACCTTTGTAGACCCACGAACCGCACGATAGGATTACAGCATACATGCAAATGCACATGCGAACCTCAACTTCTAAGACAGGAGCGCACAACCAAGCGCGAGAAGAGAAAGCTGAAATGGACGGGGTATCTCTGCTAAATTTAATAAGGCTTGTCGGCGTCCTGTTCCATGGGGTCGCCTAGGCAGTGCCCCTTTTCGCCCACTTCTTTCTGTAGGTATTTCAGGGTGGCTGGGTCTTTGGTGAAGAAAGTTGCGGATCTCGCACCGCAGGCGATGTTAGTGGTGCCGCCGGTGAGCTTTTGAGATCGCAATCGGCCCGTGCTGTCGGTCGTGTCGGCGCCTTCGTTGACATTCGCAATCTCGGAAGGAGCCGAGATGTGATGGAAGAGTTCGGGATTGGCACTATAGCACTTGTAATCCAGGTCTCTGCAGGCCTCCAGGATGCGCACGTCGAAAGCCTCGCAGCCACCATCAGACTCCCTTGCAGCGAGCTTGGTCAGGATGCGGTTGGCTGAGGCGCGGGTGACGGCGTAGCCAAAGGTGCAAAGCGGCCACTTGGAGCGGTGGACCATGCGCTCGCCTTCTTGGAGGCCGAGCTTTTCCAAGAATTCATTGGTGTGCGAGTGCATTCTCCGGTGAGGGAGAAGGGTGTCGTCGCGGTAGACGCGATGCTGGAGGCTGTCAAGCTTGTCGGCATCGAAGAAATCACCGCAGTGACCAAGATAGAGGATCTCCCATTGGTCCAAATCGCCCCAGTAGGTGCTGTCGGAACCCAAGAGGGCGCGCAGGTTCTCGGAAGCAAGTGGGACCTGGACGGTCCGCAGGTGGATGTCCCAATCGACATCATCCTCGATAATAAGCGCTGTCTCCAGGCCAGAGTCTAGAAACCTGTGGCACAAAATTAGAAGCGGAGATTGCAGGCAGGAGGCCCAAAGGGACAGGTACCATTTGAGGGCGTTCAGGTGGCCCAGCCACGCCAGGGCAGAGCCACGTGTAATTCGGGAATCATGCTCAGCTCGGAGCTTGTTGAGGCGTTCATCGGACCATCGCGGTTGATGCGGGACGATAATGTCGACGCCGGTCAAATTGGAGGCGAAGAACAGGGACTCCTGCCGGGGCGAGTT
Source organism: Lasiodiplodia sp. KE8368 (assembly GCA_023087525.1). Lineage (NCBI taxonomy): Eukaryota > Fungi > Ascomycota > Dothideomycetes > Botryosphaeriales > Botryosphaeriaceae > Lasiodiplodia > Lasiodiplodia sp. KE8368. The sequence continues at coordinate 392,525 of JAJMYN010000019.1, forward strand.
CTCGCGCGAGACGGCTAGGACGGCACCAAACTGCGGGGCGGACGGGTCAGCGCAAGTCTAGGCAGGCAGCGGAGGCGGACGGCATACGCCTAGAGTGGAGTTGGCAGGGTGCAGGCGCGTGTAGTTCAGGCCGGCGGAGAAGGGTTTGGACGGCGGCTGCGTCGCGCTCGCTTCGCGGACGACGGCGGCAGGCGCGTGGAACCACAGCGACAGCGCTACGAAAAGGAAAATCAGGGCCGCGCCGAGGCGCTGGAACCGGGGCTCCATTCTTGCAATTCGGCGCTTGAAGGAATACGGGGCAGGGTGCAATGGCGGGTGCGAAGCTGCTGCACAGCTGGGCGATTGCGCGGCCGCGCGCCTTTAAGGAGAGGGCGCGAAGCGGCGTTGCGGCGGCGTGATCGGCAGCAGTCTTGACGGCGGCGCTTGGCTGCGATCTCAAGACTACGACCAGGCCGCGCCTCGTATGAGTGAGTAGAGGGCGTTGAGCATGCGGTTGCAACCCTCGTAATCTCCCGTGCTACTGCGGATTGCATAAGATTTTGGGCTTCCGTGCCCTACGCGGCGCTCTAGGTCGTGCTCCGCCGGCGGCTGAAGCAAACAGCCAAAAGTAGAGTTTAAACGGCCCAACGCTCCCCGCCTGGGGCTGCAACTACCCGCGCGGTAAGTGCTATTCCTGAAGTCGAGTTCCTCAGTCCCTTCCGAGCGTCAGCCTTACCGCGCCAGCTCGGAAGGGCATCGCGCCCGGTGTGGGGATGGGCACCCTGCGCTGCCGCCGTTCCTTCCAGCCCACAGCCGGCTTATTTTAGCCAGCCCTCGTCCTCCCGCGGCGTGACCACTGGCACCCCCGCGAAACACGCTAGCGCTGGCCGATCCAGCTGCGAGATCTCCTTCCCTGGTCCTTCCTTGGCCCCTTCTTGTCGACGCCGGCCCGCATTCCACAATCTTCCGCACGGCAGAGCCTCTACCTCCCTTGCAGCTGTACAACCTTCCGTGTCACCATGGCGGCTGCAGAACCCCAGCCCGCCCCAGCCTCCGCTGCCGCCCACCAGGAACCCAAATTCTCCCGCTACCGCTCTGTTCGTCGCCAACAACATCAACACCAGCATGACCCGCCCGTCATGCCTCCACTACCGCCAGAGCCCACCCCGCCCACGCCCACCTCCGCCACAGTGAGCCGTAGCATGTCACGCTACCGCCGCCAGCGCCCAGCCACAACCACCGCGCCCGTCGCCCTCGACCACAGCGCACCTCCGCTGCCCACCATCAAGCGCGCGCCCACCCAGCCTGTCGCCCCCGCCGCCCAGCTCGAGCAGCGTCGCCAGCGCGCCGCGAGCAATCCCCCAGTCCGCCAGCCAACCCGCCCTTCGAGCGCCCGCGCGCAGGATGCCCCAGACTCTCCCACCCTGGCGCGAGAGGAGGCCCGCAGGCTCCTGGAGGGCGAGAGCCAGCGCCAGGCCCGCATAAACGCCCAGCTCAAGGCCGAGAAGCGGGCCAAGATCGAGGAGGCCGAGCGACAGCGTGCCCAGCAGGAGGCCGAGGAGGCCGAGCGCCGTAACGCCGAGCGCGTTCGCCAATACCAGGAGAAGAGAGCCGAAGACCTCAAGGCACGACAGGAAGCCGCCCGCGCGCAGGCTGCGCGTGCGCGCCAGGAAGAGGAGAGACAGCGCTCTGTTGAGCGGGATAGGCCACGCACCGCGAAGACAGCCGGCGCCAGCTCCGACTCGGACGCTCCTCCTCTTCCGCACTCACCTGGAAGCCCGTCTTCATCCCGCAAAAAGGAGCGGCTTGCTGGCTTGTTGCGCAGGCGCAAGGATGACCAGCAGCCCGATGCTCCCTTTATTCCTGCCCAAAAGCCGCGCCAGGTCAGCAATAATGACAACAACAATTCGGATGCCTATATCAAGGCTGGTGGTGGTGGCGTTGTTCCCGGCATCGACGCCCCGCTCTCTGCCGTCAATGCAGGCGATCGACGAGTGATGGTCGAGTGCAACAAGCAGAAAATCTTGCTCCCCATCACGCCTACCACCACTCCGCAGGAGCTCATTCGCACCGCCGCGAATGTTTTGTCCGAGGGCATCGACGCCAAGGCGTCGGTGCTCCTGGAATTCTTCGCCAAGGTCAGCGTGCAGCGCCCGTTGCGCAACTACGAGCATGTCCGGGACGTTATGAACTCCTGGGACGATGATATGCAGAACACGCTGATTCTGGTCGACTCTCCAACCGGGGGCAACGATGCTGAACTCAAGGCCAGCTCTGTCCCGTCGGAAAAGCCCGAAGGTTATTCTTGTTGGCTGCAGTATTCTCAGAAGCCCGGACGGTGGTCGAAGAGATACATCACGTTGAGGAACGACGGTCAAATGCTGTTAGCCAAGAACGAGAGCGGGAAGGACGCGACTAACGTTTGCCATCTGTCTGACTTTGACATCTACAGCCCAAGTGCCGACGCAAAGTCTCGCAAAGTGAAGCCGCCGAAGAAGTACTGCTTTGCCATCAAGAGTCAGCAAAAGTCTACCATGTTCATGACGACGTCGACATACGTGCACTTCTTCTGCTCAAACGACAAGACGGTGGCTGCTGACTTCTACAGCCATGTGCAAGGGTGGAGGAGCTGGTACTTGGTCAATGTCATGGGTGAAGGTCAAAAGAAGGCGAAGGCGGCTGAGCAGGCCCAGGATAGTGGCTCGGGATCTCGCCAAATCTCTGGTAACCAAGCTTCGCTACCAGCCATGGCCGTTCACAGGCCGAGCACGTCGATAGACTCGCACTATCAGCTGGGCTCGTTCAAACCGCTCCTTGACATGAGTCAATTCGACTCGTCCAGCCTAGCGCCCGCACCAAACTCGGCAAGATCCCCGGTTGATGATGATTCCGGGCTAGCCAATGGCGGGCGGCTCCCGTCGATGCGCACCCGCGATCAGCCGCAACTCACGTCACCAACGCATCTTACCTCCCCCACCACGTTTTCCAACGTGACATCGCCCACTACCCTGGTCCAGCAGATTCCATCCGAGGATGAAGACGGCACCTTCGCCGCCGGCGGTCTCCTCGGCCGTGCTTACTCTCAACGCCAGAAACTGCTAGCGGAGCGTGAAAAGAATCTGAAAAGCTCCGGCCCGTTCACCGAGGGCCCGTCCCTCCTCAGCTCTGCTGACGCCCTCCACACACGGGGTAACCGTGCTTCCTTGGACGGTGGCCGCCCGCAGCGGATGAGTTCCGTCCGCTCCACCCGTGGCCGAGAATCTGGTGAAATCAAACGGACAGCCAGCACCCGCCGTGCCATGCCTAAGCCGCTTGTGGATCTGACCCCACAGTATAAGGAGCCCCCGCAGTTTTCAAAGAGAGGGAAAGGGTACCGACCTGACCAAGTGGGTCCGGGTGGACTAGTTGACGCCGCCACGAGCCCTGACGTGCCCATTCCTATCCCGCCCAGCCAAGACTGGCGTGTGCGCCGTGATCCAAGTGCAACTCGACCCGGAACTTCCGGTGTTGATCGCACTAAGAGCTTGCGCGGCCATGGACAGAGGATCAACTACATCGCCAACAACCACTCCAACGTCCCAGATAATAGCGCTGAGGCCTTTACTGGGCGCGGGTTGCTTGCATCTGCGACTTTTGGGCATACGGCTTCCGCAGCACCCTTCGGCCACGGCGTCATGGACGGTAGCAAGGCAAAGGGACCCATGATCGACCTCAATGAGGGTAACCGTTTCCAACCTGGAAGCTTGCTCGAACGCGTTGCAGCACAACAGCCTAACGTCCCAGTTATCGATCGGGAGAAGAGGCGTAGTATTGACGTTCCCAGTGGAGAGCGTCACTGATGAATGGGACCGAGAAATTGTTCGCGTGTTCCAACGCAGCCATATGAGCTATTATATTTGTCTCACAGCTTGATTTGTACTCGAGACACCGATTGATCGGCTGGTCTTGCTCGAGTCTTGCTTTTATTCGTTTCTTATACCCCACGGCATGCGTGCAGGCCGACGGCGATATTGGCAGTATGCCTGTGGCAGCTGCTGTTGAATAGCGCTTGTATTTCTTTGAATCTGTTTCTTGAATTTGTTACACGATCAGACCGCATCTTCCTCTCTGGTAGCGGAGAGCTCTGGCCTCATCTATGGAACCCGTCCAATTCCCTAGCATAATATCTGTCACGCTATACCCGGGGATCTTAACACACCCAACGGTGTCGTCCTCAAAGACCATCAATTTTCCCTCACCCCACTAGTGATCCACATAACGAAGCCTTGTGAAGAATCGGCAAATGCCGAACTCCTTCCCACTATTCTTAGAGAAACCAGTCACAAAGGTGAGTTTTGTGGCGTTGTGGTGTGCTCGCTGTCACGGTTACGAAGGGTCGCTTTTTGTGGCGCCTGGCGTCAAACTCATCAACCATTTACGCCCTGCGGATACGAGGGATACACCAAAGCGATACTTGGTCACATTTCTACATCCTTCCGGTTAATCGTCAATGGACCAATCCTGGAGCACGTCAAGGTGCGGGGTCATCACGTGTACATTTTTATCAAGTTTGTCTCAAGAAGTCACACAATTACTAGCTTTTAATCAATCATTCTTCATGTCAGGCTTCTTCCGTGAACCCTTTCCTATTTCCGCAAATTTGACAGCTGATAGTAAGTTGTACAACCACGTGTTAGTTTGCAAGTCTGATGATATCAATATGATGTATTCCAACAAGTTCGCATTCCTACATATAAACCGTGCTAAAACACATTCCAAAGGCTCGTGAAAGATTCGTCGAAACAAATCTCCAATCTCCAACAACTCACAAGTCAAAGAGTACGTTCTGCAGTGGCCACCAAACTTATAATTTCGACAGCAATGGGCCAATTCCTCATTTAATATCTCAGCGAGACTGGAGGTAGGAAAACACTAATTTAGTGGGCGATAGTAGCAAACGCTCACAATTAGTATGATTCCACAGAGCTCAGCGACAATTATCGTAAGCTGACCTCTTAATGTTGAAGAGTGCTTTTTATTTGGCGACTTCATTTGCTGAGAGTACAGCACATCTGTTGTGGCTGAAGGCCAAGAAAAAGACAACGAGCCAGTGACGAGATTCGACAATAAAGTCATTAGGAATGATTTAAGATCAAAGAAACTCATCGAGCCGACATTTCCGAAGGATCATTGGCACTTGGTCAAAAGCTAGACCTTGCGTAGAGCGGTATGAGTTCAATAGTGGGTTCCTGGGAGCACCGAGCTCTAGATCGAACGATGGTGGATATGCTTCAGGCAGCGAAACGTCGGTCAGGTCTCGGCCACATCAGTCTTTGCGCAGCTCAGCCTCGTGAGATTGAAAGATCTGACCCAAGCTGGCGGTGTGCAGTAGCTAATACGGTGGGTTAAGGCGTGCAAGGGCCATGTCAGACGCCGGCACAGCCACTGAACGATGGCCACCTCTCCGGCGCCAACCTGATGCGCCGAAATCTTAACCCAAACAGGAATAAGGCGACGATTCGCGGGGGTGATCTCTGCCCACCGCCATGGATTTTGATCGGTGCGCTAGGATGCGGCGCAGCACTGCGGAGGGACCGTGGGCCAACCAACTCCCCACACGCAGACACCGCAGCTGCCTTCGAAATCTGCCTCACGCCTCACGGGGTTCAGCTTTCATCGGCCGAGTTTTGCCTCTGCAAATTTTGAGTACTTCAGGAGCCTCACGTTTCTTTTTTGATTCTTGTGAAACAGTGATCAGCTTGGTACATATCCAAAAGCAGTGAGTTGCAGGAGGCTTCACCTTGACCGCCTGCATCAATTGAATACTAACAAGTCTAGTAGAGAGATTCCTGGAGGATCGAACTACTTTCTGACCTTTTCTGCACTCTGTCATCTTCAATCCTGCTGACAATGGTGTCCCTTCCAACTCGCTTCAAAAACGAGCCACCGGCCACAACGCCCGAAAGCTCATCCGGCGATGAGAAAGACTGGGAATTGATCGACGATGGCTCACCAACAGAGCAAAAGAAGAGCGACCCTGCATCTGTCGGGTTTGATATCCATCGGTCGCAGGATTCGGACGGGGTAATTGTCTCGGTACGTTCACCGAAGGACGCTCCGGCAAGCCTAGGAGAACGAAAACGCCTCCCGGTCGACATTGTCCTGGTGATCGACGTGTCATGGAGCATGGAAGACTTTGTCGACTGCCCCGTGGAAACAGGCGCCCAGTCGGCTCCAGGAGACCAGCCCGGGAATGAGCCCAGCTATCGCCATTCGGTGCTGGACCTAGTTAAGAATGCGGCTCTCGCTATTATTGAGAACTTGGACGAGCAAGATAGAATCGGGATTGTCACGTTCGGATATGACGCCGAGGTATTATCGGGTTCCCCTATCTGTTGGAGAGCACATCACTGATATGGAAATCCGGAGCAGATAGCGCAGGAGCTCACTTATGTGACGAGCGAATCTCGGGAGTCTATCATAACAAAAGTCCAGTCCCTCGAAGGGAACGGGGCGACGAATTTATGGGCGGGCCTCCGGAAAGGATATCAAATGATGTCAACTGCCGGTCTGCGGTCAACGGAGAAGTGCGATAACCAAGCGCTTTCTGCGATCTATCTGCTCACGGATGGCTTGCCGAACGTCATGCCTCCGGCGGAGGGCTACGTGCCAGCTTTACGGAAATTGATTGCACGTGAAACTGGAAAGGAAGGCGGCTCCGTTGTTCCCTCACTCCATACCTTTGGCTTTGGGTATAACCTTCGCTCGGGGCTGTTACAGTCAATGGCTGAGGTAGGCGGAGGATACTATGGGTTCATCCCCAATGGGTTTCTTATAGGTCAGTCTTGTCGTCCTTTCTAGGAATGTTCGCTCACCAATATTTTCATTCAGCGACGATCTTTACGCACGCCATTGCAAACTTATTTGCAACCTTCACAACATCTGCAGTCTTAAGGGTGACCGCCTCCGGCTGCTCGGAGATGCCAAAGCCGTTAGAAGGCGCGGCCTTGTACAGACAAAACGAGGACGGATTGGAGATCCCTCTTTACAACCTCCAATACGGACAAACACGCGACGTGCTGCTTGTCTGGCCAAAGGAGCTCGAGAACCCCAATTCTACCTCGATCACGATATCCGCGGCACTCGAGTACACGGGTCCAGGACTAGGCTCTCAGCCAGTGAAGATCACCACGGAAGCGTCAAGCATCCCGACAAACCCTAACCCGGCCTTCGCAAAGTACCATCTGCACCGTTCGATGGTCTGCGAGTTCCTAACTTCGCTCTCCAAACTCGATGGCGACGAAGAGTACATCACTATGCTTATAGCCGAACTAGACAATGCCCTGACTAGGCTCGACGAGCTTATCCGGAAGATCAAGTCAAGTGATTGCGCAGGAAGTGGCAGTCAAGACTTCCTGTATGATCTCGGGTCCAGTCTCGACGAGGCGCGAGCGAGCAGCGCGGATCCCGCTGGCCAAGTAATGCAGGCCCTATTCCGCCCAATGTACTTCGACAGATGGGGCAAGCACTATCGTCAGTAAACACTCTGATCCCAACCAGTGTAGAAAAAAAAGCTGACCGCGCACATCACAGTCCCATCCCTCCTCCACGCCTACCGCAACCAGCTCTGCTTCAACGAAAAAGACCACGGCCCCAAAGCCTTCGTTGCCACCAACCCCCTCTTCCAGCACTTCAAAGAAGCCCAGAGCACCTCCTGGGACAAGGCCCAGGACCGCCTCATGGAGATCGTCAAGAAACAGGCCCGCGCCGACGCCGAGGCCGTCGCGCGCGGCGAGCAGCAGCAGCCGCCAACGTACTCCTACTCCAGCAGCCGCCAGGCACAAACCATCTCGCGCGTCTCCATGGCCGCCTACAACAACCCCCTCAACCCCTGCTTCGCCGGCCCGTCCCGCATCCTGCTCGCCTCCGGCCGCCGCATCCCCGTCTGCCTCCTCCGCCGCGGCGCTGCCGTCCTCACGCCTGCTGGACCCCGTCGCGTCGCCGCCGTCGTCGAGACGGCGCTGCGTAGCGTTGCGCTGTGCGAGTTGGGCGAGCTCTTGGTCACGCCGTGGCATCCCGTGTTCGACGCGCAGAGCGCCGTGTGGGTCTTCCCGGCCGTGATGGCTGATGCGCGCATCCGGCGTGGAGTGAAGGTGTATTCGGTGATGTTGGAGGAAGGTCGGGGGTCGGAGGCGCATGCGGTGGATGTTGGGGGGCATTGGTGCGTTACGCTTGGCCATGGGAAGGTGGAGAGGGTCGCGGGGGATGCGCGGGGGCACGCGTTTTTTGGAGACTATGCGAGGGTGATGGGGGAGCTGAAGAGGCTGCCGAAGGGGAAGGGTGGGGTGTTGCGTTGTGGCGGCATGAGGCGCGATGAAGTGACGGGATTGGCCTGTGGGTTTGAGAGGCCGGCTAGAGGACGCAATGACAAGGTGCGGCGGCGGTATGGTGGGTGGCAGAAGATTTCAGCCATCCTCCAATGAAGGGTGTTGGGCTCTTCGCATGTTGATAGCTGAAGCAGATATCCAGATGTAGGTCTGCTTTTTGGACTGCACGAGTACATCTGAATATTAGTTTCAGCTACCAACATAAAGGGGTCGATGCAGAGCACTAGTAGTTAAAACACATTCGGGGTCATTTGAGGAAACGGAACCTGGGTCCTAACATCTTTTGTATCATCTGTTTACATCAGGCGGACGACTGTGCAATCAGACTTTTAGGATTCCTGTGCTGGATTGAGAAAAAGTAAAGAATGAAGGATGGGTTCAAGTCAAACGATACCAAAATGAGGAAAGTAGTTCAACCGTGGTCCCTCCCTCTCTTAAATCGCAAACTGTAGAAGAAATCATGTAGGTCGTGATCCTTGTTATATGTTGTCATGGCAGTAGCTGTCAATATGAATATTGGTTCCTCCTGATTTCCCCCCACTAAAACAAAAAAAAAAAAGAGTAAGAGGGCTCTCCGAGCCTTTCTAGTTTGATCAGCATGACGGCCCCGATACTGCTTTGCATCAATCTTTATAACTACGGGTTTCGAAGGGTTACCCAACCTCCTGACTTCCTCTTTTCCCGTTGTTCCCCCTCTTCTCACTTCTTAACAAAATCCGAATCCTGCCAGACCGCCCATCTTCACGTCCTCGAGACTCTCGACACCGGGGTCATCATCTTCGAGGATCTTGTCGATGCGAGCGGGATCGCGGATGCGGAAGAAGGCACGAGCGCCCTTAACAAAGCGGCGCGTGATGGGCGCGATCTCTTCCTCAGGGCAGGCAGCGAAGCACATGCGGAAGCAGTTGTAGCCATCGCGCTTGGCGAACTCGGGCGTAGCAGCAAAGATGCTCCCAGGAGAGACAAGCACGCGGTAAGGCGCAGTGGTGAGGAAGACCCAGAGGGCGCGCGACAGGTGGGCGTGGGGGATAACCTTGGCGAGCGGGTGCGTAGTAAAGTCGAAGCGGATCCAGACAAACATGCCTCCAAGCGGCCGGATAAAGGAGTAGATCTGGTGAGTTTCGACGACAGCCCATTCGTCGGCGTCGTAGTCCTCGACGGTGCCGTTGGAGGAGGACGGGTGTACGAGCGAGCTCAGCGAGCTGCGCCGGCCCGTCTTGACCAACTGTTTTCCACCATCGAGGATGTCGCACATGGTGTTCATGCGTCGCTGGTAGTTGCCGCGCAGCCCTTCGAGCCAGCGTACCCACCCACTGACGTCCCAGCCACGACCATCCTTGGCGCCGCCCTGGCCGCCATCCTGCTTGCTTTGCGGACCCATGAGGAGCTCGGCGATCATGGCCTGCACGAAGCCCGAGGGCTGTTGGGTCGACGTCTCGGTTAGACGTAGGATTCGCTCGACAATGGCGGGCTGCGCAGTGAGCCAGCCAAGACGGCATCCAGGAGCGACCGTCTTGCTAAAAGTGTCAATGCGGATGACACGGCCCTGGTAGTCAATCGAAAGATACGATGGCACAAGGGAGTCGAGGAACTCGAAACCTGAGGACTTGCCTTCGGGCTTCGAAGGGGTGGAGTCGGGGGATGCCGACGGAAATTGAAGGTACCAGTAGGGGTCATCCTCGACAATAATTATGTCGTACTTGACGCAAATTTCGTAGATTTCTTTGCGGCGCTGTACACTGAGCACGCCCGAGGTTGGGTTCTGACCGACTCTGCGGATTCGTGTCAGTATTTGGCTTATTCAACAACTTCGTCTCAAGCATCGAGAGCAATCACGTGGCAGCACGGGCTGAAGCTTGGGATAAGTGAATGGCAATAATAGCTCTTGGAAATCAAATGAAACTGCATACGTTACGGTGTAGATCAGATGAGGGCGTCGGCCTCTGGAGGCATCCCAGCTGTCGAGAACGTCTTCAAGACCACCTTCGCCTTTGGCCAGCATGCCCTCATCATCAATCTTGACGGGTATGACGTTGACGCCGCGAGGGCGCACAGCCTGCATGGCATTTGTGTAGCAGTACTCCTCAACCAGCACAGCCTCTCTGTCATCTATGGGGTCCCGGTCCTCGTCCCACTCATTAGTCAGAGCTTGGACGACCTTGGAGAAGCCATCGGTAGAGCCGCAGGTCAGGATAATTTCGGGGCCACCAAGGTAAGGAACATTGGGGTGGAGGTTCTGAGTGGTGAATTGGCGGACAAATTGGTAGAGCGGAGGGTAACCCTGGGCGGTGCCGTACTGCAGAGCTGTGTCCAAGTCGATTTTCCGCAAGAGATCAGTGGTTCCTGAGGTATGAGGAACAATGATGCGGGTGGACTGAGGGGAGTCGGAGAGGGAGGCTTTGGACAATTCAGCAGTGGGAGGGTCGACAGGGTTGTTGGGAGTGGGCTTGAAGCGATCAGGCAGCGCTACACGAGCTTCAAAGTCGTCGTAGGGGAAATATTTCTCGTTAGGAAGACCTGAATTTATTGCATGAGCGCTCGGTTGACTGCTAGGGGTTCTTCAGGGAGTCGGACCTCCCGCAAGTTGACCGATTCCTGGAATCAAAAAGTACTTGTAGAAGGACTTCATAGACGAGGGCACCCTGTTCTTAGCATTACGCGAGAGATGGTGGGAAAGGTCAACGGGCTTTGGCAGCTCTTCGCTCGCCTCCATCTTGGGCAAATGGGTGAGTCCTGGACTGGTGCAGCGGTAGGGGAGAAAGGCAGAAGCAAGGAATGTGGGGAAGAATGGGGAGTGCGCTGTCGCGATGGTGAGGTATGGATTGCGATAGCGTCGGCGATAAGAGAGCTGCAATTGTAAGCAACCAAACACGAGCTGCTCGTTCGGAGTGCGGCACTCCCGTGCAGCGCGCGGGCACGGACACGGACGCGTGCGGACGGCACTGGTCGACGCGCCGGCCCTGAGGCATCCAGGCAGGAAGGCGGCCGGGCGCCTGGCGCCAGCGCACCGCAGTGGAGACGGCCAGCCGTCAGCGACGCCCGCCCTTATCCTAGCCGCTTCGAGCCAGTCGCGCTCCCAAACCACGTCGACTGCTGCTTCGAGATGGGGTGGACGAAGTTCGGAGAAGACGAGAGCCACGAGCTGCCCGGCCGTGCTCCCGGGGCACGTCATGACCAACGCCGGGATGCAGGTACGATTCGCCCAGCTGACTGACGCCTCACCACCACCACACCTTCCCTCCTTTCCCGAGCCTCTACGCTGCCTTTCTCTTGTCTCTCGACCAGTCCATCATTATCCCACGCTGCCCGCTCAACGACTCTCGCTGGCCGACGTCGCTGCGCTCTCCCGCCACTAACTCCGGCGCATTCCGGTCTGACAGCTGATCCGACCCAGACCATCTGCCGGCATCGGGTACCACACACATGTCGCAGCAATACCAGGACGACGAGCACCCGCATGCGGAGTATCGTGACGATGCGACAAGTACCGTAGACTCCGATGCCACCGCCACCAACAACCATCACTACAGCTACGACGACATCGACGACCTCCCCGCCCCGCCTAGCCCGCCCGAGTATGTCCCAAAGCCTGTCAACCGCGTCGTAAACTCTATCGCCACGTGGATCAAGGGTCCCCAGCCTCCGCGCCCCTATAAGATCACCCCCTTCTTCCCCGCCATCCAGACCGCCCCGCCGCGACTGTTGGACAAGTATGTGCCGAAGCGAAAGCACAAGGGTTGGCTTCTGGTGGCTTTCTATGCCCTCTGGCTCCTCTGTTTCTCACTGGTGCTGCGAAAGTCGGCCTTCTCCTCTGATATTGGCGACTATGGCTCCCCAGTGAGGCTTACGTGCCTTTCGCGATTCTGGTATGCATGTGCCTGCGAACTGGAGCCCGGGCAGCGGTTGGCTGACTTGCTGCAGGGCCGATAACAATGGGTGCGGCTTGAACGGAGACAACTGCCGTCCTTTTGGCAACAACTCTTTTCCCTTTCGCTGCCCCGCCAACTGCAAGCGTGTCGAGGTGGTGAACCCACATGCCGTCGGTGATCAGGAGGTGAACTACAGACCTCTCGTGATTGGTGGTCCCACGGAGGGCAACGGAGAGGATAACGTCGGGAGCACCATTTACCGCGGTGACTCGTTCATCTGTGGCGCTGCCATCCATGCCGGCTTCGTCAGCAACAAGGCTGGTGGCTGCGGCGTCGTTTCACGCATCGGCACTCAGAGTCGATTCCCCTCCTCCAAACATCATGGCATCGACAGTATCAGTTTTGATTCTTACTTTCCGCTCTCATACACGTTTCTCGAAGGGACCGAATCGCAATGCAAGGATCTGCGCTGGTCTCTTTTCGCAGTCTCGCTGACCTTCACCGTCATCCTCTCCCTTTTCACCACATCACCAGCCGTATTCTTTCCCTCAGTTTTCTTCGGCATCTTCTTCCACGTCGCACTGGCGTCGGACCCGCCTGACCTTACTGATTATCATGCTTTGGTCAGCATTGCGCTGGGACGCTTCCTACCCGCCGCCTTCTGCGCCTTTGTCATGTACAAGTTCTCCGTTCGCCCCACCCTGGCTGGTCTCACCGCTCAGGTTGAGAAGACTATTCTCTGGCTTGGCGGTTGCTGGGTTGGTGCACTGAACAACTATACATTCGACAAGATCCCGATTCAGCGTCTTACACCCCACGATATCCAGCAGCAACCTGGTGCTGTTCCAGCTCTCATCATCATCGTCCTTTCGCTCTTCTGCATCGCTTTGGGCCAAGCATACGCTCTGCGTGTGGAAGGACGGCTTCCGCGGTACCTTCTCATTTATGGTATCATGAGTGGTTGCATTCTTGCCCTCGTGGCGGTTCCGAAGATGAACGTCCGCATTCACCATTATATCCTGGCTCTTCTACTTATTCCAGGCACGGCGATGCAGAACAGGCCGAGTCTTCTGTACCAAGGTATTCTCGTCGGTCTGTTCATCAACGGAATTGCTCGCTGGGGTTTCGACAGCATTCTGCAAACCCCGTTCGAGCTTCGCCAGGATGCGCATCTTGGAACGCTGCTGCCCGAGATTCTTCCTCCCATTATCCACAACGTCCTTGATCCGAATTACAGTATCATGCCCAACATCACGTTCGAGTGGAAGCTGCCGCTGCCAGAAAAGTATGATGGCGTCAGCGTCCTTGTAAACGATGTCGAACGATTCCGCGCGTATCTGGACGAAGACAAGACGAGCTTCACTTGGGTTCGCCAGGATATTGAACTTCCTGAATATTTCCGGTTTGCGTACATGAATGGACGGCGTGCAGGCGATTACACTAAAGCCGGAAAATGGACTGCTGAGGGCGGGTGGCAGCACATGCAGCCTGGGCCAGGTTAACGTGTGCCACCATTTTCTAAAATGGTTTACACTGCTGGTTAGAGGAGTCGTTACACGTTGGAAAGAAAGAAATAAATTACTAGACGCAATTGGACAGAGCATTCTTCTCAGCATGCACTTGACCTATTTTTGTCGCAGTAGAGATAGTCGCTATATATCCCACTAAGTTCGTTCAGCCATTGATCGCCCATATCGCGCACGCTTGCTTTAGGCTACGGGATCGGCTTCGATCCAGTACCGGATTTACGGTAGACGTTACTCCGCTTAGAGGGTCCATCCGAAACATTCGGCTCCACAGGTGGGGGGGATCAGATCATCAGCTCAACGTGTGCAGAAAAGCTTATAAGAAGCTTCTTTCCTACATGCTTCAGAGGTTTCATTGCCATCACTCCCCCCCTGTTTCGAACATAGATCTTCATAACTTTCCAGCCTTGCTCTCGCGTTCGCTTCAGCTAAGCATAAAAAATAAAACAATGGCCGACAAGCAGCAGCCACCTCCGATCACGCTCTTCTGCTACGCCGGATCGCCCTACAGCAGGCGCATCAGCTGGTACCTCGACCTGCGGCGCATCCCATACGCCACGTCGATCCAACCGCCGATACTGCCGCGGCCGCTCCTCCAGGACGGGCTGCGCCTGCGCTACCGGCGCATCCCCGTGCTCGCCGTCGGCGGCTCCGTGCTCTGCGACACGCGCCTCATCCTCGCCAAGCTGGACCGGCTCTTCCCGCCGTCAGAGCAGCATCCGGCCCTGCTACCCCCCGATTCGGCTTCCGCTTCCGCCGCGAGGGGCCTCGCCAAGATGCTGGAGCACTGGACGACGAGCAGCGCCGACGGTTTGTTCGTGCTCGTCGTCGGCCTCATCCCGCCGACGTCCCCCATGCTGAGCGACCCGGCGTTCCTGCGCGACCGCGAGGAGCTGCTGGGCGGCGGTTTGAGGCTGGACGGCGCGGACGTCGCGGCCAAGCGGCCGGCGTGCCGCGCGGCCATCGAGGCGGCGATGGGGGTCGTCGAGACGACGTTTTTGGCGGACGGGCGCGAGTGGTTGTTGGGTAGCGGTGGTGGTGGGCCGAGCTTGGCGGATTTGCAGGGCGTTTGGGTCTTCGATTGGTTGCTGTGCGATCCGTTTCTGCAAGGCGCGTTGGGGACCGAGGACGAGGTGAGGGGTGTGGAGGAGCGGTTCCCGCGCACGGTGGCGTGGGTGAGGAGGTGGAGGGCGTGGTTGGGGGAGAAGGGGGCGTGGGATCCGGAGAGGGAGGGGCCGAGGGGTGCGATTGGGGATGAGGTGGTGCTCGAGAGGGTGTTTGGGAGCGCGTTCGTGGAGGACGGGGAGGAGGTCGTGTGGGATGAGCAGAGTGCGCAGGTGGTCGAGCTGGAGAAGGGGCTGGTGGTGGAGGTTTTTCCGACGGATTATGGAAGCGCGCACAAGGACCAGGGTCGTTTGGTTGGGCTGGGAATTGATGAAGTGGTGATTGATGTGGATGTTGAGGAGAGGGGGAAGGCTGTGAGGCTGTATTTCCCGCGGACTGGCTTCTGCGTGCGTAAGGTGTAGGAGGCAGACTGAGTAACATGTTGCGTGGATGCAATAAAGCTCTCAGACCTACCATTTCTACTCACCCTGTACTTTCAACATCCCGAGTGCATTGTGATTGCTCAATTTAGTGTTTTGTTCGCAAACCTATGCAAGCGAAGGTGTCAACACCATCCAAGTAGGAGAGATATGAAGAGTTCAGATGGAAACTTTGACGTACATGATGGCATGACTCACGATGAACTGTGATCGTCCGATTTTCTGAACGATGAATCTTGTGTCCGGAAAGACGTTCGCACCCATGTTCCATCCCCTGTCGTAAGCTTGCCATTTCAGGATAGCGCATTCGTCTACCCCACAACCACCGAGCAAGCCCCCCCACGCCCGCCACCATCGCACAACGTCACCACCTCCCGCATCCTATAAAGAAAAAGAAAAAGAGCAAAAAGGAAAGAAAATCGGCCCCCCACCCAACCAATCAAAAAAACGATGCCGCTCTCCCTCGGCCTCGAAGACACGCACGTCCTCATCACCGGCGGCGCGGGTCTGATCGGCGGCGCCGTGGTGCGGGCCTTCCTGTCCGAAGGCGCCCACGTCTCGTCGGTCGACATCGCGCACGCTGACGTCGCGTCCGACGACGAGGAAGAGGAGCCCGAGAGCGAGTATAGCGGCCCCGGTACGCTGCACGAGTACTACGGCGACGTCGCCGACGAGGGCTCGCTCGCGCGCGCGTGGCGCCGCGCCGTCGCCGAGAACGGACCCGTCGGCTGCTGCGTCGCGCTGGCCGGCCTCGACCTTAGCGTGCTTCCCCGCCGCGGCGCTGATGCGGACGACGACGCTGCTGGTGGTAGTGGAGGAGGTGGCGGCGGCGGAGGTATTGTAGACGTCAGCGTCGCGCAGTTCCGCCGCACGCTGGACGTTAATGTCGTCGGGACGTTCTTGACGGCGCGGCAGTGGCTGAGGGGCATCCGCGATGCCGAGAGTAGTTGGGATTACTTGGAGAATGCGTGCTTGGTGCTTGTGGGGAGCGAGAGCGGCTGGTTCGGCGAGCGAGGCTATCCCGACTACGCGGCGGCGAAGAGCGCGGTGCAGGGCGGCTTGTTGAAGAGCTTGGCCGCGGATGCGCCCAGGGTGTATGATAAGGCGCGGTGAGTTTTTCTTCTCTGGGTTTTGTTTCGTGTTGTTCAATGATTGCCCTCCCCCTTCCTCTTTTCGTGCCTATTTCGGTCGCTGCTCTTGCTTTGGGTCGAGATCATGTTTCTGACTCGATAATGCTTGCCTACTACAGTGTCAATGCCGTGGCTCCAGGACCTGTTGATACGGTGCGGTTCAGGCAAGAGTGCGCCGACAACCCTGACCAATTGTGGTTGGATGCGCAGGCTACGGTAAGCAGGCATCCCCCCAGGGTGCAATCCATGTGGTCTGACGTCGATTCCTATAGACTGGTCTTGGAAGGCCAGTCCCAGTCGAAGCTGTAGCCCGGAGCATTCTTTTTCTGGCAAGTGACAACTTTAGCAGTCACGTCCACGGCCAAGTGCTCAATGTGGATTCTGGAAAGCAAGGTAAAGTCCTCTGGCCGAAGGAGGATATTGTGGATTATCGGTCGCCCTCTCAGTCGCAAACGTCCGAAGAGGATTGAGCATGAGGAAAGAATGCGGATTAGAAGAGTGGGGAAAGGATGCCAACTTGGTCCACGGACAACCAATGGATGACCTCAGGCGCGACAGAACGACGTCTACGGCATGGTTGACGCAATGTGACTGAAGTGGACGACTTAGGCACTACGTGGCAAGTGCATTCGGGAACGGAGCGGGCCTTTGGGGTAGGCAAATGTTGGGTATCTACATGCCCATGGCGGACAGGGGACGACCTTGGATCAGTCATATTCCAGGACAGCGCCGCCATTCACCGGTGTCACCTTCATGAGTCAATGTAAACACTCCCCAACCATGCGCGCGGCTAAGGGTCCTCGTGTCGGAAATCTAGCTACGTATGCCCAAAACCTTGGCTAGCGGATGGTCGGCGTGTAGATCCTCAGGGACCTAGGACACAATTCTTGGCATGATGAAAGCACACAATGGGGGCCAAGGGAACGGAACGGCTTCCGAAGCTGAAGTCTTCTTTCGTCGGCAAAAAACAGAAGGTGTGATGCTCGGGCCAAAGGTGTCCGGTCTCGTTCAACCCTTTTTTCTATTTGCCACCCGATCGGCGGTACCCTAGAAAATGCGCGAATTCTCTCCGGGTCTCGAAAGAGGCAAGTCGTCGAGTCATGCAAGGGAAAGGTCGGAAAGCGGATTATGTCACGAGGTGGAAAAGCAAGCAAAGGCGATGGTGAGGGCAGCGGATTGTGGATGGGACGGTAGTCAGAGAAGCCATTTTCGTGCCTCTGCCGGCGCTAGGAGTGCCCAAGACCCACCAAAGGAATAATAAGGGGTCTCAAAGATCAAACAAGAGCTTGACCGCTCTCCGCCCCGCTTTCCGCCTCACGCAAACGTCAAATGGGTTGGATAGATTTCGGATTTTTTGAGAGCACAGGGTGGTGGGACCCCCCGTGGGGACGCGCGCATGACGGCAGCGGCGCAGAAGAGACGGAACAACGATTAGCGAGCCGATTGAAGTCCCACCCTGCTGACGGTTCGAGTATCCCGAACTGGACGGTCGAACGATAAGAGGTGAGGACGTGAAACATGGCTTCTGGACCCTGATTCTGAAATTTTGCGCACCGAGGCGCCACGCGCCCCTGATTGGAGTTTAGCGGCTTGCCTCCCACGAGGCCGACCGGGTGGCCAACTAGAAGGTTGTCTGGTGAGCGTGTCGTGAGCAGGTGACGGCGCATCACGGACCAAGTATGACGGGCTCTATTTCCTCTGTCTCGGAGCTGGAGCACGGCGGCTCGCGAGTGGCGTCCACTAGCCGTCGCTGGGGAGAATTTGTGTACCTTCCGGTCAAGTCAAGGGGAATGGGGAAAGGTTACTGATGACGACGACCAGTGGAATAGCCTCAGCCCGGCCCGCTTCTGTCGGTGTAGCGTACAGTTCAGCCCGTGCTGACTTGTCGACGACAAACTCCAGAGCACTCGGATGGAGCGGGCGGTACGAACAAGATACCTGAGCAGATCCCACGAACCACGCAAGGGTCTGTGGCATCCATCATGCGAGCCCAACGGACTGACGATCACCCTGTCCGAAGCGGGGGACAGACGAATGGCACGGCGAAAGCCGCCGTCGAGGGTGCCGGGTGTAACGGTTTGAAGCACTTCGGCAGCGTGACCCTCGACGGGCAGCTAAGGCAAGCCGGCGAGCTAAGTGACGCCGCCGTCGGTCATCAAGCGAGGAGGAGGGCGCCGTGTCTAGCTCGCATTGGGACGCGGGCTAGCTCGGCCGGTGGCCTGCGTCTGAGTGGTTCAAAGTATGCACCTGTGTGAGGCGTGCGATGTGTGCCAAGAAGTCAATCTTCGAAGCAGGGAAGATCAACATTGCCTTCTGCCAGGGTCTCACAAGATTTGGTGGGCGCTGCTTGCCAAATCGAACAGGGATCCGCAAGCTGCGAGGTGGAGGCGCGTCAGGTCAGCGGGCGGGTGGAATGGGGCTCCCACTGTAATAGGTGGATCCTTCGCGCTGCAACCGGCCGGCCGTCCATGCTACCGCCGCCTATGTAGCGCGAAGCAAGTCGCGGAGAGGTCTCCGTCTAGCGTGAGCGCACGTTTCGTCGTCGTATAGCTGTTTGCAGGCTCTGGAGCGCTGGCTGGGCAACAGTGTAAGGATCTGTTAGTCGACGAACAGGTGAACAAGATTTGCATAGGCCGTGTACATCGCATTGCTCTCGTGGGTAAGGAGCAACAACAATAAGCACCATGACAGAAAGCCAATAAATGATGTGGATGGGACAACCTTGTAGATTCGTACGTCATATGTGGAGAATCTGGTAGAGATGATCCGGTCGAGATGCGTCGCTTTCCCGACGTCCAAACCAATGTACAGAGCGTTAATACGCTGCAAAAGTAGTCGCTATGTGAAAACTCCGTCCCAAAATGCTCCCTAAAATCATGCGCCAGTTTCCGACCTTCGTCCCGCTAAAATTTCAGATCGTGAGAACGGTAGCTTGGAAGTTTTGCTACCCATGAAACAATGAGGCGACCCATGTTCCCGCCATGGTTGCGATCGTGCGGCTTCCAGCGTCACTTTAAGACGAGGTGGAACTGACGGAGCCGCGACTCGAGTCGGTGGAGAGGCTGGTGGAGCTGCCACCCTGCGTCCGTCTCCGGGCAGAGTTGGTAGCGCTCTCGAGCTGATGCTTGGTGTGCTCATGCATGACGCTATTGATTGTTAGTAAGCAAAAAAAATTTATCTGATCAGAGAAACATACCGAGCGTAGAGGCTCATGGAGGCGGACGGGTTGTCCAAGTCGTAGTGGTTGGCGAAGTTGTGCTGGGCCGACATAGGGGCAGAGTAGTCGTCGGTAACGTAGACAGTGGCGGCGGCAGCGGACATTGCGGATGTGGGTGGTTTTTAAATGGTGAAAGTTGTAGTTGTAGTGGTTGTGATTGCTGATGATGAGATCGAGATGCTCGTAGGCAGAAGGGCTCGGTCATATATAGGAGCGAGGCTAGGGCATCTGAGCGCATTGGCAGGGCGGGGGAAGGGCGTGGTGGGCGCAACAAGGGCATGCTAGGAGAGCGAGCGCGCTTGTGGCGTCGAACGATATCATAGTGTCGATCAGTCGGCGGTCATTCAGGGTCCAGCGAGGGCCCGATAAGAGCGGCACCACAACAACACCGGGATCGCTAGCCCTCGACTGGCCCAGCTGAGCAAAGAGTGAGCGCCGTGGACCCTGATCTGCTGGGCTCTGTGTGTTGCCTGCCTGCGCGTGCTACAACCCAGCGCGGGCCGGGGTCCACGCCGCTGACAGCGTGAGCCCCGCCGGTGTGGTGCCCCAGACGGGCATCGCGCGGGCGCAGGGAGAGAAATGACGCTGTCGCGTCAGCGGAATGGCCGTGTGCGACAGGCGGGAGCAGCACAAGAAGGCGCAGCCGAGCGGGAATGAAGTCAGCCTGGGGGAGCGCCGCGCCGAGAGCGGGCTGGGGGAGGGCGCGTGGCGGGCGCGAGAGTTGGCGGCGGTATGACGATGCTGCAGGGTCTGCTTTCGTCTAGCGCTCGACGCTGCTGGCGCTGACTTCATGTTCCTGGCGCGGGCTCGGGGCCCACGCCCGCTGCCTACTCACCGTCTCCGTCTCCGCGCCGCCTGCGGGTCATTTGCGCGCAACGCCGCTCCCTGCTGTCCCGAGGTCGAGACCGCGCTACGACCCGCCCATGCGGCTCCCACGCCCCAGTTGATCCGCAGTGCGTCACCTCCTCAACGCTCCTCCAGAGCGTCGCGCAAGCCCCCCCTCGGTTCCATGCCACACCACACTCGGCACTTTGCGACGCTGCGTAACCTGAGTGCGGCTGCTGCCCAGGCCGCCCTAACCACCACACAAGCTCCTTCTAGACGAAGTCTGGTGCACCGTTGGTCTCTGTAATTGCTTGAAATGTACTTGATTTTGCCTGCGCGCGTTTGCTTTCCTGCTGCGTCTATCTTCCGTCAATCCCCTCTCAGCTTCCAATCGCATTGCAATTCAGCCGCCACGCATTTCGGCCTTTGTACACGCTAGGAATGCTGATGAGACAGATCCTGTCCCTACTCGCCACCCGTCATGCAAAGTGATTGCCGTCGCCGAGCCTAACTCTCGACTACTTCTCTCCCCCGCACGGTCGTCGCTCCCTCGCGCATCATGATCTACGGAACGAGTATTTGCAGGTTCCTCGCCGCTGGCCCTGTGTTCCAAGGCGTGGTGCGTTCCGAGAGCGATGGTGTTGCTGGTGCGACGACGCCACCTCTGATGTCATAGCCCGGACCAACATCTCCTGCACCCAGATGCCCGCCTCCTCCTCCTCACTCTCTGGCGATCCTTGGCCTTCAAACGTCAGGCAGCATGAGCTTAACTTCGCGCCGCCAACCCACCGGCCGTGAACGGCCGCCCTCCGGTTACCATGCCGTCCCCGCTGACGCAGCCCGTGATATCACTGCGAGCCCTCCACCAACAGACAGCACACTCCTCTGCGCCAATTCCTCAAACTGTCACCAAACCCGTCCTACACGCACGTCATATCCGCACCACCTCACCCGGCCGGTCCCTCTGTGTCAACTGCAGCCGACTCGGAACGGAGCCAGGCCAGCAACCTGTGCGGCTCCACCCGCGCGGGCTCTGCTGCATCTTCGACCGCATCTCGCGAGCTAACGGCTGGGTCGATCGCTGCGGGCGTCGCGGGGCGGCCGCTATGTTTGCTCGTTAATCTCACTAGTGTTGCTCAACACCGGCTCCCTGTGCCCTAGTACGTAGTTGGCTATCTATCGAGTGGAGGCCCTCCGCTCGGCGCCGCCCAGAGGGCGTCCTTCTGACGTCGTCTCCCCACAAGTATCCTGGTCAGCCTGCAGCAGTTCCTGGCCAGCTTCCAATCAGTGCACGGTTATACAGGGGAGCCGTTTCCGCCATACATACACTCCCGCGCGCACAGGCGCACTTCTACATCATGCGCGCGACCTTCGAGCGGCCTAGATGGAGGCTGGAATGTCTTAGTATCGTTCGAGCCGCCGTATATGCACTACCAACAAGTGCAGTTAGATCGTGTACCTCCCCACGCATGACGCATCACGCATGGTGGCCACCTCCCACCACAACCTCCAGCTTGCTATTCGGGCAACTCGCCCAGCGTGTAAACCAACAAGACCCCTACGATGCGGACGCACGCCGGGGTGCTGCCGTTGCTTGCTGACTTCGCGCCGTGAAGCGAAGGCGGGCATCCTAGATCGCGATTGTGATCGGGATCATCGCAGGCTCGATCTGGAAAACACTCCACCATCTCGCTTCTTTTCATCGCTGTGACGCAAGAAAGTCCGCGCTCTTCTCGTTGCCCGTACCGGTCATCAACATCTGCGCCGTACTCGGCATCTTGTCTTCGGACCAGCTTATCCGACGAAGTAACTGCTTGCCTTTGGATCATGATGTCGCCATGAGGTGTTCTCTGGTACAGGTTTGGTGGAATCCTCGAAGAGAATCGCTTAAGCCTTCCCGCCTACGGTTACGTGCCGAGAACGTAGGCAGGGGCTTAGGAAGGTCTGCTGCATCACATCATCTCATTCCATCTGGAAAGTATCGCACATAGCTATTGGAGTGTTTGCAGGATTAGAAACGTCATCGCCAATGTTGTCATGACTCCGAGTGCGTTGCGAGTCGCATCCCCTTCTCAGTCCGTTCAAGCTTCAGGCCATTTCACGACCAGTTTGTTTGCGAGCAGATCATACTCAACAAAGTGCTAACTTGGATCTGACCTAGTTCTACCATAGAATCTACCCCTCGAGTCCCGAGCCCTCATGAACGATCCGTCCCTGTCCTCAGGAACATCAGCATTATCACAAAGCAAACACACACCTAGGGCCGATGCAGAACTCATAAGGAGACCACAACGGCATGGCATACCAACCCGCCCAACAGGAACCATGTGTTAGGGTTTACATTGAAGTGAAGACTCACGAGACTGGATACCTTGTTGGCTATTTCATGTGTCACGGCGACGTGAAAGCACACACACTTCATTATGGAAACAGACCGATCACACTACCAGTCTTTGATGCTCGAGAGGTCATGGTGCAGGTGCACATGCATCGGGTGCATTCTTATCCGGATGCCTCACCTTTGTGTCACCACGGAAGCAGGGTGGAGGCCTGCAACCCACTTGTACATGGTTACTACCGGTAAAGCGCATAATTGAGCTGCAGTGGTCCGCGAAGCGCACTGCACCTGGTCCCCATGACTTCCTGATGTTAAATACAGTCCCCTCTCGCAGTAGCCTGGATTTATTTTCCCCTCACGTCATGGGTGGTTGAAGCCATCGCCATGAACGATAGTTTCACCTACTCACATATGTTACTTTTCTAAAAGCGAGCTGAGGCAGAGTTACGCCTGGGGCCTTATTCCTCTTCACGCTAGCCTTCGGCTGCGATACCACACTGTATAATGTTGGCCAGCATGAGCTTTTTTCATATTCGCGCAAGCTAGCAGTGAACCTATACTCGCACAAGCCATATAGTACTATACTCATAATTTCAGTGAATATATGAAGTGATTACTGCTTTCAAGATAGCTGCGAAAATAGATAACATTAGCTTGCTAGGAAAAGCAATCGTCTCACTAAGGTTGGCTTCTAGCCGGCTTCCGTTGCTCCACTAGTGCTTAGATCTAAACCATACAAGTTTTCTACCAAATCACCTTCCTATTCTATGGAAATAAAGGGCCCGCTTGACAAGAGGAAGTCGGGCCATACCTGGAGCCTGAGGCAAGACAGGGAACAACACGTGACTGCCATTCCAAAAGGGAAACTTAACCGCGCGCCGCCGGGTCGGGCCCGAGCTCAACGACTTCGCCGGCAACCATCAAATCTACTCGAGCCATTGCATCTTCTTTAACGCCAAGGAAAAAAAAAATAAAGATGTGAGTACTGGCTCCATTTCAGCACCGCTCGCTGATACTGACGTACTCGAAGGTCGGATGAGGAGGACCGGAATGCCTGGACTCAAGACGATGATGCGTGGAACGCTTTCGGCAAAAGGACCAAGATTAGAAGGCCGGAAGAAGACGAGGACGACGGGGAGAATGCTTGTAAGCCGAGTACAAAGTATTGAACGGTTCTTTTCTAATTGAAGTCTTTACAGATCTCGAAGGTGAAGCGGCATTTCAGCGCTACATAGAGTGCCTACAATGGCTCCTCTGTACCCAAGCCCGCTGGCTGGTCCACGAAAAAGGCATGCCAGCCGACCTCGAGGTTGGTCTTCTTAACCATATCCACGCCTACGACGTCTGCTAAAGTTTCCATCCCCGCAGGTCGTCATCCGCGACCTCTGGCACATCCGCCTACGCACCCTCTCGTGGACGCAAAACCGCGACAACAAGACGCCCATCCGCGCGCTCGACACCCTCGTCCTCTGCTACTTCGGCCTGGTCATCCTCCAGCTCCCGACATCGCTGCACGACCTCTACTCCTGGCTCTCCTTGTCCCCTTCCTCCCTGCAACCCGCACCAGCAGCACCAGAAGCACCATCATCAACCATCACCCCTTCCGCCGCCGCCGCCGCCGCCGCCACCGATCCTACCACCCCCTCCAACAAAATCGACCACCTCCTCTACTACCTCGCCCGCGACCGCGCACCCCCCTACCTCCTCCACCGCCTGCCGGGGCCCTATCTCAACGCCCTCATGCCCGCCCTGGTCACCCCGGCGCGGCTGCAATCGGCCATCCACACCCTCGCCCGCCTCTTCCGCGTCGACCTGGGCGTCAGCTTCCCGCCGCTCAACTTCTCCACGCTCGCCTACCGCGCCTACATCGACGCGCTGCACCTCCCGCTCGAGGCGCTGCCCGTCGTCGAGAAGCTGGCGCGCGGCGCCGCCGTCGCGTGGACGTTCGTGCCGGAAGAAGGAAGGATGGGTGGGGGTGGTATTAGGAAGATGAGGAAGGTGGACGCGCGGTGCTGGTTGCCGGAAGCGCAGTTGGCGGCGCTGGTAGTCTTGGCGATGGAGACGATGTGTCCGCTGCACGTGGTCGAGGCGGAAGAAGTTGAGGTGGAGGGATTGGCGGCGAGGACGAAGAAGAAGGTGCCGGCGTTTGAGTGGGATGGGTGGGTACGCGAACGCGAGCGCGCTGCTGCTGCTGCGTTGGCAGAGCAGGGGGTGGCGACGGCCGGACGTGCGAATGGTGGCGGTGATGATGGGGATGAGTATTTGAGCGCGGCGGAGAAGATGCTGCAAGGGCACGGTGCGGATGACTTGGAGCAGCTTCCCAAAGCGCCAAAGTCTCTGGGTGAAGCGGATGGCGCGCATACGGACGAGGATGACGACGAGGGAGAGGCGGATATGCTGGAGGGTAATGAGAGGATTTTCTACGAGGTTGTCGCGAAGCAGGCCGTCATGCCCGTCTCGCTGCTGGTGAAGACCGTGAGACTGGTCGAGACGAGGTTGGAGGAGTCGGTAAAAAAGATAAAGGAGGTAAAGAAAAGGTCTGGTCGGGTAAGATAAGGCAGACTATTGTGGCAGATTAATATATGAATATCAGAGCTTCGGCGAGATTTGGTCGTCAAGCAAGTGTCTGTTTTCACTCCATGGTAACGAGTTAAGAGGATGGATGTAAAGCACATCCTTTAATTTGAAAATTACTCCATTTACCAAACACTAAGCCTTAGCCTTAGCCTTCGCCTTGACGGCGACCTTTGAAACGCCTAGCAATGTGTGTGAGTGTCTACTAACACGAATTTCAATTCTCGGCAGCCCACGCTCTGTTTCGCAATTCATACCCGATATTGCTGCCAGGCGTAAAGTAAACCATTCCCAATCAAAAAAAGGCCTAGAAGGCAACCACAGAACCGTCCAAGTTCTCCGTCTTATCTACGCATTGATGTTCCTCAAAGCGCCCAACCTCCCGTGTCCACCAAGTCCGCTGGGCGCAGGGCTACCGCCCCTGCTACCTGGGCCACTGATGCGAGGGCTGCGCGGCACGCTGCCGGCACGAGTACCCACGCCCTGGCGGCCACGGATCGCCTTCAACTCGTCGTTCTTCTGCTGCAGCAACATGTTCCTGTCGTTGAGCTGGATCTGCAGCCGCTCCATCTCGTCCTTGTACGCCTCCTCGGCGCCCGTGAGGCTGAGCTGACGCACCTTGTCGCGCTCGCCCGTCTTTAGCTTCGATAGCTCGCGCACCTGCTGCGTCAGGGTGTCCACGTTTTCGGACAACAGCGTCGACTTCTGGGATGCCGTCTGGTACTCCGAACGGAAGAATTCAGAGCTCTCGTTCTCCACCTCGCGCAGCTTTTGCACTCGCTGGAGCTTTGCCAACGCCTCGTCTCGCTCCCTCCGTAGCTGCTCCCGCTCCGCCACTTCCGGCACCGTTGAGCTAGCCAACTGCTGGCGTGCTTCTTCAAGTTGCCCCCTAAGGGTGTTGCGCTCGTTTTGTAGGCCGGCTATTGTTTCGTTTTGCGTCCGGATGCGAGCAGTGGCATTAAGATAATTCGACTTGACTTCTTCGTTTTCCCTCTTGAGTTGCAGAATTATATCCCTCTGCTCTTCCTTCTCGCGTTGACAATCTGTAAGGGCATCCTCATACTCTTTCGCACGTGCCTTCGTTTGCTCAAGCTCAAGCTCTCTACGAAGCTCTTTGTCCATAGTAGAACTCGATGGCACGGGGGCGGAGTCGCTAACGTGCGTGATGTCATTAGGATTGATAGTGCCGGTTTCGGGCTGTGGCGTTATCCGCGTCCTCTTGGCTGACTCTTCATCTCCCACATCCAGGTGCCTTTTCTGGCCAGCAACGGACGGACTTAGAGCTCCAACAGGAGCCGACGACGAAACGGACAGCGTAGAGACCATTGAATCGTCGAAGTGGACATCATTCTTGATGCTACTCATGCGGAGAAGCGGCCAGGCTTCATGGTGATCCAGATCGGACTCAATGCTGGGTACAAGGAGCCTCACCGCCTGATCAGCCTTGGTGGACACTTCGACCCTGCCAGCCAGCTGCCTTAGCTCGGTCGTGAATCGCACGACCAGCCTTTCCCTCATAAATCCTTGGACCGACGGCGAGATGCAACGCTCGACATGTTCGATTGAGTTGGTGACAATAGGCGTTATTACTGGGATAGAATCGGTGGTGCTGCGACGAAGATGGTTTCTGAGGGCCTTCATCTTGGGGTCGTGGCACTGGACCGTCGAATCCATGGCGAAAATAAGATGAGCCTTGGGGAGGCTGGCGTTGACATTGTCAAAGTCGGAGGCGAGGATAGTAACAAACAGAGATTCCCGGGCCTCAAATGCCTCGCGGTCGGTATGGCCTCGAGAATATGGGATTCTCAAACCATCAACGTACTTCTCGAGAATATCCATCAATGGTCCTTGGCAGCCCAAGACCACGAAGTGGTATTTCGTATCGCGCAGGGCTTGGAGTATACCGCCCAAGAAGCGAAACTTGGTGCTGCTGTTATTAGACCAAGCAACCATGCCAGTCTCCATGCCGCCTTCGTATTGGGTCAGAGCATCAGCGTTCCCAAAGCCAAGATCCATGTGAGTAATATAATCGTTCAATCTCTTGAGCAGGCCCCGAACTTCCTGGGCGTGGGTTTCGCACACGGGATCGTCCTCGAGGAAATGGGTTATGGGGTTCTCCTTGAACGTAATCTCATTCCTGTATTGATCCCCCTGTAACCCCTCCATGGAAAGTCCGACGAGGTACTCGGCATCACCAACAATGGGATCATCCAGAAGGATGCTAGGTGTGCTGCCGTCATGCATGTCGGTGTCGTCGTCGAGATGGTGGATGTCAGGCATGTCGTGATCGTTTTGTGCGGTAGGGAGGTGGCTTTCATTGGGCCGAGTTTCGGCCGAGAGATTCGAGGGAATCAACGTGTACTGCGGCTCCATATTTGTTTGGGTGACGTTCGGCGGGATCGTTGATGGTGATCTTGTACTTGTCTCAGCTGAGGGTGACTTAGGAACCGACTCGTCTACTGCAAAATGCTCGGCTTTTTTGCGTTCTCTTTCTATCTTACTTCGAGAATGGATTTCACGAAGTCGTTCTGTGAGGGATCGGGATCCTGTTGGAGCTGCTTGCTCAGTACCACCGACCGAACTGTTCGGAGCTTGCGAGGACCGGTGCATTCCGCGGGATACCTTCCTGTAATAACCTCTTAGGGGTGATTCTCCTCTAGTCTCGACACTAGGTACGATGTCCTTCGGAGTAGGAACGTCGGAGTCCGCTAGCCCGTAAGGACGGCGGATGACGTTAGGATCGGCTTGACCAAGAACACTCGGCTCTAGGTTATCTTGAGACGAATCTTTGCGCCTTGGGCTTTGTGTGTGCTTGAGATCGCTACTGATTGGAGGATCTGCTTGCTCGGATATCTGCGTCCG
Organism: Lasiodiplodia sp. KE8368; assembly: GCA_023087525.1. Lineage (NCBI taxonomy): Eukaryota > Fungi > Ascomycota > Dothideomycetes > Botryosphaeriales > Botryosphaeriaceae > Lasiodiplodia > Lasiodiplodia sp. KE8368. Next base: position 420,755 of record JAJMYN010000019.1, read on the forward strand.
ATGGCTTGATTGAGGTCCGTCCAAATCTAGCTCTGGAACGTACTGTGCAGGCTGCAACGATTCGACGTGATGCTCCGAAGAAGAGTGCTCTTCAAGCTCCCTGGAAGCTGCCGAATCGAAATCGTGACGAGGTGCAAAATCCCTTTGAGCAAATTGCAGATGGAAAGTATTCTCAGGAGGATCTTTGACGTCTTGTGTGGATATTTCCGCCTGATCTTGCAACGAAAATTCGGCTCTCTTTGCAGACTCGACGAGAACTTCTGCGGAACCTTCTGTGGTCCTCTCAGGGCAGGTCACAAAATGGCGAGCTTCTTCTGAATCTGTAGATTGGTCTGTAGAGCCGGTCCGTTCGTGCTGGTGTTCCGTGTGGCCTGCCTCTTGTTCGATATCCTGAGTGCTTCCAATAAAAGTAGGCACTACCTCAGCAGTGAACTCTTCTTCTCTTTCCGGCGCAGTTTGACCAGCGGATAAAGCCTCAGCAACGACACCCTTCTCGGCTTCGAGTACGTGCCGATCGGCGAATAGGTCTTCACGAACGGCTCCTTGTCCACTATCCTGAGCGCTCTCAATAACAGCGGGTGTGGCTTCTGCAACAAAGCTTCCCTCTTGGTTAGGTTCGTGCTGGACCTCTTCACCGTCTTCTTGCTCTACTTCTGGTTCTGGTTGTTCGTATTGCTGGTCCTCGGTTGGGAGACTTTGTGGTACGAGAACCTGCGAATCTTGCGGCCCTTCCTGTTCTTCAATCCCTCTAAGATTACGATCGACTTCTTCCTTCCTCTCGAGCTCTTCAAAAACGTATTCCCCAACTGCAGTCTGTTGAGGTTCCTGAACCTCGGGCGAAGGTTGGCGTTGGTCCTCCGGCCTTGACTTGGGGCTAAGAGGTCCCGAAAATACCTCTGCTTCAGAGTCTTGGGCGTGCTCGTATTCAGCGGGTGTAGGCGTACCCGCTTGAGCTTCCACGAACGCCTGAGTGCTTGCTACACGGCCTTCGGACTGTGTTGATTTAACAGGCGATTCGGTGGGAGGTGGCGACGAGGCAGAACTAGTCGTGTGCCACGGTGACTCGCGCGGTGGAGGGTGTCTCTCTTCGTGGTGGCTGTGGGTAGCCGGACTAGATGGCTCGTCTTCGATCGGGTCTGTTTCTGGAACGGGTACGGAAGAGTCGTCCTCCTGTGGATTGGTGAACTGGGCCGAGGCCGAGGCCGAACTGTCTTGCAGAGCTGGGGCGTTTGCAGAGCCGGGAGGCTGGGACTGAGTTTGAGCTGATTGGCTCTCAGCACCCGATCGTGTCTGGGTGGATGGAACGTAGCTCGAATCCCCCGGCAGACTCTGTGAATCCGGGATAAGAACTCCGCTTCCAAAACGGGGCCGCTGGAGAAGTCTCTTTGCGGGGATAGTATGGCCCCCAGGTCTCTGCTGAGAAACGGCGGATTCTTGTGACGACTCAACTGTTGGGCGGCTTTGCTGAAGCTGCGGTGAAGATCCCGATGCCGTTTGCGACGAGTTCCAGAGAACCTGTGACGCAGAGATATGCTCGTAATCGGAAGGGTTGTAGTCAGTAAGGTGAGTTATGTGAACCGCAGGCTCAACACGCGGCCTTGTGTCCCGTAGCTCTGTCTCTGGTACAATCCGCGAGTCGTAGCTTGGGAGAGAGCTGTCTCCAGGAAGATTGTTTGGCGCGGAGTGCGGACCGGGAGATGAGTTTTGAATAACCCTGCGGCGGTTTGGGATGCTAGACTTGTGCTTGGGCTGAGGCGCTGGTGCAAGGCTGCTCTCGGTAGGCGAAGCTGCGGCTGTGGCGGGGCTGAGCGCGGGAGCAGGCGTGGACACGGACGCCTGTCGGGGATTCTTCTCTTCACGTTGCCTGCGCCTCCAATCTTCAACCAGTAGCTTGTTCGCGTTCCTCTTGGGTTCCCAGGTTGGAGCGTAGGTTTCGCCGGTCGTCGGGTGGTCGGCCCAATCAATTAGGTATTTATTCCCCTCCTCCTTGAGAATGGCCTTTGCTTCGTAGAAGGGCTCGGACTCTTGAGAGGATTGAATGAAATCAGCTGGTTTGCCCTTGGAGGAGCGGCGGTCGGCGGCCTTCTTCCGGCGCTTGGGCGGGGTTGATGTAGCTTCGCGAGACTCGGGGATGTTGGAGCGCTTGCGCTTGGAGTTGCTGGGTCGGCCCGGTGCCATTATGCGGTCTGGACACCGCAGATGGAGTAGGAGCTGTGCGCGCAGGGGAAATTAGTTCGGGCGGCCATGGTGGTCTTGCGGGTCGAGAGAAGGGATGTGTGAGAGTGCGCTGTTCCGGGACAAACGAGACGCGCGACCGCCGATGATGCAAGGGTCCGACTTACGCTTGCTGGCTCGAAAGCCGAGATCGTCCGCTTTGCTGTTCTCACGTGATCGCGTGCGCCAGTGAGATCGCGTCAGCACGCGTGGCGGATCGTCAGTCGCAAAGAAGACGCCGAACAACGACAGCGGTGGTTGCACGGTCGAGGGTTATCGAGCGAGGTGTCGGAGAGAGCGCAAACGGCAAGGAAGTCACTCGCTCGCGATTCCGCGCCTTCAATCGCGAGGTAGCTGTAGCAAAGCGAAGTCGGGTGAGATCGTGGTCGTCGTTTTGGTGGCAGCGCAAAAAATAGAAGGAAGGGTAAGGTGTGCAGGTGGTGAAGGACGGGCGGGCGAGGGCAGTCAAACCAGCAATGAGCACCTGGCCAGTCCCATTTTGTTACACGTGCTTCACCCAAGGATGGATACTATAGCAACCGCTCGTTTGTCATTGTCCATGCTCGATGTTCCCTTTCCTGGGTGCGCAGCCCAGCCGCGGCACATCCATATGGACCACGCTATATAAATTTGCGCCGTCGCACCGACGCCTTGATTTGTCAACACACGTTTATTTATTCTCGCCTTTCTTGAAGCGCTCTTCCCTCTCCTTCTCGCGCTTGCGCTCCAGCTCCCTCACCATATCCGGCGGACTGTCTTCGATCAGGTTGCTTTCCTGAGTCAACCCATCCCATTTAGGCAAGCCATCCGGGACATCCATGACGCGCTGTCCGTAGAACATGTGGCAACTATACACCCAGTTAGCAATCTGCGGAACTCGAATGCCTGCGCAAACGACGTACCGAGGCTTGAAGTAAGCCTTGTCTTCATCCGTCTTCAGGTGGATCAAGCTTGGGAACAAAAGTATCATGTTGCGGCCCTCGTCCATGATAGGCGAGTGACAGTACGAGCAGCGGACCTTGCACGGCAGCTTGTGCTCTATCGACTTGTCGGTTGGATCGTACCATTCGAGGTCGTGGTGCCCATTGCAGAAGTTGATGTCTTCCTTGTGAAAAATAGCAGCCCATTGGAAGGGTGCAGCTGCAGAGCAAAGCCAGTCAGCATTGGCGCCTTTGAGTGCAGAAATCTCTCACCATGCTGAGTCTGGCAGGTTGTGCAGTGGCACAGCTTAGAATCAAGCGGCTCAATCCGGCTGAGCTGGTACTTGACGCGCCCGCAATGGCAGTTCGCTTCGTACTTGACATCAAAATGCTCGTTGGGCTCGTGCACCCGATAGGGAGCTCTCTTCTTCCACTCGCTCAAGCCCTCAGTTTCCTCTCCTCTCGACTGCTGCTTGTGCATGGCTGCGAAGGTATACAATTTTGCTGCAACTGCGGGGCTTGTCTGTCGAGTAAGCAGTGTCGAAGACGGCGTTACTGTCTTGCGAATTGCACCGGCACAAGTATTGCTGGATAATCTGGGCACCCAGCGGCTGGCGAGAGACATGGGAAAACAATCTGCTTCTCGGGGCACAATGGGTCTTTTGAAGCATAGAAATGCAGGAGCGAACGTGCATATCCCATTGGGCAATTTTGACGTCATGCACCGTAGCACCAGCTCCCCGCCAGCTGCGTCCGGCGTCGACACTCCGGTGACAGCATCATCGAATTTCTTTAGCGGCGGAATCGACCCCGCAGAACAATCTGCCATTTGCCTATACAGGGGGGTATCGCAGCCAACCGCTAGCACGAAGAACAGTAAGACTACAGTCTTTCTTAGAAAAATAACATATGTGGGTAGTTCAAGCTATCGTCCGGACGAGACTGTGGACTTAGCTTCAACTACGCGTGACATGCAAAGAGAAGAAAAAACCCCCCGCTAGCCATCCGCTGCGAGAGGAGACTGTAATGGGTTGGGTATAGTGTATTAATACTTCCTCCTGTATGGATATGCGCTCGCCTGCCACCGTATCCGTCTTTCGAGACTATTGCCGCCCATGCGCTTTGCCCCAAGAGAAACGAACGCCTTGCGAATGCATCCATGCAGGCCATGCAGCACTAAAATCATCAACATCATCAAATCTCGCTTTCCGCTTCTCTACAGCTTCAGCAGCTTCATCGCGTCTTTCGAGCTGAGTCCGAACACGTTGACCAGGTAGTCGAGCCTAGCAGCACGTTAGAAAAGTACGTCGCTGGTGTTGCACAACCGTGTACTCACTTGATATCCGTTGCGAGCCGCTGCTTCAGTTCTTCGAACCTGTGCTCGCACTGCTCCCAAACGATCGCCCGCCGCTTGGGGTTGATTGTCTTGACCCGGATATTGAATCTACCACTGACTGGCCTGTGGTCCGAAACGCGAACTTCATGCCTCCTGTACTCCAGCTGCTTGATGCGACCGCGGCCCCGGTAGAGCAATCTATCGCACCATGCTGGAGAGCGCTTCTTCTCGCTTGTGTCGTATCTGTCGGTCCCGACGTCGTATTTGTACGTCGGTGCAAAGGTGATTGGGTTCTCTCTGAAGGCGCGCAACCGGAAGCCGGGATTCCTTCTCTTGGTCCGAAGGAGTTGATCGTTCTCCAGCAGCCTTGTCAGATTTCCCTCCTTCACATGTCTGATCACCGTGTCGCGCGTCATCGAATCGATTCGGTAGTTCAAATCACCGTTGAGTATGCATATTTCGTGGTCGAGGATCATGGAGCCATCTCCTCCTCCGATGAACACGTCTGCGCGAGCTCCAAGGTCCATTTGTGGCGGGAGTGCCGATGTCTCCATGATGGTGGCGACATCGTTGTTGCGATGAGCCGTTTGAGTCTGACCTGCCGCAAGGTGGCAATTGACGAAGCAAATGGAGCTGTCGTCCAGAGTGAAACGGACAACTAAAGCTCCCTGAAGTAAATGTTAGAATCCTCAGGGAAGCGAGTGCATTTGCCTTTACTTACCTTGTTTCCGTGCAAACCACCCATACCAAGCTTGATTTCGGCAGCGTTCATGTCTCGAATCTTCATGCGTTCGGACTCCCTCACGAAAACGCAGGTGAAAAGACCAACAAGGTTCGCTGTATGCAAGAGGTAATAGCGTTCACCGGGGAGGTAATCCTCGATACATCGGACAAGATGGTCTCTCCAAGCACGATATTGGCGGCTCATGTGCTCTTGGTCCGACGCATCTTTCTTCTTGCTGCTCTTGAAAAAGCTCTCTGTGGACATATAAGTACACATTCCAGAAGTATGAAGGAAAAAAAAAAACACTTACTTGCAGTAACCTTCTTGTCCTCCAGATCGACTAGTTCTTGGAAACCAAAAACCAGAATGTCTGAAGGGTCATCAGGTCGTAGCAAATCTCTGAAGAAGCTGCCATCCTGCTCGTCGAACCTCCCGCTGAGGCTCGTGGGCTTTGAGGCGCCTGCGTTCCATGTCATGATTGTGGCTGACACCTGTCGGAAATCGCAGAATTCCACATCGTGCTCTTGCATATCTGCCTCGAGCCAATCCTCCCTCAACATACCGTCCCATATCCTTATCACGCTGTCCGTTCCCAGTGAGGCAACCTGAAGCCTGTCCATCTTCCACAAGCTGCTTCGGTCTGCTTGGATGCCTGCGACTGGATTGCCGTTTGCATGTGCATGCCAGTCCTTCTTGACTTGCCACGGAGTTTGAGTGGTGTCATACACGTAGATCATGCCTGTGTTGTAGCCTGCCCAGAGGTAATCGCCTGCACCCGCTAAGCAGCTTATCTTGTACACGCTGACGCTGACGACTCCAAGGCAAGAGTAATCCTTCCGGGAATAGACAGACACCTTGCCATCATTGTGACCAAAGTAGATTCGATCCGGTTGGCTGGGAATCATCGCCGAGGCTGTGACTTCTCCAGCGTTGGGATGAGACAAGGCTTGCGCAAGGACGGGCACAAAGCCGTGCTGTTCTGGGCTTCGCTGATAGATTCGTATCTCCTTACCATGCGCAACCCAGAGCTTGTCCCCGGAAACGATGGAGCAGTTGTGGTTTTTGGGAATTCGGAAACTGTTCGGCGTCTGTTGCAAGATCGGCGACCCTGTTTCATCCGGAGGCCAAATGTTCACTTTTCCGTCCTCGTCGATTGTCCACATCTCCGCGGCATACCGGTAAATCTTTGTAATTTTGGTGGAATGAGCATTCCGCTTCTCCGCGACGACAGCTCCAGACGGGATGTCCAGCTCGAAAAGCTCGCCCTTCTCACTCCCAAGCCAAATGTGGTCTCCCTCTTTCTCCACATCAGTCGATGGTCTGAAAGCCATAGCCGTCATTTTGACTGATTCCGCTAGAGCTGTGTTGAGCAGCATTTCGCCGGTCACTAAACTCCAAGCCCGGGTGAGATATCCGGAAGCGCACACTACTTCGCCACATACTGCAAATAGCTTGGTATCGTAGCCCAGAGAGATTTCACGCGGACGTTGTCTGAATGTCGGTGGTCTTCTGTTTGCCTGAGACGAGTCGGGATATTCCGAAAGTATCGTCGTCGCTTTATCGGATTGCTCGACATCGTCTGAATCGTCTCTGTAAATTGCACTGTAACGCTGGCTTTGGGGTTGTTTTGTGGCTGGAATTGGTCTGGGCGTTGGTCGAGATGGTTCATTGTGGCTGCTTCCATTGGTTGCGGGCGTTTTCGAGGGCCCAATTGTAGATGACCGCTTTGGAAGCTTTGGGGTCGGTTCACTTGCTGCAGCGGCTCTTGCGGCATCGAGAACCGCGGCTCTCGATGTGTCCATTGAACGACGCGCCGGCGGGGGATCCGGAGGGGGTGGTTTCGACCTTCTGATGTCACCGCCACGCCGTGGAGGCAAGCTAGGTCGTTCATCGAGTGAGTCGCTAGCTTCTCCGGCGGAGACATCTGATGGAGCTTTCAGAGGCCGTTGACTTGGCTGGCTTGGCAATTCTTGCTGATTTTCTGATGGTCGTGTCGGAATTTTCTGTTGGAAATAGCTGTTTCTTTTTGGAGGAGCCACGTTAGGGGGGGCGTTACTGTTGGCTTGATTGCGTGGCGATGGACCACTCTCGTCGCTGCTTGGGGGCGTGCTAAAAGGCGACAGCCGCTCCTCAGTAGACGCATGGCCAGGGTCCACGGCTAGGGAGGCTTTCCCCGTGGTGCCAGAGACCGAAGTTCCCGCAACTGAAGCTGGCTTGCTAGGAATTTTCGGCTTGCCAGCCCGATTGATAGGGGGCGGCCCGCCAGCGCTTGAAGCCACAGAAGCTGACCGACCAGTGTAGTCCCTCTCCAGTGGTGCAGGTGTTTGCTTCAGTGGATCAGGTGAAGGAGTCGATGTGGCAGCTGATTGTAGGAAGGGTGCCTGGAGAGCTTCGATGGCCGGCGTAGCTGGTTTGCTTTGTACCCGAAAATGACGAGCGCCACTTCCATGAGGTGAGCCGGAACGGGCAGAGGGTAAGCTTGGCGGAGGCTTCGGAGCGCTCCGCGGTGTAGGTGACTTTATCTCAGGCTCGGAGAATGTATTTGGTGATTTAGGAGGATTGACGGTGACGACAGGCGGAGATCTTGTCGGGGACCTGGGCGGCGAGCTTCGCGGAGACAGCTGGTACATAGAAATTGGCCTTGATCTGTTCGTGTCCAACGACACGCCCCGTGTCTCCGGAGTCCGTGGAGGTGCATAGAGCCCCTTCGGGGAGGTGCTTCGCAAGCCTACATGGGGTCGCGGCAGATCCAGCGACATGCGGCCGTCGGCGCGCGCGCGAGACTCGTCGGGCCCATCGAAAATGTTTCCCAAGCTCGGTCGCGCATTCGTAGAGCGTGGTGGATCGGAAGAGGTGGTGGACTGGCGATTCAGCATGTTCTCAAAATGGCTCCGCAGCGACGACACAGGCTTCTATAACGCACACATTAGCTATAAATCTGCGGAGGTTGCAGGCGACACTCACGATGGAGGAGCCATCGGTGCTCTCCGTTTTGCCCGGGGGTTTCTCCATGGCTGCTCAGTAAGGCAGCAGCACAAGTTGTTCACCGGCGGGCTTCAACGGACTCATGCCCCCAGTTTGGGCGATTATAATGATCGGAACTGGCCAGAGCGGCGCGAAAGAATAGGTCGAAGCGGAGATGGCAGCAGCAGCATGCCCAGCGCGAGGGAGCTCGAAGTGATTGAGAGAGCGCGATCGGGAGGTGTTGGAAGATTAAGTTTCGGGGCGCGATGGGCGTGAGTCGGCTTGGGCTGGCGATGATGCGGCAGGAGGGCTGGCCGGGATGGAGGGGTCCTGCGTGAGTACCTTGCAGCGGCCGTGGCCCCCTGCGCGCGAGCGAGTGTGATGGAATTCGGCTGAGAATGTGGCGGTGTGCGGCGAGCAGCACGGCAGCTTGCGCGTGGTGACGAGTGAGGCTGTGGTGATCGAGCGGCGTGCGAATGCTGGTGCCGTACGTAGGGCAAACGGCGTTTCCCCACAGGCGGCGCGTGGTGCTGGCCGCGCCCTGGTACAACGGCTTTTTGCGGCTTGCGATGTCATCCCCATCCCCTCTGTTGCAGCCCGAGTCCCACGCTTAACCCAACTCCCACCCTTTTCGCGTCGCGCCTGATACATCCGCCTGAGGCTTCCGACTCGTCCGCGACCTCCCGCTGCCCGCTGACACGTCCGCCGCCATGTGGTACGTCGCCGCCCGCTGCTCCGCGCCCCCTGTGCGCCGCCGCTGACCTCCGCCGCTCCGCCGCAGCAAGCACATTCTCAACGCCCAGGTCTCAATCCGCAGCCCCTGCTGCAAGAAGTGGTTCGACTGTGCCGAGTGCCATGCCGAGAGCCAGGACCACGACCTCATGAAGAGCACCGAGATGACCTTCGCCTGCAAGAAGTGCAAGAAGTGCTTCCGCAAGAACGCCGAGGAGTTCGAGGAGAGCGACGAGTACTGCCCGCACTGCGACAACCACTTCGTCATCGACGCCAAGACCCCCGAGGCGCGCCTGGAGGTCGAGGGAGAAGACGTGCGCGTCGACTCGAGGTACGGGACCTCGAGAACCAGCCATGTTAAATACGATCAAAGCTCACTAGTCACGCAGAATGCTCAAGGACGAGCGTGTCCAGAGAACAGACCCGAAGTCCATCTGGGACATCAACGTCTCGGACAGACTTGGCTAGGCCGCCTCAAAATAACGCGCATTGGGCGATACTATAAAGTGCATGGGGCGGCGTTTACATACAATTTACTTGGTAGAGGGGTCAGTTCGGCGTTCGCAGACAACATTCTAGACGTGAGACGAGCGGCATCGTGATTTGGGGCGTAAATGCTCTTCCATGAGTTCATGCTACTATACAGGCTCGAGAAGCTCTATCATCCGAACGCCTGTGCTGCTGCCATCACTATCCATGACCTACACTGCGCAATCCGCTTTAGCTGGAACCCTCGCCCGAGGGACGCGTCAGAATAGCCGCGGTACCCGTGCCTGGAGTCCTTCCCGGGCGCCTGGTAGCGGCCTCCTCCTGCTTCTCAGTGTTGATGCTCTCGACGTACTTCTCGATCTGCTCCACAGGCAGCATCTCGATGGACTTTCCAGGTGCCATGATTGCGATCTCAATGTTCTTCGCACCAGTCTGGACGACCTCGAGTAGGGACTTGACCGTAAGCTTGATAGTCTCCTCCCGGTCCATGTCCGCCTTGTGGTTGCGCTCAAGGAACTCGCGGACCGTCTTGCTCGACCTTCCGATCGCATTTGCCTTCCTGTACTTATATAAGCATCTAGTTCCCCCAGGCCAGAGCTGCTCCATAAACATACCATGCCGAGTAGATACCCGAAGGCTCCGTCTGGTAAAGACGCGGGGTCTTGTCGTTCGGATCGAATCCAACCATGAGCGTGCTGATGCCGAAGGGGCGGACACCACCGCTCTGCGTGTACCTCTGCTGCACACCAGCAACATACTTCGTGATGTACTCGATCGAAACAGCATCCTCAACAGTCAGGCGGTGGGACTGTGCTTCTAACCGGGCCTTGTCGACAAGGATGCGAGCGTCGGCGTTGAGGCCAGCAAAGGCCAGAGCGACGTGGTTGTCCACCAGGCAGATCTTCGAAGGGGTAATGCGGGTATCCTGAAGCTTCATCGCAGAACGTTTCTCGCAGCCAAGGACAACGATGTCCTTGCCCTTCACGGCGACGGCGCAAGTTCCTAGTGATGTCAACACGGCGGGACGGGAGGATTATCCAGGGCGTAGTACCTCTCTTGACAGCCTCCAAAGCATACTCAACCTGGAAGACGTGTCCATCGGGACTGAAGACTGGAGACAACAGAGCAATTAGCTACACACTGATGCTGATGAAGGTGGAGTCGAGCTCACCGGACAACGCTCTGTCGTAGCCGGATGCCATCGCGGAAGCTTGTCGTAATGTGTGTGGTGTCTGAGCGGATCCGGCGAGCGGTTGTTGCTGGCGCAGGAAGCGGAGGCGGGAGCGGGTGGGTGCGGGCAAGGATAGTTGGTGATGGCGTAGTGAAGCCGCGTCGTGCTGAGCTGCCTGTCCAGAGGTGCGGCGCCAAGGCTGATCCGACGGAGCTCGCCCAAGCTCCGTCGCGGCGGCGCCACTCCGATCCACGGCCGGCCATGACATCTTTTCTCACTCTCAATTCACTTTCCGCTCCATTTCCGTCCTTACTCCGCACCCCCCACTGTACCCCCATTCCTACCCTCTACTTCTTCCTCGGCACCCTATTCTTCGTATTTCCTTTCTTTGTGTTTTTGCGTCCTCTTCCCCATGGCGTGCCCCTCCAGAATCGCCGGCGCTGCGCTGCGCAGAGCGCGCTGCTCACGCGTTCCGCTGCAGCAGGCCGCCCGCTTGCACCCTGCTGTCCAGGTACGCTGGACTGGAAGCACATCTGCAACCAGTGAGCCTCACCAGCCGGACAGCAAGGACAGCGTGAAGGGTAAGCCTGCTCCATCTAAGACCGTCAAGTTCACCACCGAATCGTATATCTTCCCACCAATCCTAATAGGTGTGTTCATAACTGAGAATTGATTCAGGTACCCGCATTTGAAGCGCGATTCGAAGTTCGCGGAGCTTACGCCGGATCATGTGAAATATTTCAAGGAACTTCTGGGGTCTCAATCCGCTGTTATCGACGGGGTCACTTCTGACGCCTCCGACGACATTGAGGCTTTCAACAGCGATTGGATGCGCAAATTCCGCGGCCACACGAAGCTCGTTCTCAAGCCCGGCTCGACGGAAGAAGTGAGCAAGATTTTGAAGTACTGCAACGACAACATGCTGGCTGTGGTTCCCCAGGGCGGCAACAGTGGTTTGGTCGGTGGATCGGTACCTGTGTTTGACGAGATCGTTGTCAATATGTCTCGCATGAACAAGATCAGGTCGTTTGACGAGGTCTCTGGAATCCTGGTTGTGGACGGCGGAGTCATCCTCGAAGTGGCCGACAACTTCCTCCAGGAGAAGAACTACGTGTTTCCCCTAGATCTGGGCGCGAAGGGATCTTGCCATATCGGCGGTAACGTTGCAACCAATGCCGGTGGACTCAGGCTTCTGAGATACGGCAGCTTGCACGGGAACGTGTTGGGTATTGAGGCCGTGCTCCCTGATGGTACCATCGTCGACGACCTATGTAAATTGCGCAAGAACAACACTGGATACGACCTGAAGCAGTTGTTCATCGGAGGCGAAGGCACGATTGGCATTATAACTGGTGTCTCCATTGTCTGCCCGCAAAACTCGCCCGCCATGAACGTTGCATACTTCGGACTAGAAAGCTTTGAGAAGTGCCAGCAGGCCTTCCGTGAAGCCAAGGGCCAGCTATCGGAAATTCTCTCCGCCTTTGAGCTCATGGATGGTCGGAGTCAAAACATTTTGAAGCAGGCAATCAACAAGAAGCTACCGTTGGAGGGTGACTACCCTTTCTACTGCCTCATCGAAACCCGGGGTTCCAACTCCGACCATGACAGCGAGGTATGTATTGTGACATAAATTTGGGGGATTCGTAGACTGACCATGAGCAGAAACTGTCGGCTTTCCTTGAACATGTCATGGGTGAAGAGATCGTCGCCGATGGTGTGCTCGCTCAAGATCAAACCCAGATGGCTGAACTCTGGTCTTGCCGTGAGGGAATCACCGAGTGCTTGGGCCACTGGGGAGGCGTCTACAAGTACGACTTGTCCATTCCTCTGGAAGAGCTGTACCAGCTGGTTGATGACACGCGCGACCGCCTCACGAAGGCCGGCCTTGTTGGAGACTCGGACGAGTACCCTGTCGTCGATGTTGTTGGTTACGGACACATGGGTGACAGCAACCTCCACCTGAACATCCCCACCAGGAGATTCGACAAGGCTGTGGAAAAGGAGCTCGAGCCGTTCGTCTACGAATGGGTAGCGAAGAGGAATGGAAGCATCAGCGCCGAACACGGTCTCGGCTTGACGAAGAAGCCGTATATTGGATACAGCAGGAGTGAGACTATGGTCAGGCTGATGAAGCAGATCAAGGACACGTTCGACCCGGTAGGTTTGCAAACGCTTATTGAAGTCCACGTATACTGACTCTGATACAGAATGGCATTATGAACCCTTACAAGTACATATGACGACTCTGAGTGCCGATTTCCGCGAAAAAGAATGGTTGGGCAGAATACCCCGTTTGTCGGAATGGACAATGTGTACAAGAGCAAAATTTGTCAGAGAAACAAAAAAGTAATGGTTTGGTCAAAGCTCGCAACCGAATTAGGGTCGCTTCGTAATGCGATGCGTGTTCTTGCAGTCGTTGGACTTCCTGTTCGCGCAGGTCCTATGCCGTTCAACGGTATGGTTGGACGGAAGAAATGTTTGAGTGGTGTGGGTCTCGACGCTTGGCTCACAGCGGACGTTCTCACTCCAACAGGGACGAAAGCTGGCACACGTTGAACGCAAAAGTGGATTACAAAAGACTTTTTAAAGGCCCGTTGTGTTGGGACGATGGCGCATGCATGCACAGTTCGGGACGAAGCGTCAGATCGCAAGGGTCACGGAGCTTCATTCGAGGATTTTCTCTACCGAGGGCAACGGCATGGTGGCGAACGGGCGAGAGGCAGAGGCTCGACCAAGCGGATTCGCGTCGACCTGCCATTGAACAGGGGTTGATTAGTGGAGACTTAGGCCGTAAGATAAGTGCTGCCAAGATGAGCTTGCGCATGGGCTGGCAACCACGCACTCATCCGTCCGCTGCCAGCCGCCGTCTCAGTCGACAATGCGCTCATGAAGGTTCGCAAGCCGCGTCGCCCAGAACGCGATGGATGCTGGCTGAGAGGCTGATGGCTGGTCGGCATTTGAAAAGGGCGTCGGCGTTTGCTCAGCTCACACGATGGGGAGTGCCGTGAACGCCTCCCGCCCCATGTCCCCGCATCCCCGCCCTGGCATTTCTCGCTCGCAACTCGGCAGCGAAGGCCCAATACTGACGACACCAAGCTGCTTCGGGAGATCGTCCCCCGCTCAGGCCAAGGTCAGCATCCACAGCACCACCACGCCAATCTGGGGCCCCATATCCCGGGTCCGCTTTTCTGCGTCGCGTGGTGCGAGTTCGTCGGCTTTTGAACGATGCGGCCTCGGGCTGCCCATGACGTGAACGGGCGGAGATTCTCCGCGTGCATATCACTCCCTGCTTGGTGTTGCAGACTTCTTTTTTAACCTCACCGCTGCCCTCTCCATGTCGCCGTAGCCGCCCACCACTCCTCCTTTCCGCCGGCTCAGTCTCTCTGCGCACCACGCGGGCACCAACATGTCGTCCTCCGAATTCGACCCACGCGTCCCCTCCAAGACTGGAGCTGCGAAAATATGGGACGACATCAAGACGTACCGGAAGACCTACTTCCTCACTGCTGTCGCCGCCTTTGGCGGCATGTTGTTCGGGTGAGTCACGGCCTTGTTTTTCGATCAAGACAATACTGATGGGCATTACAGCTGGGACACGGGCTTGATTGGAGGCGTGTTGACCATGGACGCCTTCCAACACTCGTTCAACCTCGACCCGGACAGTGACTCTTTCGCCAATCTTCAGGGAAACATCGTTTCGGTTCTGCAGGGTGGCTGCTTCTTTGGCGCTGCCTCCTCGTTCTGGTTGAGCGACAAGGTGTAAGTACACAGCGCTCGCACTGCCAGAGGAGAGAGGCTCACCATGACCGAACAGTGGCCGCAAATGGGCTCTGATCCTCGCCGACCTCATCTTCCTTATCGGCTCCATTATCCAGACAACATGCGCCCTCGGTGCGACAAACGATCTTGCTCAACTCTACGTCGGCCGGTTCATCGGAGGCTTCGGTGTTGGTCTCATCAGTGCTGTGGTCCCCACCTATATTGGAGAGAATGCGAACAAGGAGATCCGTGGGCGCTGCATTGGATGGTGAGATGGTCTTTTCGCACGCTATTGTTCAATGGCCCGCTAACGTAAACAGCATGCAATTGTTCAACGTCACGGGCATCATGCTGAGCTACTTTGTCAACTACGGCATCAGCAACCACATCCCGAGCGCCACGGATTCGACCAAGTGGCGCGTTCCGTTTGCGCTGCAGATGCTTCCTGGGGCGTTCCTCCTCCTTATCATTTTCCAGAACGAGTCCCCGCGTTGGCTGGTGGAGAAGAACCGTCTGGCTGAAGCTAAGCGTGCTTTGGCACACGTCCGGGCCAGGTCCGAGGATGACCCTGTGCTGCTGCAGGAGCTTGACGAGATCATTACCGACTTCCACGGCAAGGAGAGGCTTTCCCTGGTTACGCAGATGAAGGCAGTCTGCGCGAACAAGAAGATCTTCTACCAGTCCAGCATGGCGGTCGTCTTGATGTTCTGGCAGCAGTGGACTGGCACGAACTCGATCAACTACTACAGCCCGCAGATTTTCAAGAGTGTCGGTCTCGCAAGCCAGTCTGCTGGACTTTTCGCCACGGGAATTTACGGGGTTGTGAAGGTCGTCTTCACTGCGCTTGGACTGATGCTCGGTGTTGAGCAAGCAGGCAGGAAGTGGTCGCTTATCTGCGGTGCTCTTGGTCAAGCTTTCGCCATGTTTTACATCGGCATCAACCAGGCGGTCCACCCCAACGACAGCAGCCTGTCGGGAAACAACATCTTCGCCATCATCTGCGTCTACCTCTTCGTCGTCTTCTACTCGTTCGGGTGGGGCCCGATTCCGTTCATCCTGTCGTCGGAATGCTCTCCAAACCACGTGCGGTCTCTTGTCATGGCGGCTGCTCTGATGACGCAATGGCTCTTCAACTTTGTCATTGCGAAGCTCACGCCGATCATGCTCGACGAGATCACATACGGAACGTTCCTGCTCTTCGGGGCGTGCTGCATCATCATGCTGGTGTACGCGATCCTGTGCGTGCCGGAGACCAAGGGCGTCCCGCTCGAGAGCGTCAATCTTCTGTTCGAAGGAAACATCATTGCTGGGGCGACCAAGGACACGATCCCGCGGTACAGCAGGGCGAAGAAGCTGCAGAACCACCATCTCGGCAACGATGATGACAGCTGGAGGGCTCCAAAGTCGGTGGATGACGAGGAAGGATATGCTGGGAAGGCAGCGAACGTGCAGCATGTGGAGCAGTCGTAGTTTGTTTTGAGTTTGTTGAGCGATACCAAGTTGTAGTTACTCGAAGAGCAATGGAAAAAGACTCGAGTCATGGGCTACGTCATCCCGCGTTGTGTCGACGTCGTCAGGGGATGATACTGAGGCCCAGATAATGGCTGGTGAAGGATTGGTTGGACCCAAGGTTCAGGCTAGGCTCGATCCTCTGTCGCAAAGCGGCTGGGACGATCGGCATGGCTGGCCTTTTGGTTTCTCAGATGAAGTATTCCTTACAGAACACATTGCGGGGGCGGAGTGGAGTCGCTCTCGTTTTTTTGGAGGTGGAAACTCTCCACGCCCCCATTCTACGCCATCCCGCAAACCGCGTAGCGCGCGGCTGCGAGGGCGGGCAGTCGATCCCTCTGCAATCCACCACGAAGGAACCATGACCTCTCCCAGCGACGAGGCTGCCGAGATCTCGGCCCAGATCATCCGCTCCATCCAGCAGCAGCTCGCCTCGGTGCTGCAAAACCAGCTCCTCGCCTCGGGCACCCTCGTGAAGCCGACCCTCCATCTCGAGGGCGTCATCCACGAAGGCTGGGAGGGCGCTGCCAACGCTCGAGCCGTGTCCCGCCGCATCGATCTCGTGAGTTTATCCCCTGTATGCCAGCCGCCACTCCTGTGCTGAGTCGCGCCGGGGGGGAAAAAAGGGCTCAATCGACATCGCCGCCATCAGAGCCGCATCGGCAACACCCCACCACACGCCTGCTCCCACTGATGCCCCGTCGACCCCGGCCGGCGATGCGAGCAGCAATGGCTGCACCCTCGCCCTCACGCGCCCCCAGCGCGCCCGCCGCCCGCCGCCGCGCGACTACCTCTCGGACCCGGAGCCGGCCTCTAAGCGCAGGAAGGAGACTGGTGGTCTCCGCCTGAGCCGCCCGTCGTGTAATCCCTCGCCTAACGAGCTCGAAGAAGAAGACTCCGGGCCTGCGCCTGTCCGCCAAATCGAGCCTGAGACGAAGAAGTTCCCCCAGCGCAAGAAGGTCGCTCCCAAAGTCCGTCCGCTGCAGCCCTCGACCCTAGACCGTCTGATCATCGGCATCTGGGAGCAGATTCACGGGAGCATCAGCTTTGACCCGCAGATTGTTGTAAGTCCCCATGTGAACATGTTGTACTACATTTCCACAGTCCCTCCAAACAACTACCCCTTTCATATCACGTGAAATCCCTCTTTCTTGGCAACCCATGAGCACCGCATAGCAGCCATAATACACTTTTTATCTGACGGGTCGTAGATCGACCAATGGAAAGAGCCGCGGGCAGTCCAGAAGAGTATCGACGCTGTCGGTGCCCCATCGCAGATGGCACTCTCTCCCATAGGAGCTAAAACATCATCTTTCAATAGGATGAACGTCCTCTGTAGGAAAGTCACCACTGCAAGTCGCTGCTGCCGCTCTCTCGAGGTCATAGTCCAGGCCTATTGGATCCAATGCTTTGACCAAAGAGTCCAAGTTTTGTGTGATACTAACCCCCATCAATCGCCAACAAAGAGCCGGAAAGCTGCCCTGATGGAGGCCTGCCAGGATTTCGGCTGGAGCGAAAAAGATCTCAGAAACAAGATGTACGCCCGTATATGAGAAATAACTTGTGCGAAGCTAACTTCAGCATCAAGGGCCATATGGCGGGGCTACTATGAGATCAAAGAGGCAGCCGGATGGGTCGCTCTGGTCTTTGCTGGCATGGGTATCTACCGCTTCTGCAAGTATCGCATCAGTTTCGACAAGGAGGCCATGCAACGTTTGGCTACTCTCCGTCCCCGATTCGAAGTAGCAGCCGACACCTTGCAGCCTCAATGGCGACAGCTGCTCTCCTTCATCGGCGAATCGTCTGAACGCACTTTCCACGGCCATCCCCATGACTGGGTGGTTGCAGATAACAGAATGCCCGTTCCGCTGGCTCATACATACCTGCAATGGGATCCTCATTTCACATACGAACACATCGACTCTTCCATCCTAGACGTCGACGCATGGGGACTTGCAGACCCCCGCGAGCTTTCTTCTGACAAACCCCAACAGTCCTTCACATGCGATTCTTGTAGGGAGTTGCAAGCAGACGACCCTGCCGTGAACTGTTGTCGCTGCTTCCCCAACCTGTACGGCGGTCCGCGGAATCCATGTCCGGTCCAGGTCTTCCGGACGCCCAACGGCCGTAACAACGGTCTCGTGGCTTGTTGCGTAAGTAGACTTTTTTTTTTTTTTCTCCGTCTCCTCCCCGACTTGTTTTCAACCTTCGTCTGACACCACATCATCCCTTTTTCAGCCATTCGAAAGGGGCATGGCGATAGGAGAGTTCGTCGGGCTCGTCACCCGCGGCCTGCACAACATGGACGTCATGCAGGGCGAAACCAACGGGAGGACGTACCAGATCTGGCAGGGGCGTCAGGGCAACTACACGCGCTTCGTCAACCACTCGTGTCACCCGAACAGCCAGTTCGAGAAGTTCACCTGGCTCGGCGTGCAGCGCATCATTCTGGTGTCCAAGGGGATAGAGGCCGGCCACGAAATCACCGTCGATTATTCCGGGAGGTATTGGACCAATTTGGATAAAGAGTGCTTGTGCGGAGAGAGCTGCTGTAGGTATCGCAACAGGGGTAGAGTCGAGACTAAAAGTCACGAGTAATGAAAGAAAGAAAAAAGCACATTTGGAGGAAATGCCATTAGCCGGTTCCTTTGCTTTCCTTTTGACTTTTATGGTTTGGTATTGATGGACGTGTGTGTGTACATGATATCGGCGTATTGGCAGTTGGTGCATGGTTTCGTGTTGCTGCGTCATTGAACGCAGCTATCAGACGGCACTCTAGGCAGAACTGATCAGGTGTTGGGAGTCGGTCGGTGATCTTGACGAAAAACAAGTAAATAGCGTATGGATATTTATTATGAAATGACTCCATTCATCACTGTACCTTGGTTTTTCTAGTCTTGAAGTTGTTGTCCGATTTCTTCATGTGGCAATCATGAGGGAATGTTCGTGGCTCATCCGGATGTGGTACATACATGGCAGACCGATGTTGCGGTCGTTGTTGTTATAGAGAAGCCGTTGATAAGCACTAGGAGTACCGCAACCGATGGCTAGCGCGAATAATAGCAGGGCCCTAGAACATAGCGTAGATACGCTTCTGTTCTCTATCTCTCTCTTTTTTCCCCCTCCAATGAAAAAGAACATGTATGGATAGTTGAAGCTATTGTCCGGAGGTGAATGTGTAATGATTAATTCCACATTTACATCCGGATGATAGCTTCAACTATCCATGGCATGAGCGAAAAATAGATTCCCGCTAGCTGTCGGTTGCAGAAATCTTCTGTACTCGTGGCATTGACAAAAAAAAATCTTGTCATTTTTCTTTCTGCGGTAGCAAATAATATGACTTTGTCCAATTAGTAGTTCCCTACGACTGGTGGTGATGATGCACGAGAAATACGGGTCTCAAAGGTACAAAGAGTCGTGAATTGAATGATCCAGAGTTAGCTAGGCGTACTTTGGCACTTTGGATGTCAATCTGATAAAGAGGGCAGGGGTATAGGTGTCTTGAATACGGGAGCGCTATTGCACTTTAATCACCGCAGACAGCGGATTTGCATTATTGGACACATTTTCGACCGTAGGACATGAAAGATAGCGTATTGATTGGCGAGAACAAAGTGGGGAGGCGGGAGCAGAGGCGGCTTCCAACGCCAGGTGGCGCATCAGTACGAACTGATTCAGGCTGTCGGTGGGGTCAAGAGGCCTGGAACTTGCGTGGAAGGCTATTCACCGAGCAGAATGTCCGAGGTGTTGGCCAGTTTCACGAAGCACAGACGACAAGGAGAAATGATTGCGGCTCGGATGTAAGCATGTTTTGCGGTTTCGGCTTGGCGTCGCCTCCACCCTGATTAGCTGTCAATGACCCAGCGGAATCGCACGTGGAAATGGCGGCGTTGAACCAGGTCACATCTTGGGTTGAGTGTGTGATGCATTCGGAGGGGCTGGCTGTGCTGCCTGCAAGCATCAAGGGCTTACATGGAAGTGACTAGACGTATGTGTAGGGCAGGTTTTGCACGGCTAGCGGGGGTTGATTGAGTGATTTTCTGCCCGGGCAGCAAAAATGGTCGGGTTGGTGGCCAATAGCGTGGTGTGGGGCGAAAGGGAGCTGCCGGGTGACAGGCACGCGGCTGCTCCGCACAGCGGCGGGTCCCTTGACCACCCGCTTGACTCTCGGCTGCTGTCATTATCCGTTCATCGCGACCACAGCTGTTCACAGATGCAAGCGGGTGATGAGGATATCAATGGCATCAAGAGGAACGCTCGCCCGTGTCCTCGAAGCGTCCTACAGTCCACATCCTTCGTGGTTGCCATGTCCCGGCAGATGGAACTAAGTCTGCGCTGACGACAAAGCGCCGTGGCTCCACAAACTGCCACTCCCGTTGCGGCAGGCAGGCGCAGGGCTCTTACCGCTCCCGCCAAGCTGCTGTTGAGATCGATCTTGCACAATCAGTCTGACTAGCCATGCGTACTAATACCTTTGCACCTCCTGTCCAGGAAGTGACGCGTTTCTCGCTACCATAAGCCCACCTGCACCACCCGCCGTTGTATTTCGCGCCGTCGTTCAATTTGTTTTCTATCATGACTTCGAGCTCTTCAGATAAACTTGACTCGGGCGAGGGGGCAGGCGCGCCTCTCGCCCGAGAAAAGTCGTTTGCGGATTCGTATACGTTTGACGGCCTCAAGGGATGGCGAAGATACAGAGTACTTCAGCCCGGTCGCGGCATGTACCACGACGTCAAGAGGCGCCTGCCCTATTACTGGAGCGACATCACCGATGCTTGGACCTACAGAACGGTTGCCAGTACGATTCGCATGTATTTTGTCAAGTAGGCATCATCCCTGACGAACCACAAAGCTTCTCCAGATCTGACACTTAGTTAGTCTTCTACCCGCCCTCGCATACACTTTAGATATGTACCGCCGAACTGGCGAGTTCTTCGGCGTCAATGAGGCCCTCTTCTCCTCTGCCCTCGCTGCCATGGTCTTCAGCATTCTCGGCGCCCAACCTCTTACCATCGTCGGCATCACTGGCCTCATTTCGCTCTTCAACTACACCATCTACGACATCATCGTCCAGTACGACGCCTCGATATACCCACAATTTATGGCTTGGACCGCCATTTGGGCCGCCATCTTCCACTGGTTGGCTGGAGTTTGGAACCTATGCGATTACATGCGTTACGTGACCGACTTCTCGAGTGAATCCTTCGGCATGTACGTCGGCATCATCTACATGAGTAAGTGCCGTCTGTCTTGACTGTTTTGCTTTAAGTGAATCTTCGGAGTGCTTACTATTTCGAAAGTCAAGGGGGTTGAGGAGCTTGTGAATGAGTTCAGCGTCGAGGGGAACGCAGCAGGCTACCTTGCGTGCATGATTGCCATCCTCTACTTCGGGAGTATATATGGCCTCGAGAAGCTTGGTGCAAGTGTCATGTGGAAACCTTGGTTCCGCGGTCTTCTAGCGGATTACGCTTACGTGGTAAACAAAGTCGAACACCCTCTGCCGAGCATCGTGCTGACTGGATAACCCACAGATCGGGACGCTCTTCTGGGTCGGCTTTTCCCACATTCCCGGAAACCTAAAGTCGACCCATCTTACCTTCGTCCCCATCTCCCGGGCCTTTCATCCCACTCAGCCTCGCAGCTGGCTGATAGACTTCTGGAATCTCGACGTCAAATGGGTCTTCGTTGCCCTGCCGTTCGGATTACTGATCATGCTGCTCTTCTACTACGACCATGTCAGCACCATTCCGTAACAAAAGCTCCCTAACAATAATAATAGAACGACACTGACGCATTTTCGAGAGAGCAGAACGTGAGCAGCCTCACAGCCCAGGCGCGCCAATTCCCGCTCAAGAAGCCCGGCGGCTTCCACTGGGACTTCTTCCTGCTCGGCTGCACCACCTTCGTGGCCGGCATCCTCGGGCTGCCCATGCCAAACGGCCTGGTGCCGCAGGCCCCCGTGCACACCGACTCGCTGACCGTCTACGAAACGGAACTCAAGGTCATCGCCACGGCCGAAGGCGAGGGCGCCGAGCTGCGCCGGCCCGTCGTCAGGGCCGCGGCCGTCGTCGAGCAGCGCGTGTCGCACTTCTTCATGGGCCTGGCGCTGATCGGCACCATGACGGGCCCGCTGCTGATCGTGCTGCACACCATGCCGGCGGCCGTGTTTGCCGGTGTCTTCTTCGTCGTTGGTGTACGTGTGCTGCCACCTCTATTTCCTCTTTCGTTCTGTTTCCTTTCATTTAGCTGACCGCATATATGCGGACTTTTGTCTTGGCTGACGGGAGATTTTGGAGCTTAGTGGGGTTCCATCGAATCGAACGGCATCGTCGGAAAGCTTGTCATGCTTATGCGTGAGCGTCGTTTCATCCAGCACGACGAGCCGCTCCTCAGAATCGAACGGAAGAAGATATGGATGTACATCGGCTTCCAGGTCGTCGGCGTCGCCGCTTGCGTGGCCATCTCGCAGACTATAGCCGCCATAGGTGCGGGATACTTCTTTTTTTTTTTTAACCCTCTCTATTCGTCTGATCGTGGGATGACGTGGCTGCTGGTGTCTAACTTGAACTCAATCGAAAACAGGCTTCCCGGTCCTCATCTGCGCCATGATTCCGCTGCGAACGCATGTTCTGCCCAAAGTTTTTACCAGGAATGAACTCGAGGTCTTGGATGATCTGACAGCGAACAACTCTGCTGTGCTGGCGAGCTTAGGCGGTGCACCGACGCTTCCGGAGAATGCCATGCTGGACAATTATGGTGTGGAGAAGAGATATCATGAAAAGGGACATGGGGTTGAGAGACAAAGAGCTGGAAGCATCCACCGGTGAACATGGTTTGGGTATATACAGGGGAACGAAGTCAAGAATAAAGCTAATGTTATGGATGCATGTGACGAACAGAGCGGAGTACTTCACGGCCGAGGTGAGTGAGGTGGGGTAGGGCATGGTTAACGGTTGGCGGGAATAACGTATGAGGACACAAATGAGGGGGAATAGCGGAGAATAGTTGTGCGTCCGACACACTTAGATCACTTGGAATGTTAGCCAGCGACGGTTGCCACATTCTTTGTCTCGTGTACTTTACCTTGTGAAGCTACTTATGTTGTGAGTCTGACCTTCAGTACAGTATTGTTTTGCGTTTGCCGTGGTCCCAGTGTATGTGTGAAGTGCAAAATACCAAGAAGGAACGGATCATTAGTCAATCTTCTGTGTGTTAATGACGTTGTTCAGCAACATTATTAAGCCCTCGCTGTACAGATATAGCACCAAGACGGCACGTTGAGAACTTTGGCCATCGGCGGCTAACGACGTAGGTCCAACTAATCACTTCCACTTGGGAGTTCATTACCTAGTCCTCACTAGTGCTGATTTTTAGTAGAGAAACGGGTTCTGAACCTCGGATATTCTATTGGGCAAAGCAACAACAGAGTGTGCGGGACCGCAAAGACGACTGCCCGATACTCGGGGAATTACTGAATAGGAAATGTGTTCGGCCGAAGTCATCTGCTGCATATGTAGAGTAACAATCACTTGTCGAGACTATATATATGTGATATATGGGCCCTGAGACATATCAGCAACAGATTTCAAACAATTCACATCTCAAGCAACCATGGCTGGAGAAGTGGCTCGTACCGATGTTTTCATCTGCGGAGCTGGGCCCGTCGGCCTGCTGCTGGCGTACAGTCTTGCACGCCAAGGAATAAGCTCGCAGGTTGCTGGTGTGTATCGAATGCCTCCTGGATCTCTAAAGAGAGGATAGGTTACTGATCGTAGTACAGAAATGTATGACCGCAAAACCCAAGAGAAGTTCGGCCGCGCGTGTACGCTGTATCCGCGCACTTGCGAGCTCTTGGAACGCGAGGACCTGTTCGACCAGATGGCCCAGGTTGCCTTCATTGCACGCCATTCCATGACGTACAAGAATGGCCAGTTAGTACCGGGCCGCGGTTGGCAGGTCATGTGGAAGGCGATGCTGGATTCCTTCCATCAGTATTTTCTGAACATCCGGCAGAAATATTCGGAGGAAATATTCCGCACAAACTACGAGTCTTTTGGATATGAGGTACAGTATGGTTGGGAAGTGGTGGGGTATGACATTGACAGAAGCATTGGCGATGGATGCAATGTCACGGTGCGGATTCAGCAAGTGCAGGGCAGCGAACAAAAGACTGTCAGATGGTAAGTCTAGGAGACAAGGAGATGGTCAGGTATATGAGAACAGTAGCTTACCTGGCGTGCAGCAAGTACCTCGTCGGTGCCGACGGAGGACGTTCGCAGATCCGCCGTTTGTCCAACATCCGCATGGAAGGCGACCAAACAACTTTCAACTGGGTGCGCCTCGATGGCAAGTACAAAACGGACATGCCATTCCCCGACGCCGGTGCTGGTTCCCTCGAGACCGAAACTCACGGCAACGTGTTGTGGGTCCGCCTTGATCATGATGCTTATCGCATTGGGTTCGTCTTGTCGCCCAGGTTGTACGAGAAGTATGGTGACAACATCACCGAGGAGCAGGCCATGTATGAGGCGGTCGAGGCAATGAAACCGTTCTCTCTGGAAATTGAAAGGCTTGACTGGATGACGCGTTACACGTGAGAGGCCCAGAGGTCCGCTTGGGGAGCTCGGCTAACATTGATGACAGCATCAACCAGAGAGTTGCTGAACACTTCTTCTTCAAAGACTATGTCTTTCTCGCTGGAGATGCCGGCCACACGCACTCGTCCGGCTTCGCCCAAGGAATGAACACGGGTGTTCATGATGCCACAAATCTCTCCTGGAAGTTAGCCGGCACAATCAAAGGCTGGTATCAACCTACCATCCTCCGGACCTATGAGGATGAACGACGACCATCTGCACAGCACCTGATCGAGGTCGACAAGTTGGCGTCTGCGGCCATATCTGGCGTTGTGCCGCCCCGGTACAAGCAACTCGCAGCCGAAACTTCTCCCAATCAGGTTCTGTGCACGATCATGGAGGAGACTGCCCCGTTCACCGTTGGTCTGGGAATCGATTATCCCAACTCGCCCTTCAACCATCCACAGCAGCATAAGTTGATGATTGCTCAAGGTAGTCGGGCTCCCGATGTCCTCCTGCAGAAGCCAGGTGCTCTGGTCAAGACTCGGCTCTACGACATCAATAAAGCACCCGGCCTTTGGACAGTCCTCGTTTTCACGGGAAACCCTGCCATCACTCGGCCTGCATTAGCACAGTTGCGCGAAGCCCTGGAGTCAGCGACAAGCTTCGCAAAAAAGATCGGGCACATGGTTCAGCTGTTGACTATTATACCCGGTACTGCCCCAAGCGCATGGAGCGTACTCGGAGGCCCGGCCTTCGGAAAAATGTTCATCGACCCTGGCTTCGAGGCTCACGGTAGATACGGCATTCCTCAGGAGACTGGCGCCATAGTGGTGGTGAGACCAGATACCGTGCTTGGATTTGCTGCAGACTTTGGTAACGTTCATGAGGTTGACAAATACTTTGCTGGATTCTGTAACCAGCAGGGCTTCAAAGCGAGAGCCCTCATTTGAGTCTGGGAAATTTTCAATTTGCTTATATCCTGTTTCCGTACGGAAAGTTCCCTGATATTTTCGGTTAGCACATGGATCTTTCTTAAAGAGCAGCAGTAGAAGCCGCAGTGAAACCGACTTTTGGTCGTATTAAACACTTTGCCTTGTCAACCCGTCCCATCCACTTGCACTCACATAATCCTCCAAATCAATATTGTTACAGTTACCAGGAGCGTTGACTGGATTGCACCTGACGACACCATCTGTGGGCAACTTCGCAACATAATTGCTACCATACCTGCTAGCCATTCCGACACTCGGCCAGTCGGTACTCACGACCTGGGCACCCGTCTCAAGAGCTCTATTCAGCCGGGCCTTCGCAGCGTCATCGCCCATGAGAACGGAGTTGATGGGCTCATCTGCACGCGTGCGAATCAGGTAGCCCTTCCGCACCAGCTCCTGGATCTCCGCGAGGTTGTCACCGGAAGGGTCGTTCCGCTTGATGAAAGCGGCGTCCGCCTCGCCAGGTAAGGAATTCGTGAACACTACACGGCCTTCAAGACTCGTATGACCGTTGGCACGGTACGAGTCGCGGATAGCATTGGTGTCCGTGGGGTTGTTGTCCATGACGAAGAGGAACTTGCCCCTGCTCTCCTCGAGCGTTGGCCAGCCATACTGCAGCACTGCGTCCTCGAGAGTGAGGCTTTTGTCGGTCTTGTCACGGCCTCGAAGACGCACATCATCTGGCGTAATGATCTTGTCGTTGCCCAGCACTGCGCGAATTTCGTCGTCCAGAAGACCCAGACTCGTGGCGTTCCACGGTTCGCCCGGCGCGCCACCGACGGCCCGGAGACGCTCATCCACGGTTTTGTACTCGACGTCGATGATGACAGGCACGTGGGCGGGGTGCTTGTCCGACCACTTCCGCAGCTCCGAGAGACACACCTTTAGAGTCGGGCAGACGCTGCGAACATCGATGTCGCTCACATGCAGGACCTTAGCTCCCGGCACATGCATATGCTCCTGCCATGTCTGCGGCGGCCCGGGCAGCTGCGCAAGGCGGTCTATAAGCGGATTGGCGAATTGGCCCGGAGAATAATAGTCGGCATAGACATCAAGCTCGAGACTCCGGACCGACTGGTAATTCAATTGATCGGACAGCGAGGCATGGCTGTAATAGAGGCTTTGCGGAGACGGAACTAGAAGCTCAAAGATTGGTCGTGCAGATATCGAGACCTCTCGATGATAGCTATTATGAGTGCCAATGACTTGTATGTGGTTGAGGCGGAGATCGGCCGTGGTTGATGCCGGCTGGAGCGGGTTCGCGTGCCCGAACTGAAGGATCGCTTCAAACAGAGAAGTCAGATGCCGCATGGCTCAAAAGAATGGGAGCCGCACAGAGTATGATGGAGCTGATCTGTACCGCTCCTGTGAACGACTGCAGTTGTATTCCGCATGATGAGTCTCCGCAAACGCTCCCGGGACTTCCGCCGACAGCGGCCGTACCATGCTGGTGGGGTGACGTACTGTGGATCTCGTCATTGCAGCTGATATCTGTGACCTGGGTCGGAGGCGCTGATAAACTGGAATATGTCGCAAACAGTTGAGTCCTAACAATTCGACTTCGCAATTCATCAACTCGTCATCGCGGGGTTGGAGTCAATGTCCCTTGGGTGCTTGGCTGCTTCTCACGTGTGGCGACAGAGGGATTCCAATTGGCGAATATGCTCCGCAGCACGTGATCCTAAACTCAACATTCCATGTGCATACGTCGGTTACTTTCTGCATCATTTCCGTCTTATCCTATCCGAGAGCCTTCACATTACTGGCTGCTCCGGGTGAGGCGGTTGATGGCTCTGCAGCCTGCTTCCGGTGTAGTTCCGGAGCGGTGGCAAGTGAATTTCGCCGCGTGTGAAGGCAGCCTTTTTCCGAAGGGTCATGCTCAATCTCATGGAGAGCGTAGCGGAGTCGGTGTGAGACAGTGTGGTCCGAGTTGCGGCGAAGCAGCGTCGACTAGACGAGGGCTAGGGAAGTCGTATCCCAGCAATTCACCGCGGTTTCATAGTCGCGTGGATGCGGACGGGTGAAACCAATGTACGCGGGGAAAACCAGGTGGACGCGAATCCGCTACCGGTTGGGGTAGCAATATTAAATTCCACTTCCGAAACCGGTGCGTGGGTGTCTACCTCGAACACATGCGCGGTGGAGGCCGAAGACGATCCCAGGGCTCGAAGACGCGCTAAGTTGAGAGCTGACCCGAGCAGAGCGGGGCGGAGGCTGGGAAGCGGCTTATCGTGGGCCATGGCTAACGCGAGGCGTGACGTGCTTATGAAACGGCAATAATGCTGTGTCTTTCCGGGCTCGCCTTGCGTCGGCGGCACGGGCTCGCGAGTAAGGGCTCTCGTACAGTCGCCAGCTGAGTGAGTTGGCGCTGCGGGCGAGGCGACTTAAATTGGCCATGGTGGCGAGGCTCTAGGCCTGTGAGCTGAGGCTAGGCAGCTGAGGAAGCGCCGGATGCGACGTTTGGGGAAGTTGAGTCTGGGGCCGGCGGCTTCATCACGATCGGAACGCGGTGCAACGCGTCGCGTCGCGTTCGCGCAACCCTGTCGGCGCAGCGTGTAAAGCCGGTGGCGGGCAGGGGCGAAGAGGCTGGGAACCAGTGCTTTGACAGCTCGGCGGCCTGGCGCATGACGGCCAGGCACAGCAAACCGGTTTCGATCGACTGCTACTGGTAGAATAGCTTAGTGGCCGGCGCAGGCCCTGGTCGCCCAACACCAACAGCACACGGTGCAGACGCGCCCTTCCTTGCAGGCGCCACAGATCGCGTCTCGTGCGACCGGGCTGACGCCCGCCCTGGCCCGATATACACCTCGCGCGCCCTCGACCCATCCCTCTCCTCAGGCTTGCTCCGTCTTCTCCAAGTCCTCCGCGTTGCGACTCCTCGCCCTGCGTTGCTAAACTCACCGACTATTGTTGCTGCCTGCCGTCCGTGCTGCTATTCCCCGCTCCGTCGGTTGTTTATTCTCTGCCTTTCGCGGGCGAACGTCAACACGCACATCCCCGCGCACGATTCGCGTCCGAGCTGCTCCACTCGACGCAAAATCAGCAGCAGCAGGACCGCCGTCTCCGAAACCATCGCAACCGCATCCCAGAAAATGACTGCTCACGTTCCTGCACGCCAGCCCTTTGCGGCCCTGGATGGCCCTCGTTTGAGGAACCTGACCAGTGCGAAGAACCGCCAGAACTGTAAGCTAGCTCGCCTGATGCCGATCCGCCGTGCCGTGCTCACCCCTCTGCAGCCATTTCTGCTTCTGCATTCCCATTCCCCCCGTCTGGCAAGCAATCTAAGTACTCGCCCTCCAAGCGTCGCCACACGACCTCTCCCTTCGATGACGCCTTCGACAGCGAGAACGTCGACCCTGCTGTTATTGATTCGCCCACCAAACGCTCCAAGAACTTGGATGGAAGCCCGAAGAAGGTCTCCAAGTTCGTCTTGAGCACTGATGCCGTGCCTGCTGCTTCGCCTGCCACTCGCTGCTCGAAGCCTCTGTCGACAATTGAGAAGCCGCGAACATCCTCTGTGCCCACCCAGTCGACAATCAGCACCAGCCGCGGCTCCCCGAAGCACAAGCGTGTTGGCCTCCTGTCCAAGCGTCGTACCACTCGCATTGATCCGCCGTCCTTTGGTCTCAGCCCTCGCCACAACGCTGGTGTGCCTTTCTCCATCGACGCTGCTCTGAGCGGTACCATTTCCGACCACGTACCCGCCCCCAAGCCTGCTGCGCGCAAGCCCGCCCCCACCCTTGATGAGGCGATGCCCAAGGGTTGGTTCTTTGAGATCCACGAGGACAGCCCTGAAGAGGAAGCAACAAACATGATGGAGCACTCCGCACTTGTCCTGGACATCTCATCCGATGATGACTTTGACACTCGTGCCGAGAACGAGTCGCGCGAGAAGGGCAAGGAGAACATCCCGCCGCCTGATTATTACCTTGTGTCGAGCTCTCGCTCTGCGAGCGGCCCCGACGCTGGTTCCGAGCCGAGGAAGATCAAGCAGCGCCGCAAGGTTGAGAAGGACGCCATGGAGGAGGATCGCTCGCCGCTCTCCGCTCTGCCTGCCTCGGACTACTTTGGAGAAGGGCTTGATGGGAACTCGTACGTCATCGTCGACGGCACTGCCCCAGAGAAGCCTTCTTCGCTGTCTAAGGAGTGCACCTTTGACGACGTCCCATCACGGGAGGGGAAAGATACCGCTACCGCTACTGTCACCAAGTCTGCAAAGAACGCCTGCAGCACCGGCAATGACCTCGAACCTACCATTCCTGAGGTCTCTCCGTCAGAAGAGAGCAACGACTTCGTCATCTTTGACGAGTCCGCAGCCGAGGCGCCGGACACAAGCACGCCAGCGAAGGTTTAGGCCTCCTTTTTCTCTCTGTCAAAGTGACTAAGCGAGCGCTTATGAGTATTATACCCCTTCTCACTGTTAATTCTTGCTCGCTACTCGTTAGCTACGTCTAGCGAGGTCGGGTTGGCGTTTATGATGGCTTGATGTCTTTTCATTATCTGAGTTTAGCGATTGTTCTAGCGGGTTCGGTTCCACATGGGTAAAAAGCAGAGGCAAGGCTGCCGGATGGGTGTTCATGTGCATTGGTTTTGATATTTTGGTTTTTCAGCGGTCGATTCTGGGTGCTGTCACGATATCGCGGATGAAGTTCCGATGTCATTGTGTCACGGTGCATGTCTTGAAGACAGGAATCTGTAGTTGATCTTAGCAACATACGATAATTGCTGCCTCAAACCGTTCCATCAAAAGTGCAAAGTGAATTTTGAAAATGTCGTTGCATTACAATTACGATTATGCGCACGGACCACGGTGATCGGAGCAGTCGGCCGTCAAGCTCCGTCGGCGGGCTGCCCAGAAAGTCGACAGCAACGCGACTCCACCAAGCCCACGCGCCCCAATGGCTTCAACACAGCGGTGTCTTGCTCACTTGAGCAGGAATGTCCTCAATCCCTCAATACGGCCGACTGCCGGTCGGGCATTCGCCCCTGCTTTGATACCCATCCAGCAAGTCCGCACCGCTATCGCAGGAAAGGGCTACAAGAAAAAAGACGATGCTAGCAGCAAGAAGAAGAAGAAGCCCCGGAAGACCTTCCTCACACCCGACCTTAAAGAAGCCGAGCAATTCGCTCTGCTGGATGCGATCCGGTACGGTCCACCCTCGGCCGATATTTGGCGGTCCTCGCAGCACGCGCCTCAGAAGCAATCGCACCAAAAGCAGCCCGGAGAACCAGATATACTGACGCTCGAATTCCGTGCAGGTACATTCGCGCTTTCGAAGCCGGCCTAGACCCCAAATCTCCCAAATATGAGCTCCATCTGAAGCTCCGCACGCTCAAGAACGGCCCCGTGGTGCGCAACCGCCTACGCCTGCCGCACCCGGTCAAGACGGGCCTGCGCATCTGCGTGATCGCGCCGCGCGACTCGAAGGCAGGCCAGGCGGCGCTGGCCGCGGGCGCGACTGTCGTCGGCGAGGACGAGGTGTTCGACGCCGTCAAGGAGGGCAAGATCGATTTCGACCGCTGCTTGTGCCACACGGACTCTCTGCAAAAGATGAATAAGGCGGGACTGGGCCGCATTCTTGGTCCCAAGGGGCTCATGCCCAGCGCCAAGATGGGAACCGTCGTTAAGGACCCAAGCTCGGCGGTCAAGGAAATGGTCGGCGGCGCCGAGTACAGAGAGCGATTGGGTGTGGTCAGGATGGCCATCGGGCAGCTAGCCTTCACGCCGGAGGAGCTGCAGAAAAACATCAGGCATTTCATTGACAGCGTGAAGAAGGATATGGCGCAGTTGAGTGACCGCATCTCGAAGGACATTCATGAGGTGGTAAGTTGTCCATCCAATCAGGCTCCCATAAAGCGCTGTAACTGACCCTTTCCAGGTGCTGAGCTCAACGCACTCGCCGGGATTCAGCTTGAACGGAGACTTCAGAGGGCCTGATTCGCCAAACCCGAGAGACCTTGTATCTGTAGATTAAACAAACTTTAAGGGTATATATTGGGCATTGAAAGCGGACACGGAAAATAGTGTATTATCATGAAATGACTTTTGGAATCCATCGGTATACTGCGGCTGCGTGATCTGGGTATTATGTGCTGCTGGAAAGAAGACGCTCTAGAAGTAAAGGGGGTTACCCAGAAATGCTCGTGAGTCTTCAAGAGCCTCCCTTCAGGACCTTGACAGCCTCGATGCCTTCGTCCATTTCTGCGTAGATGCTCATGACCTTGAGCACTCTATTCTTGCCTTGCGGACCCGCAGCCTTTGCCGATTTCAGCTCCGCTCCAAGGTCCAGCAGCAGGGTATTCCGAATCTTCGTCAAACGAGGCTCCTGCGCGACCAAGAACGGGTGCTCTTTGCCAATCCGTCCCGCGGTCTGGCGCACGCTCAGGTACTGCCTCGCCAGTCTCCTCAGCCTCCCTAATGGGACGCTGCTCCCCAAGCTCTCCTCTTCCTCCTCGTCGCTCTCCTCATCGTCATCATCGTCGTCCTCATCGCTGCTTTCCGTACTCTCTCCTTGCCCCTTCGCGGTCCCCTGCTGCCCGACGACCAGCGCAGCCTCCAGCTCGCCCACCCTCCTCTCGACCTCCAGCAGCGCCCTCGCGACGGCGCGCTGCCTCCTGACGGCCTCGCGCTCCTCGACCAGGCGGCGCACCTCGTCCTCCCTGCCGGCAACGGCGCCGCGCACCTCGCCGACGGCCTTGCGCAGGCCGAGCAGGCCGACGCGCACCTCCTCGACCTTGTCCTCGCCGCCGTGCAGCGCCTGGCCCAGGCTCAGGAAGTCGGCGTAGTTGGCGTTGACGAGGTCGAGCAGCTCGCGGCTGATGAGGCCGCTGCGCGCGCGCAGGTCCGACCGCAGGTCCGCCAGCGTCTGGTGCCGGTGCGACAGCGTCGACAGGTACTGCGCCGCCGAGAACTGCTCCGCCGGCACCGTGAAGGCGCTGCGCGGCAGCGGCGCCGGGTACGGCAGGTCCGCGTCGTCGTCCGAGTCGGTCATGAGGCCGCCCGTCGAGATGTGCACCTCGGGGTCCGGCGTTGAGGGTTCTGACGTGGCGTTGGAGGAGGGGAGCTGCGAGAGGCGCCGTTTCATGTTAGTGGAAAGCTGTCGGCTTTTGGTAGGGGCAAGCTGGAATGAGGACGGACTTCGAACTTGCTCATGGTTGCAGCTTTCAAGTATTCTGATTTTTGTTTGAAGCGCTTTGCAGTTTAAGGTTTGGAGTGGCTATAACCTCGATTCTGGCATTGATTTGGTTTCGCTTCTTGTGGCAGGGAATGGGGATTCGAAGTTGTAAAGTTGAGGTACAGGTGTTGGTTTGGCTTGTAGACCCGCCGGCGGAGGTTCGCGCTGATCTCCGCGCTCCTCCGCACGTCACCTACCCAAGCTCCCTGCTTTCGCAATTTGTAGGCCGATGAACATTGATATCAATACTCTGATATGGTGCTAAGGAATCTATTCTATTTGATAAATTCTCTACTTAAAAATCGAGTGCCAATTTCAAGCTGGCCAGGTAAAATCTTAGAAGCAGCTTGACCGAAACATGGTTCCCTACCTCCAATCTTATGATGAATATCCCATCCTGAGTTGCGTTCTTGAGAGGCAGTCTTCGTACAGCCGTGATGCTCTCAGTAACACCTGGAACGCCGGTCATTATAAACATGCCTCGAAACTCTTTTTAATCTTCCCAGCTCTACCTTCATTTTCCCTTGATGAACGGCAGCTTTCAAGCTATTCCAGCTCCATTCGATATCGTATAAACTGCCACCACTACTTGACGTATCCATCTTGATCACCGAATCCCCAACCCTCCGAACGCCCTGTCCAACTCAGCCCCCTCATCACTCTGCACAACTCCCTGCATTGCCTCCCCTTGTTGCTGCTGCGGCGCCGCCTCATCTAGCAAGCTTCCCCCTTGTTGTCCGCCACCGTCACCTTTCCGCTCCGGCACCAGCATCTTGACCTCCTCGTCCAGCCAGCCGGGGGCGACACGGCGCTTCTCGGCGAGGTCACGCTCACGGATGCCCTCTTCCCACTGGCGCACCGTGGCGCGCGCGTCCTCGGTCAGCCGCGTCAGGTGCGCCTGCAGCGCGCGGCACGACGCGATGATGTCGTCCGGGTGCGCCGCGTGCTGGCCCGACGCCGACATCACATACGCCGGCTTCGGCGGTGCTCCTCCCCCGGCGGCGTTGTCTTGTTGTAGTTGTTGGTCGTCGGTGGCGTTGGCGACGGCGGGAGGGTCGGTGACGGAGGGTGGGAGGGTCGAGGGGAGTTGCTTGTAGGTGTAGGGCAGAGGGGTGGCGGTTGGCAGGGAGACGAATGGCGAGACTGTGAGGGGGATTTGTGCGAGGAGCGGGTGCGGGTCTGCGAGTGGACAGCAAATGCGTCGTGGTTAGCGGAGAACGGGTTGTGTTGTTGAAGATGTGGGGAAGCTCGGCAGCGTACGGTCTTCGTGCATGGTGGGCGAATGCGGCGTCGCCCGGGAAAGAGACTCGGCGGGGAATAGAGCTCGTGGTGTTGGTAAACAATCGGCGACCTGGGCGAACAGAGAACAAGCCCGAGTCGGCGACTAAGGGACGGGGATGGGCGGTCGAGGGCGGTTGACATGCGGGAAAGCTAGGTGATGAGCGCTTGGAGCTTCCGCTTCGGTGTGGCGTCAGCCCTACAGAATGGCCTGATTTCATCCACTATTTTGCGCAGACAGCTCTGGCTCCGCCGGCATTCCCAAACGCCCAATCCTCTGCGCTCCCTTTCCTCCAGAAAACACCCAATCCGCCAAACAGCCGTCTTCCCCCAAACTCGCAACAATGAACACCGTAAGCTCTCCGCCACCTCAATTGCAGATGTAGTTCCCCGCTGACGCCCGCGCAGGTAAGGTCTACCGCGTACGTCATTCATAGTCATTCCCGACCACCTCCGTAGGACCGACACTCACCATAATCCTCCACCAGCTATGGATGGGGCGTTCTCATCGTCGGTACGTCCACACCAAACAATGCTCCGGCCGATCAACAATCGCCTCCGCGTTGAAGACACGCTCCTCAGCGAGAAATACGCTCTGGACTAACGCGAAATCCTCCCAGCCGGCGGCGGTGCCTACTACTTCGCGAAGAAGGAGATCAACGCCGAGCGTGCCGAGAAGGCAGCTGCCGACCGCCGCAAGCGTGAGATGCAAGCGCGCCTCGAGGCTCAGGCCTTCGGCAACGGCTCCAACGGCGGCGCCAACCCCAGCCAGGAAGCCAGCCAGGACCCCGCGCCGACACGACACGCGCCCGAGAATGCGGGGCAGCAGGTCTTCGAGAAGAGCAAGTACGAAGCGAACGACCCGTTCCGGAGCAGGAAGGGAGACCGCTTCAGTTGAACGAATGATGGCTGATGGAATACGAAAGGAACCGGTGACGGGAGCAATACGAGTTGCCATGCGGAAAAGAAGGGGCAGTGGGGAATCTAAGCGCGGATCAAAAGCTGGGGGATTGATTGTTGGCGTAGCTGAAATATGGGGGTGGCCAGATGGCGCCATGAACGCAGTCGAGTCTCCGGAGGGTTGTTGCGCATTCGAGTAGAGCAACCGGTTTATGTTTCGTTACGGATGGGACCCTCGCATTGGTTACTGGAGTATGGCAGCGAAGCGTTCGGCTCCAAAAAGCTTCTATCCGAAATGGTTGCGTCCAATTGTCTTCGGGAAAATAATTGGTCTGGTTTGTATCTCAATTACCACTCTCAACTCTGTACAAAATTGACTATACTAAAACTGTTCATTGCGCTATGATATCGTCGAAATTGCAGCTCCCAGAGGGAGAAGCAAGCCGCTCAGAATCAAACGAGCGACTATTCTGTCAAAAAATAAAATAAAATCCTGGTATATTGCCGCCAAACGCCAATCAGATGCTCCAATGGGAGGGCTTCGCCAGCCCTTGGCCCCTCCCTAAGCTTCAGCCGAAAGTCACACCTAAGTCCCTGCGCCGATACCGCTCAAGGGCTGCTTCTTGCAGCGCTTGGCAGCAGAAGAAGAAAAGTTGAAAGCGGATCATGGCAGCTCCCTGATCGGCAGGCACTTTCCCTCTAGAACTTGGGGCTCGGCGTGAAAGGGATCGGCGGCCTAGCGTGCAGTGCCCTGTTAGTCCTGTGTACGCTGACCGAAGTGGAGCTCCCCATGTACAATGACCGAAGTGGAGCTCCCCTAACTGAACACGCCACTTGCATGGTATACGCAATGCTGTATCCAAGCGGCGAAAAGGAGAGACAACTTACTTGGTCATGTAGGTACCGTCACGCTTTGCTTGGCGGGTCTGCAGGTACGGGTGCACAAAAGGCAGCACGACACCGGCGGTGATGGCGCTGTGAGCGACGAGGAGCTGCAGGCGCGAGTAGCGTGGCACAAAGGCACGCGAAGAGTAGTGGCGAGCGGCGTGTCCGAAGAAGGGCATTGTGGCTGATTTGGAGGCGGTTTGCTCAAGATTGTATGAGAAACGAAGTTGACAAGGTGCTCGTTGACTTTGGAGGTGTTAGCGCGGGGTCGAGTCGCTATAGCTTGAGTGCTGCGCCGCTGGAATATATGTGCGGGAACGAAAGAGAGCAAAGGATGTTGGATAAGAAGAATAGAAAGGTGGCGGGACTTGCGCCATTTTGTAGAAGCCTTGGAGGCTTGTGGGCAGTTTTGGCGTGAGGTCTGACAGGCAACAGGGACTTACCAGTTGGTGACTATGATGCCAGACCGCAACAGGGCTGAGCTGGTGACTGACGAATGCCGACGCTAAAGCCGAGACGGGCCGTAGAGCGAAGTTCGGGCGTATTTTTAGGTCTTGGGAGTTTGAAGGTGGGCGAGCTGAGGAACAGGCGCGTTGGTACGGATTAAAAGTACTTCTTCCAACAGAGAAGTGGCCGGGGGCGTGGGGAAATGATATATGCGCCTTCATGCAGGACTAGAAATTCATTCCTGCCATCCTGGAGCTGCGTGCTGAGCCCTGCGAGTAGAGCCGCCCCTGCGCCGAGCCGCCGGGGCCATGCGTGACTGTGGGCTGATAGCCAGGCGACACGGCCGCCCTCTTCCCGGGTGCTTCTCGTTATTGGGCTCGCCGGCCAAATGCTTTCCCCCCCGCCTACCCGTTTGAGCCCGCCATTCCAGCCCCACTGTCACATGGCAGCACACCATTTCGGCCTTTCATGCCTCACTCCAGCCATGACTGTCCCTCCCCCGCCATCGCGAACCAGCAGCCTGTCACCGGTGCTTCTTCCGGCGCTACTGAGCGGTGCAGACGCCTGCCACAAAAGTTCCGATCTGCCTGGAGCTCGGGCGCTTGCCTTACTGGGCCTGGGCCTGGGCTTGCGCGTTGCCCAGGTCGCAGATGCTGCAGAGTGACGCCGTCTCCGATCCTGATGCGCAGGGCAACATGAGGATCCGTCAAATGACGACAGATCAGGAGGTGCGTCCCCACGCTGTTCCAGCCTGTTGGCTGCAATAGTGAATCTTCGCCTGCCACGCGGCAATTCCTAGGAAAAGTAGGTGAGTAGGACAGGGCGTGAGGAATGGCCCCTAGTTCTGTGACCGGGCCAGGGACACGATAGTCAAACATGGAAGGCGGATCCTCGTCAGATTTTGGTGCGCAGATACGGCCTTGTGCACGCGACACCTCTCGCAGAAAGAAAGCGGTAAACTCGAGATGCGATAAAGAATCAACAGGACGTCAACTCGAGACGAGCCTTTAGCAGCAAACGAAACGAAACCTCGACTGCACTTGCTCTCGCGCGCCCAACCGTTGCCCAAAGCACCTGGTCCCTCCAAAATCTCTCACCACTTTTCTCCGCATTAGCTGCCGCTCCTCGTCTCCGTTCGCCCACGCATCCCGAGCCGTTCCGTGCGCCAGCTGCAGACCCCTCCCTGTCTGCAACCATCTTTGAAATGCCTTTTCTCCTATTGGACGACTGGACCCCTGTCTTAGGTGTAACACC
Source organism: Lasiodiplodia sp. KE8368 (assembly GCA_023087525.1). Lineage (NCBI taxonomy): Eukaryota > Fungi > Ascomycota > Dothideomycetes > Botryosphaeriales > Botryosphaeriaceae > Lasiodiplodia > Lasiodiplodia sp. KE8368. The sequence continues at coordinate 458,086 of JAJMYN010000019.1, forward strand.
TGCCCATAGCGCACGCCATGTTGCCACGGGAAAGTGGATATCGTCAAAGCCACGCTGGAGAACGTCAGCTCGTACAAATATGAATCAATCACAGGGGAACCGGTCCTTGCACCGGGAGAAAACGGATTATTGGGCGCGTTGCAAGAAGATAGCGCGGATCCAACACTGCTGTTCGGACGGACAAGTTGCTGCTCTTTTGCTACGTGCATGTTGCTCGACTACCTACGCCTGCGAGTGCGTTAGCACCTGCCAAACGGCTAAAATGTTATCCCTCGACCTTGTCAATACCATGCAAGTTTCGGACCCTGTCATATTCACTTGCAATCGCATAATCCAAAAACCTGTAGTTGAGCCTTGTTGAGAAATAGCGGGCCTTACTTTTTTTTTTTTCTTTCGCCCTCTTCCTCCTTTCATCTCATCTCGCCCTTGACTCCGTTGCACTAGTACCCATGTCGGCGGCTAGAGAATATACCTCAACTGTTGGTCAGGTCCCTCAAATGCACCCACTAAGGAGGAAAATGAAAGACACTATTGATCAGTAGTTTTCGAGACCCCTGAGCGATCTGCGGTCCAGCCAGATGGCGTTCAAAAAAGCAAGTATGTGCATGCAAGGTACGGAGTCACTGCATGCCAAGGTCATGGATCTCTTGAAAAGACTCACGTGTACGGACGTAAGTACCATGCACGCCAGAAAATCATTGTTTGAAAACCTAATCTTTTCTTCGGCCCTCTGCCATAGCCGTCCAGCGTTGTTGTGACGGCTTCGAGCACGCAGGGCCTTGATGCGGTCAAATACCTTACCTCTCCCCAGCTTTATGCCAGAAAGCACCGCATCTAAACTCCCCAGACCACCACATTCCCGTCACCACCGGCACTGGCGAACTCGTTCCTTCTTGGACAGAACGCCACGGCGCTGACGACGTCTTTCTTGGACGTGCCTTTAGCCTCCCCATGCCGAAGCTGTTGCTGGGTAGTGCCCGAGACGACGTCCCAGGCAAATATGCTACCATCTTCACTCCCGGCGATGACGACATTGTCTTTGAGGCCAAGAGTTGAGCGGATGCGGTACTCTTTATTCACGTACTGTAGAAAGTCACTAGTATGCGAGAGATGACTAGAGAAATGTGGAATGAGGAAGTCCCTACCTCAGGTGCTTTGTAAGACTGCAGCAACTTGCCGTTAGACCTGTCCATCAGACGTATCGTCGAGTCGAGCGTGCTGGTCAAGATCGAGTCCGCATCCCTAGTAGTCGTGATAGACGTGACCGGATCTGTCTCGTATCAGTAAAGCCGTCTGTAGCCTACCGGGACAATCCTCGCTCATCCTTATACTCACGTCCAATAAGATCCACGAACACCTGCCCCATCCGGATATCGTACGTCCTGACCCTCCCGTCCACGCACCCGGTGAAGATCTCGTGGCCCCAGACGCAGATCGACGAGATGCTATCCTTAGCCTCCGATAGCGTCATGAGCGGCTTGTGCGACTGGCTTTTGAGATCCCAAAGCTTGACCGTGGCATCGAAGCTCCCTGCAGACAAGCATATCATAATTAGCTTCCCGCACACTTTCCACAGGGCTCGCGCTCGCGCCCACATTCCGTCGGCCCAAGCCTCCCTTCCCGACCCCACTGCACATTCCCGCTCCTCCTCTCCGCTCACCCCACAATTCCAGCCCCAAGAAAGCAACAAAAGCTTAAAAGAGGGGGCATGACTCACCGCTGACCAACACGTCGCCCTGCGCGGCAAAGGCGACGGCATTGCACTTGCCGCTGTGCCCGCTGAACCGGCGCAGCGTCGTCGCCGTCGCGACGTCCCACAGGAAGACGGCCTTGTCGCCGCCCACGCTCGCGAACCGCGCGTTGTCGTCCGCGACGGCGATGTCGAGCACCTCGTAGCCGTGCGCCTCGTACTTCTGCACCAGTCCTCCACGCGCCGCGTTGAATAGCCGGACTGTGCGGTCGGAACTGCCCGTGAGGATCTATTATTTGCGCGCCGCGTTAGATAACCGCGTGTTTCCTCGTTCGTGAGTGTAAGAGAGCTTCCGTGATTGAGCGAGGGAAGAGGGCTTTCTGTGGCGTTTGCGGGTCGGAGAAGTGGTTTGAACGTACATATTGGCCAACGCCTGCGCTGTAAGTCACGGCGTGGACTGGTCCTGCTGCAGCGTTAGAGCTTGTTTCCAGTCATATCTGAGAATATAGGCTGAGAAAGCTGGTGCAGAATATTACCATTGTGGCCAGAGAGCTTGGCAATCTGCCGGGTTGGAAATTGTGCCGTCATGACATGTCGCAGTAAATGTAGTTGCGGAGCGTCGGTGGTGGTGTCGGAGCTGTTGGCGGGAGCTTGGATACAATTGCGCGGCCTTGGCACCCAAATCACAGAATCAACGTGGTCCACACATTACACAAGATTTTAGCTCAAGGGCAACGCAAAAGTTCATTAATCTACAATGGGGGAGAAGTGGAAGATGCAAAATTAGCCGATGCTTCCCCAGATTTTAATGCGTCTCTCCCAGCTTGAAAACTCCCAACTACGCAACGGTTCCCGCGCCAAAACGGAATCCCCTCCCGCCGCCGCGCTGCTTAAGAAAAAGGCTCAGTTGCGAAGTCGCAAAGCCTCAAACCAACTTTGGACTGAAGCTCGCTAAGCGCCATTACAAACGTACTGAAAGACTGCAAATGAGAGGTATCAGAAGAAAGGAAAAACCGGGTGCGCAGTGCGAAAGTGGCCTAACGACGGCCGTGAGAGCGGGTAACGCTGCCCTGCAGTGTCTCGACCTCTGCCTCGAGCTGCTTGATGACGGCGTGGCTCTGCTCCAGGTCCTTGTTGAGGCGGTCGCGCTCCGAGATGAGCTTCTGCTCCCATTGGCGGAAACGCTGCTCCTCCACCTTGACCTGCTCCGTGAAACGCTTGCGGAGTGCCTCTTCCTCCTCCTTGAACTTGGGGTTGTCCAGCTTCCTGGGCCGAGCCTCGCCAAACTTCCGCGTCTCCATCTGCTGTGCCCTGTACGCTTCGTAGTGGTTCTCCTCGGTCGTGTGGATCAGATCCAGCATGTGCGTGCGGATAAGGATGGCGCGGAGCTTCTTGAAGTCACAGTGCTCCTCGTTCTCAACCTCAGCGACACCCCAGGCGTATTGGCGACCCTTGACGGTACGGCCGTCAGTGGTCTGGACGTCCTTCTCGGAGCCGATGACGGAGAAAGGCATGGCAGCGATCAGGCTGCGAGCGTGCTGGAGACCGGCCTCATCGTCCTCCTCGAGCGGGGGCTGGTAGATCTTGATGCCCTGGGCCTCGATAACAGATCGGATCTTTCGTATTTCATTAGTCAAATAGTACGCTAAAAAAAAATCACGAGAAAACCATACCTTGGCCTTGAACTTGTTGAGGTCAGCGGGGCTGAGAGTGTCGGCCTTGGCGACAACGGGAATGAGGTTGACGCGAGTGCAGAGACGCTTCATAACCTCGATGTCGAGAGGCTTCAGGGTGTGGCCGGTAGGGCGGATGAAGTACAGGCAGGCGTGGACACGGAGATCAATCTTCTCAGTACGCTTGGGCTGCTGCTCCTGGAGCATGTACGACTCGTGCTGGTCATCGAGGAACTCAATGATGGGTTGCCACGAGTCGCGGTTGTTGACGTAGTCGCCGAAGCCGGGCGTGTCGATAACCGTAAGGCGGACTGTAAAGGGAATGAGCCAATGCGCGCATTTGGTCGGCGAGGGGTCCCCTATACTAACCCTTGAAGAACTTCTCCTCAAGCTCGGCCTTGGTAATCTCGATCTCGACCGTCTTGTCGACCTGCTTCTGGTGACGGCGCTTGTGATCGGCATAGTTCTTGATCGTGGTGGAAAAGAGAGTGTTGATGAAGGTCGTCTTTCCCAAGCCGGACTCGCCAGCAACCTATCACACCACGTCAATCCCTGATCCCGCTGGATGATTGCGATGGAGATGTACCATAATAGTGAAGGCGGCACCGCGCTTCGCAACGATCTTGTGCCTGCGGTGGTGTTAGGTGGCGCGTTCGCGATCGCAAGGAGAAGCAGATAAGCTATTTACCGTTGGTTGGGGAGCTGGGGGACAGGTCAGCAAACGTCGGGCGCATAAAGATGGCGGGGTCAACTCACATTGGCAATGCCAATCGGGGACGCAGATTCCGCCATTTTCGGGTGGTGAGGCGCGCTGCCTTTGGTGTGGTGGTAGGAAAGTGTGGAGCTGGAGCGAGCGTGAGCGGATGCGCAAAGGAGCCCCTGAAGAGATGAAGCTCACAATGTGGTGACCGAGGCCAAGCAGGGCGCGGACGTTGGTGGAGCGAGCGGAGGAAGTTGGAGGAAGGGCGGGCGTCAATGGGGCGGCGGGCGCTGGAAGGCAGTGGAGAGCGGTGGTGGAAGCCCCTAAGTCGAGGTTCCCCTTCGGCGAGAGACCCTGGGGGAAAGCGCGTTGGGCCACGCTAGCACGCGCGCTCGGACCGCCATGCCTGTGCGCCAAGCCCTTCGAGAGCTGCAACACCAAAAAGTTTCCCGCCCGCAATCGATAAGTCCATGCCGCCATGAAGACCGACTTCAGGGTACGTACCGCCGTCGCACGCCCTGCTGCCGCAGTCGCTGACCCGCGCACAGTTCTCGAACTTGCTGGGCACTGTTTACAGCCGCGGCAACCTTCTTTTCACCCCGGATGGCACCTGTCTGCTGTCGCCCGTGGGCAACCGCGTCTCAGTCTTCGACCTGGTCAAGTGCGAACACACCTCCGACTTGCACCGCATTCATGATGCAGGACCTGACCATTTTGCAGCAACAAATCGCACACTCTTCCTTTCGCGCACCGCCGAAACATTGCCCGCATCGCATTAAATCCTCGCGGCAACTTGCTGCTATCCGTCGACGAAGATGGCCGCGCCATTCTGACGAACGTGCCCCGCCGTATTGCGCTTTATCACTTCTCGTTCCGATCGCCTGTTTCGTCCATAGTATTCGCGCCGAATGGGCGTCAGTTCGCTGCCGCAATTGGCCGTCAAGTCGAAGTGTGGCACACGCCCTCGACCCCGGATGCCGGCGCAGACGGCGAGTTGGAATTCGCGCCTTTCGTACGCCATAGAGTATACACCGGCCATTATGACAATGTTGAGAGCATAGAGTGGTCTGGCGACTCTAGGTTTTTCCTTACGTCGTCAAAAGACCTCACAGCAAGAATATGGAGTTTGGATCCGGAGGACGGTTTCGTCCCCACAACCCTGTCCGGACACAGGCAGGCCGTCGTGGGTGCATGGTTTTCAAAAAATCAGGAATCAGTGGGTACAACTGCAGGCATGTGGAATCAGGGCGAGGTATGCTGATTGAGTTGCAGATGTACACGGTCAGCAAAGACGGTGCGCTTTTCGAGTGGCAATATCTTCCAAAACCTGATCTGGATGAGGACGAGCCGGAAGAGGACACGGAGCGCTGGAGGATAGCTGAGAAGCATTTCTTTATGCAAAACAACGCGCACGTTACTTGCGCCGCGTTTCACGCAGAAAGCAACCTCCTGGTAGTGGGCTTCTCAAACGGTATTTTTGGCATCCACGAGCTGCCTGAGTTCTCCACGATCCAAAACCTCAGGTACGGATTCCGATTGCTTTTTCAAACCCTCAACTGATTTCAGCAGCATCTCGCAACATGACATTGACTACGTCACCATCAACAAGACTGGCGAATGGCTGGCATTCGGCGCATCCAAGCTTGGTCAATTGCTCGTCTGGGAGTGGCAATCTGAATCTTATATTCTCAAGCAGCAGGGCCACTTCGACTCGATGAACTCAATCGTCTACTCGCCAGATGGTCAAAGGATTATCACTTGCGCTGACGACGGCAAGATCAAGGTCTGGGACACTGCTTCCGGATTTTGCATCGTTACCTTCACCGAACACACCAGTGGCGTAACGGCCTGCGAGTTCGCAAAACGCGGTAACGTCCTTTTCACGGCTTCTCTCGATGGCTCTGTGCGAGCGTGGGACTTGATCCGCTACCGGAACTTCCGCACCTTTACCGCACCGAAACGCCTTTCCTTCTCCTCTATCGCTGTGGACCCCAGCGGGGAGGTTATCTGCGCTGGCTCGCGTGACGACCCAGATATCCATATCTGGTCCGTACAGACCGGGCAGCTGCTCGATACACTCTCCGGACACGAAGCACCCGTATCGTCTCTCGCCTTTGCGCCGAACGGAGGCAATATTGTCAGTGGCAGCTGGGATCACACCGTACGCATTTGGGATATATTCGCACGGACCCAGACAAGCGAGCCTCTTCAATTGCAGTCCGACATCCTCAGCTTGGCGTTCCGTCCAGACTCAAAACAGATCGCGGTAGCGACTCTCGATGGTCAGCTGTCGTTCTGGTCGGTATCCGATGCAACCCAAGTCGGCGGGTTGGACGGTCGTCGCGATGTCTCCGGTGGTCGCAAAATGACGGACCGACGGACCGCGGCCAATGTGGCCGGCACTAAAGCTTTCCAGACTATTACCTATAGCGCAGATGGCACGTGCGTTCTCGCCGGCGGCAACAGCAAGTACATTTGCTTGTACGACGTGCAGTCTGGCGTCCTGTTGAAGAAATATACCGTCAGCGTTAACCTATCGCTAGACGGCACGCAGGAATTCCTCAACAGCAAGCTCCTAACCGAAGGTGGGCCTCGTGGACTCATTGACGAGACTGGTGATGCCTCCGACCTGGAAGATCGCCTTGCCGGCGATAAGACATTGCCTGGCGCGCAGCGTGGCGGCGACATGAGCTCGCGGCGTACTCGTCCGGAGGTCCGCGTTCCTGCAGTAGCCTTTGCGCCCACGGGCCGCGCATTCTGTGCCGCAAGCACGGAAGGTCTACTCATTTACAGCCTCGACAACACGCTGCAGTTCGATCCCTTTGACCTCGATGTGACGGTGACGCCTGACTCGACGCTGGCGGCGCTGAAGGAGGGCCAATACTTGCGCGCGTTGGCCATGGCTTTCCGGCTGAATGAGCGTGGCCTTATCGCTCGAGTCTACTACGCGACTCCTCTCCAGGACGTGGCACTTGTCGTGCGGGATCTCCCGCAGGTGTACCTTGCTCGCCTCCTGCGCTTTGTTGCAGCTCAAGCGGACGAGAGCCCCCATCTCGAGTTCAACCTTCGGTGGATCGAGGCGCTGCTTACCAGCCACGGCCGTGTGCTCAAGGACCGGCAGGGCGAGTTTGCACCGGAGCTGCGTGCCGTCCAGAAGGTCGTTGCGAAGGTGCAGCGGGAGGTGGCACGGCTTGCCGAGGATAATGTGTACGCGATTGACTTCTTGCTCACCCAGCCAGTCGGCAGACAAAACGGGGCGCTGGGGGCCGACGACGTGCTCGGGCTCATCGAGGATGGCGAGGAGATGGAAGTCGAGGAGGGTGAGGGAAGCGACAGTGAGAGCGGCGGTGAATGGATGGGACTCGATTGAATCCTTTAGATCCTTGCTCTCCACTTTTTCTTTCTACAAGTTTCTTGTTAATTTAGGGGGCCAAGAGGGAATCAAAAAAGGAGTTTGTGCTTTTTGGTGGATGACGCACGGGTAATCATGCATGTTGGCTGTCTTAGCTCTCTCTTAGGACTCGACGCGAGGGTGAACCGTGGCGCCCAGTGGGGAATGAGGCATCAGTAACCCACCAGGTCCACATTTCGAAGGGCTTTAGAATAGATACGTGTTCCATCATCAATCAAGATTGTAATGTAAATTTGTGCAGACGTCCGTCTCTCATGATTGACAAGTATGTACAGAAGAGTGAACTGCTTCCGCCGAGACCAGCCTCGAGCATCTCCCAGCAAACTATTCACAAGAAAGGGAAGTTCAGCCAACTCGTACGACACCACCACCACCACCACCACTACAGTGATCGAGCATCAGTAGCACTCAATAGTAGAGTGAAGAGCACATCAAGCCTCTACCATCTAGCACGTGAGCGCCGTGGGGCCGGGAATGGCGTAGGACGTCGGGGTGGGGTAGTAGAGGTTGAAGACGATGCCGGCATCGTCCGTCTTGTAGGCGCCGGGGAACTCGACGCCCGAGGGCACGGCGTCGGCGGTGCCGCCGGAGACGTTGATCTGGGCGCACTCCATGTACAGCTGGGCGCCGGGGTAGGTGCTGGCGCCGTGCAGGGCGATGAGCTCGACGCGCAGCAAGTAGTTGCCGTCGGGGATGCACTTGGGCATGGTGAAGGACACCTTGCCGGCGTTGTCGATCATCTTGTCGACGGCCCACGTGCCCGACGCGCCGTCCAGGCCGTCCTCGTAGATCTTGAACCACGACAGGCCCGTCACGTCCTCGACGGTCGCGTCGTCGACCTTGGCCAGGTACGCCATGATGGGGCCCTTGTGCGAGGCGCTGATCGGGTCGTCGCCGTCCGACGAGTCGGCGCCCGCGAGCGTGTGGTGGAACTCGGCCGTCACCGAGGCGCCGGCGGGGATCTGGAATTTGCGTCAGTGGATCTGAGTGGATATGCAAGTCATTGTGCATGTAGAGTGGGACGTGAGAGTGATGTTGACGGTGGGCGCGGGAAGAGAGGGGTTTTCGAAATTGCCAAATGGGGAACTAATGGTGCGTCGCGTGTTTCAAGTTGTTTCCTCCAATCCTCTTTTTCCGTATCTATGCTCTTGCTCAGAGGAGTTGAGGGGTCTTGGTAGGGCTTGGCTGCGCTGATGGGGGCTGTTTGACCACCCGGTGTCCCTGACATCGCTTGCGGTAGGGGTCTTATAGTGGAAGGGATCGGCGTTTGAGATTGTAGGGCGAGGTAAAGGAGCCATGATTGCTTTTGAAGATGGTACTTACATCGATGATAGCCGTCGGCAGCGGTGTGTTCAGGGGGTTGACACCGCCGTTACAGATCACATCGTTGGAGGTAACATCGGTGATAGGGCTGAGGGGAGGGGAGGTTAGCGAATCGAATACGAGCGTGAGGCTGTGCAGACGAAAGAGGCAAGGCGATAGTCAGGAACGCACCCGTCGTAGTTAGGCACGCGAATGCCGGTCGTGTGGCCCTGGGACACGCCATTGACGTAGAGCTCCTGGAAAATAGTGTGGGCGGAAGCAGACGCGACCAGCGCACATGTCGTAAGAATGGACCTCATGGTGGATAGTGGGAGGTAGAACAGTGGAGAAACCAGAAAGGACACGGCACGGCCGATCTACGATTTGGAAGAGGAAAGGAGCAGTGCTTTTAGGACCAGGACGCATCGTATATTTATTTGGATAATGAGGGTAGACGGAACATTTCTGCGCTTCCGCCGGCGACGCGCTCCGTGGGTCCTGCAGCGCAATTGGAAACGGAACGAAACGGCGTGGGCCGCCAGCAGGTGGCTGCTCGCATGATACTGGGACTGTTTCTGGATGACGACCAGGGGCGGCGCCGCGCACGCGGCCGCGGCAGCGATGCAGGCTTCATCTGGCTAAAGGAGGGTCATAGAAGGTCCAATATAGCACAGAAAGACTCGCGAACGGCTGCCGCATGGAGCGTCGAGATGCGAGAAAAGGCAAAAGTGGCTTGAGAATCGATGGAGTCTGACCCCACAGCGACCGGTTTTGGAGGGGCCCAAGGCAGGCGAGGCCCGAAGAGAGGGAATGAAACAGTGGGTAGAAACGTCCGGGGTGTCGCAACGGCGGTCCGGGTTGTCGCGAGCACCTATAAGCATTTTAGCGCGCCAGGTATTGGCCGGCGTGCATGGGCGCGCGCCGCGTGCCCGGGCAAGCCATCCGCCGCGGGCGAGTGGGGGCTCTTAGCTGCGTGCGCTGGGCTGCACGAAAGCTTGTCTCCGATTTTTCCGGCGTGATGAAGCAGGCTCGTTGTTGGCGGAAGAAGGCGTGCAAATAACAGGAGCAGCGGTTATTGTAGGCGAGCCAAAAGCAAGGATCCTGGCGCGCGCTCCTGCTGCAGCTTTGAGTAAGCTAACCGACCTTCTCCAGAACAGTCCTTCTTGGCAGCAATCAACATCAATCAAACGCCCACCGCCTGGCATCCAACGCCCTGTGTTCTGGCCCGCTGACTCGCCACCCCCGGCCTCCACCATGTGTCGAAACACGCCGCAACTCGCTTGCCACGGGCCTTGCTGCCGCTCCCTTGGCTGGCCAACGGGAGCCTCTCCGTCCCAGCTTACCGTCAAGCCCACCAGGGTGCCTAAACAATCTAACCGTGCGCAAGTTATGCGCCGCCTGAGTTGGCAAACTTCCTGAGAAATGGATATAAGCCCATTGGCTGCCGCCAGCCGTATATCTCTTCACCACCACGCGCCCTTCGCTTTGCCTGGAGGCCTTTCTCTTCGCTCTTTCCCTTGTCATTCGTTTTCCATTGGCGCCGGGTCGCCAGATTCACCATGAAGTTCCCAACTGTCCTCAGGGCTGTGCCCCTACTTTCGTCTCTCCGTACGCGTCCCCAGCTGTTCCCCCAAATTCGAGTCCATTCTGACCGCGTGCAGTTTTCCCCATTGCTTCTGCCCAGACCGGCTCTTACTACACCGATGCAGACACCGGCATCAAGTTCTGGGAGTACACCATCCCGGAGGCCCAGACCACTGGTGGTTTCAAGTTCGGTATGGCCCTGCCCGGTGAGGCCGGCGGTACCAACGATGAGTACATCGGCCACATGGTCGGTGCTATCCAGGAGGGTGCCGGTTGGTCGGGTATCTCCCACGGCGGTGGTATGACTTCAGCCCTGCTCCTGCTTGCCTGGGCCGATGGCGACGAAGTCAAGACTTCGTTCCGCTACGCCAGTGGCTACACCACCCCTGAGATCTACACCGGTAATGCTACTGTCTCCGAGATCTCCCACAAGGTCAACGAGACCCATTTCGAACTCATCTACCGCTGCACCTGGTGTTGGGCCTGGAACCACAACGGTGCAACTGGCTCGCAGCTGCCTACCGGTACCGTCGAGGTCATTGGCTGGGTCCAAGCCAACGACTCTCCTAGCCCTGTCGATGACCCCGCTGGTACCATTGTTCAGCACGACAATGGTATGGGTCAGTATGGCCACATTATTGCCAGCGCTAGGAACACTGCCTACACCAGCTGGGCTTCGTCGGCCACCTCGGTGCCCACCACCACTGCTGCTCCCAACGGCACTGCCACCGCCACCTCTGCTCCTGTTGCCAGCTGCACGGCCACGAACGTCCCCACCGACACCTATGATTACATCATCGTCGGTGCCGGTGCAGGTGGTATCCCGCTTGCCGACAGGCTCAGCGAGTCTGGCAAGAGTGTGCTCCTGATCGAGAGGGGTCCTCCCTCCTCCGGCCGCTGGGTCGAGGGTGACATGCCCTTCTCCAACTGGAGGCCTGAGTGGCTCGATGGCACCAACCTGACTCGCTTCGACGTGCCCGGTCTCTGCAACCAGATTTGGCAGGACTCTGCCAACATTGCTTGCAACGACATTGATCAGATGGCCGGTTGCGTTCTTGGTGGTGGTACCGCTGTCAACGCTGCTTTGTGGTGGAAGGCTCCCGCTATCGACTGGGACTACAACTTCCCGACTGGCTGGAAATCGACCGACATGCAGGCTGCTGTTGATAAGGTCTTCGATGTGATTCCTGGAACTGATCACCCCTCCACGGATGGCGAGCTCTACTACCAGGAGGGCTTCAATGTTCTCCAGAACGCGCTTTCGGCTGCCAACTGGAAGCAGGTCACTGCCAACGACTCTCCTGACCAGAAGAACAAGACTTTCTCCCTCGCTCCTTTCATGTATGCCAACGGTGAGCGTGGTGGCCCGATGGGCACCTACCTTGTGAACGCGGCCGCCCGTAGCAACTTCAAGCTTTGGATGAACACGTCCGTTCGCCGCCTTGTCCGCACCGGTGGCCACGTTACCGGTGTTGAGGTTCAGTCCAACGGCGATGGCGGCTACTGCGGTACCGTCAACGTCACTGCCAGCTCTGGTCGTGTCATCCTCTCTGCCGGTACCTTCGGTACCACCAAGATCCTGTTCCGCAGTGGCATTGGCCCCCAGGAGCAGCTCACGGTTGTCAACGCTAGCACCATCGATGGTGACACGATGATCGACGAGAGCCAGTGGATCAACCTTCCTGTTGGCCACAACCTCGATGACCACACCAACACCGACGTCCAGATCACCCACCCGAACGTTACCTTCTACGACTTTTACGGCGCCTGGAAGGCTCCCATCGAGGCAGACAAGGAAGCGTACCTGAACGGCCGCACTGGCATCCTGACTACCTCCGCTCCCAACATCGGCCCCGTCATCTGGGATGAGATCACCGGCAGCGACGGCATTGCTCGCCAGCTCCAGTGGACTGCTCGCGTCGAGGGTGACACCAACACCTCGATGACCATCTCCCAGTACCTAGGCCGTGGTTCCACCTCTCGTGGTGTGCTCTCCATCACTTCGGGCCTGGGCATGCAAGTCTCCACCGTGCCTTACCTGCGCTCCGACGAGGACAAGGCCGCCGTCGTCCAGGGTATCAAGAACCTGATGACGGCGCTCTCCAAGGACCCGAGCATCGTCTTCACCCAGCCTCCCGCCAACACCACCGTTGAGGAATACGTCGATGCCGTAAGATCCCTCCCCCTCTCTATTCAACTCCATACTGACTTTCCCAACACAGATGCCCGTCACGACGTCCAAGCGCCGCGCCAACCACTGGATGGGCACGGCCAAGATGGGCACCGACAGCGGCCTGGTCAACTCCGGCACGTCCGTCGTCGACCTTAACACGCGCGTCTACGGCACCGACAACCTCTACGTCGTCGACGCGTCCATCTTCCCCGGCATGGTCACGACCAACCCGTCCGCCCTCATCGTCGCCGTCGCCGAGAAGGCCGCCGAGAAGATCCTGGCTTCCGAGCCTGCTGAGGCAGTTAAGAAAGTGAGTTAAATGCTTCAGCTGGGTGGCGGTGCTCGCCAGGTGGTGGAAACAGCTGTGCGGAGGTGATTGGGGGTTACTGTTACTGTTGTTGTCGTTGATGATGATGACCAAGACGCGAAGGCGTATGTTTCGTTCTTCTTTGACTGTGATGTCGCAACCTGGGAATTGTTGCTTGCGCCAGTCGTCCCTTCAGGATTTCGATGCTAACACGTAATTTTTCAATAGTACTACCAATGCGGCGGTCGCAACTGGACCGGCTCGAGACATTGCGAAGAGGGCCTGACGTGCACGGCGTACGAGGGCAATGTGGACTACATGCAGGTGCGTTGCTCCATTGCCACCCCTTCCAACCCCTTTTTGACCTTGTCTGACCTTTTTCGTAGTGCGTGTAAGCGATGCGCTGCCGGGTGGGGAAGAGAGACGCTTCCTTCTTGAACATAGTTAACTTTCTTGTGGATACTTCCAATTAGAAGATTTGTTGATATCATTTCGCAGCCTCCCGTCTCATGCCTCTCTGGTGAGCACATACTGCGTGAATGTCGTGGTACCTTTGCAGAACTTTCTCGTCATGCTATGCCACCTGCCAATGCTCCAAAACGTCTGCCTGCAGCCTTGCCAAAAGAAGAGACCCTGTCTAAGAAGTGGACCAGTATACGTCACGCCCCAGGCTGAGCACACAACAAAAGGTCAGCCGTGGGAACAGAGCCGTGTGAAGCCCCTCCGGGATACGTCATCCGGAGGTCGTCGGGTAGTAGCGGCAGTAGTTGTACATGGCGATTTCGCAACGACAGAAGTGGATGGCATTTGGGCCCCATGACCACGTTCCCACGCAGCATACAGCCGCATCGATCAACGGTGCGACTAGTGCCACGCGGGACTGACGTAGATAGCAGCCCGAGATCTTCGGCCCGTTGATCGGGAGTGCGCGGGAGGGGGTTGGGTGGGAACGCGCGTAAAAACGGTTGGTCGACGCGCTTGTCCCGGCTGTTGCGGCTTACCGATAGAAATGTGAAACCGCAACACCACCTCGTGCGGTGCCGCAAAAGATAAGAAGAAGGGCAGAAAAACGGACACCAAGCGGAGCAAAGTCCGCCGTTCGGTGGGCTTGGGAACGGCTACATCGTCGCACACGTCGCTGGCGGCGATTCGAGGCGGACGAACGGTATGTATCCAGCCTAGCCATATACTCAACGCTAGCATCGGCACCGCGTGAGCAAAATCTCTTATTTTTTGCATGATAGGGGACTGGAATGGACCCTGCTATCTGGACTTCGGCCGACCAAAGTCGGTGCATTGTGCCATTGGCTGGAGCTGCACAAGCTGCCGAATGGAGTTGGAGCAACTCCACGGGATTGATTAAGATGGGGTGACGTGTGGTGAGGAATTATGAAAGGACCAGCGGGAATCAATGAGGAGGGGAAAAGTCTGGGCATGTTTCGTCAGGTTGCACAAGCAACGTCGTTGGCGGAAGGCGGCAGCCTACTGCAGACGGCATTTGCTGGCAGGCCGGAGTACCGACGCACCATCCAGACGTGGTGGAGTCGTCTCCTTTCCAAGAAGAAAGCGGTTGCACAGCTCTGGCTTATTTCTGCACGCAGCCGCCGATGTGCAGCAGATAAGTTGGCAGCGCTGGCCAACGGGATGGCGGCATATCCGCCGTGCCTCAGTAGATGTTGCAGGCGGGACGTACAGATGGGGCTTCCCGAGAAGATGGGCTGGAGGGATTAAAAAGGCGCTGGCTATAGACGCGGCAGATCGGTGATACCTTCGCATAGACTCGTCGACGCCCCGCTGTTATGCAAGGCAAGCACATGTTCTTGAAGGCAATTGCCCCCACGCTAATGGAGGAGGGGCGTGTTTCGAGAGAAGGCGGGGCTTCCAGCCACAGGCAGAAGTCGTGGGTGAAAGGATGAAGGGCTCGACCACAACTTTCTTCGCAGAGGGTTGCACGACGGCGAGAGCGGGGGAGTGCTCGCGGGAAGAGTGCCTGTAGGGTGCCTTCCGCTGTGCGGCTGACGGAGCACGTCGATACAGGCAGGCGGGCCCGGCGTTGAGTGGTTGACGCGGGCTGGAGGAGGGGTCGACCACGACGCGGACCGGGGATGGATACATGCAGGTGTTCGTCGCTGTGGCTTATGCGGGTGCGGAGCAGCGACCAGGGCACAGAGTCGAGTCTAAATGCGGAATTGATGTCATTATTCCGCGACAGCTTCGCTCGGAGCGTGGCGACGAGGGCGAGCGGCCGGCCCCGGGTCCGGACAGAGCATAAGGCGATTGGCGGGCGTGCTGGGTGGAGTTCCTGTTGGAAGCCAAGCTTTTGCGCGAACAGGGTAGACAGTTGCAATGGCGATCGTATCTCGCACGTCGGCGCTGGTCGGAATTCTGGCAGACCCTGTGCGCTTAGTGTCGGCTGGAGTAGGAAATGACGACCTCTGACTCTTGCCCTTTTCAGGGACGCGCCCCTCCCGGCAAAGATTGCGCCGCGGCTGCGTTATCGGGCTGGCGGGCTGGAGGATGAGGGATTGTGCTGCTGAGAGGCAGACGACGCGCTGCAGCCGACGCATGCGCAGGGCGGCGCGCTCGAAGAAACACCAGTGCAGCTGACTGGCGCGCGACTCGTGATGCAGCCTGTTCCTGTGGCATGCATCATGGCTGCGATTGCCCGGCGATGCTCCCCACTAGACATTGAACAGTCAGAGCACGGCCGGCGCATAAAATGCGGCGGGCCCCTCGCCGCGGTGATGGAGCAAGAGCCTCGCGCACCCGGCACGTCAGCACTCGCAGCACCGCATCGCATCGCGCAGCTCGCCCGCTCAGCTCACTGGTCTTGGCGCGTGTTGCGCTGCTCCCGCGACGCTTCGGGACAGAGGCATTAGCTCTCCCCCACGCCGCCGCCAGAGACCTGAACCTCACCACCGTGCAACCTCCCCTCTCCTGCGCGACGCTAGTCACCTGAGCCCGCCCGCCGCAGCTCTCTTATTGCCGCCAGGCGCCGCTCGCTGCTGAGCTCCATCCCCGCCCCTACTTCCCTCCGCTTCCGGGTATGAACTTCAAGAACGACACCTCGCACTGGCCCGTTGGACAAGAGGACATCAACCGCTGAGCCGGCGTCGACAAGGGCCGCCGCACCGGTCAACCCACAACTTCCCAATCACCGCACGCCCGCTGTCCCACGCGGGCTGCGCCCTAGCTTGCTTTTGCGAGCCTGTCTTACACCCTCCACTGTGCGCCTGCAGCCTCCCCGATCCAGCCGTGGCATTCCACTCCGGGTGCCTGTCGCTTCCCCAGATTCTGCTACTCCCAGACGGGCAGGCGCTCCTCCAACCAGCTGCCCCCAGCGCCCAGCGTCTCAGAGCGTGCCAGGCGGCCGCACGCCCCGGCTGCCTGTCCGACTGGCTTCTCGCAACTTCCCGTACAGTCAGGGCCGCCGCCATGGATTCCTCCATGACGTTGCTCAATGCGCATATTCAGTTCCTCGTATGTCGCCTCCGCTTTTTTTGTTCAATAATGTCTGCGCCGCGCCGTGCGCCTTCTCCAATGCACCTTGCGTCCCCCTCGACCAATCGTGGCGCGGTCGTAAGGCTGCGTTAAAAGCCCCAGCACGTCGTGCCTGTGTTGCCTGCACCTTAAGCTTAGCACCCACCACCTCTTCCATCCTCTCGTTGCTGACATGGTCCTCTCGTTCCAGGACACCCAGCTGGCTCTGATACACATCCCGCTGCACCTCTACTCCAACTTCCTGCAGCCCATCCTGCAGCTGCTGCTGCCCTCCAGCCGCCCCGGCAGCTCGGACAGTGCGTCCACAAATGGCAGCAGCCAACCGCGCTCCAAGAAATCATGGGCCTACGAGCACCCCTTCACCAACATCTCCGTGACGCCTGTCGAGTGCTCGATTGCGTGCTCGCGTGAAATGGCGGAGGATCTCTTCACTCCTGTGCGCGACAGTCTAGATCCGTCAAGTAGAGATCAGGTGTCCATCACAAATGAAGACTACATTGTCATGCAAGTCGACGGCGAGGGGCTTGACGCTGGCCAGCGTGTCCTCGAGCTAACCAGCCCGCTCGCAATGGCAGGCATGTGCGTACAACTCCTTCACGACCTCCCCCAGCCCACCACTTCTCCTGAGCCCCAGCCCCAGCGTGTCCAGCAGACCCACTTGCAGCCCGCCCACTCCCTCCTTAGACCATTGGCGCGTCGTCGCCGCTCGACCCGAAAGAATTCAGCCGATTCTCACACCACTGGTGCCGATAGTTCCATTTTCTTCATCACCACCTACTTCTCAGACTACATCCTGGTCCCCGTCCGCGCCCGTGGCCAAGTCATCAAGGCACTCGAGGACCGCGGCTTCGCTTTCGAACAGACCACCTCGTCCTACGTGAACCCCATTGCCAACTCGTTTAACACGCACACGCGCAACAAGTCCAGCTCCTCCTCCTTCGAATGTTTGCCCCCACCTCCGGGCACACCCCCGCCCGCTAGCATCCACGAACTCCAGACTCGCACTTTCTCCCTCCTCAAGCGCCGCAACATCGTCTTCGCCGTCGACCCGTCCATCCAGCTCGTCCAATGCGCCGGCAGCAAAGACAGCGCCTCTGCGCGCCCTGCGAGTGGCGGCGTGCTGAATGGCAGCTCGCTTGCCGGCCGCGGAAACCAGCCATCCGTCGAAGACACACTGCATCTTGGCCTTGTCAAATGCTTGATCAGTGCACCCCGTCCTAACTTTCTCTCCCTCACCCTCACCGACACCGAACCGGCTTCGATACTCCTAGAGAAGCGCCTTCTTCCCAATTTCGCTCCGGATGTCCTGCTCGGTTCGAAGGAGGACGTGCTGGTCCCCATCACTTTGGACCTGCGCGATCTCCCCCTCGAAAGTACCGGTATCGTTTGTGGCGTCGCTGGCAGATTGGTCGGCGGGACGAGCGGTTTCGGCGGCTTCGAAGGAGAGGGTAGCGACGCAGTCGAAATGAGCTACCTTAGTACAGCCAGAGCCGGGACCGTCATGGTTGGTGAAGAGGAACTTGAGAGAGCCATGGCGGCCTTGAAGGGCGTCGATGAGCAAGTGGAATGAAGTTGAAGACAAGGAACCGACTTCGAGCACATGTGGAAATGGAAGCAGCAAGCCAAAAACTTTTCATTCAGGGCGAACTATGGGGCATCACAAAAATCAGTTTGGGAAAACAAGCAATTGGGCGCAAAGCATTGGTTCAAAAAAAAGCGAGTGGCATTATTTCCTTATGCTAGTTCGGTTAATTGTCATTGTTTGTAGCTGCATATCTCCTGAGAGCGTTTTGCCAATTTTTTTTCCTACTCTCTTTGGATCTCGAATCACACACAACATGCGTCCAGTAAGGTCTGTGGCTTCCTGTGTAATCGACCGGTTCCTCGCTTGACCCATGATCAAACATGCATCAAGTGCAGCATCTCACTTGACGCCACACGTAACGATCGACGCACCTGCATTATCTCCGTCCACACGATCGTCCTTTGTTTTGTTTTTCCGGAATAGCGCGGCAGTACGGCCGACAGGCGGACACAAGAATAGGCGGAGGGATAGGCGCGGCTACTCGAGTTAGTCGGCCGTGGCGCTTCCTTGCGTCATCCTTTGGCCCTTATGCAAGTAAGACAGACCGTTAGTCGTAGCACCTTATCTTAGCCAGGTAACTGGGAACCCCTCCCCTAAATCTTGTTTCATTTTCTAGCTTTGCTTGGCTCCGCCAATGGTCCCTTTCTGTCGCATTTTAATCGGACAATATCGAGGCTCTTAATTAGCTCTCGGAGTGTGCTCCGTTCCAGATCGCAGTGGATAGCAGTGACCCTCCAGAATCCTCGACTTCCGCGTGACCACCTAACTCGCCACGTAGAAGTTGAGAGTGACCATAGGCACGTAAGCCCTACGAGCGAAGCTGAGACACACGTGTCAGCCCGCCCCTTTTCTTTGGTCGTCCTTTCTGTACCAGGATCTGCCCTGGGGGAGAAGGGTACACCGCTGCTTTTTCGGACGTCGGGTGCTTTCGGTTTATCCTGACACCTCGCACCCTGTGATTAGATTATCAAAGCTCCAACCCGACCCATTTTCGCTCCTGCACGCCTCGATGGTGTACAGATAGCGGACGACCGGACCCGTTGTGGCGGTATACTGTCGTGCGAGAAATCAGACCATTTTTATCTTTTTCCCACCCCGCAAAAGCAAAAGAGGCAAATGTATTGGTGTTAGTTAGGCGCTGACTCGAGTCATAGGGGTATATTCAAATAGTGACGAGATAATGGACCAGTTGGTGAACCGAAGCTGATTATTCACCGCATCAGTCTTCTCCAGTCTTTTACGTCTGGTTCTCGTTTTCCATGTCCCATTGGCTCAAATAAAATGGCAGCGCGCTATCATACCAGTCCCTGAGCTAATTGTGAAAGCAGCAAGTGAGTGGAGCAAAGACCGAAATAACATCTCAAACAAAAAGCATGTGACGGTAGTACAGTCAAGCTCACCCGAGGCCATTGGAAAGGTGTTGTTACGCGAATGTGGCCAAATCAGGTAACTTAGTCCATGTGAAGCTAGACTATCTGCAGCATGGCAGACCTCTTGCAATCGCTGAGGACCATCTGCGTACTTAAGTCTCCTGCCCCGCACTTCGAACGTGCCCACGAATTGAGATAGTGAACCCTTCAATAGAGATCCGCTACTGGAACTCAAGGGCTCGATAGTCTCCGCCGTCTCGGGATTTCCTTGTAAGTTTATGTCGGTTTATTCAAACATGGGGTGAGGTGCGTCGGTGGGAAATTTCGGACTTTGGTCGAAGTATCCTTCTATAATGACAAGCCACTTTTGCATCAGTGTTTCAACTGCCTTGCGTTGCTCGAGAAACAAGCCGGCATTTTTGGGCATGTATTCCAATCCGTACGTGTATCAGTAGATGTAGTGATTGTGTCCACCAAAGACGAGGTCTTTATTTTCCATTTCCAGGATCGCAAAGCTCCCCATCAGCTTCTATATGTAAAGGGCAACCCTTCTGCATGTAATTCGCTGGCCAAAATTGGTGTATCTGACGCAGGGAGGGACATCTGGATACTTTAACGCACCTCAAACTCGGCATGCAAGGTTTCCCGGTAAAGTTCACGTTCGCCCGCGTGAGGCTTATTTCGGTGCACCCTTGTCGTATCCTAACTAGACACTTTTTTCAAAAGTCAATCTCAAAGCCGCTCGGTGGTCGTCCTGGAAGGGGATTCTGCACCTTTCGTCCTTGGCATCAGCTGGTGTTCAACCCCTTGCTCACCGACGTGTGCGTTCTCTCCAGGACGATTGATACCAGCTTCCTGGGTGACAAGAACCTGTCTCGTGGTATCTTCATCTTTGACGGAGAGACCTGCCCGATCACGCGAGTCGGCTGCTGTGAAGGCTTGGATCATGTTTAGTACAAAGTTTCGACGTCCTCGATGGGGTTCAAAACGATATCCTCTCAGCCGAGGCGATGCGTCTCCTAATAACTTGGAGTCCAATCATCTGGGTCAAGGAATACCAATTAGATTCCGCATCTGTTTCTGTCCATGCATGCCCTGTCCAGGGTATCGGGGTTGCTGATAGACGGAACCGAACAGACGTAACTAAAGGTGCCAAGATCCCGCTGAAGTGTTTGCGCGAATGCGTTCTCCGGAGCAAGAAGCGCAACGAGCCTCTTCTTTTCGTACTCGCCCATACCAGATGCAGGGCGCTTTGCCAGATACTCCTCGGCAATCTTTGGCATTCGGTAATATTGCGACTCGTCTGAGTATGCCGCTATAAGATGGCCGATCTCTCAACATCGACGAAAACTCTGCAGCCAGGATCATGGTGAATCAACCAAGTGGGACCACTCCGAAAATGCTCGCGGATAGTCTCGAAGGCGGCCACTCTGTCTGGTAGCGGCCTTTCAGGAAAGGCATTTGTCTTCAAAGCGTGGCTTCTCCTCTTTGCTCCTCTCACTGAAGCGTTCCAGAGAAGAAACGTCTTCTGATCCTGGAGAGGCTTGACGATTTTTATAGGATGCGATTGCTGAGGTAGCCTGTGACACCGAGGCAGTATTCCAGATCTTTCAGCGTTCCTGGAAAAAGTATATCCAGAATGGCCCGGACTTTCTCTTGCGTAGTTCCCAGACCAAAGAAACTCTCTGGCCGAGTAAGTCCATCCGCCTGAGGATGCTCCGGATGCGGTTCTTATGCTCCTCCTTGGTGCGGCTGAAAACCACGATGTGGTCGATGATATAGTCTTGCGCCCTACGCGAACGTCAATTCCCGGTACTCGAGATCTTCTGGTTGGACTGTGTTACTTTCATCAGAGGCGTGTCGCTGGCACTAGAAACGCCCGAGGGTGATGAAGGTGTTCGTAGTGTAGAGCAGCGCTGCTCGGTTGATGGGGTTGTTCATGTCTGCTCGCACCTTCCTTCCCAGCGCGCCTTCCTGCCCACCACCACGTCATCGCCTTCGCCGTTCGAACCGCCCCTAGGGCACTTGTCTCGCCATTTGCCTGACCAAAGGCGAAAAAAAAAATGGCAAAAAACTGCGCACGTGTCCTTATTATGGACATCGCTACTAGTTGCAGGAAAAACCCCCAAGCTGGCCCAAGGCTTCATTGGGATTTTTATTGTGGATAGGCTTTTGTGGTAGCTGCTCTTTGTTTTGTTTCCTTTTATTTTTTCGCCTAGATGCAAGTGAAGTAGTTAGCCTGTTCTTTCTTGTTTAAATGGTAACTGGAATTGGTTACCATTCTGCCACGAAACCGTGGCAGTGCCCTGGTGGGCGAAAGGCAGAGCTGACTTGCTAACTTATATGCCTCACCTTTACTTCCAAGATCTTCTGCCGAGCAAAATGCCACGCCCACTCAAAGCATGGCGGCGTATCATCCCAAATCACTCTCATCGGTCGCGAGAGACACGTCCACCCCACCCGCGAAGTAACTGTCACTCATTCTTGAACGAGGCACTCACTGACCAAAATGCCAGAGCCATAATGATTGCTTCCATAATCCTGATACCATAAGATGCCCACTTCTAGAAGATGCTTCCTTTTTCAGAATCTGCTCTTCACACACCTCCCACCCTCGTCCCCTCCCATGCTTTCACATCCAAATATCGAACGGAGGAAAACAACCCGACAATGCTCTATTCATCCCCCGCCCGCTCGAACGGGACGACGGGGGCCAGTCAGAACACAAAAACCCAATGCTCTCAAATATAAGCCAAACAGCCATCATCCCGGACCTTCGCCAACACGGGCAAAACCGCCTTACCGCCCGACACGCTCGGTCCCATGACTACGACTTCGCCCTTGGCCTCCTCGTCCGTCGTCTTGTGCTCGTCGCGGTCGACCAGCTTGATCTCGACGCTGGTCACGGGAGCGCCGAAGTGACTGTACTGCTTGCCCTTTCCGCTCGCCGCCTGCAGCTCCTCCCTCCTGTAGTCGAAGACGTTGGTCTGCGTGACGGCGCCCGCGACCTTGGCGGCCGTGAGCGCGTACACGACGCGCGCGTGGAGGTAGATACGCAGATCCGACAGGTCGGCGCTGCTGAGCGGCGGGGCGTCTTGCGCGCCCGCACGCTCCGAGACGTGGACGAGACGCAGCTTGCCGGGGGTGGTGCCAACGGCGGCGCGCGTGGGGGCGTTGAGCTTGGTCAGCAGCGTGTTGGTCGGCAGCTTGCCGGAGCTGGTCATGGCACGGGTCTCGGTGTAGTGGGCGAGCTTCTTGATGCCGCTGGTCACGGAAGCCGACGTGGCGCTGTGCAGGTTGGCGGCCGTCTCGGCGGAGATGGAGATGACAGTGGGGGCGACGCCGCGGGTAGCGAGGCTAAGTTCAACACCAGGGCCGGCAACAGACGTGATAGCGAGGGAGGAGTGGCTGAAGAGAGCTGCCATGGTGAGGGCCAGGGTGTATGAGTTGGTAAGAGAGTCGGCGGGGAGGAAGAGATCCGAAGGAGTAAGGCGCTGCCCGGCAGGCAGAGCTGAAATTAAGCTGGCAATGGCAGCAGACATGTTCTAGTTCAAGTTAGAACCTTGCATGAGACTCGAGTTTGGATCTTAATGCTTACCTGCTGTGTGAACTCCACGGTTTCTCCTTCCGAGCCCTCACGGTCTTGCCAGATGGTGACAAGATTCTGAGCCCTGTCACCGGTTGCGTACTGCGGAAGCTCAGTGGTGGCACCGGCCGCATTGTCCTGTACCAGCTCATGCCAAGTAGAGACCTCAACCTTGCCGCCAGTTCCTTCAGGGACTTCGTTCCAGTCAACGTGCCTGCTGGTCTTCTCCACGACCCAGATAGCCTGCTTCAGATTCGGGACACCGTTGACGACATCGTTAAGCGGAATGGAGCCAGCTTCAGCAATGAGCGAATCGGCGCCGCTGTGCTGCAGCATCGCCACAACGACATTGTGCGGTTGGTTATATGGGATCAGGACAGGAGAGAAGTCATGGAAAGCACCAGCTGCAGAAAATCATGCCATCAGTCGAGGTCTTGGGCTAGGCAACAAAGGTCAAGTGCTGGGGAAGGGAAGGCATACCAAAGATAGTTGTGAGCAGCTCGATGGAGTTGGGCAGGTAAACAGCAACCCGCTTGCCGCCGTGCTCCTTGACGTGGCTGCCTATGATGTTGATCTCCTTCGTGATCTCGTCGAAGCTGTGATCCACAATCTCTTTTCCAATGACGGTGAGAATCTTGCCAGGGCTGCGCACCGCCTCGCCATGGTCGGCAGGAAGCGTGCCAAGCACCTTACGCCAGACGTCGCGTAGGTCGCCGTCGCGGCGCTCGTAGCGTTGCGTACCGGGGATGCTGAGGCCTGTCTGCAGAGGGTAGCCGTGGGGGACGTGCGGGCTGCGGTAGATGGCGGATTCGCCGGGCTGGCGGATACCGGCAGCGACAGAGCTGCGCTGCAGCAGCATGGGGTGGATGTCAGGGTCCTCAAGGCCGAGGTAGATGCTGTAGGCCAGGAAGCCGGCAATGGCCAGCACCAGCAGGGTTGTGGTCGAGTTCCATCCGGCGAATAGCTCCACGAGCTGCTGGTCGAGCTGTTCTACGAGGCCGGCCATGATTGCAGCATCGAGTGGTGTTGTGGTGGTATGGTCGTGTGTTGTGCGGAGGTGTTTGGCGGAGTGGGCGGAGTGCGGAACTGCGGCGCAGCTCACGGCGGGGACAGGGCTGACGGCATCGTGTTGGCACTGACCTTCCCCAGGGTCCGTCCGCCGGATCCCGGACGAGCCGACCCCGACAACGGCATCCGGGATTCGAATAATAATGCACAAGTATACAATTGACTACTCATCCCTGCAGTCTAGCCCAGTAGGTATCGCATAACACATCCTCATTTGAACATCCAAAGCATAAACCAACAGCGTCATAACCTCACTAAAGCTATTGCTCCACCGCCTTCGCCTGTGATGTTCTATTCTTAACACGTGAAAATCCGTTACCGTATCCCGAGCTCCTCCAACGCAAAAAAGCCTACCTCTTTGTGACTGGAAAAGAATAGGGACAGCATAAAACATGAGAGTGAGGCCGCATTAAGCTCCGGAGCTCGGACCCTAAACGCCTTGCCTTCTTCCCCGCCAAGCTGGGTGCACCTACTGCACCTGGTTGACGATCTCTTGCGCGCGCGTTAGCGACTCCACCATCTGCTGGCACTCCTTCCTCCTGCGGACCGTGTACTCGCTCTCCTTGAGCAAGTCGTCCAGCTCTTCGGTGCGGTACATCATCTCGAGGAACTCGCGCTGCATCTCGTCCTTCGTGTATCTGTCGCCCTTGCGTTAGCTTCGTATTTGGCTACGTCACCGCTGAAAACTTACGTCACGAGGTTCAACATGATGGCCTTGGGGACCATGTCGATCATGGTCCTCTTCACAATGTTGAAGTACGAGCTGATGAGCAGCTTGATGACCTCGACCTCCTGCGCCTCCTTCTCCGAAAGAGTGCCGCTCGCCTTGAGCTGCGGCGGCGGCGCCTCCATGGCCGCCATCTTCTTCTTGTTTTTGCTGGCAAAGAAGCTGCCGAAGAAACCACTGTTGCTGTCTCCGTCGATCGACGGGCTGGCTGATCTCGGGGGGATGGCGCTGGGCGGCAGGGGCTTGCCGGTCTTGGGGTCGACCTGGGTGGGCTTCGATGCGTTGTGGCGCTCGTGCACGATGGCCATGGCCTAGATTGCACCCTCGTTAGCTTTCTGTTCTATTTCCGTAGAGCGCGACTTTTCTTACCCTGGAGCCGTTGATGAAGTCGGGGTGGCCAGTGTTGATGTAGCAAGCCTCCATGGCGACCAAGTCCTTGACAAGCTTGTTGGTAGGCTCCATGGCCTTCTTGAAGAAGTGGACCGCAACCGCGTGGAACTTCTCCTTCAGAGCCGGGTACCTCCTGAACATGGGTTTGCCAAGAAGCTGGCCGAGAATGCGGATGAGTTCGTCGTAGACGAGCGAAACGCACTTCAAGCTAGGGTCTTCAAGCCTCTTGATCTGCTGCTTGACGATCAACTCGAAGGCCGTAGTGCCGACGAAGAGCGCAGGTGCCGAGCCAGACGAGTTGTACAGGACAGTCCTAATATCGATATCCTTGACCTGATCGAACGGATCCACGGCCTTGACGCCGTTGGAGTACAGCTCGTGGTAGACAAAGCTGATACGAGCGCCGCCAGACAGCTCAATGCTGGACAGCTCCTGGTTGTTACCCTCTAGCACAGACCGGTATTCGTTCGAGAACTCGGTGATCATGTTCAGGACGATGTTCGACGAGTTGCCGAGTATCGAGTCGCCGAGCTGCCCAAGTTCGATCGAGTATTTCTGGAGCGAGGAAGCGATGCGTGCCTTAATATCGGGGAGGGTCTGTTTGATGTGCATCATCAAAATCTACAGAAAAGTCAGCTTGGCACCTCTTTTTTCTCCGCCGGCTTGAACTCACCAAGTTAAGCTTGCGCGCTAGGTAAGGAGTACCGCAGTACGCGCTCTTGTTCCTGTACGCCTTGTGGTTCTCGAAGTATTGCCTCTCGTGCTCCAGGGCGTAGGAGATGGGCTTCTTGTTCTCGATGTCCCTCTGCCCACGGTTGACGACGGGCACGTAGCCCAGACGGAGAGGGATGATGCGACCCGCCAGAATGTCGACGACGTCAGTACCCTCGTCCATCAGGTCAACCTTGGTCAGCACACCAATGGTACGCTGTCCCTCTGGGTCAACCTCGCGCGCCAGCTTCAAACCATCCGAGTTGGCCAAGTCGGTGTTGGCGGCAGTAACAGCCAGAATAATAGCATTGGGCTTGCTAATCTGCTTGAGGACCATCTCCCTAATCTGCCTCTCGATATCCCTTGGCTGGTCGCCAATGGGCACCTTCGTCAGACCAGGCAAATCGACCAGCGTGAGCGTGAGCACGTTTGGCGAGTATATGCGCAGGTTAATAGGGGCCGGGGAGATGCCAGCATTGCGTCCGGTCTTCGCCTCCGTCTCCCGTACAATCTCCTCTCTAATCTTATTGAAGTCGTGGAACTTCTGGCCGGGAATGTGCAGAAACTCGCCCCACTCGTCGACGTTGGACTGGCTATCGGTGGTGCCCTCGACAGACTCGCTGGTTCCATTGGGTGTCTTGGATGTGGAGGCGCGGTTGATGAGCTGGAGGATGAGCGGACGGCGCGTAACAATACCGGTACCTCGAGGCAAGCTATGGCCATGGATATAAGCTTCAGGCACCAAAATTTCAGGGAGACAGCGGCCTGGGAACGTACAAATCTCTGCCGACTATGTTTTCTAGCACTGAACTCTTTCCGCTGGATTGGGAACCGACAACGGCAATCTGGGGCAGATCTATGGGGTTTTGGACCTGATCAAGGCATCAGCATTTCTGCGGTGCGCGGCGGTGTAGCAACGGGCAGTGACGTACGCCGACGGTGGTGAAGACATCCTGGAGCTTGTTGACGAGGGTGATCAAGCCCGGGTCATTGACATTTATGCTAAATTCATCGCGTCAGCCAGATGCGGCTTCAAGAGCGCGCGCGCGCAGGAGCCATACGCAGTGGGGTTCGCCGTCATGGTGGGCGGCGTGCGTCTCAGCGATATCGCAGAGTTCGTGGGGCAAGTTGGGGGCAAGGCAAAGCAGGCCGGTCGCGCTCGAAACTATGCCAGATGCGCGTGGGTATGAAGAGGGTGAGGAGGAAAGTTGTGCGGTGTTGAAGCTTGCTGGCACGTTCATCATAGGAGAGCGCAGCCCGCCAAGCGACAGGGCCCGACCCAGCGACGCCAACCTTTGTGGCCGGGGTGGCGCATGCGCCGCGTAGGCCGGGGCCCAAAACAGTCACCAGGTACGCACATGCAGCCACACGACGCAGCCCAACCCGACTGTTGCTGGGCAAGAAGAAGAGTCATCATGTACATTCTATCTACGCAGCCTTGGCGCGACTGCGAAGCAAAATTCAAAAAAACAAGTCACTTTGGTTGCTGCGTTTTACACACGCCACACCGCCTCATCCAACCTCCTTGACCTGAAACCATTCGCCCCCGAGATCTACTCGTCCGTCACAGATGCAAACTTCTCCTGCATCTTCTGGTACAGCTCCTCGTACTGCCATGACGTTAGCACGTGTTCTCTCTAATTGTTGCGCGTGTTCTGAACGTACCTTCTTCGTGATCACATCCTCGCCCTCGCCCGGCACCTCGAACTTCATGCTCCTGAGCTGCGACTGGATGTCCGACGTCGCTTCCCTGATCTTAGCCCAGCTCTGACCTTGTGCAACGGCCTTCTGTGCCTCGTCGTGGAAGCCCATCATCGCCTTCATCATCCACTCCGTCTTCCACAGCGGGCAGAACTGGTCGTAGTCACTGTAGCCGTTCTGCTGCAGGAAGTCTTCCTTGATCAACGTCGCCACATCCAGAGTAATCTTGTCCGAGTCACCCAGCGCTGACTTGCCGACCAGCTGCACGACCTGGTCCAGATCCTCCGAAGTAGAGAGCAGCTCCTTGATCTTGGCACTCAGACGAGGGAATTCGGGGTTGTTCTCCTGGTAGTACTTCTCAAGAGCGCCCGTGTACTTGCTGTAAGACGCCGACGTGTTGACCGAGGGGAAGTGCTTGCGCTGAGCCAGCTTCTTGTCAAGACCCCAGAAGACCTGCACGATACCGAGAGTGCTGCTGGTGACGGGATCAGAGAAATCACCACCCGGCGGGCTGACGGCGCCGACGATACTGACACTGCCAGTACGGTCGGGGCTGCCGAGCGCAGTGACGCGACCAGCACGCTCGTAGAAGGACGCCAGCTTGGCACCGAGGTAGGCGGGGAAACCCTGGTCAGCAGGCATCTCACCAAGACGACCGGAAATCTCACGAAGGGCCTCGGCCCACCGAGAAGACGAGTCAGCCATCATGGCAACGTTCTTGCCCTGGTCACGGAAGTACTCGGCGACAGTGATACCAGTGTAGATGGAGGCTTCTCTTGCGGCGACGGGCATGTTGGACGTGTTCGCAATAAGGGTAGTACGCTTCATGATGGGCTCCTTGCGGCCGCCGACATCGATAGTGAGCTAGAATTGGGTCAGCACAAGTATATCCCTTGGAATTGGTGTAAGGCGTACCTCGGGGAAATCCATCAGGACTTCGGCCATCTCGTTACCGCGCTCGCCGCATCCAACGTAGACGATGATGTCACTGTTGGAGAACTTGGACAAACTCTGCGAAATGACAGTCTTGCCGCAGCCGAAAGCACCGGGAATGCAGACAGTACCACCCTGGACACTGGGGAACAGAGCGTCCAACACACGCTGACCGACGACCAGAGGCGAGTTCGAGAACAGCTTCTCGTTGACAGGACGAGGCACACGGACGGGCCAGTTGTGCATCATGCTAAACTCGGTCTTCTTGCCCTCAAACTCGACCTCCAGGATCTTCTCATCCACAGTGTAGCTGCCCTTCTCGGCGATGTGCGTGATGGTACCACGAGCCCTGGGGGGCAGGAGGATCTTGTGCTCGCTGAGGAGGGAGTTCTCGAAGACGGCACCGAAGACATCACCACCAGTGATGTGGTCGCCAACCTTAAGGCTGCCGGGAGTGAAGTCCCACTTGACTTGGCGGTCCAGCGCAGGCACGTCAATGCCACGGGGAATGTAGATGCTGTTGGAGACGTCGGAGATGCTGCGGAGGGGACGCTGGATACCATCGTAAATGGTCTCCATCAAACCAGGACCGAGCTCGACGGAGAGAGGCTTTCCAGAACGAACGACGGGGTCACCGACGGTAACACCAGCTGCAACGTATCAAATGACTGCTTGACGACCTCGGTAGATCCAAGCTTACCGGTTTCCTCGTAGACCTGAATAGTGGCCTTGTCGGCGTCGATTCTAATGACTTCACCGACCAGCTTATCGTGACCGACACGGACAAGCTCGTACATGGCACAACCGATCATGTTCTCGGCGACAATGACGGGACTGTAGGGTTATCAGCCGGCGTGAGAGCGAGGCGGAGCTTGGACGACGTACCCGGAGACGGAGAAGACGGAGCCTGAGCGGCATGATTGTCAGCATTTTGGAGCGAGGATTGCGAGGATGTCCGTCATACCATACTGGTCTTCGCCGGCTTCCTGCGTCTTGCGCTGGTTCTGCTTCTGTTCGTCACTGCATCAGCCACCGCTCTTTCGCGAGGAAGATTGTCGAGCTTACGGGAGGCATGGTTAAGTCTGCAGGCGGGATGGCGTTAGTCGGCAGAGTTCTGAAGCGGATAGGTTGTCGGGAGCGCAGGTACTGGGGCGAGTCGGGAAGTGGGACCTCGTAGGGTGCTGGACGGTCGTCGTCCTCGTCAAGCTCGGAGTGCGATGGTGTGGAGGGACGCTTAACGGCGAGGTTGGCGGTCTTGGATACGAGCTCGAGTAGAGAGGGCCGGGACTTGAGCTGGGGACGGAAACCGAGCATGCAGCACCCGGGCGGTGGGTTGGAGGATGATGAGGTGGGTTGGGCAAGCTGTGTTCAAGCTGCGGTCGTCACAAGCTGCTGCACGGATCCCGGTTGCTTGGCGCCGCCTAACAAATCGAAATCGCCCCGCTTCCCAAACACGCGAATAATCGATGTGCCGATGCTGCAGGGACGTGATAACGTGAGTAATGGCGCGCAAGAGAGAGCCTGAAGGCGGAGGAGATGCCTGGCAGTCTGTTTTAGAAGGTGCTGCGATCCATCGCGCCCAAGACCACACTAGACTTGATTGGTGGCCTCGAGTCCTCTTGCTGCCGCCTATCTGGGGATCAGCTGGCACGCGCCACAACTGACCTTGAATGCAGTTCACTAGATGCCAATCCCCCGAAGAAGTCGTGGCCGCCAGATCAAGACCGAAGCAATGTCCGGATGAAGCTGTTGCTGGCACTCTTCTCGTTGGGCACGGTCGCAACGCCCAACCGCGCTAAAGGTTAAAACGTCATCACTAAGCTGGTCCATCTGTTGAAGTAATGAAAGTATTTTGGCGGGGAGGAAAGTCAGATGATGTTTTGCGACCCTACATCACAGCAGACGCCTGGATGCCTGGCGCAAACATTGGCAAAGTAAGTAGTGCAACTCTACAGGGAAAAGACGCTTTGCCAATAAAGTTAGCAGTGTTTCCATATAAAGGTAAATACTGCACCCTAATATCTGTAGCCCTTCCACGCTCTCTATGATCCAAGGATTGACTACTTATAATAAGTCCGAACATGTCAATTCTGAATGGGCACGAAAGTATGATCTAAACTCGGGTCCCCTTTTCCCATGAAACAGGCAGCATCGCTAACTGCAGCACCATGGCTCCTGAATGCATACATTTATTCCAAGCATTCAGAGCATAATTCAAAAGGAAAAAAAAAAACAAAACAAAAAAAAAACTAGAAGTCTAGTTTAAAAACGTCCTGAAAATGCAGCCCAGCTTCCGAAACATTCTCCCTTTCGTACCGAAAATTGTTCCAAGCTTTAACGGCACCAATTGCACGGGTTGACTGCTGCCAAGGGTTGGCGGGGTCAACTGCCAGTCCCTGTCCCGCATCGAATGCCGCTAGCACATAAAGAGTACCCCCCGCATTACCGCTTGCCATATAAAGTGGCCGCTTCCTTGCCAATCAAGGGCACCGCAGAACCGCCTCAGACCATCTCGTTGCACGGCTGCACCGCCGTAAAAACAACCTGCCTAAAGCGCTCACAGGAGCTGACAGATGACCGCAGATACCGCACGGCGTCTTCACACACGGTGACTATTTTTGCACTGCGAGGCTCACACTTCAAGCGTCTGTTTATAGTTTTCGTGAGAATAAAACTCCTCTACTTTTTCCAGCTTTCTAGTGTCTTTCATCCTGCGTATTTGAGTTGGACTGCTCTTTTGGCCTTGTCAATCGCTCAGCGACGACCACGACCGCGCCTGCTTCTTGTATCTCCTTCATTCAATTCTAGCTCGTAGGAACAACCCCATTTCACCCTCTCGAAATCACGCAAGGAAATAAAGGACAAGAAACAAAACAAGATGCCCTTCAAAGTCCAGCCCACAACCCTCTCGGACATCCCGCAGCTCGTCGACATCTACCTCGCCGCCTTCTCCAACAACGCCTTCGGCAGCGCCGTCTTCCCGGACACGCCCGCCGTGCGGCAGTGGTGGATCGAGACGCTCTCGCACGAGCTGCAGCACCAAAAGGGCGTCGCCATGTACAATCTCGTCGAGTACGCCGACGGCACCGACACGCCCGTCTTCGCCAACAACGATCAGAGCCTACAGAAGAAAAACATCATCGCCTTCGCCAAGTGGCTGCGGCCGATGGAAGGCGTGGACCCGGCCGAGGCGGTCGAGATCCCGACGCAGCTGCCGGCCGGCTGCGACGAGCAGCTCTTCCAGCGCTACTTCCCCGAGCTGAACCGCCGGCATCGGGCTTGCATGGGGACCGAGGCGCATTGGTGTACGCAAAAAATGACCTTTCATTCATTCTCCCATGTTCTTCCTACTTTGCCACACGTTCTCGAGACTTATGGATGAGTTTAGACCTGGAACTCCTTGCCACGCACCCCTCGCACCAGCGCCGCGGCGCCGCCTCCGCCCTCGTCAACCACGTACTCGGCGCCGACAACCCCGTCAACGCCGGCTACCAGGCCTACTTGGAAGCTAGTCCGGAGGGGCTGTCGACGTACCAGCGGTTGGGCTTCGAGAAGAGGGATGGGTTTGTCATCGAGATCAAGGGTCAGCCTTACGAGACGCTGATGATGGTGAGGCCGGGGAAGACAGGAGGCCAGAAGAATGCCTAAGAGCGGGAATGGCAGCTACTCTGAGGTTGGGTCAGGCAATTCTACAGTGACAAAGCAATCGGGAGTGGTCAATGTGAGAAGTTGACGTGGGATGATAGGGGGGCGCTTTGGCATGGGTGCTTTTCGTTCCTTCTTCGTGGCAAATTCGGGACGATGTAGCGGCATGGTAATCCACGGTAATAGCGGTCAGTTAGGAAGGGCACATGAATAATACGAGAGCAAATGGAGCTGTCTTTTAGATGCTCTTGCACGGTACTTTCATTTTTCACAGTTCATCACGATCAAAGAAAGTGACGACAGGAAGGCCAAACACAGAAAGCTGACTCGAAGAATGAGACGTCACGCGTGATGACGTTGACACCACAGCCTGACAATTCACTTCTAATGTGCAAGGAATTGGTCGTTCGACGCCAACTCCGGGCCTGAATGCATAAAATGCTGCCATTAAGTTATGATCATCTATTAACCAGTCCTGACCACCACCCTTGAAACCGAACTAAAGAAAAATACCGCCACTCACACACCGAAAATTGTCATCGACTCTCTTTTGCAGCCCATGCAGAGCTGCTGACCATCAAAATGCATAGTTCTCGTCGATCACGGTCCTTGCTAATTTTTTGGGCGGCACGAGCCAGCAGTAATTTTTCTTCTCAAACCCATACCGCCTTTTTAACCAATACAGTAGTAATCAATGCTAGCAGTGCAACACTAATCGGAGAACTCGACTGAAACAGACGTATAGCAACTCACTGTACCCTCACAACCTTCTCCTTCCTCTCCTTCGCCTCCAACAATGCTTTGCACCACCCTTCCACCTCCTCCAACGCCCGCTCCGGCTCTTTCTTACGTGTAAGCAAGAAATTCTGTACTTCAGCCGGCGACAGCCTGCCCTCCGGCATAAGGTTTGCGAATTTGTCTGCCATGTGGCAGAGCTCGTCTTTGGACAGGGCGGGAAGCGAAACGGAGACGGGAAGCTTTGGCTTGATACTTTCGCCATTAGCCGCGCCGTTGAGCTTAGACTGTTTGTGCACATTGTTGGTGACCCGGCGGCGGATGGGTTGGGACGACTGGTTGTCTTCGTCGGGTGAGTACATGCGGATGAAAATGTCGCGCATCTGCTCGTGTGTGGCCAGGCTAAACTCGACCTGCATGTCCACACGGCCAGGCCGGATGAGCGCATCATCTAGCTTCTCCGGGTGATTGGTAGTCATGACGAGGACGCGGCCTTCGTGAGTAGCAACGCCGTCAATGGCATTTAGAAGGCCTGAGAGGGAGATGCCTTGCTTGGTCTCGTCGGCTTGTTTCTGCTTGCGGTTGGCAGTCGTGAGGGCCTTGGCTAGTGTCTCTGCACTAAACTCTTCTTTCTTTTTGTTTGGGCCCGCGGCGTCGTCCTGATCGCTCTTTTCGTCGCGGAGAAGGCCGGCGCTGTCGATGTCTTCAAGGAGAACGATGCAGCGCTGGGGGAGATTGTTGAACAGACGGTTCAAGTCAGACTCGGTCAGGGTCGGCTCGAGCAAGGAGATGTTGTAGATATCGAGGCCAAAAATACCGGCGAGAGCGTACGCCAAGCTGGTCTTGCCAACTCCGGGGGGCCCATGGAAGAGGTAGCCTCGACGGTAGGGGATACCCCGCGTAGCATACCAGCGTGGGCTGGACGGGTGCAAATACTCGTTTATATCGGCGATGATCTTCTCCTTCTGAACAGGATCCAGAGCAACCGTGTCCATTGGACGAGAGGGTTTCGCCCTAAGGCGATCCCAGGCACCGGCGTATCTTGACCGATCCTTGCTCGCTGGACGGCGGATGACCGTCATTGCCGTCTCCTTATCAATCGACCAAAATTTGACGTGATCTAAGAGGGACTTGATAGGCAGGGTGCTGCGGCCGATGCAAGAAAGCTTGATGAGCTCTTCATCTCTGCGGCTTGGTTGAAATGGATTGGGCGCCACTTCTCGGCGGGATCGATCGAACATGAACAGTCGACCACCATGCCAGAAGTGGTGGCTGCCAAAGTACGGCTCATAGCGGGGCGGGATTTTGGCGGACCACTTTCCATAGTTGAAGATTCCCTGATCGTCCATAGCGCCGTCACTAGCCTCCTCAGCTTCCATATGGGACATGCCGTAGCGGGTTACTGCTTTGATGGATCTAGAAACTTTGGACATGCGTTGATCGGCAATCCACTCCAGGACAGAGTCGTAAAGATCGTCTGAGTCGTCAATGTAAACATTAGACATGTAAGAGTCCTGAAATAAAGAAAAGGCCTTGTCCCAAACGTATGTAACGGATGTAATGACTGCAAAAGCCAGAAGGCCAATGGAAACGACTAAACTGATATCAAATCCGAATGCGTCGAGGATGAATCTTGATATTAGACTGTAGCCTGGAATGAATGCTTCCAAGATGTTGCTGGGAAGCTCGGTAAGGTTCGTGGCGGTGCCATTGAGGGATTCACCCGGAAAGTCCCGGACAGCGCTGAACCTTTTCAGGCCCATATTGTAAGATTGTCGACGAATGAGGCTGTAATGCTGAGCGAAGGATATCAATCAACCAAGAGGTAGATCGGGGGGTTTTGTACAGGTCCCGTGGCAAACGATGACTCGATGCTAGTCGCCTGCCTAGGGTGGTATGACTGAAGCTTCCCGAGCTGGATGTACTTTATCAACAACGGAGTTGGTTCCACAACCGACGCAACGAAAATGAAGCTGCAGCCTCCAATACGAGAGTCAATGAAGTCTTTAGGCAGAGACAGCGGTACGACAGTCTGCGCCTTTATAAATCCTGCAGATATGCGGCGTCGATTGTTTTAAGCCTCAATTCCTTCATGTAGTCAGACAGAGAAAGTGGTAAAATTGCCGAGAGCGGATTCTGCTCACCTGAGCCGCAACTGTAAACGGACAATGGACGAACGCCGGTTTGAAAGGATTCGCGATGTTCCCCGCAGTCGATGGTGACACGGAGATGCGGCTGCAGATATGCAAGGCTGGCTTTCAGCCTCACACCAACCGATGGATGCAGGAGAGGTTCAAGTGAGCAAGCCGCAAGTTGTGCCGAGTAAGGTAAAGGGCCGATCGGCGTAAAGTAAGCACGCGCGTATGGCGGAACCTGCTGCCTGCGGGCTAGAAGCTTATCAGAGCCGCAACCACGACTTTATAACTCCCTTCAAAATTGTTGGAATGCAGAAAGGGGGGTGTGAGGATCCTGGACGAGCTGATGAAGAGGGCGGTGCATTGCCACAGCGATGAAAAATGGTGTACGCGATAATGGTGGTCATTTGTCAGAGAAGGCAGCAGCGAACGCGCACGCGCGGTACGCGGTAAGTAGTCCGGACATAGCGGGAGCGGGGACGCCACACAACGTCAGCGATCCACACCAGCTGATCATTATACAGACGCTACGGGAAGGCCGCGGATTGTGTCCTGGGAGGAGAGAAGGTGTGGGTGAAGAGATGGAGTTGAGTGGGCGTGCGGGATTGGGGCGGAGCAGAAATGCGTTCACAACGCCACAGCTCGTGGCAAAGCTGGATGCAAGGAGCTGATCTGCAAGCACATGTGACCAACCACTCAACGGGTGTTGGCAGCGTGGTAATTTTTTTTTTCGAGCGGTCAACGGTGGCGTAGGGCTGGCACGGCATGAGCCAGAACAATCCATGCTGCGAGCCGTCTTCTTGCTGCACACTGCGTCGCCTATCACGGCACTCCCGAAATCACGACAATGATTAATGGAAAATTTGCAAAGCATAATCATCGTTATAGTGTTGCTAGTACTAGCCACTACTACAGCTGCCTATCCGATGTGATGCAGATTTCGGACGTTGTTTAGAAATTGAAAGAAGTTTGTACAGTAGGAACGTATGCCCATCCGGGCCAGGCGCAGCCCGCACCCAAGCAGGGATCGGTCTGATATACTGCAAAGCAAGAAGAGCTAAGAGAAAAAAGCAAAAACGGGGGTTATAGTCAAAGTCAAAACACCAAGCCTATTCTTCTCCTTTTCGTCCCGCATGAATAATCAAAAGCACACACAATGCCCGGAACACCATCCCATATGCCGGAGATCTGTGTCGAACCCACCGGCCCTCTAGGCAAGAAGGCCGTGCTCGCGGCGGTTGGCGTGGTGGCCGTGGTGCATGTGGCGCTTGTGCTTGGCCGCCGGCGTCGCGTAGCTGCCGCCCGTCGCCGTAACGTAGACGATCTCCTCCTCGATCGCAACCTCGTACACGGCACCGGCGCTGGTGAAGGTCGTCGTGCCGATGATCTCGCCGTCCTCGTCGTCGTTGGCACCCGGCGCGGGCGTGACGCTGGGTGCGTCGGTCGCCTTGCTGGCAATCTTGGCAACGGTGACACCGCCGCCGTATGCGTCCGAGGCGAACGACTCGCGGCCAGTCGAGTACGAGAGGGTGGGCACAAGCGGGGTGCTGGCGTGGGAGGTGGTGGAGATGGCGGGCGGGGAAGTTTGGGCGGCCTGGGTGCTGGCGTACTCGGGGCCGTACTGGATAGGGACGTTGCCGCAGAGACCGTCGGCCGGACCCGCGCAGTTCTCGTCGGCGAGAACCTCAGGGACGTCGAACTTGCATTCCAACATGGCGCTCTCGTCCTGCAGGGTGAAGTGCGGGCAGTCCTCGACCTTGCCCGAATCCGAAGTGCAGTCGCGGATGGCATTCGTGAGGGTCTGAACGTTCCAACCGGACATGAAATCACCGTGGTACCCGTAGCCGGTGGGGTCACCGTACGACAGGACGAACTCTCCGTCGACACCCTTGAAGTTGTTGGTTGCCCAGATGGTCTCGTACATCAGGGAGGGCACACGGGTCTCAAAGCCCTCGGGGCAGGTGCCGGTGATGGTCTGGTCGGGGTAGGCCATGTGGTCCTTGTGGTTGTCCGAGTCCAGGTCCACGCCGTTCCAGCACGAAGGGAACATGACCTCGAGACGGAGACCGTCCGAGCAGTTCTCGTCAAGGAAAGACTTGTCGGGAAGGAAGTGGCGGTACAGGGTAGCCTCCGGCGGGTTGACGTCGTAGTGAAGGCAGTTGAAGCCGAGGGCCTTCTGGGCGAGGGCCTTCTGGGTGGCATCCTCGCCAGACCAGGGCTTCTCCGGGTCGGGGACGGGGAGGGTGAAGTTGCGCTGGCGCATGTCACCCGCCAGCATACGGAAGCCCTGGGGGAAGGGCTTGATGTTGTCTCCGTAGAGAAGGTAGTAGCTGCAGCCAGTCAGCGCGCGGTATGGGGGATGGCGTCTCACGACTACTTACGCAAGCATGCCGCCAACCTGGTCGACGACGACAGTGGTGCCATTGGCGTAGACGAAGTGCAGCGACGGGGTCCTGGGTGAGAGATGCGGGTCAGCGTGTGCGCCTGTCTTGCGGTCCAAAGTCAGGCTTACCAGTAGGCAGAGTTGTCCTCGGTGGCCTGGCAAGAGGTGCAAGACGAGCTGAGCAGCTTAGCATAGTCGGCGCTCATGCCGAAGTTGTTGCCGCCGTGGATGGCGTGGGCATGGCTGGACACGACACCGGTGTCGACGATGGGGTCGATACGGGCAAGACCGGTGCGGCCACGGCAGGGCATACGCCAGAAGGCGTTGGCGGCGCCGCTGAGGGCGAGAAGGGAGAGAAGCTCCGTGTTCTTCACCATGGTGACTGGAGTCCGAGGTTAACAGGGAACGAACGATAGGCCGGCCCGAGGAGGGTCGGAAGGTCGGAAGCGAAGGGAAGGTGTGGAAGGAGCGAAGAGGGTTGGTCGAAGAGAGAAGACGGGGTGTCGGTGGAGTAGAAGTGTGTTTGTTGGAAACAGCGCACGGAGACTTACACTTCTGCGTAATTTGCGCGTGGGATACGGACGGCCGTAACCTCTCTGGTGGATAGTAGGTGGTGATGGATCTTTCTTCAGCCCTACGCGACCAGATTCGGGTCTTTTATGGGAAGGTAGCCCTTCTCCTTAACTTCAAATTGATTGCGCCCGTGCTGGAATCCACCGGGGACAAGAGATATTGGTCGATATGTCCAGGAAACGAAGGGCGCTGGGTGAGAGTAGCGAGCGGCGGAACAGAGCTTTCGCAACGAACGAACGAACGACAGAGGTCAGCGGGCAAAGGAGCGACTGGATGCGGGGAAAGGCAAGGAGTGGAAGCGCGCGCGCAGCAGCAAAAAGTCACGATGAGGATAAGGAATGTTCTTTTCAGGACAGGGAAAACATGGGGGTACACGTTGACCTGAGACACGATGGATCCCCACTGGAATCTCCCTGACACACGGTGCACAGATTGCCGGGCGGCAGGGCCCAAGACATTCTTTCCCTGCTCAGGTGCGTCATCCCGGCGCCGGCGTGCACATCCTCGTTTGCCCTCCGGCCTGAAACGCTGAGGACGACCGCCCGATTGGCTTGGGCTCTTGGCCTGCCCTGCGTCCGCCCTCGCTGCAGCGCTGGTTCGGC
This sequence comes from Lasiodiplodia sp. KE8368, assembly GCA_023087525.1. NCBI lineage: Eukaryota > Fungi > Ascomycota > Dothideomycetes > Botryosphaeriales > Botryosphaeriaceae > Lasiodiplodia > Lasiodiplodia sp. KE8368. The sequence continues at coordinate 496,572 of JAJMYN010000019.1, forward strand.
TCGGATGCGGCTGGCGGCGCGCGGCGACGGCTCACCGAGGGCGGCGCTGGGCTGCAGGAGCGCGCTGGTGGAGCTGCGGCCGGACAGCATCGTGCCCCGAGACCAAACCGTGCTGGCCTCCATCTCCGCCGGCCTCTCCTAGCCTCCTATTCGAGCAGCAAGCGCAGCGTCACGACCGCTTGACTCGCGATCAGCGCCCTCATCTCGCTGCGCTCCGCTAGAGGGGCGGTGCCGAACAATAGGCCAGCAGCGGCCGCCAGCACACGCTGCGAGGAGGCGGGCAAGCGCCCGCAATATGGCCAGGAGCAAGGCATACGTAACGCAGCGCCCAATCGTGCCACGCACCGGCCTGCCGCCTCGCTCAGCTCATCACCCGCCGTCGAGGGAGGCGCCGCTGGGGTGTGGCTGCCGTTTCACGTCCTTCGGTGGCGGAAGCTTGGTACTCGGGACCTGACTACGCTGTGCGAGCTGCCGGGCCACTCACAACCGCCATCAGGCCCTCCCGAACGCCCTGGGCCTACCGGCTTGGCTCGGCCGCGATAGAGGCTGCCTCGTATCGCGCGTGGGATTCCGTGGAACCTTCGTAGAACTGCTGTGCTCGCGCACAGATCCAACAGCTGAATTTCTTTTTCATCTGCGCTGTCCGATTCGCTGGCCACTGTGCGCTGCCGGCTTGACCGACTTCCGGCGCATTGTTCTCCTCGTACTGTGCGCCCGCTACCAACGCGCGATGGAAGAGCCGGCGGCTCTCAGGGGTCATGCGCAGAGGCTCGCGGTGGGGCTACCCCCGATATGCCGGCCACGACTTGCCCGGGATGCACCCCCAACCCGGCGACAAGGTCCGCGACAGGAATAGAAACCGAGTGGCCGTTTCGCGAGCGGTCGGAGGCTGTTATCGCGACCAGGATTGTGTTTTCTCGGAGCGAGACGTCGACGGGAGTCAGATGTCCGGCGTCGGGATGTCTCTTATGCGGGGAATCTCGTCTGCCCTAACTGTGGTTCGGCAATCCGCCGAAGGACGAATGACAGCCAGCCGTCGGCAGACGATGCATGCCTCGTTGCCCCAGCGGAAAAGCCGCGTCGGCTGCTCGACGAGGAATCCTTGAGTGACGCCAGCCTCCCGTCCTGCACGCGTCTCAGACAGCCGCCCTCTCTGCATGATGGTGCCTGTCGATCACTGGGGAAGACATCATACCCAGCCAGTCCGCATCCACCGTCCCTCAGCGCTGAAGATCACCTGTTTCGAGCCGAAAAGCTTGGTATGCAGCTTTTGAAACCGCTTCAAGCAAGGAACAGCCTTGCACCACCATCAACCTCCCCCGACCCGCTTCTTCTACTTCTACCGTACCCCTCACACATCCGCGACTCCATAAGAACATGCCGTAGCTGCATCTGGAAGCGTTCTGGCACCTGTTGTGCCATCCCAACCACCCACGCAGTCTACTCAAAACGCATCGCAGGCAGGGGCACGTTTAGTCCCACGCTGGCCACGACAGGAAGAGCACGAGATACATAATCATGATGCAACCGATTGATTGATCAACCGACCTATCTCAGACCTATCTACCGTTGACAGCAGCTAGTCGCATTCCAGCGCATGCGTTTCGTCTGAAACCTTCGCCGGGAAAGCCTTTGTGGATATCACCATCCCTTTCTCCTGCAACGCCGTTACCGCCCGTTTTTACCCAAATGCACGATATAGACCATCAAGCGAATATGACCGTGACCCACGATCAAGAGACTGCAGAGTGAGCATAGTACACATGTGCGTCCGGAGATTTGCCGCATTAATGCATAGCCAATAATGCCCAGTGTCCCAGGCCTGCGACCGGCTGCCGCTTTCTGAGACGGTGGCGACTCGCTGCACAAGCTGAGGGAAATTCGACTCTCTTACCAGGAGCACTTGTTCACAACAAGCCCTGCTTCTGAAGGTCATAGTAGACCTTCTCAGGCATAACATTGCCCGCTGCATCCTCCATCTGCACAACGTTCTCCTGCGCCTGCTTCTGCTTCTTCTTGTCGACCTCGATCTTCTTGTGCAGGTTAATCGCATCCTGGATGCCAGTGATTTCCCTATAGAGACCCGTATCCTTGGTGATGCCCAGACACTTTAGGCCGTAGAGGTGGCGACCCTCGGTGAAGTGCTTGTCGAAGGCGCGGCGTCCCATGTATACGAAATTGCCGCAGATTTCGCAGGGGAACTCTACACCGAGACCGTGCAACTTGTACAGCCAGAAGGGAATCGGCTTGCCATCCCAGGCCAGCGGCAACTTGAGCGGGTTGTAAATTTTGTCCTCGTCACCTTCTTCCTCACCTTCACCCTCCTGGACCTCTTCCATGCCTTCGGCGTACAGAGCGTCGAGCTCCTGCTGACGTTCGCGCTCAGTCATACCCTGCCTGCGCTCAACATTTACGCGCGTGTCGCCACGCTGCAGCTTCATGGCAGCCGCAAGCTTCTTGACAAGGAATTCACGTTGCGCAATGGCACGCTCCTTAAGACGCTTGGTGTTGACAGCGCCGTTCGAAGGCTGACCCTCGGCACCCTGCTCGCCCCTCTCAGCCCTTGCGGCAGCATTTCTCTTGTGCTTTCTTCCCTCGAGGTGAGGTCCGTACGTGTGCTCCTGGAACTCCTTCTGGCAGTCAGCGCACCAGTACCCAGAGCCAGAGCCCTCAGTCACAGGGCCAGCAGTGGCACGCTTAGCTGCATCCTCATCCTCCCAACCGGCGATCTCGTTTGCATCCCATCCCTTCTGGAATTCTTCGTCGAACTCAGCGAACAGCTTGTCCAAATCCTCCAGCGGCCTTGTCTTCCTCATGAAGTCCTCAAGATACGAGACCAAATCGCCGAGGTAGCGGAAGTAGGCATCTGTCATCTTGTTAGGACGCTTCATCTGGGCGAAGTTGTCGAACGAGTCTAGATACTGCAGGTAGGTGGTATGTTTGGCGTTCTTGTTGCCCGGCAGGTTCTCGTAGGCATCGTGCAGGATCGTCATGTCAAAGAAGCGCCCAAAGCTTTCCTCGCCAGTGAACATGGCCTCGACGTTGGGAGCCATGGGCTCAGGCTCGCCAGGACGGCGCTTGTAGGCTCGCTCCAAGTTCTCGACTGCCTCGTTCGGGTATTCCTTGTGGTGGGTCTTGATTTCCTTGTATTCCTTGTAGAACTCTTCGAAGATGTCGCCAGTGGAGATGGCCTGGACCTGGCGAGTGCGTTCGCCGCTCGCATCGGCGTAGATGTCCAGCAGACGCTTCGATTGGCTCTCAATGCGACCGAGAAAGTTTGCCATCTGATGGTCACGGCGGAGCTGGTCCCTCGTGCTCCTGGGGTCCTCGAGAATGCGCTCGGCGGTGGCCTGCTCGAGGCGCTCGATGTCCTCATGCAGCAGCCGCTGCTCCTCGAGGAGGATGCTCATGGCTGCGTATGGAGCTGCGCTGTAGTAAGCGGGTCGGGACTGCGGAGTAATTGGCCGTGGGCGCGGGAGGAAGGGTCCGTTTGCAGGGTGTGGGGTTGTTGAGGTGAGGTCGGGAGCTGGGAGGCAAGATTGTCTTGACGCGACGACGAATGCCAAGCCTTTTTCGCGCCAAAAGCTCCGCGCGCGCCAGCTTCCCGGAAACTTCACCACCGCCGCTCGCCGCGCTCAGGCCGCAAACACCGTCCGACTGCTTCACGCCCACCCGATTTCCCACCACCAACAATTATTACACAACATGGCCGACGGAATCGACAGACGTGCCGATGAGAAGATGGAGTTCTCCACCTCCAAGGAGGTTACGGTGGCTCCTACCTTCGAGGCTATGCACCTGAAGGAGAATCTTCTGCGCGGTATCTACGCTTATGGCTACGAATCGCCCTCCGCCGTCCAGTCGCGTGCTATTGTGCAGATCTGCAAGGGCCGCGACACCATTGCCCAGGCCCAGTCTGGTACCGGCAAGACTGCCACTTTCTCCATCAGTATTCTCCAGGTTATCGATACCGCCGTGCGCGAAACCCAAGGTGTGTGCTCTCATTCCTATTGCGCCTGAGCAATTCACTGATTTAGTGCTTAGCTCTGGTTCTCTCCCCCACGCGCGAACTTGCGACCCAGATTCAGTCCGTCGTCATGGCTCTTGGCGACTATATGAACGTCCAATGCCACGCTTGCATCGGTGGCACCAATGTCGGCGAAGACATTCGCAAGCTGGACTACGGCCAGCACGTCGTTTCTGGCACTCCCGGTCGCGTCGCTGATATGATTCGCCGCCGCAACCTCCGCACTCGCCACATTAAGATGCTTGTTCTGGACGAGGCTGATGAGCTGCTCAACCGTGGTTTCCGCGAGCAGATCTATGACGTGTACCGTTACCTGCCTCCTGCGACTCAGGTCGTCGTCGTCTCGGCCACGCTTCCGTACGACGTTCTGGATATGACGACCAAATTCATGACGGACCCAGTCAGGATTCTCGTCAAGCGTGACGAACTGACTCTTGAAGGCCTGAAGCAGTACTTCATTGCTGTCGAGAAGGAGGAGTGGAAGTTCGATACTCTCTGCGACCTTTACGATACCCTTACTATCACGCAGGCCGTCATCTTCTGCAACACCAGGAGAAAGGTCGACTGGCTTACCGATAAGATGCGCGAGGCAAACTTCACTGTGTCCTCGATGCACGGAGAGATGCCGCAGAAGGAGCGTGATAGCATCATGCAGGACTTCCGTCAGGGCAACTCTCGCGTCCTGATCTCGACCGACGTCTGGGCCCGTGGAATTGATGTTCAGCAGGTGTCGCTGGTCATCAACTACGACCTCCCCAGCAACCGTGAAAACTACATTCACAGGATTGGTCGCAGTGGACGTTTTGGTAGGAAGGGTGTTGCTATCAACTTTGTCACGAGCGAGGACGTCAGGATTCTCCGCGACATCGAATGTGAGTGCGGTCCTCCTGAACCATTTGAACCATTACTGACGTTAGCAGTGTACTATTCTACTCAAATCGACGAGATGCCGATGAACGTCGCGGATCTTCTTTCGTAAACGGTCTTGTTTATTGGCGTTAGTTCGGAGACAGCTTTCTTGAAAGCACAAAAAAAGGGCACTATGCCTATATTCATGAAGGGCACTTTTAAGCGGGGAGGAAATGGGCTTTGTAGCCAGATGGTTGGTTCTCTGTTTCAAAAGCTTCACATACTTGGCTCTGACATTCCCTACGCCAAAGATATCTAGATTGATCATTGCTTTGCACCGGAAAACGACCACAACATCCTTCACATTCCCACTTGGGTAGGCTCAGGACTAATTGCAAGGTACGGCTGACTAAAAGCGAAGATGTCGAGCCCGACGTATTCCCAAAATAATTTGACAGATCATCAAAGCAAGCCAGGCAGAGGTTGAACCGTGTCTCCCCACTTTGGCATGATTCGGGTCACCATATGCTTTGAAGGTTTGCACCAACCAAAAATCACCTCAAGAAACGCTTTGCGAGGCTCAATCACTGGTTTCAATGCTGACTAGTGCTCGTGGAGCCCACTCTTCTGGTTTGGGCTGTAAGGCTATGCTGTCGACATGACCTACGGTTGCACGCTTTTAAGCGGTAGCTTTCTTCGTTGGTTGTCTTCGCTAGCCTTTGGCCATCCTTCCTTTCGACTCTTGGTGCGATCTTGGGTATCGTCAGAATTTTCGCATGCCTCTTTCAGCAGCATAGCGTCACGGTGGGTTGCAGAAGGCTTTACCCTTTCCCGTGAAAGACACTACTTGGGTAGTTGAAGTGTAGGCCCTTAACCACATGAGAGCATCCAGAAATAGCCTTCAACTACCCAAGTAAATAGTGTATGGTCTACCTCGTGAAAAGGGTTTGAGCAGGTTAAGTACTTTTGACACCTGCTATGAGGTTCATTTCATGATTCAAGGAGCCCAACCGATGTTGTTGGGTATCGAGTCGGGTGTCTCCCACACTCCCTGAGAAGTTTCGCCTAATTTTGCTTTCCTGAAAGAGCGTCGTTTCGACGTTGCTGATGCTGATAACCTTGAGCCGTTCGAGGTAATCTCAGCTGGATCGCAAGGTATTTTGGACGATGCCCGATCCCACTGGGAGTTGTCAAATGATTGGGTATTAAATGCCGGATGAGGTGAAAGTAAACCGGGGCTTGAAGTTGCCACATGAAGTTGTGGGGCAGTGGGAATTCGATCCAAAGGTACCTCCGCTGGTAGTTCGACTGGAAGTTCCGTGGGTGTATCCGCCTTGACGTCCTCCGGTATGGCTTTGAAGAAAGCTTGCAGATAAGGAAAGGCCTCATCAAGAGTAACTGCTCTTGTGTGCTGTTTGGGACCTGTAATATGTCAGTAACGAGTTCGAATCACAACCCTTTCCACATTTCGCGCTTACCTCCTCCGCGCAAGTCTTCTTCAACATTCCTAGGCTTTTCGTCCTTTTTGCTCTTAATGAACCTTTTCCTTGTCGAGGAAGGCCTCAGTATCGCATCGCCTTCCGGCCTGTACTCCCACGGCACCACCTTCTCATCATTCCGACTCGACTCGTAAGTCGGCAGCCCCACTGCCATACCACCACCATCGCACCCTCCTCCCCCCATCACCGACCCCACCGTCTTCCCCGCCAGCCCCGCCTCGCCCATTCCCACCACCACCACGCCCTCTTCTTCCATCCGCTGCATCTTCGCCACCGCGCTCAGCAAACTCGCATGGCACGCCGCCAACGCCGCCACGCGCTCCCTCCGCACCTCATCCCTCCCCTCACCCTCCTTCTCCCTCGTCGTCGTCATCGTCCGCCTCGGCGCAACCACCGTCCACTGCCTCCTCCACCCATCCGACCGCACAGCCTCTCTACTCCTCCTTCTCGCTCTCTCGTCGCTTCCTCCTACCACCACCGCTTCCGCCTGCTCGCCGCTCGCCGCCGCCGCCGCCGCCGCCGCCGCCGCCGCCGCCGCACCCACGCTTGCCAGCGCCTCCACCGCGTCCTGCACCACCTGCTCCACCCACGCGCGCTGCGCGGCGAGTAGGGAGAGCCGCTGCTGCACGTGCGGCGACGAGTGCAGGCGCAGGGCTTCGGCTAGGTCGTGCTGGATGCGCTTGATGAGGGGGGCGGGGTTGTTGCTGGGGTCGTTGGGCTGCTGTGGAGTAGGCGAGGAGGAAGAGAAGGGGGAGGACGACGGGGCCAGGAGGTTGGGCTTTCTGGCGGCGGCTTCATGGAGGTGGAGGTGGTGGGCTGCGCCGATGCCTGGGGCGAGGGCGCCGGGGGTGCGGTGCTCCATTGATGGGGGAGCGAGGAGGTAGGTCGTTACGGTTTGTTTGGGTCGTTGACGGTGTGGGTTGTGTGGGTGTGTGGGATGGTTGTGTTGCAGGTGTTGAAGGTGTGATGAGAAGGGAGGAACAGGGTTTGATTGACTGGATAAGAGGAGGTGCCGAAATTGATGTAGAGGAGGGAGAGTAGATGATTGTTTGTGTGACGCGGTTGTAGTCAGGACTCTGCGAATCGCGGTAAGAAAGACGTTGTGCCAGAAGCGCACTGTGAAGAAAAGCACTAATGCATACGTGAGAGTCAAAGCGAGAGATACACTGGGTAACGAACGGGGCACAGACGATCAAAGATAAAGAATGTTTAGAAACGCAGAGCAAGCGACAGAACATCCTTGAGGGGGGAGCAGTTGCTTGGCCCGTTGCGGACGCGACGGTTACGCGAATGATTGGCTCATGCAGGAAACGTAACACATGGCTTAGCTTTCCTGGTTGCGGCAGGGAGGAGGAGGGAGGGTGCAAGTTTCCTGGCCTACGTCCTTGAAGGGGGGTAGATGGAAGCTGCCGGACCTTCCTTGCGGGGACCCAGGGGAGCCTCAACTTGCTTGAGTGACAGCGAGGCGTTGTCGTGCGATGCCCTGCAAGCTTCCGCGTCACTCGGCAAGCCACCGAACCCGCTTCTGGCTCTGATTAGCAGTCAGGCTACCTCGCAGAAATGCAGCTGCGCCTCGTGCGGCATGGGAAATTAACAGCAATCGTGGTTGCTTGTATCGCTTGCAGAGAAATTCAGTTTGGGCTATAATATACGGAATTTTTTAAAGTTGCGGGGTGAGTGGTATTAAGACACAAGTTGTGTGAGAAAAAAGTGAGTTGCAAAATATGCCCCTAAACCTTTTCGTTTCCGGTTCCAAAGTCAATCCTATGGTAACTACTTTTTCTTGCCAAGTCCTAACAGCATGGAATGGATTCCGATCCTAGTCATGGCACAAGGCGGCAGCGGCTTCGCGCCTGTGTGAAGCGCTTGTGTCACTTTGTGACGATAAGACCTTGTGTGTCAGTGGACCGTTGCACGGTTGCTCCGCTGTGTCGTGGGGGCTGGAATGCAGCAGGGAGTTGTGCCGCCTGTTGGTGGCATCAACTGAATACCCCATTCGTTGAGGCCTACATCATGGCTTGAGGCTGACATTGCCTATCGCTTCGAAAAAAAGACTCCAGTGAGCTCCAGTCTAGGCGCTTGCCTTCGAATGCGCCATTAATTGTCGTATGATAGGCAGCAAAGGGTCCATCTAGACATAAATGCACGACAAATAATTCGTAAGCGAAAGCATCCACCCCAGAGCTTTGTCTACTTCAGCCTTGTTGCAACATTAAGTGGACTGAACAGCTCCAGCCCAGTAAGCGAAAATGTAAGGGAAAGGCCGTTCAAGTGGCCAGCCTGACAATCTCCATATCCTCAAACGGGCGTGGGCGGCTGAGTCGTTCCCCATTCTCATCGGTGATTTGAAGCAAGGCTGGGAAAATAACAACACTCCCAGGCCCGTGATTCGAGTCCGCAAGCCACTCAAATTTCCAGAAGCTTGGGTGAGAGAACAAGATGAAAGCGAAACCTGCTGCGCGTTTGAGGATCTCCTCAAGATTTTGGCGTCGGCTCGCGTTCTCGTCTCTTCTTGCTCTCAAGCGTACCAGAATAGAGTCAAGCTCCTCAAGTGCATGCCCGATGTTGTACGATCTAGGATCACTTTCAGTGATGAAGTTTGAGCCGTAAGTTTGTTGGAGCATGCTCGCAGTGATGGCTCGCCACTTGCTGAGAAGTGTTGTCCGCGCTGTTTGCCTGTAAGCTTCAACTCCAACTTAAAATCCAAACAAAACGAACCTTGATCGTTCTCTCGCAGTTCCGTCATGGACTCAAGGCAGTTTGCAACTTCCGGCGGGAGAAAACTTGTGCTTGGATGACTTTTGAGGCCAATTCGCGAAAAGATGGCTGATGCAATCAGATAGCGCAGCGCCGGAGTGCGTGTTTGCGGATCCACGATTGCGGATCTCATCTGCGATACCGAGATTTGAGGGTCTTCCACAATACTGGCAAGAGCTGTTTCGTCGATTGAATCCAAATCGATTTCGGAAGTACGGTAGTAGCTCACGACATGGTTGTTGATCATGCTCTTGAGCTTTGACATTTCGGTTGAAATGCTATCGTCCGCTACCGGTTGTGGGAGGAGTTTTTCTGCTTGAGACCCCCAAGTGCCAATTGCTGTAATCTGTGGCAGGCTGGTCGGTTTCCCTTCTCCGTAGGATGGTGCCCGTTTCAGTGGAACTTCGGAGTCGTAGCGTGGTTGGCTCTTCCTCGACCTTCGAAAGCAAATGAAGAATACAAGAGAAGCAAGCAAGATTCCGCCTATCGCAGCTCCAACTCCAACGCCCGCGGCTGCTCCGGAGCTGAGTCCTTTGTCGTTTTGCGTGTCCGTCGGTCTCGATGAGGAGGATGTTGTTTGTGTGCTTTCTGTTGCGTTATGCATTCCGGAAGATTGTGAAGCAGTCGCGCTTGCCGTTGCTGATTGATCGGAGGTGAATGTGGAGAATACTTCACCGGAATAGGCGGTGGTAATGGTAGTGGGTACCCCTTGCACTTGCGCTACAAATCTCCCATAATTGATATGTACCATGAACGATCCTACTCTCTGGTCTAAGGTAAAGTTCCCCATATCTTGGTTAGAGTCGGGGATCCCATTGAGAGTAGTCATGTCCTTGCCGCAGTAGACTTGCGTCTGGATGCGAACCTCAGTCGCCTCAGGAGGAGGTACAAGGCCATCTTGCTTGGTAGATGTGTTGGAGTCTTGAGCCACCATAACTTGGATATAGGGATGTCGTGGCGAGGTGGATGGGGTGGACGGTGTAAGAGCCAAAGGATGTGGAGATGGGGAAGAGAGCTCTCCTACAAGGTGGCCTTGTGCAGTAGTTCAATCCTCTGGCTGAAGGAAGAGCATGCCTGCATCCACGCACTGGCCATCACCGGGGTGCCAATTTAGCAGCTGGGCTGATACACAAGGGTAACAGTCTCCGCTTGGGCTGCGCGGCTCAGAAATAGTTGGGGGCCGGACGGAATCCATGTGATTTTCATGTAGGTGCCCGCGTTGTGATCCCCGAACTTTTGCTTACAAGCAGCGGGCAATGCACCGCAATTGGATGAGGCTGTTCCAATCTGCCGTTGCTCAGCATATTAGCAGGCGCAAGTGCTACCAGCTTGTCGGGTGAGCGTGTAAAGGGGGCAGCTCTGGGCCAGTCATTTCTTCAGAGTGAGATTTCATGGCTCGCACAATTGACTTTTGTGGGTGAACAGGTCGGCTCGCCCGAGCCTTTTGCCTCGAACTTCAGGCTTGCGAGGCATGAGGGGGTGTTCCAGTGTGACGGGGCGTCACTGCAGCCTGTACGTTCGTGGCAGGCGCGTATGGGCTAGAAATGGCGAGCTGCGCCGCTGGTACTACCCAGATCGCTGTTCAGCCTTGCGGAGAGCAGGGGGGATCCGCTGGGGGCCAAAGACGCGGGTAGCGGATGAGATAGCGTCTTGCATGGAAGCAGTCAAAAGCTTACGTCGCAACCGACCTACTCGTATGTTAGTATTGAATTCATTGACTTTCCTCAGAACGGACCTGAATTAGGCCCACAAATATGTACTTGCAGAACGGAGTAGATCGACAGCAGATGTCGGCTGACAGGCCGCATATGGTGGTGGCAGTGGACTTCGGAATGACTTGTAAGTAATCCCCGCCGACACTAGAGCTGAGCTATCGGTTTTCGCGAAATCGTGATGAGGACGGGGGCTGAGGGTGGTTGTGAGATGGGCGTGCGACGTTGGAAGCTGCAGCTGGAATGTGCCTGTCACCATCACGTGTGCCCCGCCCTCTTTTCTAAGCGGGCATCTGCGTCTCTGGTCCCCTATATCAACACCTTCGAAGCTCACATGCTCTTTTAGGCACCGGGGTTTCTTACGCAAATCTATCCATCGGCTCCGAGACCATCCGCTGGATACAAAAGTGGCCCGGCCGAGGACAGGCGAATGAGAACAAGGTCCCTACTGTCCTGGTCTATCCCCATAACTCGCAGATTCCCTCTTCGTGGGGTTTCAACTCCGAAACCATCTCCGAGCAGACGGCCGACGACCGAGAGTATCGAGAATGGTTCAAGACATATCTCGACGTCTTCAGGCTCCAGAGAGCACAAGTTGAACTCCCAAATGATACTCCGAAATCCATTCACGAAGTGGAGAAGCTTTTTGAAGACTACATGCGACACTTGTACCAACACATCGAATTTGTGTTAAGCTACGAGCTTGCCGGCGCCTACTGGCCTGACGCCTACATTGAATTCATCTTCAGTGTTCCTACAACCTGGAACAACCACACCGTAGAGCGATTCAGAACGATAATCCATCGAGCTGGATTTGGCCAACACCTGAGACATGTCGTCTCCATAGGTCTTACCGAAGCGGAAGCCGCGGCTGTCCACACCTCGACCGAAGCCTCTGGAATATTCCGAGTATGTCTCTCAATTGATCGACTATCTGCGACAATGACACACACATACCATTTATTGACTTGTACAGGACAGAGACATCCTCCTCATGTGCGATGCAGGTGGTGGAACTACTGACCTCTCCGTCTTGAAAGTTGTCACCAATCAGAGCCAGTGGATGTCTCTGCAGCAGCTCGATGTTGTCTTTGGTAATTAAAGTCCATGGATCCCTTTGAGTTCTGAACTAATAAGCTCTCAGGAGAGACTATCGGCTCGGCAGCTATCGACAATGACTTTGAAAACTTGGCTTTACAACGCCTATCGAGAATCGACCGCTCCGCCATAGGGCTAGAGCCCGAGGAAGCAGCATGGCAGATGATGAAGAGCAAGGAATTTCAAAACGCGAAGTGCGAGCATGGGTCGCCCAGTGATACGCCTATCTTCTCCATCTGTGTTCCACAAATCGACAGGAACTACTCACAGGTGGACATTGGGGTTATGCATGGAGAAATGAGATTTCGAAGGTATGTAAACTGTTTGTTTGCAGGGCTACAACTCGATTCATCTACTTCTCCACAGACAACTGGCTTCTATTCTTACGATTGATCTAGAAATTCTTACTAACGCTTTACCAGAGAAGATCTGCAGCTGCTTTTTGATAAGCAAGTACAAAAGCTATTCGGACTCATTGACCATCAACTTGAGAGGCTCCAGAGAAGATATCCTGGCGAGCAAGTGGTAAGTGATGCTTCTGGATGATGACTATGGAGCGCTTATGTTTTCAGACCCACGTGATTCTTTCTGGAGGACTTGGAAATAGCGCATACGTACAGAAGCGTCTTATGGAGAGATATGCTCGCGGGAGTCACACCTTCCTCAACGCTCAAAACATCCACTTTCGAACTGCGCCGGATCCGCAGCTGGCTGTCTCCAAGGGCCTTGTTACAGACCATCTTCGGAAGCTAAGAAGCGGAAAGAGTGTTCTGGACTGGCGCTGCTGCAGGGCATCATATGGCACGTTGTGTAAGGTTGCCTATGAGAAGAACAACCCAGGTATGGGTCTTTGCAGAAATTCTTCCCAAAAAGCAGTGATGTTTAACTTCAGTGTAGATCACCGTGGCAAAAAAGTGCACAAAGACCCAATTAATGGCAAGCTCTACATCTCGAACGCCATAGCTTGGTTCATTCGAAAGGTATCTATGAATGCTCCGGATATTGGACTAAGCACTCACGTTTACAAGGGCGAACCGATCCGCGTGAACGACGCAATCATGCACAACTTCAGCCGAAAGCTCACACCAGGCGACCCGCAGCGCGCCTTTCCGACATGGATCATCAAGAGCGACAACGACGTCGACATCCTGCCCTTCCAGATGGGGCCGGGGGCCGAGATCCTGTGCGAGATCCAATCCGACCTGTCCAACGCCGATCAGCGGGAATTCAAGCAGAAGAACCGGCGCTTCTGGCAGACCAGCCAGCGCCACTACCTCGTCGAGTACCAGATCCAGGTCATCATCGGCCCAGCTGATCTGCGTTTCGAACTCTGTGAGGATCACGTCCCCCCCACCCCTTCGAAATGTGGCCAATGGCAGTGCCGGATGTACGAAAAAATGTGAGGCTGACCACGTGCGGGAGTGACAGGGTTCAACGGCCAGAAGCTGAGCAGAGATCAGCCCATCCGCGTCGAGTGGTCGCCCGCGACGCCGCCGACGATGACGACCGCAGTCGTGGCTGCAGAAATGCCGGCTACGCCGCAGACGCGACATGCCTCGGAAGAGAGCGTATACGTGCCGCGGAATGAAGAGCCCAAGCGCATGCTGGGAAGTTTGGCGAATATCTTGAGCGGCAGATAAGAGTGGAAGAGCGGTTCTAGAACCCAACACATGTCACAATGACTCATAGAAGGAAGGAAGTGAACCCGAATGTTGAGTTTTACTGCAAAATGATTATGGACAATCTCTTTGGAGCATTCATCAGTCAGTGTGTTGCTGCCAAACTGCACAACATGAGTGAGAGTCTGTATACTCGTTCAAGCCGATGAGATGTGGAAAAGTCCACTGTGATGTCACCCGCGACTAAAATTGGAGGAGGTGAGGACTCTGTGCTTTGAGTCTTCTTTTGCCACAGCATCTTTTCTTCAGAGCGCAGTGATCATGGTAGCCTAGCTTTCGGTAGTTCTTATCGGTAGCTATGACTTCTCGCAGCCTGAGTGGTATTTCTCAACTGAACCCCCATTCATACCCAACATACCCAATGGTGTGATCAGGGGTTCCAGCGTGCACGAGTCCTCGTTGATCGCTGCTGGCGGTCTGGTCCAAGATGCGCCCCCAAGGAAGCATACCCAAAAACGGGCCACCGCGAAACCTTCCCGAAGTACCAATTACCGAGAACGGGGCATGTGGCAAGCGTCAAGGAGCAAAAGCAATCTGGCCCTAGATGAATCCTAAGTAAAAAAAAGGTGACCATGTTTCACTGCCCTGCATCACGCACAACCCTTGCTGGGCTTGGTCACATCAGGGCAAGTGTAGGATCGACAAGGGACGCGGACCGACTGCTGCAGTGTCCTGGAAACCACACCGCATCTGGCAGTCCGTCGTAGCACGTCTTTGTTCAGCCTCAAGGGCTTACCGGCCGGGGGCGTATCCAGTCTCCTCTCGGCCCCGAAGTAAGACCTCGTGCGATACACCGTCTTTCGTGCGGCCCCTGGATTGGGACATGGCATACGAGGGCGTAATAGGCCGATCAGAAAGGTGGCAGTGCAGACGCGTGGAGTGATGCAAGGTGCCTGAGTTAACGAAGTGAGAAAAACAGTGGGGTGGATGTAGTCGCCCAGTATATGTGTTGGCAAGCCAGTAGAGCACGCTTTGAGACTAGGGAACACTGGGTATCCCTTTGTTGGTATTGTCTCTTTCAGCCGCGGACCTGGTGATGCAAAGGCCGGACGCAGGGAAACCGCAGATCAACGATACGTGTGCTTTAATAGTACCGAGACCGAGCAGCTTGTGGGCAACAACTACCGAGGCAGGAACACGAGAGCCGAAAAGCGGTATAGTTATTGTCTTGATTGGCTGACGACCACGAAAAGCGGAAATCTATGGAATTTCGATGAGCTCGTGACTATGTTGAGCAGTTTCATGAGCGTGACGTTTGCATGTATGGAGAAGACTGCGGTAGTTGTGTCGTCATTGGAGAGAAATTGCTGGCTGATTCTCGATGATCTATTCTGGGGAGCACAGCCTCAACCGGTTCGTGGGCATGCCGCTCCGGCATCTGATTGTGAGAGGGGGTTTGATGTCACGATAGACTCACAGTTCTCTGACAACTGGAGACGGACTATAAGGCTTGGCAGCGGCAGTTAAAGAAGCGGGTCGCGCAAGGAGAGAGTTGAGGGCAGCGAAAGGAGGTGATAAACCTTAGGGCTGCGCGATTGACGGTTTGATTCGCATGCGGAGCCGCCACATCTCCCTGAGTACTGCAATGTAGGCTCGGACGCACTAGAGGGTAGTGTGCTGGCAAAGGCCGCGGCGACCAATTGCAAGGCGCCGAGGCACCGAGGAGTGTAAAAGAAAGTAGGCTGAAGGTGGCGCGCTAGCTCCGCAGCGCACAGGTGAACGAGGCTTGGCCAGACGGTGAGCACGGGCGGGTTCGCTGGACAAGATAAGAGCGTACGGGTCGTCAATAGCGCAGACGCAAGAGCTACCACAACTGAGGCCGGTGAGAATCCCTGGTGGCGCGCCGACTCTCGCGGCAGATGGCTGAATGGGACATCGGCACTGCTAGGCCTGCGGGATGACAGCCGAGGTTCCGAGCCCTCGAATCCACATGCTGATCGTAAGCCCCCAATGCAGTAGCAGTGAGACCGGCTCCAGACACGAAATCCCCGAAATCACGAGTGGCGCCGATCCAGACCAGCACGTGGGCGCAGGAATGATCCCCAGGCTGAGTGAGGGATGCGATCAGCACGGCTATCAGTAATCCCAAATGCTTACAGCCTCATCATTCCGGGCCAGAGGAGATGAGGCACGATGGCTGTGCAGCCGTTGACAGAGACCAGCAGGGTTCTCTGCTGCGCAGGGGCTGCGTGTGCGGCGCGCAAGACAGACCGCCGCACACCTCAGCCGCATCCAGCCCCTGGCCGCGGGCAGCTCCTTCGCACAAGAACGGTTGCTGGACGGCCGAGCTGGGACCACCTGGATCTGCGCGCGCTAGGCCTTGGCCGCTCGCAAGCTGGTCCCAGGCGAGAGAGGTCAGGCACGCGCGTCCTAGGCGACGCCAGGCGGCCTGAGAAGTGAGGAGTGCAGGGCGAGAGGGAACGGCCGTGACGACGGGCGGAGAGAAAGCCACGGCGCCACGAGGGGCCCTGGGCGGTCGGCAGAAGCAGCGGAAGCTTGTTGTGTGGAGAAGGCTGCGGGGGATGGGCAGTCGTGGCCGGCGAAAGGCCCCCACAGCCTGAACGAGCGCCAAGCCGAGGGCGGAAGCCGGTCGCGCTTCCCCGGCGTGTGCGCCCGCGGGCAGCCCAGCGTTGCTCGGCGTCGGCATAATTTTTTTTTCGTGGTGCGACGGCGAAGGGAGCCCTCCACCAGACGGGCAGCCAGCGCAGACGGCCCTGCCTAGCACAAACCTTCCAATCTCCAACAAACTTTGCGACTTTCCCCAGAACCGCCGAGCCGCTCACCTCATCATTACACCGCATCACCGCGACGTACCTAGCTCCGGCTGTCCTGCCCGACCGCACCTTATCACCAAGCCACGCTGAGCCTCAAGCCCTGCCCCTCGAAACCACGACCTCGCACGTCATCCAGATGCCCGCCACCAACAACCCTGCTAGTCTGGCACTTACCGAGGACGAGGTCGACGATCTCTTGTACCTCGCCCGTGCGAACGAGACCCAGGACCTGCCGCAGTTCCTCCAAGAGCTGTCGCAGAGCCATGCGGGAAGCTCCACGGCCGACATTGTAGTCGCCGCCGTCGACGAGGCTTCCGGCAACAGCGCTCTCCACTACGCCGCCGCGAACGGCCACACTGGTATGTTGGATACCTGCCCCGCTCTGTGATACCCGCATGCTTCAGGTGGAGCGGGCTGACCGAATCCTTCCGCCGCCGCTGTGCAGAGATCCTCGACATCATCCGCAATGCCCTCACCTCGGCAGTCCCCTCGCCCGATGCCGTGAAGGAGTCGTTCAAGTCATTCGTGAACCTGAAGAACTCTGCGGGGAACACGGCGCTGCACTGGGCCGCCCTCAATGGCCACCTCTCGGCCGTCAAGACGCTGGTTGCACTCGGCGCCGATGCTACCATCCTCAACGCTGCGGGCCATGACGCCGTCTTCGAAGCGGAGCAGAACGGAAAGAATGACGTGGTTGGGTGGCTGCTCGTTGAGGGCGGCGCGCTAGACACGGTCGTCGGTGCGTTGAAGGATGAGGAGGTTGCCGAGTCCAGCAAGAACGGAGCAAGGGATGATGACGAGGGAGAGGATGTGGAGATGAAGATCAGTATGGGCGACACGTCAGAGTCAGGTGTGGAGAAGGGCGTCGAAAACCTGCAGGTCGATGACGCAAAGGCCAAAGAGAAGGCGAGCGGGTGAAGGCTGTGGGGCTGACCATGCGCAACTCGTCCAGCGCTGCCACAAGTGAGAAGCCGAGAGGCCAGGTGCGGGAGTTGTTGACATCCAGGAACTCGGTTCCTTTCCGCGTCCGTATGGCGTGCCGGTGCAAACGCTATCGCGGCCGGTCCTCCAGCTAAGTTAGCCGCAAATTGCGAGGCTGAGGGCCACCGGATGCATCACCACAGGTGCCGCACGTCTGGAGGCACAGCCATACGTTGGGAAAATGCCGCAAGATTTTGCTATTGCGCGATTATCTATCATGCAGAAATGACCGAAACGGCCCTTTAAACTTTTTAAGCCCTCCGCGAAATATCACTCGAATGGGCCGAGTCTAGAATGAATAGCTCTGTGGGTTGTGCTGTGTTCCATCAGTAACGGCTGAGATACGATGCCACTGTTCTCTAAGAAGGTCAATGCAGAGAGAAATAGATGATGGACAAAAAGGGATGAACGAACCCACCGTGCCGTTAGTGCATGTTGAGCACCCTTTGGTCCAGCAGCATCCTAACGCCGAAAATGCCGTAGAACATGCAAGAAGAAAGAGCAGGGCGGCAGAGCATCCGTGTGCTTTGACGACTTTTTGTCAATAGGGGAGTGCGAGACATTGCGAGGCACTCACTTGACAAATCAGCTACTAGTCTCTGAGCCATGCGCGCCTCTTCTCTTCCTTCTTTTTCGCGGCTTTTGCCTTGAACGCTTGGAGCTCCTTCTTGGAGAGCCGCTTGTTCTGACGCTCGGCCTTCAGGCTTCTTCCGTCATGGCTATTGGCGGCGGCATCAACATCAAAATAGGCATTGAGCTGGCGCCGGCTCTTGTTTTCGTCGTTGTGCTGCTCAGGGCCGTCAGTGCTGGCTTGGAAGCGGCCAGTGAAGCGATTGAAGTTGGCCGTCTGCCCGTAGACATCTCCGCCTAGCGCAGCAGCGTGCACGGCGGCGGCGGCCTTGGGGTCGACGGCCGTCTCGGTGTTGTCTTCTTCGAGATAATCCTGTGCGTAATCGGCGTTGGGGTCGAAGTCACCGTGAATAGCCGGATTGTACCCGCCCGCGCGCTTGCGAGGCGGCGAGCCCAGACTGCTGTTGCCGTAGGCTGCGGTACCGGGCGGCGCAGGCACGGCGGACGACGAGGTAGCATCCGGTACACGAGGGTTATCCCATTGAGTTACACCCGTGTGTCGGTTGTAGAAGTAGTAAGCGCCAACGGTGTGGTCCCAGAGGGCCTCCCAACCGTCGTCCTGCTGCGCCGGAGGCTCTTCGTCAGGCAAGGGCGGCGGGAGCTCATCGGTGGGCAGCGGAGGAGCGTCGGCTGCGGTGGTGGTGGCAGGGTCTGCGGGTTCAGGTTCAGGTTCAGGCTCGGGGCTGCGCTTGCGCTTCTTGGTGGCTTCCGCAGCATCGTCGTCGTGCGCGGGGCTCTTCGCATCCGGCTGAGTGTCGTCGCTCTCGCCGGATTGATTATTGCCGGGAGCCGAAACTTCAGCGGTTTCCTGGGCGCTCCTGTCGTCGGACGCCTGGTCGCTCGGCACAGGCGAGGCGGCGTGCTCAGGCTCCTGCGCGCTGGCATCGCTCCTGGCAGCGTCGTCGGACATGGCTGGGGCGGATCTTGGTGCGGGCAGGGTAGAAAGATAGCTGGCGGACAGGGCCACGACAGAGCGATGCAGTGCTCGAAGCCTCATACGACATGGATGGCGGCGCTCGTGAGGCGCTCGGGCCCCTTGACACGTGACAGGCGCCCGCAAGCTGTCCATCGCTCGTGGCGTCCCGCGCGGCAGGGATGAGCCCCAAGCGTGGAGTCGCCAACTACCGTGGGCACGCCCGCACAGGGTGCCGGCACTGCGACGGCGAGCCCGCCACGGCGCACCGCTCTGCGCCCGTAGCTGCACCCGCGCGCGCGCATCGCAGCGTGCTGCCCCCCATCGCAGCGGGCAGGGCGAGTGGCGGCTGCGTTTGTCGACAGCCGGCTCGTCGGCCTCCAGATCCCGCGCCTGTCGGCAGATGCTGAAACTGCCTGCAGCAACCAGGAGACGCGCCTTAATACGCTTGCCCGTGCGAGGCTAGGCCTGGGGGCAGAGTGCGGGACAGCGAATCGATCGACAGCTAAATAGCGCTCCCCTGCTCTCTGCCATCCAAGCCGCCATTGCCATCACCGTCCCCAGCGCGCCCTAGGATTGCCCGCCGCCACGCGTGCCGTGCTGCTCGCGCTGCCTGTGCTCGGCCCCCGTCTGCTCTGCGGGCACGCGCTCGAGCGCCCGTTCGCAAGCGCCGTTTCACCGTGCGCGCTGCACATGTGCTGCTCCTTTGTCGTCCCCAGCGCCCCTCGTCCCTGGGTTCCGCTCCCTGCCCGCGCGGCACCCGTGCCCTGCTTCGACTGCCGTCGCAAACGGGCCGAAGTCGAGAGCTCAGCGCGCACTGCCGGGGCATCAGCTGCGCCCTCGGTACTTCCGAATCTTCCCCAGCCATTCTCTCAACCTTCGCTCGCTCACTGCTTGCTGCCCGCCGCCCTTGGCCTGCCCTCCGCTCCCAGCCTTGGCTCCTGCTCAGCCGAGCCCGCCCCCCCGTCAGGCCGTCCGTGGTACCGGGTCGTTGACTAGCTTCACACCTTCGATGGCCAGAGCTTGGCCTGCCGGTAGTCGCTCGGAATATAACTAGTCCCAGCCCTCCTGCACCTCACAGGGTCCCGCCCAAGGTCATCGATCGCTGCCCTGCAACCGCCATGGAGCCCCAAGCGGAGTCTGCCCGCGTTGCGCATGTCCTGCCTGGTCTGCACGCCTCTTCTCGCTCGCCGGACTCGTATGGATCCTACAGGACGCCGCCTACCGCTACTGCTGCCCCGTCCGATCGCTTCTATGGCACCGTCTCGCCCTCACATCACGCCCCGTCGTCCGCCTCGACCACCGAAGGCGTGCAGCTGCCCAGCCTGCGCACTCTGATCAACCCCGATCTTCTGAATCCTGCCGCTCCAAGTGCTTCGCCTGCTCCCGTGACCCGCCTGCCCAGCCTGAGCGGCTTCGATTCGGCCTCGTCGACGGACCGCCCCGTCAACGGCCATGCCTATCCCGCCCGTGAGGACAGCCAGGCTTCTTCCAACCCGGGCCAGCCCGCCTCGTCCGCTTCTCAGCCCTACCAGGCCTACATCTCTGCGCCGAGCATGCCTGGCCCTCTCCATGCTCCTGCCACTGAACCCGCCCATCAGTTTCTTCGCCGCGGATCCATCTCGTCTGGGGCCAGTGCTGGCTCGGAAAATCACTCGCCACGCGAGGAAACCAGCGAGGGATCTGCAGTAAGGGTGAAACGCCGCATCGGAGACATCTCAAGAGGTCCAGCCCGCGCTGCACGTTGCATCGGCCAGCAAGACGTTCCTGGAGAGGGCTTGTGCTACGTGTACGAGGATGGCTCATACTGCCGAACCATCATCGACGGTGAACCCGTCAACCCGTCCTGGGGAGTCACCAAGGCCGGCAAGCCTCGCAAGCGTCTTGCGCAGGCCTGTCTGACCTGTCGTGAGAAGAAGATCAAGTGCGAGCCAGGCATTCCGAAGTGCTCTCAATGTGCTCGTGCCCGGCGGACATGCAGAGGGTAAGTCGTTCTTCTATTTTGGCAGGGATCAATGCCTGCTGGCCAATTAAGGTTGCATGCTTCGAGTCAGCCAACCCTCTCGTGGCGCGAGCGTTACCACCCACGGACGATGGGTGCCCTGTCGTCGCTTCCACGTGCCAGTCGAAGCTAGTTCACGGCTGACAAAAGTTGTAGTGGTCTCAGTGGTCAAACCTCAAACGCCGATGGCATGAAGCTCGACCTGTCCGAGACCTTGGTCACGTCAGCGAAACAACATCCAGAGGACACTCTCAGTGTACGACCATCGCCCCCACAGCAACCTCAACGCGCATCCCCACCTGCATCTCGTGGCTTCTTGAAGCCACAGCACATCTTTAGTGAGATTGGCAAGCCGGGCGATGTAGATGAGTCGCGGAAACGCCGTTATCGCAGTTCATCGGACGAGAGGGAGACGCTTGGCTCTGCTTTCGCTCCCCGCATCCCCACTGCTACTGTAAGAAGCTCGGCAATGCACGCCATGGCGCGCTCCAGCCTGGACTCGGATCCCTACGATGCGGATCCGACACTCACCAAGCATCTTCTAGACCTGTTTTTCACCTTTGTCAACTCGTCAACATACGCTGTCTTCGCTCGGGAGCCTTTCATGAGATGGGTCACCAACGGTCAGCCTAAGACCGCTGACGAGAAGCTTGTCATCTACTCGCTATTGGTCATGGGTAACGTCTTCTCCACCGACTCCGAGTGGCGTCGCATAGAGAAACAGCTGCTTGAGATCTGCAACAATGGTCTGCAAAAGCGCGTCGGCAAGTTCACCCTCCACATGTGCCTCAGCAGGTTGTACGTCGGCTTGGCACATTTTGCTCGAGGACGGCACGAGGAGGCTTGGGACTGGTGTGGCGCATTCCTGCGGGCCATCAGCGCCTTGAAGCTTAACCTAGAGGAAGGCATTGCCTGCGATGAAAGCGAAAGTTTGTTTGGATTCGACCGGCGGATGACCGAAGAGTGCAAGCTGCGGACGTTCTGGGCAGGGTTCCTGATGGACGTACGTATCACCCCCACGTAATTCTCTCACATTAGAGCTAACTACGTATCTAGCGTTACAACGGGTTTTCTGGAGGCACCCTCTTCACGATCAATGTCGATGACGTCTGCGTCAGGCTCCCCTGCTCAAAGGCAGCATATGACGCCGGTCGGCCACTCGACACGCCCATCTTTGATGGCGGTCACATTGAAGAACGAGCTCTTCTGCGGAACATCAGCCCGATGGGCTATCACGCTCTTGTTTCGGCAATCTGGGGCGATGTGTGGACTTTCACAGCCCGAGCTGCGCGCAAGCACACAAGCATGCGGCTGAACGAGTACACTGCATTCTACGATCAAACCAATGAGCGTCTGGATGAGTGGCTCGCATGCCTGCCTTATGAGCTTCAATTCAACGAAGCCAACTTCTACTCTGCAGTAAATGCCGGCTATGCCGGCACCTTCGTGGGCATGCACGCTCTCCATCAGGCAACAATCATGCGCCTCAATCGGTATGCTCGGCACTCTTCACTGCCTCCTCACATCCTTTCCCGCAACGCCTATCGCGCCAATGTCACTGCTCGCAACCTTCTTTGTAATATTATTGCGCCGGTCACCAAGGCAGCTCGCTCCCAACGTCTTGGGTTGGGCAACGCCTTCGCCTTCGCTACACCATTCCCTGGTTATGCTGTACTCATCGCGACCGACATCTTGTCTGCAGGAGGGTTGGCCTCCGACCTGCCCAACACAATTGAATCCATCAGCAATGGACTGCAATGTGTAGACGAGATTGCTTCTTTTTGGTCTAGCGCTCGCACTCAACAAAAGGCTGTTGAGTCGCGCTTGCGTTTCCTTGCTAAGACAGCAATGGGTCACGAAGGTGCGTGCCTAAAGAAGTTCGAAGGCCGTGAGGTCTGGCGATTGGAGAGGCCACTCGAGTCCAACTTCAACGCTCGGGATGATGTCGTGTATGGGGCCGATGACGAGGCGTACTTTTCAGCATTACTCCACAACGATTTTGCGAAGAGGAGGGAGATGGCTCCCTGAGCTTTGAAGAGGGAAAGAATAGCGCGTACTGGCTGCGCTGCACATTACGCACTGTAACTGTTTTTCTTTTACATATACGAACGAAAAGATAAATACACGGGTACAGTACGGTCGGTATAAGGCTAGGGGGGTTTTCATTTTTCTTTGGGATTGGGGTTTTCCTGGACATGAATTCTCACGGTATTCTTTTTTATCTCCTCTGACTCGCAGGGTACGGTCATTTCATTTCTTTTTTGGTCCTGTACGATGGTCTCTAGCGTTGAAAAGCTCAGGCGTTCTCTCACTTCAGTATCTTTTTTGTAAATTAATCCATGGCAAAGCGTGCTAGGGATGCGAAGGAACATAATCAGACATTGACACTGATGCTTTGTTGATTCATCTGGTGAATTTGAATATGTGCGATGGAACTACGAATAGTCCACGCCCTGCGGCTCTTCCGTAGTCACTCTCACTGTTGCGATACCAAGCGCAAACACATGCTCAACCATATTTCTTGATGCTGTTGCTTGAATTGTTGCGATCCCCCGCACGCATCGACCAGCATGTTCTCCGCGTTACTCTATTAAGGTTCAATAGTGGCACTCCCTGAAGCACAGAGTGCCTCTGCGGCACGGAAAGCGCTCAGCCCGTTTGGTGATAGCCTGACGTTCGGTGGCCTCTGGATCTCATGATGCCGCGGCCGGATCTGGGCCGAACTGCAGTAGGCTTTCTGCATACTGACTCAATGCATACTTCTGGAAATTCGCTCGCGGGGTTAACAGCTGCACGCTCAAATCCGGTCGCGAGGTGTTTAGTAAACACAGCATCTTAGAAGGAAAATAAAGAATTCAAACTAAAGTTTGGTCACTTCGGAGGGGTGCTGCTTTTGGGAGATAATTGGGACATTGTGCATGCTCACGGCAAATTTGATACAACGACACTGGGATAACCAACCCTGTCTTCGCCACCTGATTGGCTGCTTCCCCTGGGCGTTGGTGGCAAAGAGAGGTTATACGGACAAATTTCCTGATTTGGTATTCTCATCACACAGCCACAGAGTACGACACCGGGTACTGGTGCATACCAGAAAGCATTGAAAACTATGTCGGCGGCGCAGTCGTCATCCGCGTGGCAATCTGCGAATTTGCCGACGTCTTCCGTGCGTGGTCCCTTCTGCAATTGCTAAGATGATAGGTAGTGCCTGGGCCACTGCAGGCTGTGTCTCTTTGGGAAAGAACCGTGCTGTGCCTTCAAAGAGTCGTCAGCCAAGAGTCTGTTCTGGGCAGCCACGATGAAGTGATGCAGGGGGGGCGTAGCCTCCTGATGCAGGAGATAGAAACAGTCGACCAACGAGGTCTGCGAGAAGCACGAAAGAAACAGAGAAAATGCCTCTCGAAAAAGCTTATTTGTGCATGGTACGGCCCCGGGACGAAAGGACATCCGGTCGGCGCAAAGGCGTCTCATACGACGATGGGATGGGCAAAGAAAAGGTGACACTAGACTCGTATGACCGATCGACGTGCGAGTCTCCCGTCGAACGAAAAAAAGTCAGTTCGGGCGTATAGTACACGCACCTTGTTTTCGTTGCCCGCCGCGCTTGATCATCATCCCCGGACTCTTCTCGGTAGTTCTCTTCCGAAAGCATCCTGCCGAGATGCCTTATCCACTGGTGTGGTACGTGTAAGCTCTCTTGACTCTTTTGATGCAGACAGTAGGCCTGACCAGTCATTTATCGTTTACAGGACCTCAGTAGCTCAGGTTGTATAGGTTGCATGTATGTCAATACAATAGTGTTTTTTCTTCTGTGTGGAGAGGTATAAAAATAAAAGATAGGCTATTTGTGTGTTACTATATAGGCGATAGAGAAGCGGACATTGTAAAGGGATCGTCATCCCTGTCGGTGGCGGTATGACGAAGTGATGGTGTTGTCTCGGATGCGGACGTTGTCAATTGCGATAGAGGGCCATCAGCTGGACAGTGCATTGAACACTGCCCTCGGTCACATGCGGCAGCCACGTGGCATGCCTACACAGCAGAGCGCTGGCCAGAACTATGAGGGCTACGCAATGGCACGGATGGGCCAATGAACGCAAGCCTGTATCATACTTCTCCGCATTGAGAAGTGACAGCATGAAGCTTCAGAAATAAATTTTCGACTCCCACACAACTGACCGCAAAAGAATTTACCCATATGAATCTGCATTACTAAATAATACACCATACTTGGCTGGGTTAGCTGAATGTTTTGAAGTAATTTCAAAGCTTGTGTTTGTGTCGGAACGCGGGCTCTAATTGCTCCTGCAAGGAGGAATATGTGTCTTGTAGCACCCAAAAGAGTATAACAAAAGCGAGCCCTCGTACCGAAGTGCTACAGATCAGGCAAGCAGAGCGAGAAAGAGTGAGTGTAAGAGCTGGGCATCGGGCACCGAAAACACGAAAAGCTTTCGCCGTCAGCTGTTGCGCAAGGATATCGACCGACGATTTCCAGCTAACTTTCCGCAACCCAGCCTTGGGCAGTAGCAACGGCGAGAATAATGCCCGCAAAACCTTCTTTCTCCCTCACCCCGTGTCTATCCGTCCGGGCGCTAACCTTTTTATTTCATCAGATGGCCGTTCGGCTCGCTTAATTGCCCGCCCATCGATCTCCGAGAACCGACGACCTGTATCCCCGAGCTGACTGACTCATCTTGCCTGCCCAAACCACGAGCCGATGTATTGCCATACTTTAATCTTTAACCCTTTTTCTTGGCTTTATCCCGACGAACAAGTTGCCGAACTTGCCGTGCCGATATTTTGGTGCCGGTCGGACTGTCCGACGGCATCATGTAGGGATCCCCATGTTAGACCTAAGCCACAGCCCCCGTACCCCCATGCAACACGTGGAGAAGGCGGCGGAAGAAAGACAAAAGACTGAACTGCCGGTTGCATCCGGCAGTTTTGATGTCTAAAAGTCTTGTGGCACAGATATGGGGCAAAAACGTGGGGCGTGGGGTCATGTGTCTTCTCTTCGGTCCACTCTTTCACTTGTCTTTTCTATTTTTGCATTCTTGCAAGTGGCTATTCGTGTTGCCGAACGGCTATGGTCTTCCATACGAGAAATTCCATCGCACAACATGGGATTTCATTCGTTGTTCTACGGATATACGAGAGAGAAGGCGCAGCCTTACTGTAGCCGGTGATGTCGGCGAAGGGACATCAGACTTCTGCGACATCACCGCGTCCAGAAGCTTCCCTGCGCCGTTACAGATTGTCTTGGTAGAACCTTTAGGGGTCAGGGCGGGGTATGGGGGCAGGCGGGTGCTCTGAGTCGTGGTTCGAATACGTAGTTGCGTAAGGTGGGGGGTCTACCCTCGTACTATTTCTTTGCCCGCTTGTTAGGCTAAACGGCTTGGCTTGGCTGGCCTTTTCCTCCTTGACCCTCTTATTATTTTGCCGGGGATCTTTTTTTCTCCTGAACGCACGGGGTACGGAGGTAGACATGACATGTGAGACGAAATGGTATATAACAATTATGACCCATGATGTCGTCAGGCATCGTCGAATCCTTCGTGCCAAGACAACGGTATGGGCCCAAGCATCACCATCCCTAATTCACTTTCGATGGTAGAAACGCCCTTTTTGTTTGACGAGGGGAAGAATGACTTGGTAGCTTCGTGTTTGTCCATGTGCGTTATCAATTTCCAGGAAACAGGACCTACGGTAGAAATGAGTGTCGTTACCAAGGAGTGGCTAACGTGAACTGTTAACCTGCAACGGCTATGCGGGATATTCAAAGTTGCGCTGTGGTTTGTTGCAATGCCTCTTTTCGGAAGGGATAAGACACCCAAACAACCAGTCATTTCCTTGGAACTCATCCTCCGAGTGGCTCGAGTCGGCACAGAACCCATGCGCCGGGAATAACGGAAGCTCGAACACGAGGGCGGGCCGCATCTTGAGCATACAGCCAAGGCAGATAGCAAACCTAGCCCTCGGGCAAAGTTAAAATAGTAGAGAAAGGAGACAGATGCATAAGGCGGATGTCATGCGTCGGGCTCTCATTCGCCAGGTTCCGACTCAGCCGACTCCCAGAACGAAGATCCGGCTCTTGAAAAACGGGGCTATACCAACACGAGAAGAGCGGTAGTCATTTGCCGGGAAGGAGGATCGTCGGTAACCCTAAATCCCGCCGGCCAACGACCAAAATTGCCGACCACCTCACGATCTTGTCTTCCGCTCCTTCCAGACGTCTCACGGCTTTGCTGCCCGTCGCTCTGCACAGACTTCCTGTGTGGGATTATCGTCGATGCGTCATTTGAAGCAGATTGCTGGGTACGGAGTGTTGATGGAAAGTCGATGCCCCTTGTCATGGACACGACTCGTAGGCCGGAACCACGAACTGTCGGAACTGCCGAAAAAACGCGAAAGCGAAGCCACATGAAAGCCGACGGCAGTCAGTGTTGTACACAATTGGTTGCCCTTCAAACCATCTCCGCGCGGTTCCAACCGGCATTTTCCTGGCCAAACTAGTATGGCGGACCATTCCGAAATGCCGGAGCACTTTATACATATCGGTAGCCAGTTCGCCATGACGGAAGAATTTCCATGGGAATTGATGTGGTGAGCCGGCTTCAATGACGTGGGTCTTGCTGGCAGATAGACATGGCAAGCTAATCCATGATTTAATCAATGTAATAGAATCATATTATATGAACATGGTCTGGTTCCGCCGTCCAATGAGTGGTTCTGGGAGAAGAGATAAGAAGTAAGTATCGAATACTTGGTAAACGTACCTACATGTTTAATAGCTAAATAGCCTGCACACTTTTTTCTTGTCAGAAATTGATGCTGTCCCGAATTCAGTGAGCATTCAATGAATCTTAAACCACAGGCGTGAAGGCAATGCGAGCATGTGCATTGAACTTTATCGAAATTCTTTTCTGTCGAATGAGGCAGCCTCATGGGGCCAATGCAGCCATCCAACAACACCTGAACGCCCGCTTTGAACGCAGCATACCCGACCCAAGCCCAATCAGGACGCCGTCCGTAGTCCATCCCATGTCCCTTCTTTTTTGCCCGTCCCTTTACTCGTTCGACGCGTTGCCGTTCATCTCGTGCTCGTTCTCGTCGCCTCCTGCCAGAACCTTCGTCTGCGGCTGGTGGGAGGCGGGGCCGCCGCCGGGCGTCACGGCTACTACCTCGCCCTTCTCATCGACGAACTCGAAATTGTAGCGGGAGAGGAGGTGTGGAATAGCGGACAGCTGGGGGCCGTAGCGGGCGGTGTTGTCGTAAAGCTCGAACAGCGGGACAGCGAGGAGCTTCATATTCTTGGGGACGGAGAGGACCTCTGCAGATATTGGTTAGCGCAACTAGCTCCCCACTGGTGGGATGTGGAGCGATGACGTACTGCTTCGGGGCAGCTGGATAAAGTACAGCTTCTTGCACTCCTTAGGGCGAGTGACGTGGGCGGGGATGAAGGGGTACATGAAGGTCTCGAAGTTGGGGCGCCACCACTGGGCCAGGGTGTCACCAATCTGCCACTCGTCGTTGACGCCCTCGCCGGTGAACTGCGAGCCGACGGGGGCGAGGCGCTCGTTTAGGCGGGCCTTGAAGCCCTCGATCTCGTCGTCCTCGGGGCGTAGGTAGTCGCCGGGCAGCTTGAAGAAGGCATTGGCGATCTGCAGCATCAGGATGTGGGGGTGGTTGTGTTCGTGGCAGACGAGGATGCCCTCGCAGGTGCGGCGCATGCCATGTTCGTTGTAGTGCTCCTCGAGGCGCTTCAGGCGGGCGAGCACCGACGGGTCCTCCTCGGGCTGGTTCTCCTTGGTGCCGAAGGTGTAGTTGCTCAGCGGATACAGGCGAATGGTCTGCGGCTGGTTCGCGTTGAACTCCCTGGGGAGAATCGGCCTTCTGTGAGTTAGCATGGCTCTTACGGATGGCGGAGCGGATGGCGACGCACGGGTAGGAGCTCTGAAGAGCGCTCTGGGTGATGGTCGACATGGCTTGGGGGGAAGGTGTGGTGGTTGTAGCAGGAGTCGCGGGAGCTGTGGAGCTTGTGCGGTCGCTGCAGCTGCCATGATTTGCCCGACCCTTGCTCGCCGATCTCCGACCCTCCGCCGCCACACTTTCCCCGACCTCACCTCACAACTTCTCCGAAACAACTGTGCATGAAACAAATGCGACGCATCTCGGGCTCGGCGACAGAATCCTGTTCCAGAACTGAGGTCACTTCTTGCTCGCCTGCGTTCCCGCGTGCATTGTCTTCGAAAATACTTGAAACGGAATTTTTATGGCTAGCTGACGGTAAACAGCAGAAGTTCTGGCTCTGCATTTCATGTGAGGCACTTCGCTCTTCTTATGCGGACAGCCGAAATACCAATCCGGATGTAGATACAGGAGTCTAGACTACACAAACATGTACAAACGAAGACTTTCAACTGTAACCCTCTACGCCTCCGTGCCACCATTCTCGCCGTAGACGGAGGCCCAGCTCGTCTCGTAGTTCTCGCTCAAGTCAACGCCCATGGAAATCCAGGCGAAGACTCCATCCTCGACATCGTCGCCCAGCAAGACATAATCGAAGACCGGGTCGCTCTCCGTCTCCGTCTCCACCATGAACACCCTGTCATCCGCATTCTCCACAATGTCGATCGTGTTCTCAGTATAGGGCGAAACGTTCGAGTTGATCTCCGAGATGAGGTCTTGGTCGAAGAACAGCTGTCCGATGTGCGTGACGTTGCCGCCGGTAAGCGTGCCGTTGGCCAGTTCCGACGCTCCGCTGTGCGTCACGACGTGGATGTGCGTCGCGCGACCCGAGTAGTGACCCGGGAAGACCGTCTTGAAGCTGGCAACACCCTCTTCATCCGTCTTCGCGATGCCGCGGAGGAAGGTCCTGTTCAGGTTGGCCATGTCCTCCTCGTTGCCGTTGCCCGACCCGACGACGCCCGCGTACACGCCTGTGGCGTTGCAGCTGTTACTGTTAGCCACTTCGCCCCAATAACGACCAAATCTGCGTCACTTACTGCCACAAATCCCAGTACAGGTCCGTGATCGGCTCGCAAGTATTGATGTCGATGAACTGGCCGTCGATGGCGACAGGGACACCAGGCTCATCATCAGTAATATCCTCGCGGATCAGCTCACCGAGAACATCTTTTGAGCGAGTCAGCCTTCTTACTGGAGAATCTTAAACAGGAACGAAACTTACAGTAAGGCCCAATCTCGCCCTCAGGGCTCAGGACGCAAGAAGTGTTTTGGAAAATCAAGTCCTCAACACCAGCCATGTCAGGGGTCACCGTCAGGTTGGACAGGTGGCTGGTGTTAGCGACCTGCGCACCCCAGTCCGTGAGGGTGGTGTCGTCGCCAGGAGCGCCACCACCAGCACCACCGCTAGGAGTGGGCATAGCACTGCCAGAGGGGGTAGAAGCGGCGATGGCACGCTTGGCCTCTTTTGCACGACTGGAGTCAACAGGGTGCATCAGAACTGTGAATAGGGGATGTCTTACTTTTCTTGGCCGCAACCTCGGCCTTCAGCGCCTGCACCTTCGCGCTGCGGCGCTCAATGGCACGCTGCTCGACTCCACGAGCCTTCAGCTTCTCGGCGCAGTGAGACAGGTCCCGCGGGGCATGCTTGAGGTAAGCAGCACGCGCAGCAATCTCATGCTCAAGGCTATGTCCTGCATGAGCCGACACTGGATTCGCAGCCAAAAAGGCCGTGATGAGGGCCACCGTATTGCGGATCTGGACCATGGTTGACACTTAAAAGAGGAGTAAAAAGAGCTGAGAGCTGAGTATGCTAGTGATGAGCAGGATGAAGGCCATATTGGTCACCACATTGGAGTATTTATACCGACCCCTTCTAGCTCTCTGATATCCCAAAGTCATGGACCCGTCTCGCCAGCACTCAGCCTGAATCAACGGTGTACGCAAGCTGTCCCGCTGCCAAGAGTGTATACAGATGCCAACGAGGTCGGTTCACCATTGCCAAGACGCCTGTGTGCTTGAATGTACGCAAGCATTTGCGCAAGCGATGCAGGAACAGGGTGTGATCTTCCTCCGTCCTAGGCATACCGCCTCCATCACTGGACGATTCATAATGTGTCCCGGCTGATAGGCTAAGAGGCTATGTGCCGTCAAGACTTGTGGGGCGCGCGGCTATTTCGTTTCCAAGTTCCGTCCGAATACGATTCCTAATTGGTACTCCTCCTGCTTTGCTGTTTCATGCCGTCGCCAGGATTCAACACTTGGGCCAATAAAGGAGCATGTGAATATGACCACTCTATCAAAGCGAACACCAGAACTTCCATTGGCCTTCAGCGTGGCAGTCGATGTTCCATAGTCGCTCGAAACTGGCTTGTCTCCCGTTTCTAGGATAGGTGCTTCTCCACAACCGGAAAACGATGCTACCAAGGAACTCTTGAGCGGAAAAGCCGGACATGCGTGTCATCTTAGCAGCGGTGTGCGTAATCGATTCAAAGAGCCGGTCATTTTGCGGGGATCATGCGTCGAACGGAGCGCGAGGAGTCCATGGAAAGGGTAGGTGGACGCGCGCCTTTAGGGTGCTTGCGAAGCCTTGCTAAGATTTGCATAACTATGGTCAGGCCTCCGACCAATGAGACGACATCGGTAGTCTATTACGGCGCATCGGTTTTATGGAGCTCCCGTAAACAGGTCGTTTGCCTCTCCTGGACCAAGATGTGTTAAGACCGAAGCTTACGACCGAGCCCAGCAAATGCCCGGATTTTTGAGGATCACAGGAATTTTGTAGCAATTTTTTGTGATACTTGACAGCGTTACATGCCAAAGAGACGTAAAAAGCTTTCGGCGCTGAAAAACTCCTCAAAATTATGTTTCTGTGATTTTTTGGCTGCTACATGCCTCGGCGATTGAGTAAAGGTATAGATTATCTCCGAGGCAGATTGATTATCACCGAGCATGAGAAGTAGGTAGACAGTATTGGCCAGCCATTCAGAGGATCACATTAACTGATGACAGCTATTGTCTCTGAAGACGATAGCTTAAGTTGGTACCGTTGCGAGACTGAAGCTCTCAATTCCCAAATAGGAAACTAGACAAATCGTAGTGATGGCCAAGGTACGATGCGAATCTGATTACTGTCTTCAATCGTACTTTCTCCTGAAAGCCTAGCTGACCAGTAGATGGAAATAGAACATAGCGCCTCAGTTGTAGAGCTAAGTCATCATACAGGGTTCGGTAGTTGTGTGGCTGCATATCACTCGGCAGTGTCTGCATCCGACGCCAAGCAAATGCAGAGGCCCACTACATATTCCTTGCAGGTGCTGACGCGTTCGCAACTCGCAAAAGGCAAACGTTGCGATTGACCGGCTATGTTTTACCGTTTCTACATCTCCTCGGCAGATTGCAATTACAAGGTAACCTGAGGCGAACGGCTATCTGACCGAAGATCGCGAAAGTTTGGGGGATGTGCGCGCCGCAATTGCGAGTTTATCTCTCTAATGACGTCACATATGGCTTGCTCAACGCCTGTAGTACTTCTGTGATGCTTCGCACTGTGGTTCAGCCCGAGCGAAAATGGCAGAGCTGCTAACTCTTTCCACTACTCAGATCATCTTTATCCTGGCCTAATATCTTCGAACGTATCGTATGAAGGTCCGTTCGGTGCTAGACAATCACCAGTACGCGTCTCCACACGGAGCTCACAACCTATCTCAAGTTTAAGAAAGTAAAGCATTCCGACATCCCAAAGTCCAGCGCATGGCCTCGAAACACTCCCCACTCTGCATATTCTAGTATTATGCAAGCGATACACATAGAGGGAAAATCCTACAGTCCATAAATAACAAGAGGCTGACTCTCTCCTACCGCACTCAACCTAGGAAGATGGCGTCGTCCGTTCTTACAGACGTCTATGAGAACGTTGGACCGGTTGATTGCCTCCGCTTCTACAGATTGTGTCAAACGACGAAGACGGCCTTGACAGACTCTCTGGTACGGTAGAATGCGACAGAGATGGTTATGAGGAGGAGTTGAACGTCCTTCCGCATGTGGTTAGTGAAGTGATAGTCTTGAGGCGAGATCATAGTCACTCTCATTTCCCAAACTACAGTTTGATGTCACAACGAAACAAAAGTTGATGAATGCTTATGAAACAAGGTCGGCAGGACCTTTTTTTCCCTGCAGGTCGGATGCGAAGATGCGAATCCTTCCATTCCATGCAACTTTTGCGCACAGACCGTTGGATACGAGTTGAGTCACGTGCGGTGGCGCCTGGAGCCTGCGTTACCCCACTAGGTTGTGGCTGCCTGGCTGCCTGGCACGTTATACTAACGTGCTTACAACAACATTCTCACCGCCGCTGTATTGCATTGCCAATATCCTCCAAATCCACAGACAACATGACCTCCGCCATTCTTAGCCTCCCAGAGGAGCTCCGCTACAACATAGTTCATTTTCTTGAAGGAGAGGACCTCCGCTCGTTGAGACTCACGTGCAAGCAATTTCACACTGCCGCCACAGAGGCTCTATTCTCTTTTGTCCGCCTCTATCCTTCTGAAGAAAGCATAGATAGATACAACAAGATCTTAGAGCACGCCCAAGTCAGTAGGCTTGTCAGGCATGTCGAGCTCAATACACTTAAGAAAGACGAGGTATTTTCATCCATAGCAAGAACTGAGCAGTACGCTAAGATATACATAGGTTGAGCACCAGATGTGGGGGCGGGCAGAGCTTACAGAAGAATGCCTGACCGCTTTCAAGGCTTTCCGGAACTTCACCAACCTAACTGGCGTCACTCTCCGTTTTTCAGAGAACGGTTCCTCGAACAGCCGCCATGAGTGGACCGAATGGCCGCAGACGGTTGAATTCCGCCAACCCATCTTGCAGGACTTTTTCAAGACGCTTGCCCACCCCTCCGCTTCAAAAATCAAAAACATTTGCCTTGACAACATCCAAAACATAAATGACAAAAGCTTCATGCAGTCAGAAACGGCCCTGAGTGTGCTGTCAAGGATTACCGCTTTGCGGCTGTATATAGCCACCGAGTATCATGACGCCTCTCCCGAATGTAATCTTGAAATGGAAGAGTAAGTTGTCCAATCTTTGACCCTCTCCACTTTCCGTCAAAATTATGTACTAATACGCACCACAAGGCTTCACGACTTCATGACACAACTTAGGCCTCTCTGGCTTGAACCTGCATCCAGTAACCTCACGACCCTCGTCCTTTACCAGTCATTCTATTTCGGCTTCTCGCCAAAGCTGGATCTCCGTGGGCTGCATATTCCAAATCTCCGCACACTTGCATTGGGAAACTACGTCTTCACGCATGACTGGCAGCTGGACTGGCTGAGCAGCCACTCATCTTCGCTACAGAACCTTTACCTAGACGACTGCCTCGTTGTGTTCTACGCCCTGTTCTACAACACCGAGGTCGATTCTGAGGGCTATCCGGTCATTGATACGAATGGCTCAAACGATGCATCCCGAATGGACCAGTATATGTTCTTCGATCAAACGTGAGTCAGGATGCTTTTCACATTCTCCTCTCTGATGGCGCGGTTGCTATATCAGGGCTTCACTTGTTCTTCCCCGATCCCAAATTATTTGCAAGCAGCTCCACTGAACGAGCACGCTAACGAACGATGACCAGTTGGTCCCGCATCCTCGGCCACTTCCGTACGCACCTCAGCTCGCTCCGCCACTTCCGCATGGGCAAGTCGACGCGCTGGCAGCGCTACAATACTCCGTTCCACCCGTCCGAGTACGAGAACCTCGAGATCGGCATCTTCAGGGACCGATATCAGATGTTCAACATGGGCATCGGGCCCTGCCAGTACACGGACGAGTTCACGAGTCGCAGCAGCCGCACTCCGCTGGAAGATGTGTTCACCGAGGAGGACGGCAGGGGGACGGCAGATGGCGACAAAGCGTATGCCTTCTTGGAAAGGTTCGACGAGCAGGGGCGCGAGGACACGAACGCGTTGGTTGAGTTGCTGAATGCTATTGGGCAGCCGTTGCCGGAGGACAATATAGACAGGGTCGGAGATCTGATGTTGCCGGGTTACTAGTCGTGGTGGATTCACGTGCGGGTAGAGTACACGGAGGTGTATTCGAACTCGTTGTTGTGGGGTTGAAAAAACGTATTCAGACGTATGTGAGTTTGAAACCTGTACAGTTGAATCCCAACATCGGAGTCAGCCACCCATGTAAGTACGGCATGACTCTGTGGGTTGGCTTTCGAGAAAGACAGTCCTCTGCAACCAACTGCGCTGCTACAGAACAAGCCCACGACTTCTTCCAAATCAGATGCGAAAAGTGAAGCATTTTATGGCCCACTGTTGCCCGCCTACAAGATCCTGTCCGCCCAACTCTTCAGCCCCTTCTTCTCCACCACGACCTCCTCCCCATCGCCAACCGGCACCCCCTCAATCTCGGAACTGTCGTACACGCCCATAGCCTCGTACACCTCATCCGGCAACACCGCCTTCTCAATCATCGTCTCCTTCGGCACGAACGCATACTCCAGCGCCAGATACACCACGCTCGTCCCCACGAACCCCAGCAGCCACCCAAACTGGTACGGATGCGCGCCGACGCCGACCTCGATGTTCGAATTGATGCTGTTGATGAAGCCCGGCAGATTCGGCGCGACGCCGACGAGGAAGGCGACGACGGCGCGCCAGTTGACGCCGCCCGTGTAGCGGTAGATGCCGTGCGGCGCGTACAGGGCGCGCGTGTCGTACTTGCGCTCGTGCACGACCCAGAAGTCGAACAGCATGATGGCGGCGATGGGCCCGAGGAAGACGGCGTAGGCGCTCATGAAGTTGAGGAAGGACCCGGCACTCGCCAAAATCTTCCACGGCACCAGCGCCCACGCCAGCACCGCGCACGCGAGCTGGCCGCGCCGGATGTTGATGAAGCGCGGGAAGAGGGCTGTGAGGTCGTTGGCCGCGGAGAGGGAGTTCGCGCTGATGTTGACGCCGAGTGCTGCGAGCGCGAAGGCGAAGGCCGCGAAGAAGCGGCAGGCGCGGTTCGGCCACATGGCCACCAGCGCCATCGGGTCCCACAGGTACTCGCCGCCGTACTTGGCCGAGCCGGCCGACGACGCCGCGATGCCGATGAAGGAGATGAAGGTGAAGACGGCCGGCAGCATCGGCACGTACAGCATCTGCCACTTGACCGACACGCGCGAGTAGCGCGAGAAGTCGGCCTGATTGACCGACAGCGTGGCGTAGTTGCCGATGACGGACGTCAGGTTGGCCAGGAAGGCCCACGAGTACGCCGAGCCGTGGATCGTGGCCTTCTGGTCCCAGATGTCCATGCCTTTGGTCGAGACGAAGGCCCAGATCAGGATGGCGATGAAGGCGATGGGCACGATGATGGATTTGGCCATGAAGAGCCACCGGAGGTCGTTGGGGTGCATGTAGAGGAACGGGATCTGGAGCAGCCAGAAGATGAAGAAGGAGATCATCGTGTTCGTCTCGATGCCCTCGTCGGCGGGGATGTGGTTCGGGAGGGTGA
This sequence comes from Lasiodiplodia sp. KE8368, assembly GCA_023087525.1. Lineage (NCBI taxonomy): Eukaryota > Fungi > Ascomycota > Dothideomycetes > Botryosphaeriales > Botryosphaeriaceae > Lasiodiplodia > Lasiodiplodia sp. KE8368. The sequence goes on from JAJMYN010000019.1 coordinate 532,976, forward strand.
GGAAGGACGGCCAGATTGCACCGATCCTGCGAATCTCAGCAACGCTCATTATTCCTGCTCTCTTCGTGGGGATACTTACATTACTCTGACAGTATTTGCTCCATTCATTGTTTGGATAGCGAACCAGAATATTGCGAGAATGACTCTGGAGATGATCGCAATGTAGGAGCCCCAGAATCCCCAACTGGCACGTGCAAGGACTGGGAAAGGGGCATGATCTGGGTGAATCATTAGCCGTTTCTGTTCGCACTGAAGGATCCGTATGGATGCCCCGTACGAATGACGCCCGTTGCGCCATTGAAGGCGATGACCCATGATATGATAAAGAAGGCCAAGGCAACGATTCCAAGTGATTCACGCCTAGATCATTGTGTCAGTCATTCAGTTGTACAAAATGTGGAGTGACCCAAGCGGGAGCCGCATGGTGAATTACGGAGGCCTCCCCTCTCCTGTGTAGTGCGGGAGAAACCGTTTACATCTTACGCAGGCGATTGAAGCAAGTGTCTGGAAGTGGTTGTAGGCTGTTGAATTATACAGAACCCACCAGACCTAAGCTTCAAATACCCACGAAAAATGTATGCAGTGCCCTCAAGAAAAATTGAGGAGTGTAAGGTTATATAAAGCATGGTCAAGGAGAAACCTACCATGTAAGGCCGACAGCAATTATCGAGGATGCAAATTCCCATGTTGCCGCGCTGCATTCAGACAATATGGTCTCAGTATCCGTCGTAATTTGTGCAGCACTTCTCGCTTTTGCTTCAATGTATGCTTACTTGAAAGCATCGGATATCCAGTATGCGATGAATGACGTGACACCCCATTTACGGGCGTGTTTGGGAACGGGATCGAGGTCGACATTGGTCCTATTAAAAGACGTCAACGAAATTGCCCACACTGACGCACTCACAGAACCACTTCCTAAACCAAGAAATCGAACTTACCACCGCGCGCTACCCTCAGCAAATTGGGACTTCGCCTGCTCGACGTGGAGCTTCGGTCTCCTGATCTTGAAGCCCATTATGGCAGAGTACTGGGCACGACCGCGAAAGATCAATGCGAGGAAAGAGGGGGAGGTCTCCAAGATGGTGGAATGCGTGGGGACTGGGTAAGCTTATTATAATTTGGAACTCTCGTGCTACCCTTGTCATTCCCTGCATTGGCCGGACAGGCCCGTATCACGCCGAGGCCCAGGGCGAGCTCTGATGCGATAGCGATAAGGGAGCTCGAAAGATGTGGCTTGCTGTCCAGCGGCTTGCCCGAGACCTGCTGCTGATAAACAAGAGCTTAAGACGAGTCGGTGAAAAGATCAAGCATTTCGAGGAAGCGTACACTCCACTGCTGCGGACATGGTACTAATGGAAGAATACCGCATTGAAGACGGTAGTTCAGTCTGATCTGCGTCCTTATCTTGAGGCGTAACATCATGCATCGCGCGGCTGAATCGTGGACCTGCACGTTGACCGCACTTGACAGTGGCTGAGATGTGACACCACTCTCATAGGTTCCGCCACAAGGCTGTAGCGGACATTGCATCAGTCAGCCGATTTGTTTGACACATTACTGATCCCTTGGGCTGGTGGCAGAGGGCGAGCGACCTGCAGATAAGAGAGGTGAGCACCCAGCCAATCAGACGACGCTGCCCGCATCCCCGGCACTGATATCTGGGGAAGCTCCCGTTCGCTGTTAGACTCGGCAGTCGCCGACACGTGCAGTTGTTTGGGCAGGGTTACCATGGAATTCTTTCTATCGACATAACTGCTAGCTCTGAATATGGGGGACGACTGGGGTGAGTCGAGCTTACTTGTGACCAATCCTCTACTCCTTCCGATATGAAATAAACCTGAAAAATGATCCTCACTGCGCCGCATCGAAACGCGTCCCAGTAACCGTTTTCCCAATGCGCCTGATGCTGGTTACGTACACTGGAGGCATCCTGAGCAATCCGAACCTCCTTGGGTATCCTGCGCTGCTCTTTACGCAACCAATGTTTCATCTAAAGCAACATTTTTCATTTCTTGCCCTGACTTGGCATATCTCTCAGCTTCAACCGTACACTCTTCCAGGACTTCCGTGACCCGAGCTTCTCCGGTTCCTCTCGTACAGCCAGCGGCTCGTCAGAGCAACCGAAGGGCCCTTGCCACCGCCCAGAGGAGTGGGCGTGCCGGGAATCGCGATGGACGCGTCATGGCTCGTCTCCTTGCCCAGGCTCTCATATAGCTCGTATCCACTGGCAGCAGTAGACTGCGAGGCCGAGAGGCTGTTCCTCCTCCTTCCGCTGATGGCCTTCTGCAGCAAGGGACTCGTGATGGGGCTGAACGGGCTCGAAGCGGACTCGCGGAAGCCGTAGCTGGAACTGAACGGGCTGCCGGACGTCGGAGATGCCATCTGCAGCGGCCTGTCGCCGCTGCGCGGGGTGGCAGAGCGGGCGTAGCGCGGTGGGGTCACGATGGAGCCACCGGGCGTGTGCATCCTCGGGTCCAGGCCGAGCAGGGCGCGCTGCGAGGCGCTCAGCGGGATGTCGGCGACCTCGTCCCTGGTGCGGAACAAAGGCAGGAGCGTGACGGAGCCGTTGAGCGCGAGCACGACGCGGACGATCCAGATGATGTATCTGATGCTTAGGAAGGGGACGTCGGCGATGGCGCTGGAGAGGTAGACCCGTGCGTTAGCTTCTCCCGCGTTGGTTTGGGACGGAGTGTGCTCACGCTTCGGCGAACCAGGCGGGTGTGAAAGCGGTGACGGCGAAGGTCAGGAAGAGGAGGCAGGTGGTCGAGAAGAGGCTCTTGGCCTGATCCTCTCCAAAGGCGCTCGCATTCTGGCGTCTGGTAATCTCCTCGAACTGGGGATGGCGCCAGGTGCCGGTGCCGGGGGCAGAGCCGGCGACAGCAACGGTAGAGCTGGCGGGGGTGGCAGGTGCGGACATGGCGTTGATTTTTCGTAGGCGTGTGCGGGCGGTACAATGGTGTCGTGGATGCGATGGGGAGGTCGGGACGGGTGCGCTGCAGCTGTGAGATTAGTGGTCAGTGGTGTTGGGCCGCACGCGGTCGTGGGCGCGGTGGTCGAGAGATGCGCGCGGCGGTGCAGTGCTCTGGGCGGCAGCCGGTGTTGATTGTTTTGGTGACGGCTGATCCCTGTCGCCGGGCAGCCTACATCCACTCAGCGCGAGTCAGGTCCTGCAACTGCATGCGCCGTCTCATCACTATCTTCACGCTTCTCAGCCTTAAATTAATGAGCAAAGCGACCTTGTGTAGTTGAAGTGGCAAGCTCTATCCAGCTCATAAGTGATTTGTACATCCATTGGCCATCGTTGTCCTGCTCTAGAGAACATCGCGTCGTCATCGCAGCGCCTCGGCTCTCTGACCTCACCCCACTGTCGCGCCCAAGCTCCAACCAACACCACCGAACAACTGCGCTCGCCCGAATAATCTTCCTACGATCAATCGCGCCGCCATGCTTCTCCTAGGCCTGACCGGCTCCATCGCGACCGGCAAATCCACCGTCTCGAACCTGCTGCGCAGCCCGCCCTACAACCTGCCCATAATCGACGCCGACGTCGTCGCGCGCAAAGTCGTCGAGCCGGGAACGCCGGGTTACCGCGCCATCGTCGAACACTTCGGCCCCACTACACCAGACCTACTGCTTCCCGCCTCTGATCCTGCCTGCGGTGGCAAGGAGGATGGCCCAACAGGCAAAGGCCGTCCGCTGAACCGGCCCGCGCTCGGGCGGCGCGTCTTTGGCGCTGGCGACGAGCGCATGCGCGATCGCAAGGTCCTGAACGGCATCGTGCATCCTGCCGTGCGGCGCGAGATGTACAAGCAAATGCTGTGGGCCTACCTGCGCGGCCATTGGGCCGTTGTGCTCGACATCCCGCTGCTGTTTGAAAGCGGGTGGGAGAGGTACTGCGGCAATATCATGGTTGTCGCGGTCAAGGACCCGGAGATCCAGATGCAGAGGCTGAGAGCTAGAGACCCGCACCTGAGCGAAGAGGACGCGAAGAATAGGGTCCTTAGCCAAGGAGACGTTAGGGAGAAGGCCGAGAGAGTCCAGAGAAGGGGAGAGCGGGCCAGCGCTGTCATCTGGAACGATGGCAACAGAGAGGAACTTGAGAAACAAGTCGCCAGGGTCATGGCAGACATCAAGAGACGCAGTCCTCAATGGTGGGCGTGGCTACAACTGTTCTGCCCGCCGCTTGCCGCCTTGACTGCTTTCTGGAGCTTCTGGAAGATGCGCCGTGTACAGCTCCAGTGGGAGCATGAGAAGGCGCAAGAGAAGGCCAGACTGTGAAAGCACTGGGTAGCATGGACGAAGGTGTTGGGTCTTTCATCTTGGGTGGAATCTCTCATATCCCAGAAGGGGTTGATAGAGATGTAGCCTCATACCCATTTCCATTAATTTACTGGCAAGCGAGAATTGAGTACGGGCAGGAGCGGCGCCGGGCCGTGGCATTGGTAACCACTGGCAAAGGCGTGAGAATGCGGGTGGCATAAGGCTCGTAGGTATAGTATGCTTCTGTCAGCAAGCATTCCTTTCTGTCTTGTCAGTGCTCGCATTTGATACAAAGCGGATGAAACAGAGCCGGGCAGCGTCACCCTGCCTTCGAGGAGCCTTGCTCTGATGTACACTCGCATGCATCTCACAGGCGCTCAGCGCTGAGCGCGAGCAGCAGCGCAGGTGAGGGCGTGTTTTCAGGGTCCAGTGCTTGCCTATTTCTATCAACCATCCTTTCAAATTTGTCCTCTCTTCCTCCGCAACCACCTCCACCTCTCTTTTGCGCCACGACCGCGGTCAAGACAATCATTTGCGCCTGCGCTGTCTTTACTTCGTCACTCCTTCCCAAATCATGCCTCCTTACGCAATGAGCGCCATTGACGACTCCTCGGATGTCGGTGTCTCGCGTGGCTTTACGCCTGGACGTTCCGGTGTCACGGCTGCCAACCACAGTGAGCACAAGAAGTCTGTCAAGGGCCATCAGCACGACGCTGCTGTCGCCCACATCGCCGATGACAACGGCCGCAAGAATCACAGCCTGTTGCGCCACCAGGCCAAGCCGTCTAAGCTTGCCAGCCTAATCGACGACAGCTCCGACATTGGCGACCGCAAGCCTAGCAAGAAGCACGCGGCTCACTCGGCCAAGAACAAGAACGAATTCGAAGATGCCGACCCCGGTGAGGGGGAAGCTTTCAAGCGCCTCATGGCCAAGGTCAACCAGGCCTGCAAGACCGGCCGTGTCGAGACCGAGGACGGCAAGTGGAAGTACGATTTGCACCTCGTCCGTGGCAACAAGACCCACAGTCTGCTTAATGGCAGTGCTGTCAACGACTCTAGCTCGGCCAAGAACAAGGTCACTTCTCGCCCTGGAAATCCTCCTTCGGTATTGTTCCCGAATTCACCTCCCCCTCACTCTATCCCAAAGACAGCAAAGGCTTGAACCTAACTTGCAGCCAGGGCACGCTCAAGCAGACGAGCACTCCCCAGGAGCACGCCGGTCTGACTAAGCACGCCAAGCCTGCTGTTTGTAGCAATCAGAAGGTTACTGTTGGCGACCATGTCGGCGGTGTGCCCGTGTTGACTACGCCGCGCAAGCGAGAGGTTCTCGTTGCCCACGAGATTACCGATGAGGAGCGTGTTTCCAAGCCTACCGCTCAAGTCGTCTACAAAAAGTATGCTGACTTTAAGGACAAGATGCCGCGCTTTGGCATTCTAATCCCCGGCGCTGACGGTAAGATTCGTCTTGTCAACAGCGCCAACAGTCCTGTTCTCACCTGCCGTGGAGCTGAACCTCGTCGCTCCCGCACTGTCAATGTCACGCCCGCTCCTGTTGCTCAGCCTCTAGCCCCGGCCGCCGAGGATCGCACCAACTACCAGGCTCCGACTGTTGAGTCTGTCTCAGACTCTGGCGATCTTGCTGGTTTGTTCGACTAGATCGACAACTTCTTAGATGGCGAAAATTGACGGCATTTCCTTGACGGATAAACGTGGGTTCCTGGATAAGGGTTACACCTAGATAGGGCTTCATGCCACAGCCGTCGTTCTCCTGATTAACGAACGGCAATTCTACAATTTCATTTCCTTTCAACTCATACAAATAGCTTTCGTGAGGTTCTAAGCCCTTCTGCTGTGCCTTTCAATTGGATATTGCATAGGCAATCAGAGCGTTCGCCTAGATACTATTGTCAAGCAGATGAGGTGAGTCTAGCCAGACCAGCAGTTCAGCTATTTACTTTTCGTACTAACTTTGCCTCAGAGCTTCGCGGCCACCTTCCCATCCTTCCAGCCATTCACCATGCGCTGTTTATCCAAAGTTCTCCACCCGCTCGGTCCCTCTTCCAGTCCGTTTGCTTTATCTGCTGGCCTCTCCCTCCACCTCCAGGCTTTGACATACTCCGAATCTTTCTTTCCCTCAATGACTTCGACGACCTTACTTCCCAAAACCGGTAAGAACTTGAATCCATGCCCGCTGCCTCCGCTACAGACGACCAGTCCCTCGGTCCCCGGCACATAATCCACCAAGAAGTCATTGTCGACACTATCAGTGTACCAGCACAGTCTTGCCGTCTCGATAGGGAGTGTCAACAAGTCTGGCAAGTTCTCTTCGCAGAACTTCTCCACAACCTCCATCGCCTTCTCCGGCACCTCGCCGCCCCCAGTCTTTGGGAATGACACCTTCTTCTTGCCCGATCCATCATCCCTCTCATGCGCATAGTTGGTCCACTTGGCGCCTCTGAACCCAAACTTGACCACACCATCCGGCGTCCGGGGAAAGCCGTACAGCCCACCAACACTCGTCCTATTCTCTCCCGCATTCTTGCCATACGACGCCATCTTCCAGCTCCAAACAGGAAAATTCTCGGGCGCGAACTTATCCCACAGATCCGGCCGCTCCTCCTTCGGAATCCGCACCGTCAGCACGCTGCCCGCCGTCGTCTCGAGCAACTCATCCGCGTCAGGCAGCAGCGCCGGCGTCCACCCGCCGCACGCAACGACAACCAGGCTCGCCGGGTGCGTCTCACCATCCGCCGTCACGACGCCCGTTACACACCGCCTCCCCGTCGTCGGCGAGGTCGCCGTCTCATACCGCACGTACCTGCCCTGCTCCGGCCCCAGCCGCATCTTCACGCCGGCCCGGGCGCACAGGTGCAGCGCCCACGCGCACGCCTTGCTGGCCAGCACGTAGCCGCCCGTCGCGTCGAGCACGCCGTCGAGCGGCAGCCCGCGCGCGCGGCGGCCGAACGGGTCGAGCTTCGTCGCGGGGATGCCGTCGCGCGAAACGGCGTCGGCGGCGCGTTGCGCGTCGCTGATGTGGTATTGCGTGTGCTTGATGGCTGCCGGGAAGTTCTGCTGCGTGATGGCTTCGTGCTCGTCCAGCCCGTGGTCGCTGAGGCGGAGGAAGCCTGCGGGGACCCAGATGGTGTCGGTGGGGGAGAGGCCGGCGGGGAGGGTGGTGGGTGGGGAGGAAGAGATGGAAGTGTTCCAGGACTCCCAGATGGGGATGGCGGAGAAGGCGAGGTCTTGGTAGATTTTGCGGTCGCCGTACGAGGCGCGCAGGATCTTGTTCTCGTCGGCGCTGGCGGCGTCGCAGCCGGCGGCGGTGGAGTAGCCGTTTTTGTCGTAGGGTTGGTAGTCGAAGATGCTGGTGGGGAGGAGTGGTTAGCGAGTTGGGGAAGGGGGTGGTATACCGACTGCGAGGCAGGAGTTGGGGCACGGTGAGTACTACTTACGTTATGTCCTTGTACCCGCTCTTGGCCAGGTGGAGGGCGGTGGAGAGGCCGAAAACACCAGCGCCGATGATGGCGATGGGCTTGCAGTACTTCAGCTCTTGCTTCTCGCCTTGGGCCCTCGGCGCTCCCTCCATGTTGTGGTCCTTGTCTTCTGGCTGCTTGTACTTCCATCTCTTCTGCAGCTCGGGCTTGAGTTTCCCTTCAAGCATGTCCACGACCCGGTCCCCCAGGACGCACAGGAACTTCCACCCATGGGCTGATCCGCCGGTGACGAGGGCGAGCTGTTTGATGGATGGGTGCCTGTCTACCAAGAAGTCGGACGTGGGCGTGTTCGTGAAGAAGCAGAGCTTGGTCCTGTCAAAGGGTTGCTCCGCAAGTGGAGGGAAGAGTTCTGCAAGGTTTGCTCGGAGAGCTTTCTCGGCGTCTGCGGGAATGGTGCTGGGCGAGTCTGGCGGTACCGAGACTTCGAAGCTCTTGCCAGTTGCTGAGTCGGTCACCGTTCTGGTGTTCGTGTAGCCAGGCGACCGCCGCAGGCATTTGATCTCTCCGTTGAGGGGAGGGAAGATGTTGAAGCCGGTGGTGAAGTTGGTGGTGATCTGTGTGATGTGAGTGCACGCACTTTCCGTTCGATTGGCAAGGGAGCTCCTACCGGCATGTTTTTGTACCGCTCTTCCATCTCCGGCGAGAGCTTCAGCCATGCCACCTCGTGTCCAGTGGAGGTCACTTGGTCTCTCAAGTCAAGGAGTGTGTTGGTCCAGGCACCGGTGGCCAAGATAACAAGGTCAGCGGTAAGCGACTTGCCATCAGCAAGCTCGACACCCTTAGCAACCCCGCCTTCGATGATGACCCTTTTGACAGGATTGCCAAAAAGAAAACTCGTGTTTGCCTGTCTTCTGCACTTGTGGTAGTAGACACGCATGCACTCCTCGGCATTGACGAAGGCCACATCCTCGTTCAGGTAGCCCTCGTTCCACTGCTTCTCGCCTGCATGAGGCTCGAATCCCTGGCCGTTGACGCGCTTGAAAATGGCCTCATGAGACGTGAGATGGCGAAGATATCCTTGGGCCGAGAACTCTCCACTTTCGATCCGCTTCTTCTGCAGCGCCTGGGCCGAGGCATATTCTTTCTCCCATACTTGGGAGCCATGGCGTCCGGCTCCGGTGTGGGCATAGATCATGCCGCTGCGGTAATAGTGGAGTCCGAGTTCCGCATCTTGCTGGATCAGCCGCTGGGACTCCAGGGCGAGCTCAGAGTAGACCGGGTCATGGTAATCTGCGCGAATCACCCTTGTTGTGTCTGGTATAGCGTGGTCAGCTTGCTCAATTTTGACCTGACTTTCGATCCATTGTACAGGGGGCTATCGTAGCCGACGGCTAACATGAAGAATAGTAAGGCCCCAGGTGCAGATGCTCCGGCTCTTTCTCAGAAAAATGGCACATTTGGGTAGCTGAAGCTATAAGGCTGGTGCAGAAGTACGTACCGACTGATGTACCATCGGGGACAGGAGGCTCATGCCTGTCGATAAATGTAATCTTCGAGCTGGGATAGCGCTTCGAAAGGGCCAGGCCAGTAGAGAGCCCGAAGACGCCACATCCAACAATAATAACCGAGTCCATTTTTGCGGGCGTACGTGTTATACTGCGTGGCGAAGATGTCACCTCGTTAGGATTATATATAGGTTCTGACAGGTCACGCCACGATGTTGACTCTGTCAGGCCGAAGTCCGGAGGGTTTATGGAGATTGCATGGATGCTGTGGTTGATGGATCAAAAGCGGAGAATCGCGATGGGTAGCGGCAACGCGGACGCGGAGCGATGCCGGGGTCGATTTGTCGTTGCCGTTCAAACGCCAAGTCAGGGCCGTGGAAGCGGCATCTATTTTACGCAGATGAGCCGCCGGGGTCCCGCCCACTCTTGACGTGCGATCGTCCCCTCTGCACGACAGGCGCCAGCACAGCATCTCCAGGAAGGTCCAACACGGCTCGGCGCTGCACCTATCAGCCTATCTGCCGCCCTCAATTGCCAGCGCTGATTGCTACACCATCTCGAATCTTTAGGTCAATGTCACCGGAACCCATCTGGTATTGAAAAGTCCATTTTAGAAACTTGATGGAAAGCAATTTCATTGATCTTTTGCATGAATTCCTTCAAGTTCGTTGCTTGCGGTCAGGGCTGTGTGACTGTTACTTACCTTAAAGACAACGAGGATGTTTCGCATATGCCTTGCCGTCTCCGCACGCTTCGCCGGAGCGGGATTCACATCGACTTGGCACGCAGGCATGCAATACCGCCTTGCATCCAAACGACGGGATCTGCTATCACACGCGACGCACCCCATTCTCCAATGATATGATAAGAATTACGACCAGATTATGCTTGCGGACTATAAGATCGCCCCTTGCAGGCTGATGGCCAACGTCGCTTCTGACAATCTTGAGCTGACGAGACCGCCCGGAAACCCCTACTTATATGCCCTCGACCAAGTTCTGAGATTGCCTCCGGAATCGACTCACTCATATCTGCGTAGCTGAGTCTGCCAATGTCTCGACCCAAAAGCGCCGATGCCGCCAGCACCAAAGATCCCTCCCAAATTGAATACGGAACCATCAGCAAAGATGCCCCAGACGTCGCTATTGGGGATGTGTCCGCTGTCCTGCCTCGGATCGACACCGCTGCCGAGCGTAAGCTGGTCCGCAAGCTCGACCTCCTGGTGATGGTCATGATTTTCCTCATGTACTTCTTCAACAGCATCGACCGCAGCAACCTCGGCAATGCGAAGACAGACGGTATGGACGTCGATCTCGGCTTCGTCGGCAATCAGTATTCCATCCTGGTCATGGTGTTCTATGTTCCCTTCTGCGGCCTCTGTCTTCCAGCGAACCTGTTCACCAGGATGCTTGAGCCGAAGTTCTTCTTGGTAGGCTTTATGCTGGGCTGGGGCTCTATGGCTATGATTTGCGCTGCATGCAAGAACTTTGCGCAGGTAAGATTTCCCTTTTCTTACAAGGTCAAGCCACAAGTGGCTTGGCTGCCGGGCTTGGTGAGCTTGACTGACCTTATCTACAGATCTTGGCGGTGAGGATTCTGTTGGGTGTTGCAGAAGCTGGATTCGCTCCATGTGCTATGGTATGTATTTCGAACCGACTGTACCTAAGTATGCCCAGTTACTGATAGAGCCACAGTTTTACATGAGCACCTTTTATACACGCGGAGAACTCGCCACACGCTTTGCAATTGTAAGTATCCAGAGATTTAAGCTCAGTACTTCACTTCTAACTAGACACCAGTGGTATTCAGCAACGGTCCTCTCTTCGGCAGTGTCAGGGCTCATCTCTTACGGGGTGTTCCAGATCGGCGGGGCTCTACACGGCTGGCAGTACCTTTTCCTGGTTGAAGGTGGGCTTACAGTGCTGATCGCTATACTGGCCGCTTTCATACTCCCGAAGAATCCATGGACCTGCCGATGGCTGACCCCGGCCGAGAAGGAGCTGTGCGTTCTGCGTGGTGAAAGAGACTCGACGTCCGACGTTGGCTCCGCCTGGAACTTTCACGAAGGCATGCAGCCGTTCAAATCGTGGCAAGTGTACGTCTGTCTTCATCCTCAAACATCTCATAACCCATACATATCTCAACTAACACACAAAATCACAACAGCTACGCCTGGGCCCTCATCGGCCTCTGCTACGGCACCTCCGGCAGCGCCGTCGGCTCGTTCCTGCCGCAAATCGTGCAACTGATGGGCTTCCCGACGCTAAAAACGAACCTCTACACCGTCGCGCCCAACATCGTCGGCGCCCTCGTGCTCCTCTGCATCGCGCACTCATCCGACCGCTTCCGCGAGCGCAGCGGGCACCTCGTCTTCGCGCTGCTCGTCACCTTCGTCGGGTGGGTCATCCTGCTGGCGCTCAACCCGGCCGCGCACATCCCCGTGGCGTACTTCGCCTGCTTCCTGCTGTGCGCCGGCGCCATGACGCCCACCGTCCTCTTCCACTCGTGGCACGCGTCAAACATGCACACCGAGAACGGCCGCATCTACGTCATGAGCTTCCTGACCGGCGCCGCCAACAGCGGCGGCATCGTTGCCAGCATGACTTTCCGCGCCGAGGACGCGCCGCGGTACCTGCCGTTTTTGGGTACGGCGGCGGCGTTCGAGGGGATGGGGATGTTGCTCATCTTGGCGCTGCGGTGGTGGATGAAGTGGGATAATGCGCGGAGAGACCGCGTCATGGGGAGGAAGCTGGTTAGTAAGGATGTCAAGCTGAGTGAGCTGGTCGGGGGGTCGAACGACATTCGGTGGAGATGGTTTGTTTGAGGGGAACCCCCGAAAGCTTCTGCCATGTATCGGAGCTGTTTCCTTTTACATTTATTTCTGTAATAATAAGTGGAGTCTTCCGGCGCGATGCGCGAAAGATGTCATGAAATCTATCCATAGGAAATGGAGCAAATACCCGATGTAGATCTAGTACGCTTTTTGGTGTTCGCTGCGTCTGGGACTCGCTGGCATGGGACCTCAAACGGTAAAGCATATGATGTGACCCCGCTTCGTCGCTCTTTTTCATTCATTTCTTCTATGCCAGTCACAATATTCTCGAGCCGTCTTTTCATCACACCGGCGCATTCATTCCGCGTTCTCGAAAGTAGACGGACCGCTTTTTGGGAGTTGGTCTTGCTCTCTGAGAAGCCATTCTGCGTTGCACAAAGGGTTGTCTCAGCATCACACCCAAACCACTAAGCTTTAGTCTCCTCCGCTCCCTTGACGTCAACAGTAAACAGTTGGGGTGACGGAGTCTCACCCTGTTCACCATCCTCTGATCCCGAGCCGTACCCTCTCCTTGCCTTCTGCGCCTTCTCCCTGTTGTCCAGAACCAAGGTCGCGAGGGCTGTGCCGATCAGCAGTGGACCGCCAATCACTGCAACAGTGATGAAACCTTTGCGGTACTGTGGCGCATCCGTTTGTTTCCACACGATGAGGGGTAGCCAAGCCTGGATGACGTAGGCCATCTGGTTCATACTGCCGATGACGATGGCACGTTCCTCATTGTCGCTGGCGCAGATCTCATGAGCCCACCTGGTGAGGTGCATTAGCTTTTGTGGGGTAAGTACAGAAGTGGTTTACTCACGACATGCATAGTCCGGAAAGACCGCTGTTGAGACCTGCTAATATGTAGCAGGCCCAGTGCCATCCGGTCGGGATATCCCATACGGCAAGTGACACGTAAACGATAATGTTCCAGGCCTAATTTGAATTAGTATATTGTGGCTTCATCCGGAGTAGTATGACTTACACCTGCGAATATCATGGGCGGCCAACGTGCTCCTTTCAAAAATGAATCCGACGACCATGCGTAGATCAAGGTCGAGACTACCGCTACAGCATACGTAGTTGTTGGATAGGCATTAATCTCTCCTATCGAGTACTTTGGGTTTGTGCTTGCTTTGAGCCATTGTGCAAAGGCAGGCTGAGCGAACATGTTTCCGTTGTTGAACGCACTGTCTGCCGGTCAGCTGGCTGTACAACAATAACGATATTATGCACTTACATGTAGAGAAGAGTGAGAACGTAGAGATGCCATGATTTCAGAATCTTCATAACCTTAGCCTTCGTGTATGGCTCTCGGGGCTTCCGACCCTCAAGCTGCATCCTCTTGTTCGCATAAGCGACCTCTTCTTTCGTGAGATAGAAGGGCTTGGAGATTTCTGGAACGTCCGGAAGTATGAAAAAGCCGGCCAGCGCAATTGGCAGTGAAATAATGCCGTCGACAATAAAGAGCCTGAGGTGATGCGTTAATATCTGGATTGGCCAAAGGCGCATGTGGGAGCATACCATTGCCATCCTTTGTACCCACCTTTGCCGCCGAGGTGATAGACGGCAGCCATGAGGTAACCGGAGAACATGGATGCGATGGCGCTACTTGTATGGAAAATGCAGCTCCTCTTGGCAAGCTCGTCCTTTCGATACCAGCTACAACTACTGTTAGCCCCCAGATCACGGACGTGGGTTTGAGTTGATAAGACGTACCTGCCAATGATGTACTGCATGCCCGGATAGAAAGTGCTCTCGGCGAGACCTGAAGTTGAGGTGTTAGCAGGATCAAGCCACACTGGATCCCTCGGGGCTGTACCAATGAAGAATCGCAGAACGTAGATCTGTTTTGCTGTTGAACACCTGGACAGACAGAAGGTGAGGACGGTCCAAAGCACCTCTGCGGCGGGGATCCACCGCGAGGGACGAAGTTTAGTCAAAAGAATGTTGCTGGGCAGCTGGCCAATAACGTAACCGACCGTCCAGCACGTCTGCATGATGTTGAGTTGTTCGCCATAGAGGCCCAAGTCCTCTTTCATGCCTGATACGAAGGCCGAGTTGATATTCTGCTGATCAAGGTATTTGATAAAATAGCCTGAAAGCGTTAGCGAGATTTTATCTATCGTGTGTGGTTGGATCTTACCAAGTGAGGCAAAAGTCAAGAGGGCTGCATCCAATTTTCCAAGGAATTTTCGCTCTTCAGGACTCTTGTCAAACGTGTCCCAGAACACACCCTTCCACGTTTTCTTGAGGTCTTTTGCGACTACCTCATCCGCCTTTTGCGTGGCATGGCCACGGCCCTGATCTTGAGCCTCCGACATGGTCAAAGCTAGCCACCAGGGAGCAGGTAGGCCTTGACAGGTCGCGCGGTCTGAAGGGGGCGTGTAGCCAAATGTTCGGACAGCCGGGCCCAAGATAAAGCAGCGGACTTAGCCATATCTGGGCGAAGGCGTACTTAACCCGTTGAACCACGCAAAGTGCGACCGGGCGGTGGCCCCGGGTGTGCGAACCTAATCTGTGAGGGTGGCGAGTCACCATGTGCCGTTACAATTGCGTGCTTAAGGTTGGTTGGGCGGCAGCTTATGCATGTCTAACAGTTCGGGGACCTGGGACTCGAGTGGACGCCGATAGCAGGGACAGAACCGGACTGAAAATGCCCGAGAGAGCCCGGTAGATGATTGCCCTGCACGATATGCCGGGCGTCGTAAGGGCCCACCGGCGGATGACGAGCCCACGAGGCCATGACCAAGCCTTTAGCGTGGGTGGCACGGGCAGCTTGACTCTCGCTGAGGCTGCTTAGCGGAAGAGGCTGCGGCACATCTGAGCGGATGGAGGGTGTCTAGCCAAAAGCGTGACAGGCGTGGGATCGTACTGGGTGACGAGCAACTGGGCGTAGATGGCGTGCGATCCAACTTGCATGCCGTCGGCATTTGCGGTGATTGCGGGCTTACAGCGCGCACGAGAGGGAGATACGGCGCCAGTGTGAGCTGGACGAGCAAAGAGCTGTCAAGCGAGTGTTGCATTTCGTATGGCAGCAGCATTCTCTCGCTCGGTGTTGAAGTGACCGTGGTGGAAGGGGCGGGGACTATGGGCCACGACTTTCCTGCCTATCACGCACCAGGCAATCTAAGCGAAGGCGGCCCGCTTCACCTCCAAACCGTGACCATCACCGTCACCACCATCAACAAGGTTCATCAACAACACATGGCAATCTATTTCTCTCTACCGAATGACAGAGTCTAACAGGCTGGGAACCATTCGTCCGACACCTGAGGCGCCGGCTGCGACCCTCTACCTCCACCCAGCAGATTCTTGATCCTCTCGTATGCGCCTTCCTTTGCAGCTATAAACTCTGGACTGTGCGGGGGAATAAGCTCTCTGCCACGTCCCTCCAAGTCCTTGTTGATCCAGCCGAGGACCTCGTTCACGTAATCAATCTCCACAAACTTCAGCGAGTTGAACTTCTTCCCAAAGCCCTTGGCCTTCACTCTCTCTTCGTACTCCTTTCTCATCTGCTCTTCGCTTGGCAGCGTAGCCCCACCGGAGAGTACTGCGGCAACAAACTTTGCCTGGAACTCAAACAGCGAGTACGTTGCAGTGAAGTACGGCACACCTATGAAAATCAGGCTCGGATCGGGGATGTACCAGATGTCCTTGTGCAGGTTATGGTACTGCGATCCATCCGTGACAATGACCTTGTCGTCCGCCTCCTCTGGTCGAAGCTCGTCTCGATGATGAGACCGCAGGAAAGGAAGCGTGACGTGGTATCCGGTTGCAACAATCACGTGGTCGATGTCGCACAGCTTATGCCCGGACTGCAGCGTGATGGTTCCTGGAATCGCCCCGCTAGGCTCGGATAGTTCTGACCCTGACGAGCTTCCTGCATCTGACCCCGTTTCCGAGCCCGAAAAGACGTCGCCATCAGCTGCGGGAAGGTCAAACGACGCGATATTACCAATCCGTTTGGCGTTCTCCGGCAGCACTGTCGCTGGGAAGTCGAAGTCCCCTCCCCTTGAGGTTTGCCAGATGCTCTTGGCGTATGGCGAGATTTCCTTCGCAATGTCTGTCGACGATGTTCCTGATCCGATCAGGAGCACATTCTGTCTCCTCTTTAGCATCCTCCAGCACATATCTTGCAGTTCAACTCACCTTCCCCTTATACGCCTCAGGAACCCGGTAGGACTTTGAGTGCTGAACCCGGGTAGGATAGCGTGCTTTCCACTCGATGAGCCCTGGAATATCAGGTACTCTAGGTGCATGGTAGTGGCCGTTGGCTACCACTAGTGCGTCAAAATCCTGCGGCACTCCCTTCTCATCATTCTTCGTCAGGTCTCGTGCTGTTACTCTCCATTTGCCGCCTTCCTTGGTTGCATTCTCCACGAGAGTTCGATACCGGATGGAATCTTCAATCCCTGTCACTTTGACGATTTCGCTGATGTAGGCAGCCATAACAGAGTGGTTGCTGTAGTCAGCTGTGCCAGGAGGGAACGGAAGCAGAGTCGTCTGCATCATATCCCTGTGGACATTTGTCGTCAAGTCGCGGTAACACGGCCTGAATCTTTCGTCAATGACAGTCTTGGTCGCCTTGGAACACTGCTCACCCTGGTGGTGCCGATCCGAGGTCTTGGACTTGGCTGCTGTCATTGGTCTGCTGTGCTGACCGCCATCGTGTCTTTGGAATGTCCAAGGCGACTGACGCCGTTACGGAGGGATAGTCCGGCTCCAAAGGTTGACGCTCATCGTAGACCCTGGACTTTCATAAGCAGATATCCACGTTACTCGGGTTTAAAAGCGCTCTTGAATAGAGTACACGGCCTGATCGAATGTGAAAGAAGAGCACCAGTGGACTTGAGCAGCTACACTCGACTAATTAAAGAGAAGTGTATGTCGAAGCTTTGGTCGAGCTAATCTGTCCGTCTGTATGCGCCGCCATTGGTGCGAGCTGGTTCAAAGGGTTCTGAAGATCACTAACGTTCCGACTTACCAGACGCCTCCCGGTTTACCTGTCCGCTCGAAAACAGTCACATTAATGCCGGCTTTCTTCAGATGTGCTGCTGTGACGACGCCGCTGATTCCGGCGCCGATGATAGCGACGTGAGATGGTGAAGTTGCAGACATGGCACCAAGCAATTCAACACAATCTGAAGTTGGATTTCGGAAGTCAGATTCTCGGGCGCCGGAGACACTGAGAAGTGTCACAAGGACTAGATGGTTGACCAAAGCTTAAGGCCGAAAATCCAGGCTCCCGATTGGCCACCGGAAAGCGACGGCGTACGACACCAGATAATACCGCGCACACCTCCGCCATACGATGTTGCCATCAGCCATGATTGTGAGGCATTCGGCTGTTGAAGGCTGCGCCTCGCGGGGCTTCCTCTCTTGATGAAACCTCCCATTACAAAGCGCACCACTGCCGGGTTTCTGGCGTGACATATTTCAATGCTCCAACTGTGGGCCTGCAGATGGCTCATGGTCGGCGACCATAGCAAGCGACAAAAGAAAACGACGACATGAAGCAGGGCGCCAAAGATAGCAAAAGCTGAAACGCTAATTGGCTGGGTCCCGGGCGGGGTCCGGCAGCCTCCCGCTTGCCGATGCATGTCGTGGGTTTAGAGGCAGATGGCGCCATTTAGTGATCGACCAACACCACGACTTAGCACTGGCGGGGTACCTCCGACCCCAGGAATGTGCTGGCACAAGCCAAGTACACGCCCATTCCGGCACTCGTGCTGCTGACGAATCAGCGAGATGATGTATGATGAGGGGGTGATGATGTGATCCCCGCGCCCCTCTCAACGCCGACCTGCTATGCAGCAAGCACACGATAGGCACCCGCCTTCGGCCTGCCGAATGCCTACATAAGGGCCTTGATATCAAGAGGAGACATTTGGCGACAGCCGAGACAACCCTAGCACCGAGAGAAATAACACCATCCCAAGTTGCTGTGGCGGCATTCCCAAATCTAATCTGATTCCAACCCCTCCATCAGTTCCAGCCATGGCCCCCGCACCGATCGCAATTCGCCCGGAGATCAAGGACGTTGCTCCTCCGCGCAAAGATACCCTCGGCCTTCCAGAGCCGACGCGCAGGCGGTTGGAGAAGGCTGGCATTGACCTGTCCAAGGGCTACCCCTACCGCCCCGCACGCCCGCTCTACCTTGACGACGTCTACAAGATTCGCGACTATGACCGCCCCTTCACCGACCCGGCCACCCGCGCGGATCCCGAGAAGAAGGCTCTCCTCTCTGCTGCTGAGAAGGTCATTGACTTGACAACGCACATCGGCACTGAGATCGTTGGCCTGCAACTCAAGGATCTGACCCCTCAGCAGAAGGACGAACTTGGCCTGTTGATTGCCGAGCGTAGCGTTGTCTTCTTCCGGGACCAGGACATCTCTCCCCAGCAGCAGAGAGAGCTTGGTGAATGGTATGGCGAGATTGAAGTTCACGTGAGTATTCCCCAGCATCAACCACGTCTTCTTCTCCAGGAAGCATATCCCCCTCCCACGGATTCACACTGGACCATTCCAACCAAAACACTAACCTCTCCTCCACAGCCCCAAGTCCCGCAAGTCCCCGGCGTCGAGGGCGTCACGGTCATCTGGCCGGAGCTGCAGTCGACTGAGCGCCCGTCCAACTTCCGGCAGCCGGGCGGCGCGTCGCGCTGGCACACGGACCTGGTGCACGAGCGGCAGCCGGCGGGCGTGACGCACCTGCACAACGACGTGATCCCGTCGACGGGCGGCGACACGCTGTGGGCGTCGGGCTACTCGGCCTACGAGAAGCTGTCGCCCGCCTTCCGCAAGCTCATCGACGGCAAGCACGCCGTCTACCGCTCCGCCCACCCGTACCTCGACCGCAACAAGCCCGAGGAGGGCCCCAAGTACATCGAGCGCGTCCACCCGCTCGTCCGCGTCCACCCGGCTACCGGCTGGAAGAGCTTGTTCGTCAACCGCGCCATGACGGACCGCATTGTCGGCTTCGACAAGGCCGAGAGCGATGTTATTCTGAACTACCTGTTTGATGTGTATGAGAAGAACATTGATATCCAGCTGCGGTTCAAGTGGACCCCCGGCACTAGTGCTCTCTGGGATAACCGGTAAGTTTCACTCATCCTGTAGAAAGATTGTTCTGGGCTCATGCTGACGTTTGACTGCAGCATCACCATCCACAACGCTAGCTGGGACTACGGCAACAGGGAACCTAGGCACGGCACCAGAGTGACTTCGCTGGCGGAGAAGCCGTACTTCGACCCTGCTGCGCCCACGAGGAGGGAGGCTCTGGGTCAGGTGCACCCGGATGAGCTGAAGGAGCAGGGCGTCCCCGGCTATTAAAGGCATGACCGGGTGATCTCTGAGGAGGAAACGAAAAGAAAAAGTAGCGAATGATTGACGTAAAGAATGAAATGAAATTAAAGTGAACCAACAAACCCTGACAGTACATACGTGCGGCATTGATTTTTTCGCCTGGAGCTCATCATTCATGTTGAATGCTGCAGCAATTCGAGACAGTCTAGTTTCGAAAATACCGCACAGACGAGGCGCGAGTAGGTAGAGGGAGAGTAAGCACGCCAAGGGCGAGCAGTATCTTTTTCGATTTGCTCGATCAGAACTACCTCTTCAAAGGAGCTGTGGAACAAAGAAGAAGCGGTTGTTTGATTGATGTCTAGGCTTTTTATAGCACCGAAAAGGTAGTTATTAGAACGCACGTGCGATGCTCTCGGGCCAACAAAACGAGGTTCATAGAGGCTATTGTTCTAGGGCCTCAACTTGCTATGCGCAGAATTAGTCCTCCTTGCTGCTCGTCGCTATCAACGCTTAATTCTGAACGCCGCTACGGTCCAGGACAATACTTTTATAGTACTGCCCCAAACCGAAGAGAGAGTGGAAGCCTTTCTTAGCTTTGAATTATTGGGGCCACATCTTTGAGGAGGTCGCTCTGAATTGCAGAAGAAGTGGATATTCAAGCTTTTAAAGCGCCGATATAGCGTTAATTTGAACACACGTGCGAGGTGGTCGGCCCAATCAAACCACGGATCCCGGCCTCCGCCTATCCTCTTGTCAATAGTCCATATTCAGACACGCTCTCCTGGGTTGCTCTAGTCCATTACACACGGGCGATTATTTCAATACCCGTAACAATGCATTGCAGAAATGATTGCTGCATAGAATTCTTGAAATCGTCTGTAGAATAAATTACGGACCGACAAATACTGAACGTACCTCCTTAAAATAGTTAGACGAGGGTATCTAAGCAAGGAAAACTGAGAGAATACTGAACTTCCAGAACCAATTCCAGACCTCACCACCGAGCTTCTAGGCATAGCGTGGGAGTCTGCTCTGATCCCCCAACCACGTCATCCGTGTAACACTCCAAACGCCAGTCTCTTTTGTGGCTGACCGTACAAAGTAATAGTCAACGCTGTCCCAGAGTTTCTACTGCGCCGAAACATTGTCATCCATACGAATCCGCTTTACTTCCTTCTCTTGCAGATCCGAAGTGGCGTCTAGTCCCTGACCCTGTGCCTTCTTCAAAGCAGCAAACGCTTTCTCTTTCACTTGCACCTCAACCCAATGCTCCTCTACCCACTTCAGCACCTCTTCCTCCCCATTCTCTCCCATATGCCTCAACCAAGGCTTCTTCTCCTCCAACAACGGCTCATCGCAAAGCACCAGCGTCCCCCCTTCGGCCCTCACCCACCTCTTCAGCCCCCTCACCACAAGCGCCAGACTGACGCCCTTGCGCGGCACCTTCTCCTTGATAGCCCGCCACAGCTCCTCTTCCCGCGTGGCCAACCGGTACTCGGCCAGCCTCTCATCATGCTCCGCCCGCTTCCCAAACACGTCCAACGCCTCCTCGAGCACCGCCTCACGCGTCCACGCGCACTCCGCCCCGGCCTCCGGATGCGCAGGCACCCACTCCTCCACGAAGCGCCGATACATGCCGCGCTTAGCGCGGCGCGCGCGGTCGTTGTGATTTTCGCTCTCAGGCCTCTTCTCCTCACCGCGTGCCACGACGGCATGACGGTCGAAAAACCTTCCGCGCGCCACCCACGCAAACACATCGTCTTCACTCCCAAATGCGCCGTCGCCAGATTCCTCGAACGGCGCCGGGTCGAGCCCGAAGAACGCGAGCACGTCCCGCGGCTCGCGCGACAGGTGCACCAAGCTAACCTTCCTGTTCACCCGCTCGATCGCCCCGATGCGCACGTGCAGGCCGCGGTCCGTCGCGGTGAGCCCGAGCGGCCGGTGGACGACGCCGAGGATCTGGGCGAGGTCGCCGTACGAGGCCTGGAAGAGCTGCCAGTCGAAGTAATCGCCGGGGCATTCCTGCACGTCGAGCTGGACGAAGGTGGAGGCGATGCTCGGATGCGGGATGGCGTAGTTGGTGACGGCGCCGTTGCGCTTGAAGGCCGCTGCGTTGAGGGATGCGGCGATAGCGGCGGGGTTGGTGGTGGGGTGCAGAAGCGGGCCTGAGGCGAGGATGTCGACGTCGCCGTGGTCGGGTTTGGTGGGGATGGTGGAGGCGTGGGCGATGCGCTGGTAGAATGGGGCGAGGGCGGCGGCGTATTCTTTCTTTAGGACGTTGTAGAGGTCGGTGGGTATGCGGGGCGTTGCGAGGCCTTCTGGCTCGAACGAGTGGCCGCCCATGGTGGATATGGCATGCGATTGTGAGGGTGTCGTCTGTGATGGCTTGGGAATTTATGACTCTTCCTTTAAGGTTGCTCTTTATGGCTTGTGTACAGTCAGAGAGGCTGAGTCATGGTGCGTGCAGTTCGAAAGTCAGTATTCCCCGGCCTCGCTTGTGCTCAGGCGTCGGAGAAATCGCGGACCAGTGTTGATGGAATGTGCTGGAGCCATGGAATGACTGCCAAATATGGCAATATCACAAAGAGAAGTTGAGGAAGCTGTGGCTAGCGAGTACCGAAGAGCAAACCTTCCACGATAGCTTTACTGCACCCTTCGTACGGCTTTATTTCCACTGGCAAGACATGATGACCCTTTGCATAACCAGCGAGGTCCTGCCGAACTGAACGTGCTCCGGGATATCATGACAACAGAAATCAACTTCCGGTGCGTCTCAAGGCCTCTGCACACGATGTCACTTGTACAGAAATGACGGTTCCAATGACAAGAGCACCCTTGCCAGTTGCAGCTAAGAAGCCTTTTCCTCGCAGTCCACTAACCGCAGCGATGATGGCGCTTCCCGTGGCTCCAGCCGTTGAGCCCATGAGCCAGCAGTACCAAAATGGGTGCGGAGGCGTCTCGCTGGAGAGAGAAGCTGCTAGGAAGTTGTAGGTGCCGAAACAGAAGAACAACCTGCTGGAATGGGGCGCCAACGCACCGAGACTTGGGAGTCGTCTGTCAAACACTAGAGCCTGGTAAGTCACCTCAGCGAGGCCGCCGGAAAAGCCACCAACTGCACCAACAAACGCTGTGCGGGCAGGCCGAGGAGGCTCCGACGCAGAGCCAGAGAGCAGTGACTTGACGATGTCAAACGTCCAGAAACGTAGCGCAACTCGGGGAATTTGGATCGATGCGTGTGAATGGAACAGGGTAGAGATTGGGATTCTTGTTGGCGAGGACAGCATTGATCCGAGTTCGATGGGAAATATAGCGGCGCCAGCAAGTGCTCCTGCCGCGGTATACACCGCCTGTTCTTTGATTGAGGGCAGACGGGAACACTCAGCTTCGTCCAACATGGTAATGAGCTGGGCTATTTGGGATGCAAAGGGAGGGATTCAGGAAGTTGAAATAACAGAGTTCTGGATTGGAATGCTACCCGACCATCTCATCGGGAATGCTGTTGGCTCTGTACTGCTGTCTGCGAACTACATCGATATGTTCGCAATTTCAAGTGGACTCGAGGGGTGCCGATGACTTAGTGAATGAACGGCCACAGATGAGCAGTTGAGGTGCAGGTGCAGGCGCAAAATCGGCATGAAGAACGCGATCGGGGAAGGGTTTCAAGTCCGCATGCGCGATTCTGGGATGATGATAGCACGTGGGTCGTCGTCGTATGATCGGCTTGTGTCGGGAGTGGGTTTCTCAAACGCAATCTTAGCTCGGTCAGCTGAAGTGTTTTGGTGTTGAGAGTTGGCGGTGCCAGGATGCCTGATGGATGGCTTGCCGATCGCCCGCAGACATCAGCCAATCGGTGCCGGCGCCGCTCATCCATGACATCGACACCCGGCCAGCCGCAGTCGTCAACCTGTTCTCCAGCCGAAAGCAGACACGCCATGCACATGCATCGGATCAAACAGGGAATAGAGCCTCATTGCCATGGCCTTGCATATATTGCCTCCATCCTACTTCTCCGGTGGCTTCCCACCCCAGCCAGCGTCACTATCAACATTCGCTGATTCTCTCGTTCACCATAATGCTGCCAGCTACATGGAGCTGCTTTGAGAACGAATGCCTACCAGTATGACTTACGAATATGGTTCTGAGCCGTCTTCCGATCTCGACCAGCGCTCTCCGCATTCTCCGGGTAACCCTAGTCGCCGATCACGCATCCAAAATATTTCGCATCGGGTCAAGAAAAAGACCAAGAAAGTACTACATGTGGACGATACGGAGGGCCTGGTGCGCGCTAAGGATAGTGACGACTTCGGCGACGTTGAGGCCAACCCTGCATTCAACCCCCAAAAGGTCTTTCAGAAACCCGTGAGCGTTGGCGACGCTCTCCACCAGGCCAAGGACGGCGCCCAAACCCTGGCTCGGGTCGTCGCTCATCCCAAGGACTCTGCAAAGCGGAAAGCTGCCGCCAAGTTAGCCGCCCCGGAGCAGCCATTTTTATCACAGCAGGCCGACAAGGTGCTTTTGGATGCCCATGATCGGCTAGAAGCTGCACGCAAGAGTTCGGATGGCGACGATGAGGATAACGCCGAGGCGTATGAAGAGGAGGTCCAAAGCCTACAGGCGCAAAGAGAAAGCCTGAGGGTTGCGTGGACGACAAGCAGATTCGTTCACCGCGTGCGTGTCGTGCCTGCCCAGTACATTGAACACCCTCGTTTCAAAGACGTCGAAATCCGAGATTCCGACGGGGCATACGTTGGGACAGATTGGACCAAGTTTTGGGGAAACGTACGTGGCCATCCCTGTACCGTGCTTGTGGAGTCGCTGACGTCTCGCCCAGTGCTGCCTTTACGCCACTCAAGATTATCATGCCCTCGGGAGCGATGCGTTGGATCAGACGGCTTTTAGTCGTCACCTTCTAATTGAGCATTTGGAGCGCATTTTGATGGCATCCGCACCTTGGCAGTCATACTTCCTGAAGCTACGGGGAATATACCGCTGGGAAAACCCTAGGAAATCCGGGAGATGGATGGCAATCTTCGTCTTCCTCTGGTGGGCCGACTACGTCTTCTCCTTTATCCTTCTCTGGTGTGTGTTCATCGTACTTCGGAGTAGGTACAGCCAACGCTCCATCAAGTCGCTTCGCGAATCGCACGAGCGGGTCATGGACCAGGGAGCGACGGCCTTCAAGATTAGCGAGCTCATCCATCGCCACGGTCCTGGAGAGTGGTTGGACCCGCTGATTGACGAAATTGGTCCTCGAGCTCAGCTACAGCTCAACGACCTCGCTGACCATCTTGAGAGGATGCAGAATTTCTACGACTGGAAGTTTCCCGAGCGGACATGGGCCACGTTGTTCTGCATTGCCTGCGCAATTCTCCTCGGCGTCCTCACACCCACCGCTTTCTCGATGAGAGTGCTTACTTTTGTGGCAATCTGGTGGTTCTTCATGGGGAGACCAGTCGCGAGCCATTACCCACGATTCAGACAAGCCGTCTCCCCTGTGTCGTATGTGTTCTGGGGCCTTCCGACGCACGCCCAATGGTCTTTTCGATACCTGAGCAACCAAGCTCGGAGGATGCGTGCGCGAACTGCGGAGCGAGCAGCAGAGAGTGGCGATAGCATGAAGCAGTCTGCTGCTGAAGAAAACAACGAAGTTTTTATAGATGCACCATCGTTTCCTGGCGAATACGTAAACTTTCTAACTTTTCGGTGCCGTTATCACGGTATTCCGGCTCGTCTTGCCATTTCAGCAAGCGGCATTTCGCTGATTCGCTTGTTCCCGGCAAAGCAGCTGTGGTCGCGTCATTTTTACGAAATCAGCGAAATGCGGAAAACCTCGGGGTCGGCACTGGGTCGCGGTCTTCGTAAGGTCGTCGAGGGAAAGACGTTGGAGTTTGCCTTTATCGACGGAGAGATGGATCAGATCGAAGCAGTCAGACGGAGGGATGAGGCGTTCAATAGCATCATCGGGTTCTCGAATCTCATGTGGCAAATGCTGGACCCTGCCGAAGGAACAAACGAGAAGGAGGTCGAGGGCGGTTAATGTGTTACATCCAGAGCATTTATATTAGGATGCGGGTTAATCGCCTAAAGTCGTACAACAATGTGGATTTCAATTCCCACCGCAGATAAAGTGCAGTATCTTCAGTGGTGCATGCTGGAAAATATCAAATGTGTCGTGTCATGAACGTGTCGCAAGAAAAGCCGAGTCATCCTCTCTGACTGTTCTGGCAATGCTGTTTGTAGCCATCTGCATCTGGTCCATCGCTTTGGTCGTAGGCCAAGCGCTTTCCCGCTGTTGTGCGATGATTGTGCAAACGGGCTCCGCATCGATGGGCTGTTGCAGTGGTCACCGGACGGCGCTACATTCCGGTGGCCTTGGCGTGGAAATATGAGTCTCTTCACTGTATGAACGATCACGAATCTTGTCCGGAAACCAGAGGCCGGTGTCGGAGTTGGATCTGGGGGTTGCTGCAAAGGTACGAGACAGGAATCTGGGGCATCAAAAGTCAGAAGTTCCTGCAGTTGGGATGACAGGCGGGGGGACACAAAGTGGCAGCAGACAGCGGACGGATGATGTTGAGCTGCAGGCGGTTGAGGGCGTAGGAAGCCTTATCGCGCGCCCCACCGGTACCCGTCCGGAGCACGGGGACCGCTGCGCGATTCGGAACGCCCTAACACTGTCACAGCGTCATCTGACTGTAGCAAAGGGACCCGCGAAGACGAGAGCGTTGGATGTAGAACGGGCGCATGTGCCGTCGCTGCTGCACATCACTGAGGCGGCCGGAAGGCTGCAGCTGCTGCATAAGTTACGCTGGTTCCGGGCGAGCCAAGACGCCCGCCGACTGCCCCAAGCTGCCGACATCACTCCTCCCCATACTCTTCCTCTTTGCTCCCCGCGACCCAAGCCACAACCACGAATCCTGCCCGTCCAGCGCACCAGTCTCCACCCGGGCCCCGGCTCGCAGCTGTCCCACGTTCGGCCCGCGTATTGGGCCACGATCTACCTGCTCCAGCACCGCAAAGCCGGCTCTCCGACTCCAGCTCCCGCCGCAGTAGACGCCTACGACGGCGTCGACACGGCTGGAGAGCCCTCCGCACGCGCGCCCGCTCGCTTCTGCAGCTCCTCACCCGCTCCAGCAGCTCCCCCAAGCCCAACCTCTCCCGCACCCATTGCAAGAGGCCTGCACCACCTCAGCGCCTCTTACATCCGCCAGGCCCGCCGAGCTGGCCGACGAAATCCCTCACGACCATCCCCCTACACTCGCCCCCGACTCCCTAGCCGAACCACGTCCGGATCTTCCATCGTACACGGCATTCTCAGCACAATCTGCAACCCGCAGCAGCCCCGCTGCTCTTACCTCCGTCCCGCTCGCCGAACCAGACCAACCCTCGTCAGCAGTGAAGCGAGCGCGCAGCTCATCAGAGGCCACGCTCTCTGATCCCGAAAACCCACGCTCCGGTGAGGCCTCTCGCGGCCCAAAACGCAGACGCCGAGCCGATCACACAATGCGCCTAGGCTCCGATCCATCGCGGAGGTCTCCATCGCCTTCCCAAGCTTTCGCCAACGGCCGCAACGGCGTGTCGCCATCCGGCCTCGGGAAAGCGACAAACGGCAGCGCACATGGCGCGACTGAGAGCAATGGCGATACTACTTCCTTCACCAACGGCAGCAGGCCTGGCGCGCCCGCCACTTTCTTCGGCCACGACAGAGAGGAGGTAACAAGGATCTTGATTCAAGGCCTCTCAGATCTTGGCTACCACAACGCGGCCGCTTCGCTAAGTCAGGAGAGTGGATTTGAGCTCGAGGGTCCGACCGTTGCAGCTTTTCGGAATGCGGTGCTCCAGGGCGATTGGGCTGAGGCCGAGGCGCTATTATTCGGTACAACAATCGAGGATGGTGGTGGAGTAGGCATCGGTGATGGTGCATACGGCTATGGAAATGGAAAGGAGCCCGACAGGTCTGAAAAGTGGTCGTCTGGGACCCAACAAATCCGGGGTCTGACATTAGCTGAGGGAGCGAACAAGGACCAGATGAGATTCTGGATGCGACAGCAGAAGTATCTGGAACTACTCGAACAGCGCGATCTCGGTGCTGCGCTTATGGTGCTCCGTCAGGAGCTTACACCTCTCCATCAAGACACTCATGCGCTACACTCTTTGTCAAGGTATGCTGTCTCACCCCTGCTTTCCACAATGACGCGTCCCGTCGTGGACTCGCCTAGTTTAATGGAAGGTGTTCAAATGGCTGACGCTTGTATAGTTTGATGATGTGCCAGTCAGCTGAGGACCTCAAGCTCCAAGCAAGCTGGGATGGTGCAGCAGGTGAATCGCGGAGTATTCTTCTCTCCGAGTTGTCCAGTACGTAGCGTCCAACTGGTTCGACGATTGCGTTGCTAACCGTGGCGCAGAATCCATATCCCCCAACGTCATGATACCCGAACACAGACTCGCAGTACTTTTGGATCAGGTGAAGGATCATTGGGTTAGCAAGTGTCTTTACCATAACACCTCGGCCTCGCCTTCGCTTTACCTCGACCACCAATGCGACCGCGAAGAATTCCCGCTTAGGTCGGTGCTTGAGCTTCGTCATCATCTTGACGAGGTCTGGTTCCTCAAGTTCTCCAATGATGGGTCCATGCTTGCAACCACGGGCAAGGACCAAAGGATCAACGTCTATGACACGTCAAACTACACGCGGCGTTTCGCTCTTGAGGATCATGAGAACGGCGTCTGCTACCTCGCCTGGAGCCCTGATGATACGAAGCTCATCAGTTGCAGCCAGGACAACTCTGCCAAGCTGTGGGATATGACGGTAAGTTGGGAGTCTTTTCGAATTATTATACCGGCCACTAATCAGTCGTCCAGAACGGTCAACTTATTCAGAGCCTCGACAAGGGATTCGACTACCCCGTGACCTCGGCCGCCTGGGCTCCAAACGGTGAGACCTTCGTTACCGGCTCCCAAGACACCAACGCCGGTCTCTGCATCTGGACCAAAGACGGAGAGAAGAGACACACGTGGAAGGAGGATGGTAGTGAGCGCGAGCGCGGCTACGCTCTCCGTGTCCACGATGTAGCCATCACTCCGGATGGCGAACGCCTCGTGGTTGTGCTGGAGCATCACGTCATGGTCTACGACTACCTGACTCAGGAGAAGCTCTACGAATACGAGATGAGCGACGTCAAGTTGACATCCTTGAGCATCAGCCAGGATTCACAACACATGCTCGTCAGCATGAACGAGAACAGAATTTGCCTTATGGAAATCGAGACTGGCGAGCTCCTGCAAAAGTACGAAGGCCAGAAGCAAAGAGAGTACATAATCCGGAGCGCTTTCGGAGGAGCTAGCGAGAACTTCGTCGTCAGTGGCAGCGAAGGTAAGTTATTCGACGATGCCATGTCGTAGCGAGTAGCCCAATGATGCTAATTATAGCAGATTCACGGGTCTACATCTGGCGGTCGAACGGCAATTTGGTCGAAAAGCTCGAGGCACACAGATCCGGCTGCGTCAACTGCGTTGCGTGGCACCCCAAGGATCCCACGGTCTTTGCCTCTGCAGGCGACGATCGCACAGTTCGCATGTAAGAAATGCCCGGCATTTGTGTCATGATTCGCCTTTGATTTCTAACGTAGTCTCAGATGGACCAAGCCATCAGCTCCTAGGCTGAGTAGAGGTTTCGATCGGTAGTGGCGTTCGATGACTATGGCTTTAGACGTTCATTCCTCTCCGCTGAGGACGGCAGCATTGCACAGTTACAGCTACACGGCGGCCCCTCTTTCATTTGCGTCTTGAAACACCTCCTTCCAGATGATGAAGCCCAGAGCATTCACCAGTAAATAATTTTCTTCAGCCCTTCGACATTCGGAGCAGTGGATTTGTACCGTCGCATTTCCACCAAGCTCGTCCGACAAGTTCTGCATCCCCTTACTTTTCCCACGATTAGCACATGGCCGGAGTACGGGTATGGATTTTGTTGTTATTGTTGTTGTGCAGCACGCTTCAGGACGGCGGGTAGAAGGAACGGCGGGCTGGATGTTTGTGGGTTGGCGTTTTTTGTGCTGTTCTGATTCACACAGACTCTCTTCTCCTGCAAATCATTTGACCCCCCCGAGGCGGGTCGAAGATTTCCGACGAATGTCAACGAGGGACCGGAAGGTTATTTGTTGCTCGAAGCGATGGGGCATTAAGGGCCTGGATTGATGATGAAGGGAAGTTGGTGCATCTGGACATGTAACATTGAAGACAGATGTAGTAGGATAGAAGAAATGAATGATAAACACTCAAGCACTGGGTTGACTTAACCGTGCTTGCAGTTGGTTTACACTCCGACATAGTGTTACTTGGACGAGAGGGAAGCTGCGTGAGGTGGCGCGCAATGAGCCGATTATTTTGGGGACCCATCCGGACAATGGCTAATCGGAAGGCTGCCGCCAATCAATGGGTAGGAGACGAGGTCTTTTGAAACGGGCGTGGCAAGTGTTGAGCGTGCCACCCAGGCGCGCGCCACATGAACAATGCGTCATGCATTCAGGTCGAGGGCGGGGGGAGGCACCGCCACAGCGCTTCATGCACGAAGCTTGCCCTGCTCCCGTTCGCGCCCTCTCACGCCAGCGAAGCCTTGGTTGCTCCCATGCAACCGGATCCGCTGAACACACACCCTATAACACTCCTGCTTGCGCCCAGCCCATCAGCCGCCCGAGCACACTCCCTAAAATCATCCCTCTTACTACTCCTACTCCCACACCGCCGCCGCAGGCAGCAGACCAAGCAATATGATCAGCGCCATTCTCATCATCCTCATCACCATTCTGAGTAAGCGCCTTTTCCTGCCCCCGACGCGCGTTTCCCCTCCTTCGTGCCCACGGCTGCCCTGCCTCGCGCGACGCGCCCTGGCTAAACACGCGACTGACACACAAAACTAGTCCCGCCCATCGGCGTCCTCATGGTCGCGGGCTGCGGAGCTGACCTTCTGATCAACATTCTGCTCACGATACTCGGGTGCGTATATCAAAGCTTTTTTTGTCCCTCCTTCTCCTCTCTCCTGGTCAGAGAAGTTTTATTGATTCCATGGGCAGATATTTCCCCGGTCACATCCACGCCTTCTACATCGAGTACGTCTACTACAAGCGTCGCGAGGACGCCGCGCGCGGCTTCTACGACTCCAGGCCCACGCCGGGCGTGTACAGCGAAAGGGTGCAGCGCGGCGGGTACGGTACCATGGCAGACCCTATGTAGACGGACTCCGCTGCTCCCTAGCCCAACAAAGTAGATGGACGATTGAGATTGTGTGGGAAAGAGAGAGAGAGGATGCGAAATGGACAATGGCAGTTTGAGCGTGACATACCAAGCGACTGGGGATCATGGGCGATGAAGAACTTGCCGATCTAAGAACATTCTCTCCCTTTAGTTCTCGTGCCTTGGAAGCTTTGAAGCTACATTGTGTGTTCAAACCTGCAGGAATGTGCAGCCCAGCGAGACGCGGTACCTGCCAAGCCTGTGTCGCCGGGTCGGCCGCTTGCGCACAAGCCAGTGGGCGGGGTGACGTAGCGCTCTCCGCACATCGGCGCTTCGGTGATCGGTGCGAACGTTCGAGCCAAAAAATCCTCCCAAACTCCAAGCCTGTTCCGATAACAAGGGAAAAAACGTCCCGAGCGAAAATCGTTGGCGAATCGCGAGACGGCATTTCACACATGCAAGACTCATGACCGCAGCCCCTCGGGTTCTCTCTCTCCCCTCCACACGAACCCCATACAGCTTGCTTGCCATCGTGACCTTGCCCGCTCGTCAAAAGTTCCTCTTCACGATCACGAGCCGATAAGCAGGGGAGTTTTGAAGGGGTAATAGAAATACAGCAAACACCACGCGCTAAGCCGCTCTCGGTACAACTGGTGCAGTTAGGACCTGATCGAATTTTTTTTTCTCTTGCCTGCCTCTGGCCACTCGGGCTGCTCTGATTTCTTGTTGGTTTCTGGGAGGAGCGGTCGGGGTCGGGTCGTTTGGTACCTTTTCAAAATAGACCGTATAAGTACCGCCGCTGCCCTGGTGGGGACCGACTTTACTGCTGGTTGTTAGCCTTTGGCGCACCACCACCCTTTCTTGTTAGCTTGCATTCCTTCCTCTCTCTCTCTGTCCTCTGCGCGGCGTCGGTTGCACTCGTCTCTCGCTTCCTACCCTCTCTGCCTCGACCCGAATTAAAAGTTCCTGCCCGCGCAGCGCTTTAGAAAAGATGCCAGCCAGCCAAGATGTCCCGGAGACCCGGGTTTTGATCGTTATTACCGGTATGGCGGTGCCTCGTTGACTACCATGTTGAACTTCACGCTTACGACTATACTCAGGTGGCACGATCTGCATGCAAGAGTCCGAGGATGGTCTTATCCCCGTGAGTTTGGGCATAATAAGGAGATTTTTTTTTTCTCTTATCTGTTTTCTGACTTTAGGCTATAGGCACGTGGTTTCCTGAAGAATTGCCTGGCGCCGCGCCCGTCCTTCAACGACGGCTCATATCCCGAGCCGCTGGAGATCGTCACCAACGACAAGGGCGCCAAGAAGGCGGTCCAGAGCTTGCGGACGCCGAAGAGCTCGTACGGCCGGCGCGTGCGCTACTCGGTGCTCGAGTTCGAGAAGCTGCTGGACAGCAGCTCCATCAACGCCGCCGGTTGGGATGAGATCGCCCGCACTCTGTACCGCAACTACACGCTTTACGATGGCTTCGTCGTGCTGCACGGCACCGACAGCCTGGCCTACACGTGCTCCGCCCTCAGCTTTATGCTGCAAAACCTAGGCAAGCCGGTTATCCTGACCGGTAGCCAGGCGCCTATGATGCAGCTCCAGAACGACGCAACCGACAACCTCCTCTCCAGTTTGGTCATTGCTGGTCACTTCATGATTCCGGAGGTCTGCCTGTTCTTCAACTTCAAGCTCTTCCGTGGAAACCGCTGCACCAAGGTCTCGGCCGACGACTTCAACGCTTTCGCCAGCCCGAACCTGGCCCCGCTGGCCACCATTACCAGCCTGCGTACGAACGTGCAATGGAACCTTGTGCACCGCCCCACCAGCGTGCATCCTTTCAGCATCCAGACCAACCTCGACACGGCGCACGTTGCCTGTCTGCGTGTCTTCCCCGGTATCAAGCCGGAGATGCTGGATGCAGTCCTGCGTTTGGATGGCCTCAAGGGTCTTGTTCTGGAGACATTCGGTGCCGGCAACGCCCCTGGCGGTCCCGACTCAGAGATGACGAAGATCATGGCCGATGCTGTCAAGCGCGGCATTGTCATCGTAAACGTCACACAGTGCCTCAGTGGCAGCGTCAGCGCCCTCTATGCGCCGGCTACCGTCCTGGGTAGGGCGGGCGTTGTGTTCGGTCAGGATATGACGACCGAGGCCGCGCTGACGAAGCTCTCTTACCTGCTGTCCCTGCCCGACATGACACCTGTTGAGATCGCTAAGAGGATGTCGGTGAGCCTTCGCGGAGAGCTGCAGGAGAGTGGAACCACGCACTTCCAGCACCCCGACAGCGGTCTCATGAGTCCCGAGATCCAGAGCCTGGTGTCATTGGGCTACAAGATCAAGGATGGAGATCTCAATGGCGTTAAAGATGTCATGAGGCACGAGCCGAGATACCTGCTCAATGAGACGGATTACGCCGGCAACACACCATTGGTGAGTCTTACTTCCTTGTTTTTCCGTCGTCTCTCCCTTAAGTGGATGGAGCCGCCACGGGCTGCGGTCTCGGCTGGGTAAGGTAGTCCGGTGGGCGAGCAGGCTGCATGCGAGCGTATCTCCGTCTCCACAGACGACCAGCGACGTGGTCGGGGCAAGCTCCTCCTTCACCAGGCGCGGAGCAGCTGTTGGAGGCGTCGTCGCATTTAGCAGCAGCATCGCCGACTGGTCTGCCGTACATGCCGAAGTGGCGCATGAAGAAAGAGATTACCTTGCATGAAAGCTGACATCTCAACAACAGCACTTGGCGGCATCCGGGCCGAACGTCGAGATCTTGCGCGAATTTTTGTCGCAGGGCGCATCTGTTCACCTACGCAACCGAGAAGGACACACGCCGCTCTATCTCGCAGCACACGCGGGGCAGGGCGATCATGTGCGGCTGCTGCGCGAGGCGGGGGCGCACCTGCACGCCGATGAGACGGCGTCGGCGTCGCTGCATGCGGTGGAGAAGGGGTGCGCAGAGGTCTGGCGTCTGGCGGGCGTCGGCGAGAACGGCAGTGGTTGATGGGGTTGAGCGGACGGCGGGCGGCTTGGCTGTGCCGCAGCGTCGCGCATTCACGGCTGACGGAGGATGGGGTGCCAAGCGGCAGGCGGGCGGAGCTTCAGTGTGTCTGAGGGAAGGTGGAAAGCTACGAACCCACTGTAGATAGGGAGGCGGTCGTATTGTAGGTGGTCGCGGCGGGGCCCTGTCAGACGAACATCAGGCCAGGGCCGCGGCGATCTCGAATGCGGAGGAGAGGCTCTCGCTTGGAGCGCAGGCGAGCGGCGGAGGACAATCCGGGGAAGCAGCGTGTACCTGCCGCTTGAGGCGGGCGTTGGCAGCATCGCGGGCGGGCAACAGCGAAGGGCGGCGCAGCTCCGCGGAGATGCACGCCAGAGCGGGGGATGCGCGCGCGCCGAAATGGGATTCTTAGACAATGGCACCACGGCAGCGCGCAAGGGCCAGGGTGCATTTGGCGCTACGGCGCGGTGAAACGCGTTGGAGGTACCATCGTTAGTCAGCTGCCCTGCAGCAATCGCGATCTCAGCGCGGGCGGGGGCGGCATTGGCTCGTGGCGCGGCAGTCGTCCGCCTAGCGGGGCAGGGGCAGCAGCAATCGATTACCCTCTCGAAACGCGCGCTCTTAACAACGCAAGCCCGAGCGGGCAGCGAAGTCGGCACGCGCAGGCCCGGCGCGATCTGCCTGCGCTGCCGCACCTGGCGGGGCGCTCTCCGTGTGCGGCAGCCCCAATGGAGCGCCGCAATGCGCCACGACGCTGGAATTCGAGCTGGCGGGCGACGGCGAGGGGCAGCGAGGCCTATTTTTGTACCTGCGCGCCGTCCGGGGGCCGGGCGCTGGCCGCGACTCATCAGGTGTGCTCTTCCCCGCATTGCCCGCGATGCCCGCGAAGCCCGCAACCAGACCGCCCTGAGCACTTCGTCACCGTCCACGGCTGCATTGCGCTGCTGCTGCTCCGTCTCACGTCACAGCGCGCGCGCTCTCCAGACGCCACGATTCAGTGCAGAGTCAGCCGAGTTGCCCCGACACGCTGCTATTAGGTAATTAGGCAGGATTCACTGCCCTGATGCGCGCGCAGCCTGGCCCTATGTCTGCAAAATTCTCTGCCTCTCCTCCCAACACAGTCACGTTCCATGAGATAAATAAGGCCGGCCCGTTGCTCCCATGCGCCTGGGCCCTGTGTTCGTACGGGAAGCGCACACCCTTGACCGGCCCTGTCTCTAGATAGCGCGCACATGCACGTACTGTCTGCTCAGGCCATGTCCAGCGCTGTTCGCCCGCCATTGCGCTCCCTCACCACCACCAGGATATAATTTCCGTGCCCGCGCCCCTCCGCCCGACCAGCTCCTCCCCAAAGCCGACCCATCACACCACGCCAAAGGCCCGCAACGCCCTCTTGAAAACCCTTCTCACCGCAGACACGAGCTCCGCATGCAAGACAGAAAGACGGTCGTTACCATCAACAGCACCGGCCGCCAATCGGCAAGCTTCATCCGCGTCGCCGCCGCCGTCGGATGGCAGGTCCGCGCCCAGACGCGCGACACCCAGGGCATTGTTGCGCAGGAGCTGGCCTCGACTCCCGGAGTCGACCTGCGCGTGGGCTCCCTGGACGATGACCACTTCGTAGCCGACCTCTTCAAGGGCGCCCAATTAGCCTTCATCAACACCACCCACTGGGGCGATGAGATGGCTACCGGCCGCGCCATGGCCATGGCTGCCAAGAAGGCCGGCGTGGAGCACTTCATCTACAGCAGCATGCCCGACCACTCCATCTACGACAAGGGCTGGCGCGCCCTGCCCCTCTGGGCCAACAAGTTCGCCGTCGAGAACTTTGTCCGCCAGATCGGCATTCCCGCGACCTTTGTCTACGCCGGCACCTACCACAACAACTTCACCAGCTTGCCCTACCCGCTGTTCCGCATGGAGCTGCAGGACGACGGCAGTTTCGAATGGCAGGCCCCATTCCACCCCCACATCCCCATTCCTTGGTTAGACGCCGAGCACGATGTCGGCCCTGCCATCTTGCAGATTTTCAAGCAAGGCCCGCGTAAATGGGCAGGTCAGCGGTACGTCTAAGCGTTGTCTCAGGGAGAGCACGCTTCAGGACTTCCAGTCCGGTTGCGCAAGACGCCACATGTCCTCAGTCACTCTAGTGTTAGTCATACTAACGCCATTTTCATATGCAGAATTCCCCTGGCCTTCTCGCAGCTCACTCCGGTGCAGGTCTGCGAGGCCTTCAGCCGCGCTTTGAATCGGCCGTGTCGGTACGTCCGTGGTCCCGTCACCTTCCACGTCCCCGTGCCAGTTGGGTATCGCGAACATCTGGAGGTGCTCGAGGAAGTGCTGGGGTGGCAGAACGCGCCATACTTCGGGCCCGACCTGGAAGAGGACTGCACACGGACGGCGCTGGAGCTGTGGGAAGGGTTCCGCGACATCGAGGAGTACGCGCGCGAGATCTTCCCGGTGGAGGAGCGGGCCAACGGGCTCACCTGGATGGACGAGGACGACACGGATACTCAACCCGAAGACACGCCTGCGGAGACGCCACTCAGAGACGTGGAGAACTACTTCCAGGTGATGAATCTCTGAAGGCACTCGTCGCATTTTCGAGGTAAAGAGCATTTTGCATTGCGTTGGCGTTCTTACTTGCTGTGGATTCGTCGGTTTGGCGGCGGCATTACAAAAAAGCTTTAGCGGATCTACTTTACTTGCTTCTAAGACACACGGGATGGTTTCGGCTGAGCGCACCGTGGGTATCCATCAAAAAAGAGGTAATCACCAGCACGATTCACGTTATCACGAAGGCATTTTTGGATTTCCCGTTCGGTTGATAGAGCTTGGGTTCCGGCTGGACGGTGGATAATGTTTGTTAGATCCTGCAATCACCCCTCTCTTCGGTTCTATGGCTTGGGAAAACATGTTTGGCTGTGATTTGGTGCACATCGCTGAAAGGGAGCCCATGTTAGAGGAGCACGAGGTGGTCTTGCATCGTTCAAGTCCACGAGGAGAGCGTGGATTTTTGGTTTGGCGGAAGTGTAGAGGTGGCATTTCACCCTGACAATTTCACCGATCTTTCTTGAACAAGTCACCGCGTGAACATCACTGATCTTCAAAGAAGGCCCTATGGTATTACCTTACTCGGTTAGATCTGAGGTTCCACCCACTCGCCAACATCCATGAAGCCATACAAGGGCATGACAGTATTCTGGGCGCCAGGAGCAAGAATTGATTGTTCCGCCGATCGCTCCCTGCTTTTTATCCTGTCTACTCTGATGCCCGTACCGCTCAATGGCATGGTGGTCGCGGGCGCTTCTTGTGCGGAATCGCGTTGCTTAGTCAGCATCACGGCCGCCTCGGCGGAAGTTTCAAGCTCTCGAGACACCCGCGGACTTATCTGAACCCACCCCCACACACAACATGGCAACACTACGCCCGGCTGCACGGCCACTGGCCGCCTGGAAGACCGCGCTGCGGCAGGCTCGCTCCTCGAAGCTCCAGCAGCGCTGCTTCGCTGATCTCTCGAATACCCAGCCCAAGGCTCTGCACGCCAATGGCTTGATCAAGCGTACGTCCTCACCACGCACACCCACACGACCCCCGAGGACTCTCTACAAGCGATATTCGGCCGTTTCGAAGCTCGATTGAGCCAATCCGCCCTTCACTGCTGCAATTGAGCCCTCGGGGAAAGGAAGGAGGACAAATATGGGGAAAAAGTATCCGCAGACGGGCGGGCTAACGGTTCATTTCCCAATTGTGCAGAGTCGGGCAAAGTCCACAACCCCATCAAGGTATTCCCGCCGCCGGCAACAGCAGCAAACAAGTGCAAGGACCCGATCGCGGCAGTGACGGCGACACAGCTCTCGACGCTCGACCCGACGGGGGCGCGCGCGCACCTGTTCTCCAAGACGAACCGCGACGCGGCGAAAGTGGGCGACATCCTGCTGGTGCGGCAGCGTAACGGCGACCCGTTCGCGGGCGTGTGCCTGAACATCCGGCGGCGCGGCGTCGACACGGCCATCCTGCTGCGCAACCAGCTGACGCGCGTCGGCGTCGAGATGTGGTACAAGGTCTTCAGCCCCAACGTCGAGGCCATCGAGGTCGTGCAGCGCCGCGAGAAGAGGGCGCGCAGAGCCCGCCTGTATTACATGCGCAAGCCTAAGCACGACCGTGGTAGCGTGGAGAACATCGTCAGGCAGTACCAAAGGCAGAAGGCGATGCTGAGGGGCGGTGGTTCGACGAGGGGGAGGGGTGCGAATGCTGGGAAGAAGGCTGGCAAAAAGGGTAAATAAGTGCGGGCAGGGAGGGAGCAGTTAGAGTGGGATTGAGCAGCTGTACTCTGGGGCTTCATGAGGGGGACGGTCTCTGTGCATGTATTATGGGTATCATTTCACTGCTGAGGGAAGGCATTCAGCCAAAGCCCAAGGGGCTTACTGGCTTGCAAAATACGAGATCCTTGTGCGGTTTCTTCGAGATGGGCGACGCCCATGCGTGAGAGTGGATGGGTGGCTAGAGAGCCAAGTTGGTCATCAAACTCCTACGGACATTTAAGCTCCGAACGGACAACATCGAATCATTATCTGCACAGACAAACGGTATCGGTGATATCCGGAAGCTGGGTTCAACGCTGACAACGGAAATAGAGGGCTAGACTCTATTATTACTTTACATGGAGGAAGTGGCCGGGCGCCACAGCCCACTTTAGAAGTTGTTGGGGGCTCAGCACTCAAAACACAGCCGGTGGATTCGAGGCTCACGATTTTTAGATGCGTATAACAAGAGGATGGCACTGGGTCTGGCGTACAGGTTCGGTAATGGCTTGGCTGTTCGCCGGCGAGATTCCAGGTTGTCGCGGAAACTCCTTTGCGCAACCTTCGGCCCTTATCTGTAATGAGAATGCACTCCTGGCTTCTGGCGAAGGGCAGATAGCGCGCCCTCTCAACCGTGTCCGGGTCAAAGGCTAGCGCTGCGAAGTACCCGCTCAGAAGTGGACTAGACATCCGATCCCCCGCAATGTTTGTGCGTTCGAGCAGCGGTCGGGGAAAGTACCGGGACGGATTGAGACATAACTTGGCATAAGCCGCACGGGACCGCGCGTTGAGGTGTGGTTGCCGACGGCAGGCAAATCAGCATGCAGCCGTTGGCACGGCCGTGCGGAGCGCGATTGAGGCGCAAAGGGTCCTGGACGCGCGAGTCAGTTTATGACGGCATCCACGAAGAATGAGTCGGGCTGATCGGCCTGAAAACCCTAGTTGCTGTTGCATCCCAACATTTTTACCTGCTCGCCTCCACGTTATTTGTGCATACTTAAAAGCGCCGTCCGTCCGGCTAGGTCCTCGCCGCACATTCTCCCTCCCAGACCTCCCCCAAAACACCCACCGCTTCTCCTATATTTCTACCAAAATGGCTCCCTCCGCCACCGAGCAAACCGACGTTACCTACGAGGACCTGATCCAGCTGGAGCAGGAATTTGAGGATGCCGACCTCCAGATTAGTGCGCCGCCCTCGCCCGCGTTTAATGCGCTCCCCAAGCTGACCTCCAGCCAGTCCGCCAGCAGTACAAGATCACCCAGCCTCTCTACAAGAAGCGCCAGGACGTGATCTCCAAGCTTCCCAACTTCTGGGCCCTCGTCTTCGAGCAGGTGCCGCCCGAGCTCGACAACTTCATCCAGCCCTCGGACTCCAGCATCTTCGCCGACTGCCTCAAGAGCATCGAGGTGACGCGCTTCGAGATCGACGACCCGGCCGGCTCGCCGCGCAGCTTCTCGGTCAAGTTTGGCTTCGGCCCTAACAAGTACTTCGACAACGAGGTGCTGGAGAAGAAGTTCTGGTACCGCCGCGCCCTCGACGGCTGGTCGGGCCTGGTGTCGGAGCCGGTCAAGATCAACTGGAAGAAGGGCCAGGACGTGACCGAGGGCCTCACCGACGCCGCCGTCGAGCTGTTCGAGGCTCGCAAGACGCTGTCCGCCGAGAAGGTCAAGAGCGAGTTCAAGAAGCTGCCCCAGTACAAGAAGCTCCTGGAGAAGATGGAGCTGAGCGAGGAGGGCACCCTGAGCTTCTTCACCTTCTTCGGCTTCGTCTCGGCACGGCCTTTCGTCACCG
This sequence comes from Lasiodiplodia sp. KE8368, assembly GCA_023087525.1. Classification (NCBI taxonomy): domain Eukaryota; kingdom Fungi; phylum Ascomycota; class Dothideomycetes; order Botryosphaeriales; family Botryosphaeriaceae; genus Lasiodiplodia; species Lasiodiplodia sp. KE8368. Next base: position 572,612 of record JAJMYN010000019.1, read on the forward strand.
CCGAGGAGTCTGCTAAGGCTACCAAGAAGGAGGCTGAGGACCGGGCCAAGAGGTCCAGGGGCGAGAAGGTCGAGGAGACGGCCCCGGAGGACGAAGAGGACGAGGAGATTCAGCTGTTCGCCGAGGAGTCCGAGGTCTTCCCTACTGGCGACGAGCTGGCCACGCTCATTGCCGAGGACATCTGGCCCAACGCCATCAAGTACTTCAGTACGTAACCGTCCGCCAGGAATCATTTGAGCGCAATGTGCTAACAGAGACTAGCTTCTGCCCAGGAGGCTGACGACGACGACCTCTCGTCTATTGAGGACATCGAGGATATCGACGTCGACGACGATGAGGACGAGCCGGTTGATATCCGCGCCCTTGTCGGCAAGGGCAAGAAGGAGAAGAACGGCGAGAGCTCTCCCCCGGCCAAGAAGCGCCGCACTTAAGCAAAGATAATTGCTGAGTTCGAAATGATTGGGTCTGATTGGATACAACAAAAAGAAAGCTAGATACCCGGGGACAGCATTGATGGAATTGGGCTCAGCGGATGGATGCGGAAGGGTTGGCGTGACTGAGATTGATTTGGATAGAAGGCGGAAAAGACGTCTTGAATAGTTTTCTGAGGGAACAAGCATCCGGTAATTCACAGCATGTCTTCAATTGATTGGCGCTGGCGTTTAGATGTTGTCCTTTCTCATTTCGCGCCCGAGCTTGCCGGAGTGCACCTTAGTCATGGTTGCAAGAGCGGTGTTGGGCCGTCCCGCTGCCAGGCCAATCTGGGCGCGGAGTTGGCTCTCCGTCTTTCTCCCCCGCCGGGGCACGTCAGGAACAAGCAGCGGAATGAAACAATCCTTGACTTGTTTATCCGTAGCGCGGCTCTTGTTGGTCCGTTTAAGCATCTGCTCGTCATCGCGCCTCGAGGCTCCATGTTTTGCCGGCTCGTCACTGGTTAACCCTTGTCAATGGAGCTTGGACTCTCCATCCGAGCTCAAAGTTTCCTTCTCCGCCACGCCTCTTTTCTACCTGAACCCCGCTCGACCATCGCATGAGAGGATCACGGACCGGAAATGACACCTCTGGGCGCTGAGAGTATTGACACCTCACCTCACCCCATAAATATGCCCGCCCGCCGCTTCCGTCCGGTCCTGTGTGGCCCACGGACTCTGCCAACTGACCGCCCGCCATGCCTTCCCTCGTTCTTCCCGTCCTGCTGGCCTCGTCCGCTATCTCCGGCGCCCAGTTGACCTTCAAGGAGCCGGTGGGAAACTATTCGACAAAGACCTATGCTCTCCCCGCAATCGAGACGAAGCACAGGTCCAACACCGACTACTCGGACGAGGCATTGGCATTCCTGTGGGATCAGGTCGGCCCCATCTCCACCGGTCCCGTCACCACCACCGTCTCGCCGACGCCCGAGCCCAGCGTGCATCCCGGCCCGGGGCCCATCCATCCGCTCGTTCCCAGCTACGATACGAACCTCACGAACTTGAAGCTGCCCAAAGGCTTCAAATGGGGCGTATCGTCTTCCTCCTATCAGATCGAGGGAGCGGCCGACGCCGAGGGCAAAGGACCGAGCATATGGGATTTGCTGTCTCACCGCGTCACTAACTTCGTCGCTGACAACACGACCGGCGACGTCGTGGCCAGCCATTACTGGCTGTACAAGCAGGATTTTGCGCGCTTGAAGAGCTTGGGCATCCCGTCGTTTAGCCCCAGTATCAGCTGGCCGCGCCTTTTCCCCTTTGGCAAGGGCCCCGTCAACGAGCAGGCTGTGGCTCATTACGATGATGTGATTTCGGAAATGGTGGCCAATGGCATCAAGCCGAAGATTACGCTGTTCCACTGGGAGACGCCTTTGGCTCTTTTCAACGAGTATGGAGCGTGGACCTCGCCCGAAATTGTTGATGATTTCTTCAACTATGCGAAGTTCGTCATCTCCCGATACGATGAGTACGTTGATGATTGGTTCACTATCAACGAGCCGCAGTACTGCGATTGGCAGTACTCCGTCTATCCTGCTGGTGACTATTATCCCGCATACAACAACTACACTGGAGGCCTGCCGACGCGCTTCATCTGTGGACACTACACATTGCTTGCTCATGCAAAGGTTGCGAAATGGTACCACGAGGAGTTCAAGGTATGTATTTCTCGTGTTCTAACAATGGGGGACGAATTACTGAACGGCAACAGGGTCACGGAAGTATAACGTTCAAGAACTCTGGAAATTACTTCCAGCCAAACACTTCCTCGGAGGCAGACGCCATTGCAGTTCAGCGCAACTTCGATTTCGTGCTTGGCTGGTTCAGCGGACCCTGGACCGATGGAGACTACCCCCAATCGTTGAAAGATACTTTGGGTGATATCCTCCCAGAGTACACGCAGGAAGAGAAGGACCTGATCAAGGGCTCGTGCGACTACTTCGCCATTGATGGCTACTCATCCTTCACCGCCTACGCCATCGACGACTACGAAAACTGCTTCACCAACTCCTCCCACCCATCCTGGCCCACCTGCGCGGGCAGCACCAACGCCGCACCAGACGGCTTCCCTCTCGGCCCCGCCGGCGACCCCGGCGTCTCATGGCTGACCGACGCGCCGCAAGGCCTGCGCCGCTTCCTCTCCAAGATCACGAAAGAGCTCTACCCCTCCGTCAACGAGATCATGGTCACCGAATTCGGCTTCGCCGAGCCCTTCGAGTCCCAGCTCGACGACCTCTCGACCATCCTCTGGGACCTGCGCCGTGCCGACTACTTCCAGTCCTACCTCGACGCCATCCTGCAGTCGATCCACTACGACGGCGTCAACGTCACCGGTGCCTTCGGCTGGGCCATCTTCGACAACTTTGAGTGGCTGGTCGGCCTCAACACTAGGTTCGGCCTGCAGTATGTCAATTACACGGATTTGACAAGGACGCCGAAGGCGAGCGTGTTCCAGTTTGTTAACTGGTTTAAGTGAGTGGATCAGAACTTCCTTTTTGTCTTTGGGGTGAGATTGCTGACAGTGTGGTTTACTAGGGAGCATGAGGACGTAGATTCGCCGTCTAACACAACAGCCAGGCTGTTGTAGAGGGGAAACTTTACGAGTGTGTACGCATAAGAGATATCAATCCGCGTTTTAGCTACGGCTCGGAGTCTTAAATAATAAATTAAGTTGAATCGGTTTTCCACCTACGAAGTGATGTATTCTTAAGCGTGTGTAATTCGTGAAGCCAGGTCGCTGTAGCGAATAATTATGAAAGATTCTATATACGTAGAAGGTGAAAAGAAAATTAAACTTTTAAGCCCGAAAATCCTTAAACCTAAGCTGTAGATCAAAAGAAGCTTGATTATAAGCTAAGTAGAGAGCTAGTTAAGCTTAAGTAGGAGTAGAAAGATTAAAAAAAAAATCCTTCTGAAGACCATGCTAATGAGAATTTACGTACCTTAGTAACCAGTTCAGAGATCCACCATTGTCGAGTAAGAGGGGAATCTAGGGAGTAAGTAGAGCTTTTAACCCATCTGCACCAGCAGACGGAAGTGAGCTTTGAACATTTTTGGGGCGTTCTCTGTAGACATCATGGTCAATTGTTGGCCAGTGTTGAGGCAGGAAAGGCTTCAGAACTGTGGCAATATTAGCAACTGCCAACCCAACAATTAGGATTCGAACACATGGTCTTCGGAAGCTAAATGCCGCATTGGAGACACTGGGGAGGGTGCCACCAAATACGTCATCTGTCTTTGTATGGTAAAGTGTGCTCGCGGACCCGCATTTGTGTCCGAGGTGGAGACAAAGCGACGATCCGGCCCATGATTCCTCAGCGGCCTGAATGCAGTGTGTCGCGACTGCCATGACTATCGATATCGTTGTCATTCTCTTGTAGTTGTCGTAGACGGATGAGTGGAGCTTGGCGCTCACTTTGCCCATCCTCCTGTACATCATAAAGTCGACCACTCAGGCGGATATCGCACGACATACTCTTTTCGTTCCAGTCTCCTCGCTGACGGCGGTGAGCATGGAGGTCTTGAATTGGAGGTCTGCTACGTGTTGAGACCGAGGCTTTCGGAGTAGTGAAGTCCTCTTACGGCGCTCTGTGATGCGATGTGTGCATGCTTGGACACAACGACATATGCCACCCCGTGAGGCTACGCATATTAAGATGCTGAGACTCTGTATGGTTTTGCACACTTAATATATGCCTGCTTTAGTGCTACTGCTATGCTCTGATACCAAGTTCCTATTCCGTAACCCTTCCATACTTTCCACCTTCTAAACTCAACCTCCAATCTGCGCTGCTCGATCATATCTCACTCAATCAACTTGTTCATCGACCCAACACTCAATCGTCGCCCTCTGCATCTCCATCCTCGCCACTATCACCCCCTAGAAAAGCCTGTTCAAAAGCATGCTCCTGGCTGAGATCATCTTTTGTCTTCCGGCAAGGCGTATCTTGCTTCAGCCTCATGGAATCATACCAATCTCTGATGTCCCTACGAAGCATCTCTATATCGATTTGCGGCCCCCTCAGACGCTCCAGCCACCTGTATAACTCGGGCGCCGCCTGCTCCTCCACGTGAGACGGACCGGCCTCTACAGCGGCAACATGAACCAAGTCATCGTCGCAGTGACCGTCGTGGCCGTGGCCGTGGCCGTGGCCGTCGTCATGATCGTGCCAACGGAAACACGTGGTGTCGTCGACAGCGCTGCAGGCGCTGTTCCTGCGCGTCGACGGGACCTCGTCCAGCGTGACCCAGACGGTCGACGAGGCGGGCCGCTTTTCGTCGCTGTTGATGCCGAACATGGAGTCGACGCAGCGGCGGCGCGGCGGGCAGGGTGGTGCGGAGGCAGGGCAGACGGGGGTCTCCGCTCTTCGGACTGGCTCGGGCGACACGGACGTGCCAGGGTAGTGGGTGACGTTGAAGTGGGAGGTTTTCTTGGGGGGAGACGCACGGCTGCCGCCTTTGCCTTTCGTGGTCGGCTTCATCTCGAGGGGTGCGTCGGAGCCGTTCAAGTCGCACGAGGAGGGGATGGTGTGGGGCTGGTAGATGATGATATACTCGTCGTCGGTGGCTTCGAAGTCGTTGGCGGAATTGTCATAATCTTTTTGCTTCTCGGCGAGATGCTCGCGTACGGGCAACGTCTCCCATGCAGGGACATTTCGGCCCCAGCGTGGGCTCGCAGGGGAGAAGCAAGGCGCTTTCGCCATCGCCTTCTTCTTTTTCTTCTGTTTCGTGGGCGACGAAGCGGCTGAGCGCTTGTGGGCTTTCATGACGTCGTCCAAGTCCTCGACTCCCGGGAGTGGGTGGAACAAGGGTCGTTTAGGACAGGCCTTCTGCGGTTGTAGCATTGCATCGTCAGGGGAAGGAAGCAGGCGAATATTGGTCGTCCGGCATACGGATAGCTGAATCCTGACGCGAATGTGTCGTTCAAATACAACCTTTGTAGGGAAAAACCGTTTGCTCACGGTAGCCAAGTCCACGTTAAGACATGCCCGCACCTCTCGATCTCCCATTTTTGGGAGCGGCCGAACGTAGCCTCGGAAGCCTTCGGCGTTTTTGTCCCAGTCAAACTTGACCCAATCAGACGTGAGTCGGTACTCCGGTTGTGAAACGATGGAAGTATAGCCCGATTCCAAGACTGGCTCTGTATACGAGGGACGAATTTCGCACCAGCCTTCTTCGCTCGTGAAGACGTCCAGTCGTTTGAATTTCATCAAGGGACCGTAGCGCTTGAGAATGCCAACAACCTTTGGCTCATTGCCCGAAAGGGAGGCAGAGAAAGAGACATTGACTGTGGGTTGAGGGTCTCCATCCTCGAAGCAGTCACGGGTGCGTAGAAATTCGCATAGCGCGTTGTAGAAGTTGCCGCTACCGACAAGCCATTGATGCTGGCATCCATGACGTTTGTAGAGCTCAAGCATGTAAGTGATGATCTCGCGAACACTGACGGCAATGTTCTGAGGTTCGAGCTTGTCGATGAAGCTGCAGATGCGACCATCTAAGTCGCCGGGGTAACGGTCTATCAAGTTCACACGCAGTCAGCATTTGTAGATAGCCATTTTTAGGAAAGCCTTACCAATGTTGCAGTTATCCATCTCATCCACAATGTCAATCAAGTGGTTGGAAACGATATACTCGAGGACAGCTGCGAACATCTCTTCCCAGAACTTCAACTCTTCGGCTTGCGGCGTGGTCAATCGCCTCCAGGTCGATGTGGCGTCGAGATGCCGATACAGGCGGTCTCTGTTGGAGTCATATTGATGGAAATCCGGGACGTACAGGTCGAGGTAGGAACCTCTCGCGGGGAGGGCGTCGGACTCAAGGCGAAAGTGGATCTTTCGTAGGAGTTGCGACTCGCTCGACAGGTTGCGGAGCCTGGAAAGCTCAACACCATAAACATGGGTGCATTCCATTGTCACGAAGGCTGCTTGCGAAGTATGTTGGCCGATATGCTTCAGGAAGTATAGAAAATCGCTGTTCGCAGTACGGATGGCGGTGGTGTCGTGGACTTGGACACGCAGTCTGGATGGAACGAGCCTGTTGTCTAAGAGTTGGTTGGGGAAGGGTCCGGCGGAAGATGCCACCTGGCGCAGCTTCGCAACTGCCGCTTGAGAGAGGGCAAGAGCCGCCGCTCGCTTTTTACAGGCAAGTTCTGTTCACACGGCATCCATGCTTGCCCTTGTCGTGAGCTGCTCATTCTTATTGCCCAATTTGGAAATCTGCAGGAAGACATCGACCCCGTAGCCTTCTAGGCTGTGCAGCTCCAGACTACCCGCCCAGTATTCTGCATAGATTCTACTCATAGGCAAGCCGATTCCCAGGCGCAGATCGGGCGGGCGGCTGGTCAGAGAGCTGAGGGAGCCGTCGTGGTGTTCGCCCTCTACACGAGGCTTGACTTCTTGCATGGTTGCTGCCAACTTTGGAACCCTCGACAAGTTCTCGATACGGAGCTTGCTGCGGGGACCCTTGCTAAAAGACCAAAGATACGGCAGCACGTCCTTTGGGACACCGCCTCCCTGATCAGAGATACGGATAATGACATGCTGCTGCGTCTCACAGATGAGCACTTCTATGGGCGGAGCCCCCGTTCCCTTGAGTTTTGTCTGCTCAATGACGGCCTGGATAGAATTCCGCAGGAGTTCACCAATAATGTACTCCAGATGGGTGAGAATGTAGGGGAACGTGGCGGTGATGTGGCCCTCAACCTTGACATCTGGGAGGGGGATATCAGGTCCATACGTTTTCTTCATGAGATCCTTGGTGGTGTTTGCGCAGTGCTCGACGATCTCCTTCGCATTACACTTGAGGAATATTTCACCCACAGAATCCATGTGCGGGTCGAGCTGGAGCTTTGCATCGGGGAAATGCCACGGGGAGTGGAATGTGTCTGTAAGAGCAAGATGCTGCTCTGCGATGGTTCGGCGGGAAATGCGCTGCCAAAAGTCAGTAAGCGGGCACTGAGCAATTCCTGGAGCCGGTATGTACCGATCTAAGCAGCGTGGTCATGAACTTATCCGTCTCTTCAGGCTTCATGGCACCCTGAACCTCCAGCACGCCAATAGCCAAGCGCGGAATGACGGTGAGGTGCTCATCCAACGTCTCTCGTATAACCTTACACAACTCATCGTTGTCTTCGACGGTCTTAACTTCGGGAAGGCGGCGATATCTCTCAAAGGCACGGTAGTAGAGCTCGTAGACGTAGGAGATGTTTGGATTGGTGACGACGACGTAGGGAAGGGTCTGCATGTCTCGAAGGCGGTGGGCAATACTAGACGGGGGATCAGCCTCATGGACTAATCGACGGCCACCGGGGGTCGTACCGCGTGGGCAGTTCGGAGCGGACGTAGTTTGCAGAACCCAGCAAGCGCGCTTCTGTCAAGCGGGCGCCAAAGAAAGTCAACTGGCGCAGGCTGATGGGACGAGCCTCGCGTTGCACCCAGCTTGGTCGCGTCAGCGGGCAACACAGTGACTATCGAGAGGTGCGCGCCTACTCATCGAGGACGGAAGACGGCCGCCACGGGGGAGCGCCGGAGAGCTTGACGGTGCTGAAGCCACGGACGCTTCTGGACGCCGAGGGGATGCTCGCGCGCATGCTCTTCTGGGCATGCACGCAGCGGGCTATAGCCATGGCGGCGAAGGCGGTGGGTTGCGGGGCTCTCGTGCAATGTTTTGAGAAGCGTGGTTGCGCGAAGGGAGGGCAGCGAAGGAGCTTTTTTCGGGTGTCTGGCACGGCGGAGACTCCGGGAGGGCGGTTTGCTCTGAGCAGGGCGCAGGGGGATCTCCAGCAGGAGCATGCAGGAAAGCAGCAGCGTGGTGTGAGGGTGATGTTAGCTTGAGCTAGCTCCTATGCGCAGCGTCATGCTCTGGTAAATTTCGAGACAACCTGACTCGCGCCGACTGGCTGCTTATCGAGATGCCTATCGATACCGCCGCCGAGCTGGTACCAGCGCCTGGCCAGGCTGCGGCGGGCACGCGACGCGGATAGCGGGCGAGATTGTCGTCGTAGCAGGGTGGAATGGCAGACGCGATTTCCGCGAGACGTGTTGGCGGCGGCGGCGGGGCTTGATCGACTGTCATAGAAGATACTGAACACCGCCGCGCCCTAGCGTCTTGCGGCAACCACGGCCAGCACTGCTCCCACGCAGCACCCCGCAAACCCTAGCCTGTCCACGCCAGAGCCCCCATCTCCCTTCATAGCAGCACGACGTTGCAGATAGCGGCGCTTCCGGCGACGACAAAGACCCGCCCAAGCGTCCTCGGCCAACCGCTTCGTCATTGTGTTCCCCGCCACGCCTTAGCGAGCCAGAGCCGTACCTTAGCTTGCAACTTTACATGTTCAGGCCTGCCCTCCGTCTGCCTGCTCACCTCACCACCCACGCCCACCCCGCGCATCCGTGTGCGACGCCGACCCAGCCTGCCGACGCCGCCCATTGCTCCGCGCCGTCTAAGTCCGTGCCGGCTCTCGTGTGACGGCACCAGGGCGCAGACGTCAGGTCCGCCGCCGAGCTCACTGCCTGCAAATCCACCCAAGTCTTTCCCACGCCACCCTAGCCATGGACCAGGTAAGCATGCTCTCTCTGCCTCCTCCCTTGCCCCTTCCCACCGCCCTCCGTGCCTGCCCGCATGCCGTGGTCACCAGTCGGCTTACTCGAGCGCCTGCGCCGTCCTCAACAGCTCGGCAGTGACATGCTCGTCGACGCCGAGTACGACGAGAAGCAGGACGTTGCCATAATCTCTCCCGACGACGCCATGGACGAGGCCGAGCAGGAGCCCGAGCCGCGCGCCGACGACTTCGAGGCCATGAAGAAGCGCTACATGCCCGAGCTTCCCGACCTCGACACTGAGGCCGAGGCCGCTCACACATGGGAGATCAAGGAGTGGAGGAATATGGCCCGCCGGGAGCATGGTCCCGTCTTCAAGTGTGCAGACCACCCGTGGCGGATACTGTTCTTCCCCTACGGAAACAACACGGATCACGCGTCCTTCTACCTGGAGCAGGGCTTCGACGACAGCAAGCCGCCTGAGGATTGGTATGCCTGCGTGCAATTCATGCTTGTGCTGTGGAACCCCAACGACCCCTCCATCTATGTCCAGCATTCCGCAACACACCGCTTCACCGGCGAAGAGGGCGACTGGGGCTTTACACGCTTCGCCGAGCTCCGCAAGCTCTTCCAGACGCCCTGGGAGGACCGCGACCGCCCGCTGGTCGAGAACAACGGCGCCAACGTTACCGCATACGTCCGGGTTATCAAGGATCCCACCGGCGTGCTCTGGCACAACTTTGTCAACTACGACTCGAAGAAGGAGACTGGCATGGTCGGATTGAAGAACCAAGGCGCCACCTGCTACCTCAATTCCCTGCTGCAGTCGCTGTACTTCACCAATGCTTTCCGCAAGGCCGTCTACCAGATCCCCACCGAAAACGAGGCCGAGCGTAGCAATAGCGCCTACGCCCTGCAGAGACTCTTCTACCAGCTACAAACAAGTAATGTTGCAGTATCCACCAATGAGCTCACCGCATCCTTCGGCTGGGATTCCCGGCAGATTTTCGAACAGCAGGATGTCCAGGAGCTGTCCAGAATTCTGATGGAGCGCATGGAGGAAAAGATGAAGGGCACCGAGGCCGAGAACGCACTCCCCAAGATGTTCGTGGGGAAGATGAAGACTTACATCTCTTGCATAAATGTTCCCTACGAGTCGTCACGCATCGAGGACTTTTGGGACATCCAGCTCAACGTTAGCGGTAATAAGAATCTGGACGACAGCTTCAAGGACTATATCCAGGTTGAGACGATGGACGGCGAGAATAAGTATTTCGCAGAGGGCTACGGCCTCCAGGATGCCAAGAAGGGTGTTATCTTTGAGAGCTTTCCGGACGTCTTACATCTCCAGCTGAAACGCTTTGAGTATGACTTCAACAGGGATGCCATGATGAAGGTCAACGACCGTTACGAATTCCCCGAGGTTTGGGATGCTGCACCGTACCTCTCTGAAAGTGCAGACAAATCAGAACCCTACCTCTACCACCTTCACGGCGTGCTCGTGCACAGCGGAGACCTCAACGCCGGCCATTATTACGCTTTCTTGAAGCCTACCAAGGACAGCCCCTACTTCAAGTTTGATGACGACCGTGTCACACGTGCAACCGTCAAGGAGGCCCTGGAGGAGAATTTTGGAGGCGATTATACAAATCTCGTCAATGGCAATGCTCAGCAGCGAAACCCGTACACCCGTACTTGGTCGACTAAGAGATCCATGAGCGCCTACATGTTGGTATACATCCGGGAGAGTCGTCTGGACCAAGTTCTCCCCAGCGATGAGGAAGTGCAGCCTCCTACACATTTGGGTATGTAAAATCCTATCGTCAATTGACTACATCTAACAATTGGATATAGCACAAAAGTTCGCAGAAGAGCGGGCTGCCTTTGAGAGAAAAAAGAAAGAGCGCGAGGAGATGCACCTTTACCTGCATGTTTCCGTGGCCACCGAAAAGAACTTCACCTCCCACCAAGGATTTGACGTAGCTCCATGGTCGAAGGACGTCGAAGGCGATGCATCGCCGAAGACGTACAAGGTCTTGAGGACCATGACAATTGCTGATTTCACCAGCATGGTAGCTCAAGACATCGGTGCTGAAGCTAAGCTCCTCCGGCCCTGGGCTATGGTCAACCGACAGAATGGAACGGTTCGTCCGGACGCCGTCATCACCTTCCCTGATATGACTGTTGAAGAGGCGGCCACCAAGTTTGGCACCAAGTCTGGAAACTTTAAGGTCTGGATGGAAGAAACAAAGGAGACGGATGCTGAAGGCAAGCCCGTGTTTGGCGATGCGCACGTTGACCTCCACGGAGTTGCGAACAACAGGCCAATCATGCTCTACCTGAAGTATTTCGACCCGGATGCGCAAACTCTCTTCGGAATCGGTACCTTCTACGCGGCCTGGCAGGATAAGGTCATGGATCTGTCTCCTCAAATCTTGAAACTTGTGGACCTTCCGGCCGGCACTAACCTGAAGCTTTTCGAGGAAATCAAGTCGAACATGATTGAGCAGATGAAGCCCAAGGTCACCCTCGCTTCCTCGGAGATTCAGGATGGCGACATCATTACGGTCCAGAAATCGCTGTCCGAAAAGGAAGCCGCAGCCATTTCTAGCACTGGCCGATACACTGATGTCAGGGAATTCTACGATTATCTGTTGAACCGTGTGCATGTGCACCTCGCACAGAAGGGCCAGGACAAGGACAACGATACGAGTTTCTACATGTGGTTGAGCAAGAAGATGACATACGATCAATTTGCCGCCAAGGTGGGCGAGTATCTGAAGGTGGACCCTACGCACATTCGTTTCAGCACAGTCAACATTTCCACCGGAAAGCCTAAACTGCCAATCAAGAGGACCGCAAACATGACGCTCAGCCAAATACTCTACCCTAGCACGTACCCGACGTACGGTAACCCGCACAATCAGAGGGTAGACGCACTGTACTACGAGATTCTTGAGTACAGCTTGTCCGAAATGGACCAAATGAGGAGCTTCAGGGTTTCTTGGCTGCCCGAGGGGGTAATAAAGGAGGAGCAGTACGACATCCTTGTGGCCAAGAACGGAACCATGGAAGACTTGATCAAGGGCTTGCAGAAGAAGGCGGGCTTCGACGATGCAACGGCCGCTAAGGTCCGCCTTTACGACGGTTCGAGCAATCGCTTCAAGCAAGAAATTCCCAGAGAAAAGGGAGCATTGAGCATTCACGAGTTTACTACTCTGTATGCGGAGAAGATTCCGGAGGAGGAATTGGCAATAGACACCGAAGCGGGAGACAGCATCATCACGTGCTTCCATTTCGACAAAGAGCCGTCCAAGCCACACGGCATTCCCTTTGTCTTCCCTGTTAAGGCCGTGAGTATCACATTTGGCAAACTTGTAATCATGCTAATGAGCTGCAGGGCGAGGCTTTCAAAGACACCAAGGAGCGCCTCTCGAAACGTACTGGCATCAAGGGCAAGCAGCTCGAGAAGGTCAAATTTGCCATTGTGGTGGGCAGTGGAGGTTTCCCTAAGGCCGAGTATCTTGGCGATGGTGAGTGAACAGACGCCAAAATCAATGATTGTTTTCTGACTTGAGACGCAGACGATATCCTTGCGGAGAAGATTAGCAGCCATCAAGAGGACATTTCCCTCGGCCTGGATCACGTCAACAAAGCGCGCTCAACATGGGGCAAGACAGATTCGATCTTCATCAAATGATGAGAATCGTACAGTGCTCGCGTGTTTCGGAAATTATTGCATAGGGCGCTGGATAATAAAGGGCCGGGGACGGAACAAGGTAGGATTGGGGGCGACGGCCTGGATTTGCGGGATGAATTGATTAGCGACACAATTTTCGAAGATGAGCGGGTGCAGAAAGGGAAATGCTCGCTGCGTGCATAGAGATGGCGTCCGTTTCCTCATCTCCTTCACCTTCCCCAACGTTTTCCATGGTTGCACAACTCGGGATCTGTCACCGCGGATACCCAGGCGAGAGTACATGTAGAACTTGGGCAATAGCATCTTTTATCTTGCTTCAGTTCGTGCTTGTGCATGTGCTGCCCATCAGCATGCCAAATAGCCAATGCATAACAGGCGACAAAAGAATTTGGCATTTCCTAAGCTTTCTCACTAGAAATATCCACTTCTTTACATGGGTAGTTGAATGCGATGTCTAGATGTATTTGTAACATTTTAAAGGCAACGCATACGTCTAGATGTTTGCTTCAGCTGCCCAGGTCGAGAGCATATGACGCCTTTTTTCGAGGCTTCAATCTCGCGAGTGCAATTGGTGGAGTCTCCGTGCTCCCAAAAAGCTCATGAGCTCTGCCGGGGTTTAGCCGGCTGATCCCTAATCCGCGACACCTGTCCGCCAGGAGCTCCGACCGCGACGAAGCTGGCACGACCGACAACCGCCCTCGTTTCTTCCCTCACCAACCGCCGCCAAAATGCACGCCGCACTGCTGCTCTCGAGCCTGGTGGCTTTTTTCGCCACAGCCGTGTCCTCGACCGCACTCACCTACAAGCTTGCCGCCAATGAGAAGTCGTGCTTCTTCGCCCACGTCAACCAAAAGGCGGCCAAGGTCGCCTTTTACTTCGCCGTACGTCTTCGCCCACACCGATAATGTCCTGCCAATTGCCATTGTCCGCCAATATACGCCGGTCCGCGACGGCCAAAGGATGTCGCACAGAGTATACATGAGCTGATGGGAGACGGTGTGTAGGTTCAATCCGGTGGCAGCTTCGATATCGATTACGAAGTCGTCGGACCCAATGAGTACAGCGTAATGGACGGCACCAAGGAGCGCCAGGGCGACTTTGTCTTTACGGCCAACACCCCGGGCGAGTACCGCTTCTGCTTCAACAACGAGATGTCGACCTTCGCCGAGAAGATCATTGACTTTGAAATTGCGGTAAGACAATTGGACAACAAAAAATCCGGGGGAGAGGCCGAACAGTTACTGACGCACAGGGCCATACAGGTCGAGAATGAGGAGGCGCGTGCGAAGCTCCCGTCCAAGCAGGGCACGTCGCCCGAGCAGACTTCGGTGCTGGAGGAATCGATTCTTAAGCTGTCGTCGCAGCTGTCGACCATCAACCGCAACCAGAAGTACTTCCGCACCCGCGAGAACCGCAACTTCAGCACCGTCCGCAGCACCGAGCGCCGCATCTTCAACTTTAGCATCATCGAGAGCGTGATGATGGTCACCATGGCCGGTCTGCAGGTCTTCATTGTGCGCTTCTTCTTCCAGGGCGCCAGGAAGGGCTACGTGTAAATGTTGGGATTTTTCTACGATAAGGGAGCAGGTTGGACGGACACAATTGCTAGGGCCGGTGTGGATTGTATCATACTGGAGCTTGGGTTTAGCACGCCAATTAGATTTGGCATACGGCATGATGAGGAATGCCTGGCTTTGGGTGCGCTCTTCTGAATGTTTCTCCTAAACTTCGGGCGTTCGTGCGGCATCTACCATTTCAAGAATGCGAAATACACATGACGGGTTTTAGGCGGGTGAAAATGCAGCTCAGACATGATTAGCACAATACAATCGTCATTTCGAAACCAGTATTTTCCGTGCGTCAGTCAGTGGTGGCGGAGCATACGCCCGTCTAGGCCTAAGATTCTAGGGCCTTTCCTAAAAGCGCAACTTGCTGGCGGCACGTGCGGGAGGCGGGACGACGTCACTCCAGATCGCATCTGCCAGATCTGCACCCACTAACAACTACACCTCCATCGCCCGGCTCCGCGGCTGGAAGCGCACTGGATCCGCTGGACGAACGGGCGCCATTCCTACGTAAATCAACGCAGCAGTAGCAAGAACCATCGCGCCAATCAACCCTCGGCCAATTACCATCTATCAACCTCGGCCTATCCCGTCGTCAGCTGGACTGTCCGCCCCCCGTCTCGCGGCCCTTCCATCTCACGGGACCGAAGAGGAAAAAAAGGGACCGAGACAGTTTGAAAGGCCGCAATGTTCACAGCCGTCACCTCCGCCCTCCAAACCGTCTGGCGGGAGATCAGCGCAGAACTCCAGCTTCCACTGTCGCCCCGGGCCTCCATCTCGTCGGCCGCCAGCTCGCGCCTGCCGGCCCCACCGTCCCGCTCGCCAATCACGCAGGAATTCATCCCCAGCCCGCACGATGTCCAGCACACGCGGCTCCTGCTCGTGCGCGGCCTGGACCTGCCCGTCGAAATCGTCGACATGATCATCGACTCAGCGCAGTACTGGCCCGCCGTCATCGGCACCACGACGTCCGTCGGCGGCGTGTCGTTGCGGTCTTCATCGTCGTCGTCGTCGTGGTCTGGGAGTGGCGGTGCGGAGAGGGGCGAAAGAGGGCCTATGGGGATTAACTTTGGCGGCAGCGGCGTCGTAAGGGCTAGCGACACGCGGCGGAACAAGGCCGCGCAGTTGGTCGTGGCTACCGGGGCGGTGCCGGCGGATGAGGATGTGGGCGGCATGGGGAAGGGGTGGGAGGGGCTGAGGAGGATCCGGGTTAAGAGCGTGAGGTGGCGGGTCAAGAGTAGGGATCAGGGTTGGGTGAGCTCGGAGGCTGTGAGGAGAGGTACGTTCGGGTTTATCTTCATGTTTGCTCCTTGCACCGTTCTTGCGGTTTTTTCTCTCGCTTCGCACTTCGGAAGTTTTACGTGCTCTGTGACTTTACACCATCGTTGTGTCCGGAAGAGAGCCAGAGAGCTATTCTTATCCGATCACTTCCTCCATTTTCCCTCATCACCACCACCACCTCGCTCAACAACAAAGACTTCCCAACTAACACTCGCTCTCTCCACCACACCCCAGGCACCTACCACGGCTCCTCCTCCTGGTTCGACGCCTGCATCCTTCGGCCCCTACCCCCATCAACCCCTCGACCGCCGCTGGCCCCCGACGTCGCGGCCCGCATCGACCTGCTCCAGCAGCGCTTCGGCCCGCCCCCGGGAGAACCCTTCCCCACGTTCCTCGTCGGCAACCTGCTCTCGCACGACCCGGAGGACGCCCGCGACTTCCTGCGCTCGCTCGGCTGGGACTTTGTCGAGCGCGTCGAGCGCGTCGAGGTCGACGGCGAGGTCGGCGAGCGCCGCGGCGTGCTCTGGAAGCTGCAGGCTAACGTCGTCGCCTCGGCCGAGTACCACGTGCACGACGGCGAGTGGCGGCGGCGGAACGAGCATTGGGTGAGTGGTAGTGCGGAGGAGGCAGGCAGTGCGGGGAGCGGGGATGGCCTGGGGTTCGTGGATGAGATGAGGTCTGGGGATCGGGTGGGGATTTGGGCGAGGGCGATGGTAGGTTTTTTTTTTCCCCTTCTTCTGTTATCTCCCTCTCTCTCTCTTTTTGTCCTCTAAGCTCTCTTTGACGAGCTTGCGTTATTGACACAGAGGGGATGTGCTGACATGAGTTTGTGCGTCTAGTTTCCCGGGTGGGTGAATGACGTCGACGACGTCAACGTTGAGATTAGGTATTCTGTCTGAATAATGACGGTGGGTGGGCAAAAATGGCCGGGGGGCGAAATAGGTGTTTGGAAACTTGGGCGGGTGAATGATCAATCTTAATCCCTTCTTCACGATGGCATGTGCGAAACCTTTTTTTATTCTCTTCGCGGTATCTATGGTTGTTCGGTCACGTCTTTTTTTTTTTTTTGTCTTTGCACCATGTACCATTAAAACCAAGTGCATTTTCTGATGCAAAACCAATCATAGTTTATAGAGTTCTTTTCTTTTTCCAACAAAAAAAGAGTTGCGTGCGCAAGCATAAACGCGCGCCGGTCTTAACCAATCCATGCCTCCCTCTCGTACCTCTCTCCCTTCCTAACGCCGTACAATGCCATTCATCCAAAGTAAAGCCCTCCCACACCAACGACAACATCCAAACTATCATTATAACCTTTCTCAACCATCATCTTCGTCCACAACCATGCTATCCGCCGCGGCCTCCTGCATCGAGTCTTGGATCTCGCGGATGCGTCTCCTCCGCTGATTGCGCCTCCGCACCTCGACCTTGCTCCCGCGCAGCCTCTTCTCGACCTCTTCCTCCTCGCTCTGGCCCATCAGGTCCACGCTCTCGACCGCCTCGAGCGCGCGGGTGAGCAGGTCCGTAGCGATGGGGTCCTGAGGGCTGATGGCGAGCGCCTCGTGCAGGGCCAGGACAGCCTCCCACGCGCGGCCCATCTCGAGCAGCACGAGGCCCTTAGAGCAGAAGACGCCGGCGTCCTTGCCGCCCTGGCGCAGGACCTCGTCGAAGGCGGCGAGGGCGTCGTTGTAGTTGTGCGCGCGGCGGTGGGCGTGGCCGAGGTTGGTGCGGGTGGCGAGGATGGAGGGCGAGGCCGGGGCGAGGGAGAGCTGCTCCGAGAGGGTGAGGGCCAGGGTGAACATCTTGATGGCGAAGTTGAGGTGGTCCTGGTGGTAGAAGACGACGCCGAGCTCGTTCAGGAGGAGGGGGTCCGTTTTGCAGAGGCCGTAGGCCGTGTTGAGGTATTCGTGGGCGAGGGAGAGATTGTTGAGCTGCAAGTTCTGCATGCCCAGGAACAGCTGCGGAAGGTGGGTCCCCTGGAACAGGCGGGCGGCGGTGGAGTAGGCGGATATGGCTTGATCGTGCTCTCCCTCGGCAGCAAAGGTGTGGGCAAAACCAATCCAGGCAGGTCCAAAATGCGGGTCCATCATGGAGGCCTTGGAGAAGAACCTTCGTGCCTCAGCTATCCTTCCGATAGTCAAGTAGTACACACCAATGGCAAGCCACGACGTCGGCTCCTCTGGATGTGTGTCGGCAAGATCGTGAGAAAGAAGAAAGAGCTCATTCTTGTTATTGAGCTCGTGGAGACAGGCAAGGTGGACTGGCATGGTCGAGAAGTTGTACTTGTCTGTTTGGAGGATGGACGAGGTAAGCGACAGAGCCTCGCTGAAACGACACTGGGTAAACAGCTGTTCAGCCTTTGACAACAGGATGTCGGGATTGCTGGCAAGGTTGTAGTGTGTCGACAGCGTCTCTACGGCAGCGGTGAACTCGTCGGGGTTCTTGTATTTGGACAAGCGGGTCATGTACAGCATCTTGGTGAAGTCGGCAGCTTCTTGGGCGGACGAGGGATCGTCGGCGGTCACAGTGTCGAAGCTGAGAGAATCGAGGAACTGCAACTCCTCCTCGGGAGACATGAGAGAGTTCTTCATGAGCTGGTCGAATGCCTCGAAGCACTGCACGTCGATGCGCACGGCATCCTTGTAGCATTCCTTGGCGCGGTCAAAGGCATTCTGCTTTGCGTAACAGAGGCCGCGCAGGTAGCACATGCAGGCCTCAGCCTTGAGATTGTCAATGTCCTCGCGCTCGCGCTCTTCGCTGCGGTCGACGCGGTCGCTGCGCAATCCCTTGTTGTGGTGCTGCCGGGTTGGGCCGTTGCGGGAATTGGCCTCGACGTGCTGCAGCTTCTTCCGGGCGTTGTCGGGAGCGGCGACCAGATGCACTGGGTTCTTGTCGCCGAGCAACTGCATGGCCTCATCGTACTTGGCCTGCTTTATGGAGCAGTGGGCTAGCAGGTAGCGGCATTGCGGACTGCTCTGTTGGGAATCGGTCTTGGAAACAAAGCGCGAAAGGATACTCTGGGCGCGGGCGTAATTGCCGGTGGTGAAATGCACCTGGGCAAGCCAGAAGGCATCGCGGTCATTGTCTGTGCAGGGGCAAGTCAGCGCATGGGGGAGCTTGGAGGGCTGATGGAGTGGACGAACTGCTGATGGCCAGAAGCTTGTCGCCGATAAAGATGGCAGACTCGTACTGGTGCTTGCTCAGGGCGTCCTGGCGCCAGTCGCGCAGGAATTTTTCCATATGCGCGGGTGGGGTGGGGCTTCTCGCAGAGCCATGGAGGGGAGCTCCCGCGGGCGTGGTGTTTGGGTTTGGTGTTTTGGCGATCACAAGCCACGCCCAAGCTCGCGACTGCCCCAGAAAGACGCGCCTCGGCGTTTTCTGGCACCGACCGTCATAGGGCTGAGCCAAGATCCAGGGAAGGGCTGGCCAAGATAGGAATTAACAGATTAAGAAAACACTTAGTGAGGACTATACGGCTAGACAATATATTCTTACAATCGCAAATTTGTGGCGTGACGGTTGCCTAGAGCAGTTGTCAGGGTACCATGAATGGTGGTTTTGGCCAGGTTGCGCATCTGCTCGCTACAGTCGGCCGTAGTGTGTCTATCGCTGCGCCTTGGTCCGCCGCCGCCGCAGCTCCCCATCCCGCATTTTACCATCATCAACGCCGCTGCGTCGCAGGCACCCGCCACCACCTCTCGACCCACCTACTTTTACACCTTTTCCACTGCTGATCTACCCCGTCGCTCCCCGATCACCGTTCAGCCTCCGACCCTAGCCGCCAACTCCTCACCACTTTAAAAGAGCAGCCATGTCGGAGAGAAAAGTGCTCACCAAGGTATGTTCTTTGTTTAGTTCTCGGTCGAGCTCCCGCTGACTATGTTTTAGTACTATCCGCCCGATTTCGATCCGAGCAAAATCGCGCGCGCGCGCAAGCCCAAGGATGCCGGCCCCAAGGTTCAAACCGTTCGCCTCATGGCCCCCTTCTCGATGAAGTGCATATCATGCGGAGAGTTCATCTAGTGGGTGCCCCTGCGCCTTTCGAATCTATATACATGTTGTGCTGACTTTTTTCCCCGCAGCCGCGGTCGTAAATTCAACGCGCGAAAGGAGGTCACGGACGAGACGTACTAGTGAGTTTCCTGCTCCCATTAGCCTTGAATAATGCCCTTTTCTAATATACTCTATCAGTGCCATCAAGATCATCCGCTTCTACATTAGATGCACCAGATGCTCCGCAGAGATTACCTTTAAAACGGATCCGAAACATATGGATTATACCTGCGAACGGGGCGCGAAAAGGAACTTCGAACCATGGCGCGAGGAGAAGCTGAACCAGGAGACGGATGAAGAGCGTTTGGACCGACTGGAGCGTGAGGAGGCCGAGCGGGATGCTATGGCTGAGCTAGAAACGAAGACACTGGACGCCAAGACCGAAATGCAAATCGCAGACGCCTTGGACGAGATCCGTACCAGGAACGCTAGGATCGAGCGTGGCGAGTTTTCCGCCGAGGCTAGAGTGGAGAAGGACCCGCGCGATGCTGAGAGGGAAAGGCAGGAGAAGGAGGACGAGGAGACTGCCAGACGCGCCTTCGAGACGGCCAGCGGTGAGCGTGTGCGCCG
This sequence comes from Lasiodiplodia sp. KE8368, assembly GCA_023087525.1. NCBI lineage: Eukaryota > Fungi > Ascomycota > Dothideomycetes > Botryosphaeriales > Botryosphaeriaceae > Lasiodiplodia > Lasiodiplodia sp. KE8368. Next base: position 592,782 of record JAJMYN010000019.1, read on the forward strand.
ATTGGATGAGACGGCCGCAGACGACGAGCCGGAAGCTTCGTCTTCCTCGGCTGCTGCGGACTCAGCTGCCATGCCTCCCCCTTCGTTCAAGAGGACGGTTAAGAAGAAGAAGGACTTCGGTGCTGCCCTGGGCATCAAGAAGAAGTCGCTGGTCTGATTCTGGTTATTGACGGGTATATGAGATTCAGGATCGGTGCCTTTTCGAGAAAAGGCGTTTGCAGGGTCTTCAATGCTCTATTTGAAGGAGACTTTGGTGCTGCTTTATGCATCAAGAAGCAATCAGCACGGGTCTGGTACTAGCTGCCAACGGCCCGCCAGCTTCAGAAACGGTTCATCTCCACGGAAAGGCGTTTTCAGGCAGTTCATGGTTGCGTTTGGAAGGAATCATTACCACGGGTATGCTATTCAAAGCAAAGACATTTTCAGATACTACAACATGGGGTTCTAATTCATACACAAGATTCCATCAGCATATCACTGTCTCCTACTTACAGCCACCAAGCGGAAGAGGCTAAGTACAACCCGACTTGCACCTTTGCTGATCTTGAGGTATGATGCTGCCGCGAGAGCGTAACAGAGCGGTGTCTATGGTGATCGCGGCGTGAAGTCCGGGCTCCTGACAACTGCCGTCACCTCAGGCGTAGTTCTCTAAAACACCGCACCTGTCAATTCATGAGCCGCACGCTCTATCTCGGGCCGGTGGTTGTCAACTTAGGTGCCGCTAGCTGACGTGGGCCGTCGGCGGCGTTTCCGTGCACCAGGTCATCCCCGCTCCAACAGCGCCGCAACGCGCTAAGTGAGCCCAAGGCTACCGGCCCTACGCGCCTCAAACCGTTTGGAAAATGTTGAGCTGCGAGCAGGCGTAATCATCTAGACCCATCTCTGCAGTGTGCCACAGAAACCGTAATCCGTCGCCACACGCCATCAGAAGAGAGGTCCTTGAGCATCTCGGCTCGTCTAATGCTTACGGAGCATTTAACTCTGCATGCGGCTCTGACTGATCGCCGCTTGATTCCTCCCGCGGGTCCAATTGCCACATTGAGTTTCTCCGCCGCCCTGCTTGTCACTCCATGGGGTCGACGGTTTGGATGTTGGAGACGGGAATAAGGGTTTGTCTTGATGTTTACGGAGACAACAACGCACATCTCCATCTGCCTTAACACACTATCACACACCAACACGGTCCCTGAATGTACATAGCGGGCCCCACATTAGCGCCGGAAGATGTGTGTGCAAATCCCCCGGCACTATAGAACGCCCCGAGAACAGCTTCCGAAGTTATCATCTGATTCGGCCTGTGCCAACATGTATCCTTGACCTTTTTCAGCCTAGCTGTGAGTCCTCAGCCTCTACCGGGACTAGCCAGCAAGGCGTACTCTTCGCCATTCAAGCTCCAACACTAAAGTGCGCATTGGTGCGTCGTCGGGGGATGACGTCATAGTCGCACTGCATCTTGCGCAGACATGAGTAGTGTATGGCGGGCGACTGACTCTTCCCAGCCGCCCCCCGCTCCAGTGTGACGGCTGGGGCGAACTAGACAGTAGCTTGATGCGGGGTGCAGCTCTTGGAAGATCAGCCGTCCCCACCGCCATGCCATCATCACATTTGCACTGGCCATCCCAACTGCGCGGAGGGAATTGCGTCGAGGCGCACAGACAGGCCTCCAGCCCAAGAGCAAAGACTCGATCTTGCATGAGGCTACAGGTGCATCCCTGGTCCGCCCTGCTAAGTGCACCATAACTGTGATCCCCGCTCTGTGCCAACATATATGCTGCTGCTCTCGGTCACCATGAGCCCCCAGCATTCTCCTCGACCATTGCAACTATGGCGCCTTACTTCGGTCTCAAGGGCGGCTGGCTCACCTTCTGGGTGACGGTCGCCTGTGCAACTGACATGACTTTGTTCGGTGAGCAGAACCGCTGCAATGCTGAATGTAGTGACAGAACACTTACATGAACACAGGCTATGATCAAGGCGTCTTTGGTATGCTCGAGCCTCTCTGTCCGTTACGCCAATCCTCTAACGAGCCCAGGCGGCGTTGTTGTGACGCAAGATTTCCTCGACACGCTGAATCTCAACGGCAAGACGACACTGATCAGTACCGTCACGGCTATCTACGACATTGGCTGCTTTTTCGGTGCCATTATTGCCTTCATGATTGGCGAGAAGCTGGGCCGTAAGAAGAGTATATTGCTGGGCACTACTGTCATGTCAATTGGTGCCATCATCCAAATCGCTTCATACGGTGTGCCGGAGATGATTGTCGGCCGGTGAGTCCTATCCCCGGCATGCTCAAATTCCAGAGTCTGCTCTCGCCCTAGTGGACTGCTTGCTGACTGAGATTCAGTGTCATTGCAGGACTCGGAAATGGTATCAACACGGCCACGGCACCTGTCTGGCAGGGCGAAACCTCCAAGGCAAGTTGGCGCGGCAAGCTCATCGTCATTGAGATGATCATGAACATCGCTGGCTTCTCTTTATCCAACTGGGTCACATACGGCTTCTCGTTCGTGGGCGGATCCGCCTCGTGGCGCGTCCCGCTGGCCGTCCAGTTCCTCTTCATCTTCATCCTGTACGGCACCACGCCTTGGCTGCCCGAGAGTCCCAGGTCAGATCCCCCTCCTACAACCTACAAAACAATCCAGCTGACGAGGTCGCAGATGGCTCATCGCCCGCGGGCGGATCGACGAAGCGGAGCAGATCCTCGCCGACCTGGAAGCCCTGGGCATCGACGACCCGTACATCATCACGCAGTCCAAGGACATCCAGTGGGCCGTCAACTACGAGAAGGAGAACGCAGTGCGCTGGCGCGACCTCGCGCGCGGCCGCACAGGCAACCAGGGCGGCACCTGCACGATCCGGCGGCTGGTGCTGGGCATGGGCACGCAGGCGATGCAGCAGCTGTCGGGCATCAACGTCACGTCGTACTACCTCACGTACGTGCTGATCGAGTCGGTCGGCCTGAGCAACAACCTGGCCCGCCTGCTGGCCGCCTGCAACTCGGTCAGCTACCTCGTCTTCAGCACCATCGGCATCCCCAACGTCGAGCGCTGGGGCCGCCGCAAGATGATGATGTACGCCGCCGCCGGCCAGTGCTTGTGCTACGCCTGTATTACTCTGTGCCTGCGCTACTCGGAGCCCCAGTTCTCTGCGTCGCGCCAGTGGGCTTCGGCGTCTATCGCCTTCTTCTTTCTCTACTACGTCTTCTTCGGAATCGGCTGGCAGGGCGTACCTTGTGAGTTTTCAACCCAACTTTTTTTTTTAAAGACTACAAACTAACCAATACGCGTTTAGGGCTTTATCCCACGGAGTGCAACAGCTTGAGCATGCGCACGAAAGGTGCGGCGTTGGGTACTGCGACGAATGTGGGTTGACCCCTTTTGGTTGGTGGTCGAAAAACTGACCCAAAAAACAGTGGATCTTCAACTTCATGGTCGTTGAGATCACGCCGCCGGGCATCGCCTCGCTGGGCTGGCAGTTCTACATCATCTGGACCGTCTTCAATGGTGCATTTGTGCCCATTGTTTACATGTTCTACCCCGAGACGGCCGGCCGCTCACTCGAGGACATGGACCGCCTCTTCATCGAAAACCACGACATCTTCGTCTTCCGCGACAAGGATGCCATCTCGGCTAAGCGTCCCGAGAAATATATCCAGCATGAGAAGGAGGAGGTCAGGCGCCATAGCAGCATCAAGCCCGAGGATATCACGGGTGCAGTCGAGGCGCACAAGAGAGAGGTGCTGGAGGGTAAGAGCGTCGACGAGAAGATGGAGATTGCGTGATGAAGACATGTCAGACTGTATTTGTATGTGCCGTGTATGATCGGGCTGGTTCAAATTGCGAAGGGTGGATTGTAGCTCCAGCAGCGCCGTAATGCGCTGAGGGAGCCTAAGGCTACTGGCCCTACGGGCCTGAGACTGTTTGGAAAATTCTGAGCACCGAAAGCTCTTGGTAATCACAACCGCAAGATAGCAAACAAAAAAGAAATTCGCTCAAACCACTTCCATACACTTTGCTGCTATGACTTGATGTTTGTCTTTGAATGATTGCTTACAGGCCCTGATTGTTACAACGATCAATTCTGAATGGTGAGACTGTACAGCTGCACTACCGAGGTGAGATAGCTCAGCCCATGCTCTCAATGCATGGCAGACTGGGAACTATGGCGGCTTTCACGTGCCACCACTCGAACTTTTGCCCGCATCTGAGGCAAGTTGTAGGGTCCAGCACATGCAAACGAAGTTAGCACCTGCTCTAAAGCTCGAAGGTTTGCCTGCTCATGAGGCAAATGCAGGGTCCTGCACATGTACAGCCCCCTCTCGCGGCCGATGGCTTGGGTTTGCTTTTTGCTCATATCATGGGTAGCTGAAGCTATCGTCCGGACGAGAATGTCGAATTAAAAAGTCTACATACACGTCCGGACGATAGCTTCAACTACCCACGTATGTTAATTTTTCCAAGGCAGAGCTGGGGCATAGTTACGCTATGTTCTAGAGCCCTGCTATTCTTCGCGCTAGCCATCGGCTGCAGTACCCCTCTCTTCAGCGAAGTCAACGCGTGCATCGAAGCTACCACCACACTTAATTCTGTTCGCGCAAGTACTTAAACCCAACTTCTTCAGCCGCCTGTCTGTCTTACTGTCTGGCCTTTGGCCAATTGCTGATTGCCTTTTTTTATCTTAAAGAGAAATTACTGGCTTTGCTTCTTTGCTTACCAACTTATTCCCGGCTCCTTCGGTTACCATCTCGGAGAATCACCTTGACCCTAGCTCAGAGGATCATCTAAATACATTGATTGGACGACTTCTCTTCACTACCAGTTCATCCGATGACCTCTTTACTTACCAACTTACTCGGTGGTGGTGGCCTCTCTTTTCTTGGTTACCGCCTCACTCTACGGCCTATCTTGTTCACCAGCTCATTTGACCGGCCCTTTGCTTGCCAACATTTCCGGTGGCGGTGGCCAGTATTTCGAGTGCCATGGAACCGGAACAGCAGCGGGAGATCCTATCGAGGCGCAGGCAATCTCGGAGGCTTTCTTCCCGCAGGGAGAGTCCAATGACCGCATGTATGTCGGATCCATCAAAACGGTCGTCGGTCACCTCGAGGGATGCGCTGGCTTGGCTGGTCTTCTGAAGGCATCACTGGCCTCCCTTCTCTTGGCTACCGCCTCACAACACAGCCCAACTTGTTCACCAGCTCATTTGACGGCCCCCTTGCTTGCCAACCTACCCGGTGGCTTCTTGGATATCGCCTCACTCCGCAGCCAATCAGGAATTCCAGCTCATCTGGCAGCTCACCCATCGGTGCACTCAGCTGCTCATCTTCAAAACCAGCTTATTCGGCGGCCCTTCTTGGTTTGACGTCCTCTTTGCTTATCAGCCTACTCGGTCGCGGTCGCCTCTCTTCTCTTGTGTATCGCCTCATTCGATGACTCTCCATGAACACAAAAGGCCCGGAGTCGGGGTCGGGGTCGGAGTCGGAGCCGGAACCGCAAAACTAGCTCATTCAGCGGTTGATCTTGATCATCGGCTTATTTATCCCGTGGTCCATCTCGACTACCAACACAGCAGCCCCTTTGCTTACCAACGGGATGCGTCGCGCAGGATGGCACAGCATGCCCAATGCCAAACAACATCGAAGGCTACCTGCCAGACTTGACGCTTTTTATCATTTATTTTCCGACTTCCTCAAACCCGGCAGCGGAAATTCATATACCAGCATCAGATGCAGCTTCAGATGGACAGTTTGGTGCATATGGAGGAGTTGTATATTTGACTTGACGAGCGAGTTTCAATTTCTTGTACTGAGATACCCGTGTTTTCAATCTGAGATACCCCTGCACTTATATCTGTACTCTAGTTGGGTATCACAAATTACGAACTGTAGTATAATAGTAACAGAGAGAGAGAGATCCAGCTTCATACCTTCGTGCCTGCACCCTTCCATCCTTCTGTCCGCTGTTCCATCCTGTCGTAGCGCCACACTTTTAGATGTGCAAGGAATGGCAACACCTTCGTGGCTGTGACGTAGCTCATTTTTTCGAGGTAACCCTTAGTAAAGATAAGGTCGATTTCCTCAAGAGACCGCATCTTAGTTTCAGAGTAATAGAAAATAAGGACTGGGAAACGCATAAAGCTTTCGGATTCTGTGTGAGCAATAGGCAAAGTTGTCAAGATTCGCTGATACCGAAGATATGGTCACTGAAGCTCTACCACGGCACACCAAAGACGCTGAGCTCACTAATCACACAGATGAGAACCGGCATAAAAGTAGCTATCACTATAGAATGGTCGATAGCCTTAATTTAGTCTCAATTAATTACTGGGTATCATCGCCAGCCGTCTCTAATACATTCACCCCTTTCCTCACGCAACTAACCGGCCACTCCACCCACTCCCTCCACACGCCCTCCTCCTGCCCCTCCACCTCCTTCCCCTCCAGCACCCCAACCACGCATTCCACCACCCCACCACTCCACCCTTTCAAAAACCACTGCTCCTCGCCAACCCCGCACTCCACACCCGCCACCAACACACAAAAATACGCCAACACCACCAACGCAACCGGGCACTCCTCCCCCAGCAACCCCAACACCTCCTCCGGCACCACGACCGCCCACGTCCACAACCTATCCCGCCTATCCCCTACCCGCGCCGCCACCAGCAACGCGTACGTATGCCGCAGCGCCTCGACGGCAGCCAGCAGGGCGACGCGCTTCGTCGCGCTCGCCGGCGTGCCCGTCAACCCCAGCCGCAGCGCGTCGACGAGCGCGTCGAGCTTGTCGACGAACGGGCCGCTCGGGTGCGTGGCCGGCGCCACATGCGCGAAGAGGTCGCGCAGCGGCCCGCTGCGCGCGTGCGCCCAGACGTCTGGGCTGAGGAGGAGCAGGCTTTTCGTGCCGCGGATGAGCGAGAGGGATTGGACGATGGCGGGGATGGTGATGATGGGGGTGTTGTTGTTGCCGAGGGACTGGGCGCAGGCGAGCGGGTAGGTGTTGAGGAGGAAGACGAAGGAGCTGAGGAGGAGGAAGGCGGGGGAGGTGGTGGGGGAGAGGGTTGGGAGGGCGGTGGTGAAGAGGCCGAGGGCGAGGGTTTGGTGGCGGGTTGAGAGGTGCGTGTAGTGGGAGTGCTGGTGGGGGTGGAGGTGGGCGTAGTGGAGGGCGGAGACGGCGAGGAGGCCGTGCATGAGGAAGGGCTGTGGGGGAGATGTGTGTCAGTGTGGTGAGGTCGGAAATTGGGGGGTGGGGAGATGTACATGGGTGCAGGCGAGCTGCGGTACGAATTCGGACCAGAGTTGGTGGCGCGAGGGCTCGGTGGCTAAGGTCTTGCATGTTGAGATGCAGAAATGATGGAATAAACGGATGTCTTCAATCGATTCGGGAGGTGAAGTTGTCGGTGGAGGCGTACTTGGCGGCGGTGGACCGGCGGAATGAGATGTATTGGCAGTGTGCTTTGAAATGGTTTTAATCTCATCCTGCAGACTAAGAACGAGTTTCTCAAGCCTGGCAATGCGTTCGCTATCAACGGATGAAGTGTTTGACATGGAGTCGGATGGTCCGAGCGGCAGGCTGTCCGGAGTGGGTATCGAAGCCGGGCCATCTTGAGGAGGTGTGGAGGGCGGAGCGGGCCGTAATGTCAGAGGCCCTCCTTTAGAAAGTGTTAGACTGCATTCCACGCCCCGACGTTCACAATTCCCGCATGGCCGTTGCTCGTCACACTGCCCGCCAATGCATCAGTAAATAAGAAATACACACAGGATTGGTTTGATTACTTTCACGTGTCGTCTCTTGCAATGTACGCATCCGTGGCGGGACTTTTTATGCACTGTACGAAGTCGGCGCTTTTTGTTGTCCATTGTACATCACGTAGACGAAATAAATGGGGAAAGAGCAAGTGGGAAGCGGTAAGCTTAAATCTTGGTCCCCATCGTATAGAAGCCAATCAGAGAGCTCGGGTTACGCGTGAATACGCTTGACTTGGCAGGGGCGCAGCTACTCATTTCACTGCAGCTTCACCGTCCCCGCAACCGTCGCAATCCACAACGCCCCATCGGGCCCCAAGTACGGCAGCATCCCGTTGTTGTTGTAGGTCCCTCCGGCACCTGCCCTGACCCTCCAGCGCTCAATGCCGGTCCGAGCATCCAATGCCACCCAGTACCACACCCACTTCCCTTCCTTCGCCAGTTCGCCATCCAACGCATAGGTATACAGTAAACCTGCAGCCGTGGACAGTATCGGGATGCTCGTCTGATAGAATTTCTTTTTCTCCCACACGACTTCGCACCTTGTCCCATTTCCCTCCGGAACCACAGCCACTGACAGAAACTCGCCCGGCATGACTGTTAGATCATTCCAAGCTGCGTCGTTGATGTCCGCCGGGAGACCATCTCTGAGATTCAGCATGGTCGGCTGATGAAACGAGTTGGTCACGACGATGCTCGCCTCTCCCGTCTCGCCGTCCCAATGCGTCACTAGCGCGTTGTCGTTCGCGCTCGCATTCACGCCGAAGAGCGGGAGGGAGCAGACCATGTTCTTCTGACCTTCCAGCACGTATCCGTTCTGCACCTGCTTGTACACGTTTAGGTGAATCCGGCCGTCCGCATTGTCCGTCACGGCAATGTACGCGTCGCCCACCAGCCCGGGGCTCGATCCGCTCCCGCGCGCAAACGCGCCCGGCTTCAGTCCGCTCCCGGCCTCGTAGCTCTCGTTGAACACGGTGCGCACCCCTCTCTCGCCATCCGCAGCCGCCTGGAACCCGAGCAAATAGCCCACCGCGTCGGCGTGGTCATCCGCCCCGGCCGGCCCCGTCGACATGTACACCGTATCCCCCGACACAGCCATGTTGTTCTCCGCCACTTGGTCGTCGATCGACATGGCGTACACGCTGCTGCTGCCATCATCGCCGTCCGCCGCGACGTAGCCCACCGTCGTCCCGTTCGCGGACGCATCGTCGACGCCGACGATGCCGCCCGTCGCGAACCAGATGTTGCCCGCCGCGTCCCACGCCGCGCCCAGCACCGTCTGGCCCGCCGGAATGTGCGCGCTGACGTCCATCTGGCGCGTCGTCTGGAAGGTAACGGTGCCGTTGTTGGCGTGGTCAGTCTGGCGGTCGACGACGTACAGCCGCCCCTCCGCCGTCGGCGCGATGACGCTCGTCCCGCGCACTTGCAGGTACGTGATCTGCAGCGTCTGGTTATCCGGCGGCGACCAGGAGGCGATGGTGGAGAGGGTGTGCGGGTCGAGCGCCGCGATGCAGGCGCGCCCGTCGCTGCAGAGGGCGATCGAGGTCAGGCTGTTGCCGGTCGTGTTGTCCCAGAAGAAGGGCGATTTGGGGACGGGCCAGGTGGATTGCGTGGTGTTGAAGCCGAGCGGACCGAGCGTGTCAGAACTGCGCGTGTTGCCGCTGTCCAGGTGGAGCGTGTCGGCGTAGGGGGCGTAGCGCGTTTTGGGGCTCATGGGGTTGGGAGATGTGGCGCCGCCGCCGCCGCTGAAGACGGCGCCGGTGAGGTTCTGGGAGGAGGGGAGCCCGGCGGCGGCAGCATCTTGACGGGTCTGGTGGGTGGTGTCGGCGTGTATCTATGAAGTGTGATTAGCCACCGCTGAAAGAATTGTGTGAGACGAGTCACGTACAGTGTGACAAAGCACAGTTACAAGGGTAAAAGAAAGAAGATTGATAGAGAGACGCATCGTGCTCAAGGTAGGGAACGATTAGACTTTGAGGCTGATGCTTAATTTTTGTGGCTGCTGTATAGCCTTTTTATATGTGTATTCCAACGAAGATGAGCAGCACGAACACCAACGGTACAGGATATCACTCGAATCACGGCCAGTAAGAAACGAAAGTGCCGTACCGTTTACGACTTGGCTGTGACTGCGGATTGCACTGAAGTGATCATGTTTGCGCGTATAGCGTGATGTGATTGGCTCCTGTACGAGCAGATGATCTTCACTTCCCCCTACGAAAGATAGGGTCATATAGACGACACTAGAGGTGGAGTGGGCAAGTTTGACAATTAGTGTTTGACTCGTAGAATGTGGAAGTCCTTTATATTATCGTCCTCTGCCTCCTGATATTAATAAGTCGGGGAGCATCGAAGTTGTTGGTAGGCCGAACGGTGGCTTGCCTGGGCTCTTCTTAAATTTCGGTGTGGAGGAAACCCTAACATCACGGCTGATGGTAGACATCTGACGCGGCTAGATAGATATTCTCCCGTTCTAGAATCATTCGAATATACTACTCAATAGACTCCCTTCATCACTTTCTTCCGTCCACATTCGTTTTAGTTTGTCAATGTCAAGCTGCCTCTTTCGTTCAACTTTTTTTTTCAGAAAATCCCTGATCTCCTCTCCGGCCTTTTCGACAGCCTTCTGCAGATCTTCGTCATCGTACTCATAGAGCGACAACAACCTTTTAACCATATAAACTTCATCCACGAACGCTGCTATCGAGAGAGGTGTGATTCCAAGTGAGTCTCTCTTGTTTAAGCTGTTTCTGACCCTCAGATCACTGACTAAGATGTCAAAGAGTCGATAGTTCTTCTCTAAGCACGTTTTAAAAAGAATGTTTCGTCCGTACCTGTCTCCAATTCCAGGGTTCGTCGCCTGGTGGCGGAGAAGATGCGAGATACACTCTTCACTCATTCGTAACTTGTATTCCTTTTGTTCTCTCGAATGAAACGGATTAGCGTAGGCATGGTGTAACATTGTATGAGACATTGCAGCGCAGTGGAGTGGACTGAAGCCGCGGTTGTCCTGCGCGTTAAGATCCACTTTACGATCTCTTGTGGCTTGTGATGCCCCGGCGAGAGAGTATGTGATGCTTTCAGAATAATTGGAAGTGTTTTCCCAGTTAATCAGCAGCGATACTATCTCCGGTGATGAGAACGTGCAAGCCAGGTGAAGGGCTGTCTGGCCGAATTTATCTTTGAGGTTGGCGTCCACTCGACCATCTTTCAGGAGCAGCGCCACTATCGGAAGGTTCTTTTCCTTTATTGCGAGATGAATCGGTGTTTCAAACATCTCGTCTTGCTTATTAGGGTCTGCCTCTGTGCAACATAGTAATGCTTGCATCACTTCCTCCTTGCTATGAAGAGCAGCCCAGTGGAAAGGAGTCCGGAGAGCCATGTCTCTTGTGTCGAAATTGATCAGTTCGGATAGGCTGGTAGGTGGAAACATGCTTATTTGGCCTGCTTTCTGCAACATCGCTCGCAGTGGGCTCGTTAAGCCATGCTGGGCGCAAAAGTGGGCCAATGATGGCGCGGGAACTGTTATATTCCTCGCGTACGATTTCCTTTGCAGCCGAGTCAGTGATTCGGCACGAACCTGGTCCTGGGGCCAATTGAAATATTCCAGGAGGTCGGCCTGGTCAACATTGTAGCGCCCAGTGTCCTGGAGGTGGGATCCCACATTATTGACTGCGTAATTCAGCAATGCGAAATAACTGTCTTCGAATGGCCGAGTATCGGTGATTATTTCTTCAATGCTCTGGCATATCTCCCTCATGAATAGGTATTTGAGGCATGATCTTGACAGATAGTGATGTGCCCGCCCTTTCAGGATTTCCGAAGTCGTGTCTTCCGTGAGGCCATCTAGAATGTGAAATCCAGATTCAATAAAGTAGTCGAATACCGTTTGGTGGATGAATTGGATCCCCAATTTCGAGATTTCGTCAACAGATGGTTCGACCGAATCGCTGCTTCCCTGAATCTCCACGAGACCTTTCGACAGGTGCCGTATTGCATTCACCATGTCCTCGATATCCCGAAAATCTTGTCTGGCTCGGTATTGCTGGATGGAAGCTTCCTCCATATCTGGTGAAAGCATCAAGGCGTGTTGCATCTCCCCGACAGTTAATGGTCGCTCGGCAAAGCAGACCCAGAGGAACAACTTCCTCGTCTGTTCCTTGTCGCTTGGATGAATCTTTTGAAGAAGGTGCTCATACAGCTCATGCAGACCCTCCGGAACAGCTTTGATTTCCTGTTGGATTGACAACGCTGATTTTCCAGATCGATGAAGTTCAATGACTTTTGCGCATACAATCACAACCCACTGGAAGATTCCACGAGATTTGCTAAGTATTTCATCCTGTAGGGGCTTGCGTTTAGACTCCGGCAGCACGGAAAGTCTACGCTCGACTACTCGAATGATGTCGTCCATGTTTTCCTGTTCCATAGGTATAGATAGACCGCTCGTGAACAGATTCGGGTAATATCTGCAGGAAACGCAGATTCGAAATTTGCAATTCGGTCCCGTGGCGGCGGCGGCAATAACATTATCAAGGAAATATCCGATGCCGTGTGAATCCTCGGCACACTCATCCAGAGCATCTACCAGAATCAGAACCGGTCTTGCTCGGGAAATCCTAGCCAGAGATTGTTCGAGATACTCCTGCAGCCACTGCAGCTCCCAATTCCACGATCGACCTGTACTAGCCTTCTGCTTGTGTTTGCGTGACACTTGTGCGAGATCCTCGTAGCTCTGTTGCAGAAGCTGGTAGAGCAGACATCGATAAAATCCTAATGGAGTCTTCTGAAGACGTGTTCCTCGGGCGTGGAAGAAGAAAGAGATTAAGGTTGTGTTTTCCTCCATGGTTGCTTTTGTCTCTTCCAGAATGTGCTTCATTAAGGTCGATTTACCAACACCAGGATGGCCTTGCAACCAAAGAAGGGATTGATTTCGTGAAAGCCAGGTTCGATACCTAGGGTCCTGGGCGATCCATGTGCATGTGTTGTGTCTAGCCAAAACAATTTGATCCAGCCGCGAGTCCTGTTCGGGGAAATACAACGACTTAAGGCAGTCTGTCCAAGTCAGCAGAACAACTTGGCCGTGTTGGCACGGATTCTTCACCTTCTTCTTCTTTGGAAAGTTTGATCTCGGAGAATTCTGCACAAAGCGTCATGAATAATTGTACATTGGCGCGTAGAGTTAATTTCTACTGACCTTCCTTAGCCGTCTCGAGAAGGCTCTGCAACAAAGGTGCTACTTTGTTGGCATACACAGGGTCATTTGGACCCCGAAACTTAACAAGCTCCGAATGATCCCGATCAACGGGCAGAATAGATCTTTTATCACGCTCTCCCATTCGACCATGCGTTGCCGATGACATCTCAACTAGTTTCGTGCGTGGCCCATTCATCTTCCATACACCATTTACCTGAAACAGTCTTAGCCACAGCGTTGTACCTTGACAACAAGAGGACATACCTTTACTGCTGTTTTGGATTCCTTGGTCTCGTAGAATGAGATTATTTTGAGATGGTCTGGAACGCTACTACTAGCAGAATCGAACGCCCTTGCCCACTGCTGAGCCTGCCGCCGTAGATCCGCAGAGTCTTTGCCTAACGATCGAAGAAAGTTCTCATTGGCTTGCCCGTGAACCATAGGTATAAGCGTGGTTATGTCCATGCCATGATTCGGGGTCCCGAAAAAGAGCACGGCTTGTATTGACTGTAGGATCAACCTTTCTTCGGTGGCATCAGACTCACACAACTTACACAGAGCCTTTTACGTAGTTAGACTCTATAGCACAAAATTTACTCGTTTTCTTTCTTACCTCTTTGACCACCAAACCGCCGAGCGAGTGTCCTAATAGAACCAATGGTTTTAGCACCTGTCGTCCCTGCATCAACGGTCAAACGTTTGCTCGCTGAAATGTGGGTCGGGAAATTTACCCGGAAACGTGCGTAAAACAGAGAAACAAGATCCGACTTGAAGGACAAGCCAAGATCTTCAAGACTCTGGAATGAGCTACTCATTTCCAACATTGTATCATAACCGTAGATGAAGATGCGAGCAGTTGGCAATCTTCGACCAAGGTCATCGCGAAGCCACATGTAGGATCCTCCTTTCTCCTTGAAAGATCCAAATGCATGTCCGTTCAGTCCGGACAAGGCGACTAAGCTTCGTCATAGTCAGCATCAACATAGATTCCTTTGCAACTTGCTACACTTACTCCAAGTCATAGATAGAATCATCATGGGCATGAAGTGGTGTGAACCCCAGAAAGTCTGTATCGAGTTCCAGAATCAAGCTTGAGAAGCTGTCAAGGTCGCTGGCGGAATTTCTTCTGATGGGTGATCCTCTTGCTGGTCTCCCTAATTGAGAGATCGACACTGGGGGTTTAGAGAAATTAAGGGTCGCCACCATTTCCGTGCTCCTCAACGGATGCGGTGCCATCGACAGAATATTGACGGTGATATCGTCCGTGACGCGGAAAGCTTCTCTGATAAGCTCCTCGGCTCTCTTTCTAGTCATTCCAGCCCCATCAAACTTATTGGGGAGTCCATGGAGCCTGAAGACAGTTTGCTCGACAGCGCTCGTGGCCAAAGGCTTTCGGATTCTGCGGGCGCGGTGGGCAAAGTTGGTTGCCGCACCGGTCAGCCGGGCCAAGGCAGTCCCGGCAACAGCGCCCAGCCCACCACCAGTTGGATCCATATCCTTCGGATACTGGAAAAAGAGCCCAGAAGGTTACCGCGGAGGTGATGAAGCAGAAGTTGGGAGTTGGAGAGGGTGGGGTCGACACGTCACTGCAAGGATGAGTTTCTTATCCGAGGGGCGATTGGCTGCATGTTTGGAGCTGTCATTGGAACACTATGAACATTGTGAATCAGCTGACACAGCATGCACTCCAAGTTCAACCGTTGGAAATCAACCAATCATCGGAAACTGCTCTTCTCGGTGATGCTCACTGGTGGCATCGATATTATACATCATGCATCATACGTTCCTGCTCCATCAACCAAGATACCATCCTCTCACCCCTCTCTCCCCAACCGCATAATCATAAATATTATCAAGGAAAAAGAACCCCCCAAAGGGCAGCGCATGCGACCACGACTCCACCCGCCTTTCTACTACTCCATCTCCCAAAACCCCGCCGCGCCCTCCAAATCATCCACATTCAGCAGATCCACGCCCTCATCCAGCAGCGTGCGCCAAACAGCATTGCGCGTGCCGACGGGATACCCGGGCGTATCCCAGTACCTTGCCGCAATGCCCTTCGCATGGACCGCATCAACCTGCTTCCTTAGCGTCTCCAGCTGCGTCTCATTCAGCGCGGGCACACCCGCACCCTTCACGTCGCCAAACACGGCCGCGAAATCCGTCGACGCGACGGGCGACACCTCCGGGCCCGTGATCTCGTCCGGCCAATCGCCCGCGAGCGGCGCGTCGAGGAAGAAGTCACGCACTTCAGCGCCGTTCTGGTCGAGGACGTCGGACAGGCGCGTGTTGCCGGTGCCGATGACGGTGACGGCGCCGGGGACGAGGGTGGAGTTGGATGGGAAGTAGGTGGTTAGGTAGCCGGCTTGGCGCAGGGGTTCGAGGGCGGCGTGCGCGGCGGGGAAGGTCGTGTCGGCCGAGGTCTTGAGGTCGATCCAGAGGTAGAGGGTTTGGCCCGAGGCCGTGTCGAAGACGCCGTTTTTGGTGTTGGGCGGGGCGAAGGGCGTGACGGGGTTTTGGCGCTTGAGCGTGTCGAGGATGGGTGAGATGTAGAGCGCGTCGAGGGTGCGGACGTGGGTTAGGGCGCTTTCTTCGTGGCCGACCTGGGAGGGGGGGATGTTAGTTCGTTGTCTTTATTTGTATTTATTCTTGTTGGGACTTTGGGATTGCGGTTGAGCGCGATATAACTAGCTCAATGGCTTGCATAATCGATGGAAGGCGGAGTGAACCATCATCCTGTTGGTTGGCTTGCCATGATGAAGCAGAGACCAGATGAAACGTCCACGTGTGCAAGAAAAAGCCAGGGAGAATAGGTGGCATTGACTATTGCTGTTGAAAGTAGGGAAGAAAAAACTCACGTAAAGCGTTCCATTGATCAACCATACATCCGCCTCCGTGGAGACTGCTCCGTACGACAGCCCGGAGTAGAAAGGCACATCCCTCCAGTAGTCATTATGGCTGTGGAACGGTTTCTGATTGCATTCGTCGTCATCAGCGTGCGGCCAATTCTCCAAAAAGGTAAACGTGATGTCTTACGGGAATGATACCACGGGTCAGGTCAGTGGGATACGTGTACAAGTCACTGCCGTGCGTGTTCTGCAGAATATTCTGCAGGGTGCTCGACACGTCGGGTATGGCTGCAGCGTCAACAGCACCAGCGGCCGCGAGTGCCAATGTAGACGAAATGACCGATGACTTCATTTCGACTCAATAGAGTTTTCCAAGCTCTTGACGTGCGAAACAATTTGCTTCTCAATGCTGTGTCACCAGCGTGGAAATAAGGAGAGGAGTCGGGAAAGCCAGAGCTCGGCAGAGCAGAGAAACAGCGTTGGTGTAAGAGAAAGGACGCGGATGTTGGAGTAAGCAAGGAAACCGGACGCCTGAGGGACCGGTACGGCTTTAATATAGGTTGGGCGGTGACGGGTGGCCGAGCTGGTGAGATGACGGGATTGCCGGGATGCGGGACATTCGGCTCAGGGTCAGGGCCGGGGCGCGGGCGAGCCAATGGATGACGCATGTGCCTGGCGCCTTTCCTCCCACGTGCGTGGCTCAGCTACCAACGTTCCTTCGACTTGACCTGATTTGGATCCAGACGTTGATCAATGTGGGCTCCTCGCATTCCAACAATTTTAGTCGTTTGTTACATTCAACATTTGAAACTCCATGATCCAGCTCTGAATTTCATGTCCGCTTGAGGATACTAGATGCTTACACCAATTGCAGATGAAGCTAGGAGTGATGTTGCGGTTTGCCCGCATTTGCGTCTATTGTTTTTGTTATAATCTGCCAAAGAATGCATTAGTCCCGCTGAAGCCAGTTCAGAAAAAATTGAATCAACGCCGTCCCTGACCCCGTATCGATCTGTGATCTGGCTCTGATGCTAATGCAATATCCAAACTTGAAATATAAATACACGCGATGAAATCTCACACTACATCGGCAGCGCCCGCTTGTTCTGCTTTCCAAGACTGCGCTTGAGCTTCTTGAGCGTCTGGTTGCCAGATGCCCGGAGCTCCTTGTTCTTGTCTCTGTTGTACTCCATATACGCCATGTCCTGGCCACCGCTCAGCTCGCTCAGAGTTCCAGCAGTGCGACGGACTCCCTTCTTGAACCTATTGCCGTGCTTCCTGTCGAAAAGATCTCCATCGTTCTTCTCCACCTCACCCGCAACATCGTTCTGCAGCATGACGTCCGTGAGAAGTTCTCGACGCTCTTGTGGAGTGGCGTACACAAGCCCAGGGAGATTCTCAATGCCCTGGAGTCGAGTGATGACACGGAAAGAGTAGCCCTGGTCCACAAGGAATGCCTGTCGCTTCGAAGAATAGAACATTTCGGTTGTATCCTTCGAGACGAGAGAATAGAAGAAGGCGTTGAACCCTTCATCGTTCCTACGCTTGGCTCGCAAAATACGGCCTAGACGCTGAGCCTCCTGACGTCGTGAACCGTAGTGCGACGAAATCTGGATGAGGCACGTTGCTTCGGGCAAGTCAAGAGATGTGTCTCCAATCTTGGAGAGGAAGATGGTCTTGACATCCTCGTTGTACATGAAGTTTTGGAGAACCGTCTGCCGCTCCTGGTTGGAAGTACCGCCGTAAATAAAGGCCTTGTTGAGTCTCCTTGCGTATGCTTTCAAGGCGTACACGTTGTCTGAGAAGACAATCGTCTTGTCACCTCTCTTTTCGTGGTAGTCGATGAGGAACTGCGCCGCTTGGAACTTGCGAGGGTTCATCGTGTAGAGGAGCGACTTCTTGTTCACCGTCTTGGCCTTCAAATACTCGGCATAGAACTCTGTCGTCATTTGACACCAGACTTCCGAGCAGATGACCTTGGCAATGAAGCCGTTTTCAGACAACTCTTGCCAATTGGCCTCGTACAGCTTGGGGCCGATGAGGAAGTTCAAATCCACAATCTTGTCATCCTCACGAAGCAGAGTGGCCGTGAGACCGAGCTTCGCGTGCGAGGGTACAGCGTGCGTGACTCGACTGAACATTTCTGCAGGAACGACGTGCACCTCGTCGAGAACCATCAGACCCCATTCTCTCTGCGTGATGAAATCCATGACCTTCTGCGAGTCGTAGGATCTGGTCCGGTTCATGGCAATCATGTTGTACGTGGATATCAAGACACCCGTGTTGCCCGAGAAGAAGTCTTTCTGTTCGGCAGTGAAGACGGCAATATCGCTGGGGTTGATATTGGACCATTTGATGAATTCATCACGCCACTGCAATACAGACATGGTACTTGTGCAAAGCACGATGCAGCCCTTCCTCACGGTACATGCGGCCGTGATACCAACCAGGGTTTTGCCAGCACCACAGGGCAAGACGATGATTCCACTACGAGCACGTCCGTTACCAAACATCTTGGTAAGAGCCTGTTCTTGGTACGGCCGAATCTCAACACCAGGCCGGATATCAATTTCCAGATTGGCGTTGGCGAAGTCATTCCGGAAATCGTACTCCTCAGTCAGTGGCAACCCGATTGCTCGGCAGCGCTTCGAAACCGTCTGGACGCTGGGTCCGTCTATCTGGAAGGAATGGACCTGGTCTTCTTCCTCATCGTCGTCTTCCTCCCTGAGCACGTTCATCATCTGATCAGCGTCTTCCGGCTGTGGCTGTGCCTGGGCGGCCTGCTTGGCGCCAGCGGCCATGTTGGTACCAGGGATGACCAGGTCTCCCTTCTTGGCAGCCGTCGTCTTCATCAAGCCTTCGGTGTTGTCTATTCTGCATGGGCCGATGATGGAATCTCGCAGTAGGGTACGGAGAATGTCGGGATCAGAACTCTCGACGAAGTACTTGGTCTGTTTCAAGACCAGCCTGACCTTGCCGAACGACTTTGTGGATTGGATGATGAAATCCTTGACCTCATCGTCCAGGGGCGTCTTGGACAGCTTCTCGAGCTGGTTGATGATTTCATCCGTCGAGAGGCCGACCGAGACGGCAGCGAACAGGCTGTTGGCGGTGAGAGAGTATTCATGCATGAGGGACACACGCGATTGAGGCTCGGCGATGTTGATGAGGAAACGCTCGGCAGTCTTGAAATAAGGAGAGAAACTTTCTAGGATAATCTTGCCCTCGGGAGTGACCCAGAGCGGGCGGTCGGTATGCTCCTTCTTCAGGTCCAGGCTCGAGTAGTCGTGGCCATGAAAGTGGCTGGAGAGGGCATCCGACCTCCTGAAGCTGGGAGCCGCAACCTTCTTGGAGCGTTGGAAGCGCTCGACCAGCATTCGCATTTCCTCCTGTTCCGCAACCTCATCTGCCGTGGGCTCCGTGTACTCGTCGTCACTACTGGCCATGCTGATGGGCGTGTTCACGCCGGACGCCACCCTCTTCGAACTGCCGCCGGTCGGCGCGGTCGCCTTGCGCTTGGCTGCCATGGCTCCTGCGTGTAGAAGGTCCAGCTGTGGCGGAAGCAGCGCGACGAGCTGCGGCGAGAGTCAAGTCGACGCGCAAACGGCCGGGGAGCTTGCAGGCGAACGGGGGTCGAGTTGGCGGGCTGTGCGGAGGTGAAGTATGCGGACGTCGAGTACAGGGCGCGGAGTGACGACGAGTGGATTGACAAAGAAAGGCGCAGACAACGGCGGCGATGATGAATGATCCATGGGTCAGCATCGGCAAACTAGGCAAACGCGCCAAGCTTGGCGGGCTGGGCGGCGGTCGGGGCCGGGGTGCTTGGGGCAGTGACGCTGCGCTGGGGCTGCGCGCTCATCGCAATCGCAAGCTCTCTCTCGGAATGGAACAGCTTCGCCGCGACATGCCACTCTGCCGCCGATAATGGGCGCCTCCGACTCCAAACTTGTCTTCAAGCAAGGCATCATCCGCCTGGCTGAACAGACCGAAATCCCAGCCGACGACACCTACTGGACGGGAGTACGCGCGCCGGTCAAATGCCATGTATGCCCGCAGAGCTGACCAAACTCACGACAGTTCTGGGAGTTGCCCGAGTCCGCCGAGGATGTCTTCACTCTCTTCTCTCCCGCCGACATTCGCCGCACCCGCGACAATGCCCTCGCCAATCTCGAGACGCTCGTGCTCGCCGTGTCCTCAAGGCTCTGCGTTCTGCGAAACCACCCGTCCTTCCCCGACCCTGAGCTAGCGCCCGAGAGAGACGCCCTGAACTGCATCCGCGTCCTGACCCGCCTGCTGCCATACATC
The DNA here is from genome assembly GCA_023087525.1 of Lasiodiplodia sp. KE8368. Taxonomy (NCBI): domain Eukaryota; kingdom Fungi; phylum Ascomycota; class Dothideomycetes; order Botryosphaeriales; family Botryosphaeriaceae; genus Lasiodiplodia; species Lasiodiplodia sp. KE8368. The sequence goes on from JAJMYN010000019.1 coordinate 612,877, forward strand.
TACGAGGCTGACCACCTTGACGCCTGGGAGGACAAGTTCTTTTGGGGTGCGCGCCGCAAGCGCAGCAGAAAGGGCCAATTGCACCGCTCCGAGGTGCTGTTCGACGGCGCAAATGCTGAGGAGCCCCCCAAGGAGAACGCCCAGGACTTCGAGGAGGTCAAGCCGCTAGCTGAGGAGCTGATCGACACCCTCATTGACCTGCTGTTCTTTGCCGACTTTACCCTGCCCAAAGGTCAACCCGGCAAGGGAAAGGTGACGTATGCGATATGGCAGAGCGGCGTGGGCTGCAACACTCCCGTGGGAACGAGCAAGGAGTTTGAGAACAATCGCACAGAGATCCTGCGGCTTCTGCTTACTCTGGCGAGCAAGTCCATGTACACTTCTCCCAGTACGTTTCCTCTTCGCTGCTCCACCTGGCTCCTCTAATAATTTCCAGACGTCCTTCCTGTCAAGGGCGTGAAGGCTATCACGTACATTACGACCTGTCCGGACAAGCAAATTGTCCTTTCGCTTCTCTGTTCGCTCCTCAATACGGTGAGCCTCGCCAAGACTGTAGACGAACATAGCCCACATTAACCCTTCCCCAGACACTCAAGTACAACCCCGCCAGCTGGCGCGTGCCCTACGATCATGTCGTTTTCAAGGATCCGAGACAGATTCTTGTTACGTACTGCCTCCAATTCCTCCTGGTTCTGATACTCTACCCCATCCCGGAACCAGGAAATGGTCCGCCCCCCAAGAACTTCTTCCGCCATTTCTTGGGCAGACTCCATAGACCTCAGGACTTCCAGTTCCTTCACGATGGCCTAACCAGGATCTTGAATCAGCCTGTAAGTTCTTCAAGCGAAGAAATCTCTACCCTTTGTAACCGAAATTTGCTCGCAACATGACAGCGCTCCACCTGCATGGGTAGTTGAAGTCAATATCTGAACGTCATTGTACAACTCCGAAGCCTACACTGAGTTCCGGATATTTACTTCAATTACCCATCAGGATGAGCCCCTATGCCCTCCGAGATTGGTTGGGAAGGGATCATCGACTAACACACATGCAGTTGCAAGCGACCACTTCCTACCTTCCTGGCAGTCAAAAATCCCTGACATGGGCCCCTGAAATGCTGGTCCTATTTTGGGAGGCGTTGCAATGCAACAAGCGTTTCAGAACATTCATCATCGATACGGACCGGGCTCATGACTTCGTCGTGTTGATCCTCTTCTACGCCATCGACCAGTGTAATGATCCTTCGAGACAAGGCCTCATTCGCATGTGTATCTTTATCCTCCAAACCCTGAGCACTGAACCGAACTTCGGCAAAAATCTTAACAAGAAGTTCGAGGGCCAAGAGACCCTTCCGGCAAGCATCCGCATCCCGAATTTCCACGGATCATATGCGGATTATCTCATCACGGTAGGATTATCAAGATGTGGCCATCTTTGACTTTGACTGATTTGCGAATAGTCGATATACACGCTTCTCACTACTCGGAGAGGGAAGCTTGATGCCGTATACCCTGCTCTGCTTGCTATTGTCAACAACGTTGCAGCCTACGTGCAAAACCTGGGCCGGGCAACTTCCTCGAAGCTTATTCAGCTTTTCATCTCCATGTCATCTCCGAGTTTCCTATTAGCGAACGAGTCTAACCACAGTCTCCTACATTCCTTGCTTGAGGCTCTGAACGCCATCATTGAGCATCAATACCCTGGTAAGTGCACCGCCTGCTACTTCATTTACTACCGTACTGACAAATCGACAGCCAATCCGAACCTGATATATGCAATCTTGAGGTCAAGGAAGCGTTTCCAAGCATTAACCGATTTTACTCTGGAAAGCGCGCAGGATGAGATTGAGCGCCAAAATCAGTTAAGAAAAGAGCGGAGAGCTAGCGACGGAGGAACGTCAACAAGAGGCAACTCTCGTCAAAACTCCATGGATAGCCTAAGGAGTCCAATCAGCAGCCGTCCTCCCACGCTTAGCAACGTGCCCGAGGAAAACAGTGCGTTTAGCATCGGTGACGATGATGATTCGGGTGACGAAGAAGACAACCGTACACCGCAGCGCCGTTCTCCAATGCAGTCTGGAAGCAATTCGAGAACTGCATCCATCAGTTCAGCTGCCGATGAATCTGTTCCATTGCAGCTGCGGGGAATGTCAGAAAAGGCAAGGGGAAAGATGCCCGTTGGAGCACCTTCCTTCTCTAGGCAGAACAGCACGAGCAGCTTGAGCAGCCTGGCCACGCCAACCGTCATGCCGAACGGCACGTTTAATCCTACGACTGAATGGGTAAGCGTCACATCGTTTTGAGAAAATGCTTGTCTCATGAGCTGACACCTCGACAGTTAGAAAGCTGGGTTCCCGAACTACCTCTGCATACAATCTTGACGCTCATCTCACAACTGGGCCCACTGGTGCCTGCCGACTCGTCAGCAGATACGGCGGCAGCACTGGAGACGATCAGAAACACCGAAGTCCGGGGGATCGACCCGTCAGCAATACGTGTCCACCTGTTCGAGTGGTCGCCACTGTCGCTCGGGTGGTACGAATCCTTACTTTGGAGCTTCATTTTCGCCAGCGAAATGCTCGTGTCCAAGGGCACGGCAGGCGTGTGGAACGGCACCAGCATCAAGCTCTTCCGAGTGCAGGAAGTCGGACCGCAGACTCCGTCGCTGCTCGCGCCCCGCGGTGCCGTCGACGCTGTCGGCGACAACCTCCGCCAGCGCATAGGCAGCCTCAACCTCGGCCGCACGTCGATGCAGGGCGGCGGCGGAGGAGGCGGCGGTGCGCAGAGCCCTGGCGGTGGCAACGGTCCGGTCAGGGACATCTAATAGGTACGCTTAAAGGAATGAGGCTCGCTAGGGTTCGGGATTGGAAAGGAAACGACAAGGGCAGATGGTGTGACGAAACTTTTCCTTTTCCAGTGGGTCGGACGGATGGGATGGGATGGTGGAGGGTGGCTGACTTTGACTGTTTTTTTTTTCCACTTTCTTCCTCGTGCAGATGATGCTTCTAGCCTTGGCTTCTCGTCTGTTTACATGTGCATAGTAAGAAATATCAGAGACTGAGCTTATCACGCTTCACCGGGGGTGTTGCTATATTTTGCACATTGGTAGATCGCTGCTTTTACGAGTAGGCAGGTCGGTGATCGCTGCTGTTACAAGTAGGCAGGTCGGTGATCGCCTGCCGTGCAGCCGTCTTTTCCGCCCTGCACTGCCACGCTCTGTTGCGTGGCGTCTAGGCCTTGCGCATCCCGGCCTGCTGCTGTGGCGTTGATCTTTGCTGTGGCGAAACGGTGGCCGTGACGTGTGATTGGCGTGAGTTTACATGCCGTGCCCAATCAAACAACAATTTGGCATGGTCGCACGCGGGCCAGCGAACGCGCAATTGTAATGTGGACTGAGTGGAGAGATGGGTTTTCGCTGTCGGTTTTTTCCTTTTCTCTGGGGTATGGGATTCGGAGTGAAAAATGGAATAGTTTCACCTTGAAGGCGTGTCCTACCTTCTTCCTCTTTTTTTTTATCTCGTCCTCTTCCGTGTCTACGGAGAGGTTTTCCAACTCTTTCTAACCCCATGAAAAGTCCTATTCGACGGAATCCAAGCAAGCTGAAGCCATGGCTGGAATACCCTTGGGCTTAATCAACGGAGTATCTCCCCAGCCGGGAGGGATCAAAGCAGGAAACGACGACCAGGATGCTGCTGCTGTTGCTGTGGAGCCGTACAACATGCACGTATGTCTCACATCGTCCATGCACCTTATTCTTTCATTCTGCGGACGACGATAATACGAACTTCAAGGTGGCGAGACATATAATTGCTAACGTGGGGTGCATACGGATGACAGGTCTCGGCGAAGTACCTCGAGTTGACGAAGCGCAAGCTCGAACTCACACGCCTGCCGCACGAGCTGGAGGAGCTGCCTGAGGACCGGAAGTGGAACTATGGCCCACCTAAGGCGGTGTTGGAGCCCTTGGTCGATTATTGGTAATATGGAGCGACAAGTTTCCTATATTCCTTTCCTGGTCTTATGAAGGGGCTCTCGAGGTAGTTGAAGCTACTGTCGGGGCGGAGATGTGTATTTAACAATTCCACATCTCCGCCCCGACAGTAGCTTCAACTACCTATGTAAGTCGAGTGCCGTTGCTCTCGAAGATAATCGCGGAGGATTATTTCTTTCGGCACCTACGTGCCCGTTAAACATCCAGGTTGCTCCCAGCCTTCGCCCTTTCTTTCTTTTTTTCCTTTCCCTAGCCATTGAAGCAGACCCCTGCCTACCCCATCTCAAGACTCTCTCACTCAGTGGAGCATCAAGCTAACAGATTCGAAACAGGCTCTGCGACTACTCCTGGCGCACCGAGGAATCCCACTACAACACCGCCCTCCCTCAATACCGCACCGCCATCACCATCCCCTCCGGCAACAGCAGTGAGACGCTCCGCATCCACTTCGTCCACAAGCGCTACTCTAGCCGCCCCAGCGTCGACGGAGACGTCACGCCGCAGCCGCAGCCCCGCGCGCGCCGCAAAGCCGTCCGCGTCGTGCCGCTGCTCTTCTGCCATGACGTGCAGGCATCGTCGTTCCTGGACGTCAGCAGCGTGCTCGACGCCCTGACAAGCGCGGGCGGCGGTGGCCCAGGCGGCGGTGGAGGCGGTAGCGGCGAGGACGACGACATCGCATTCGACGTCGTGGCGCCGAGCGTGCCGGGGACAGGCTTCAGCGACGCGAGCGGCGCCGAGGGGTTCGGTGCGGGCGAGACGGCGGATGTATTTGATGCGTTGATGAAGAGGCTGGGATATGGGCGGTATGTTGCGTTTGGGGCTGGATGGTAAGTGCCACCACGTGCTTCGTCGTCTATCCATTTTTATTCTTCACGTAGCGGCTTTTCTTTCAGAGAACATGCTGACCGGATACTAGGGGCTTCGCCGTCTGCCGTGCGCTTGCTCTCCGGCATGGTCCCGACAGCTGCGTCGCCATTCACACGGCCAACCCGGCGTCGTTCTTCCCGCCGCCCTCGCTGCAGAAGACGCCGCTCGAGTGGATGCGGTACCAGTGGGCCCGGGTGACTGGCGCACGTGTTCCGGGTTTGAGCTTCGGGTACGCGCCTGCAGATTTCGATGGCGGTGCTCAGAAGTCGGGTATCAAATCAGGCAAGACGAAATTGACGGACGAGGAGAACGCGGTCCAAGAAGTTCTTACGAACGACGACGATTCTGGCAATGAGACGGAGGGAACAGTTTGTCTATCTTCTCGTCCTCAGACGTTGGCGTACGCGCTGTGCGATTCGCCCGTCGGGCTACTTGCACACACGCTGGACTTGCTGAAACCATGCTTGGCGCTGGGACGTGCAGGCTACTTGAGCACGGTTTGGACGCCTGCAATCCTGCTGAGTTGGACCATGCTGCAGTGGCTTCCCGGGCCCGAGGCGGGGTTTTGGTGGATGCAGAGGGCGAAGAGCGAGATCAAAGCAGGCGGTCTTCTATGGAGGAGGCATAGCGAGGTGCCACTGGGTATCAGCCAGTTTGGGAAGCCGCACGGTGTTCTGAGATGGGCACAGGCATGGCAGGAGGTACGCTGGCTGAAGAAAAGGGAGGCGTCCGACGTCATCAGGCCCGAATGGGAGAGTCCAGAGGAGTTGGCCCAAGATCTTCGCGAGAGCTTTGGGAGCGTATGGAGCGAGGCATGATGATGATGGTGTTTGGTCCGCGTCTCAGGACTCGATGTGCTGGTGTTTCTTTTTTTCTTCCTTGACCAACTTTTGTCGTTTGCGTCTGCATTTCATTCATCCTTGGTAATTATTCAATTAAACCGAGCAGCCCAACGGTGACATGGGTTTGGATACTCCTATTTCTCGTATATGGGGGTGATGACGCCGCTGGGCAGCGAATCCTGCTAGGATGCCGTTGGATTTTGGTTTCGGTCCGTGAGGCATTTTAATGGGAACCCCCGTCTGTGCGCATGGGCGTGGGTGCCTCTTTGCTAAGAGAAAGTGACGATTCTCCGAATCGGAAGGTTCCGAATAGATATCAAGACGCAGAGGTCGGGAGCGGCTGCAGGCAGGTACTTTGTAGTAGGCATGCTGACCGGTGCCTGCGGCTACGTGCACAACAGTGGGCTGACGGGGAGGTGCGCATATCGGGGGATGCTCGACGGATCGAGATTAAGGCAGGAGGCTCGAGCCTGGATTGGGCGGCAAGCAGCCGGGAGGATAGTGCGGAGAACTTGGCAGTAGGTAACCGCTACGACGAGGTGTGCAGAGTCGCCCGCGGTTGTGGTGGCCCTTTGAAGGGAAGCGTGGCAGGTACCACGGTTAGGGCGAGTGATTGGAGGGTTCTCGAAGGCAGCGTGGCTGCGGGCAAGTGAGATCGGGGCGGGCGCGTGAATCGGGCGGCTTGGGCGGAGGGCATTAGTCGCGGCTGGCTGTGACGCACTGGCGAGGGCTTGGGCCTGCGGAGCCACACCGAAAATCCACACCCTCACACGACTCCGCGTCCTGCTTCTACTCCAAAACACCTCTTTGGCCCAGCCAAAATATCCGATCACCTGCGCAACTCTACTGCGATTCTCATCCTCGAGGTAACCTGCCCGCGCCCGCCACCGCGCCCTTTGCATGTGCTTGAGCTGACGCGCGCCAGGCTTCCTTGGCCTCCCCTCCCAGCGCCGCGTCGAAGACAGTCAAATTTTGACTGACGCGGACCCATTGCGCATCTGTCGCGCCCACCCTCACCCGCACACCCGGCCCGTCGGTCACGCTGGCAGACCTACCTTCCTCTGCAAATTTCCTTCCTGCCCGGCTGTAACCAGCCACGCAGAACCCCGCCCTCGTAGAACCATTGCTTGAGTCCATGCGTCAAGAGGACCTTCTGCGTTTCCTGTCCAAGCCCGCGAAGTACGTACAGCGTCTGTCTGCTTCCGATCGCACGAGCACCGCGCGCTAAAACCTTTCACCAGGCCCAGATAACACTCTCGACCAACCCGTCTTCACCCCCAACCCTACCAGATCCCACCTGAGCAGATCTCCTCGTCTGCTGGACCCGATACTTTCCCAGGGTATCGGTATCTGACAGTTCGAGGACTACAACCGATTGACGCCATTCCTCCGCGGAAAGCGTACTTTATTCCTCTCCGCACCCGCCCTCCCTAACGTCCTTACAAGGTCGTTCACCACATATTCATCCATTGCTGCTGGCAAAAGCCAGCCTCCTCTTTAGTCCACCTTTTCGTGGGCCTTCTCCTTCAGGCGAATCCGCACCATTCGCCTGGGTGGCAGATTGTGCTTCACTGCCGAAAGCCACTCCTCTTTTTCGCCAGTTGTCGAGAGACTAGGCTCTGCTAGTCACCAATCCGGAGATGGTCGCTGAAATCCCCAACCACTACACGCACTCTCCGTCGTCGTACTACGGAACGCCCCATCTGACGATCAACAAAGAGGCCACCATCGATCTCGACTCCTCCAGTGCCTTCGAAGGTACCAATATGTCCCGCATAGTATTACGCGATAAGAAACTGACAGCGACGCAGGTCCTGAGAAGCTCCTAGAAGTATGGTTCAGTCCGTCGGCTAACATGCTCCCGGCTTCGGCCAAGCCCAATGGCCTGAAGTCGGTTTCTGCCGACACATGGAAGGATATGCTTGACCTGGTCAACTGCAAGGTCCTTTCCATTGTCGAGTCCCCTGACGTCGATGCCTACCTCCTCTCCGAGTCGAGCATGTTTGTTTGGCCGCACAAGCTGGTGCTGAAGACCTGTGGTACTACTACTCTGCTCTACGGTCTTCCCCGCATGCTCGAGATTGCTCTCAACGATGCTGGATTTCCTGGCGTTCAGGCCAACCTGCTTAAGGGTATCCAGGCTGCTGCTACCCCGTACCGCGTCTTTTACAGCCGCAAGAACTTTTTGTTCCCCAACCAGCAGCGTGGCCCCCACCGCAGCTGGCGCGATGAGGTCAAATACCTGGACAAGATGTTCCTTGGCGGCAGCGCCTATATGATTGGCAAGATGAACGGCGAGCATTGGTACCTGTACATCACCGGTCCCGACACCCGTCTTACCCCGCCATCTTCGCCCGACAAAGAGCATCACCCGGGGACGGAGACGAGGTACCTGAGTGTGCCGACACCGATGATGGCTGGTGTGACTACCGATGAGGCGCAAGACGAGACCTTGGAAGTACTTATGACCGATCTTGACGAGGAGAACGCCCGTCAGTTCTACCTCGAGGACGCGAGTGCGGTCGCGGAAGGTCGTTACTTCCAGAAGGCCCGTGAGGCGCGCAAGAATGCTATCAAGAGCCTTGGTGCCCTTCACGAGGATGGCTCTGCCGAGTCCAGCCTGGCTGGCAGCACCCTTCTCAACGGATCCAACAACGAAAACTTTGATGTCTTCGAGCAGACGTCCTCGGACCACAGTGGATTCCCCTCGGACGCTTCGGACGACGACCTGACGTTCCCCGAGGAGCTCACGACCGAGGGCCACACTCTTGGAACGGTCGTCTCGGAGTCCTGCGGCCTTTCGGACGTCTACCCGACCAGCAAGTACCCCGACGCACGCGTTGACGCCTACCTGTTCACTCCTTGCGGCTTCTCTGCCAACGGCGTCATCCCTGCTCCTGGCGGCCCTAACGGAACCGATGCCACGCACTACTTCACCGTCCACGTCACGCCGGAGCCGCAGTGCTCGTACGCTTCGTTCGAGACCAACGTGCCTGCGCGCCAGAGTGGCCGTGAGACGGCCGACATCGTCGAGCAAGTCGTCAAGATCTTCAAGCCCGGCCGCTTCAGCGTCACCCTCTTCGAGGCCAAGCCTGATGGAGACGACAGCCTTTCGTCTGCTGCCAAGCGTAGCGCTCGCATGGACAACATCAAGGGCTACAAGAGGGTCGACCGTGTCATTCATGACCTCGATGGCTACGACCTCATCTTCCGCTACTACGAGCGCTTCGATTGGAAGGGTGGCGCTCCCAGGCTCGGTGAGCTTGGGTGCTAGTCTTCTGGTAGTCAGCACTGGGTACTTTTCGGTCCTTTGGTCCCTGGTAGATTCTCTCCGTTGATATTTGTTAATACCGTCATTACCGCACATAGTCTTTCGCTATCGATGGCTTTCTTGCTCAACATGGCAACTGGGAGGGTAAGAGGTCATTAGCTTTTATTGATTGTTGTTATTCTTTGCCGGTTTGCTTTTTTCCAGCAGGGTATTGGGTTTTATTGGGAGTTCATGAATACACGGCCTTATTGTTCCTGAAACTACGATTCTGTGGATATCAGTGAAGTTACAAACGTCTCGGACCTAGTGCCATTGGCAGCGGTTACAAATAACGGCCCTCATCTAATGTCCAAAGGCTCATTCTTAAGCCTACCGTCACGTCGATGCCAAAAGAAATGATGGCTCGCAATTTCCTCCATTACTCGACGTATGTGGGTAGTTGAAGCTACTATCCAAACAGAAATTAGTTACAACGGCTCAGATCTTGCGGCACCTACTGTGCGACTAGAGCTTAGTCGTACTTGGAAGGAGGCGGGAGCGGGACGAGCCTTTGGTTGGTCGCGCTAAAGCTACAAGGACGGACCCTGATGACTGAAGATGTCGTCAGAGGTGAGGCTTGCTAGTCCAGTATTCTTGTTAACTCGGCCTGAACACGAGATTCAGAAGCTTTCCGGTTCTCGTACATAGCTACATCAACTGCTTTTTGGACCGGTGAGTTTCTGTTTGCAGCCTTAAACTTTATGCCCTACATCTGACGCAAAAACTATATTTAGTTCAAACGCCGCAGCAGCCTCGAAGGATTGCCCTGCGTCAGAACACACGTGATGTCGTGCCGCGCGGATCTGCAACCGCAAAGCCTCGTAAGCTTCGCGTTCCCTCTCCTAACGTTTTTGCTTACCGTGGCGGATGATTATTGATTAATTGTTGAGGCTTTGCTGCTCCTGCTCACACCACTTTCGCCGGCACTCCCACCGGCATCACGAGTGTGTGTGTGTGCACGAATTCCTCCAATTTCTCGTCGCGTTTTCTATTTTCTTTTGCCCTCTTTCCTTTCTCGGCCCTGTGTGCTTTCGCGCGCAAACAACGAACCAATAACGAAAAATGGACCACGCCAGCCCGCAACAAGTGGAAACGGTGCGCACCTGCCAGAACTGCGCGCACGCTAAAATCCGCTGCCTGCGCAGTCAGCCCGCCGGCGCGTGCGACCGCTGCCGCCGCCTGCGCAAGGACTGCGTCTTCCGCCCCGCCCGCCGCCGCTTTGGTGGTGGTGGTGGCGGTAGTGGCGGTGGTAGCGCTCACCACCCTGCTCTACCACTGCCGGGTTCTGCCGCTACTACCACTACTACTACCGCTTCGATAGGAGATGGTCTCGGGAATGGCGCTGCTGCAGCCGCAGCCAACGAGGGCTCTCAGCAGCAACTCGCCTCCATCGAAGCGAAGCTCGACCGCCTGCTGAGCTTGCATGGCGGCAATGGTAGTAGTACCGGACAAGCATCATCATCAACGAATTTCTACAACGCACCACCGTCATCCTCTTCCCCAGCCTCGTCGTACAACCCTCCCACCGTCCCGGCTTCCTGCTCCTCTACCACCACCGCCGCCGTTCATCCCCCTCCAGCGGCCAGGAGCAGCAGCATTGCCGGCGCCAGTACTCACAGCAGCGCCGGCGGCGACGTCATCGACGACGACATCATCTCTCTGCAACAGGCGCAACGCTACATCCAGCTGTACCGCACGGCGTTGACGCCACATTTCCCATTCGTGGTGCTCGACAACACTGACGGCGATGACGACGACGACGCCGTGGTGCAGCGGCTGCGCAGGGAGAGACCGGTGCTTTTCTTGGCCGTGGTCACGGCCGCGAGCTTCGAGGATGTGGGGGTGCAGCGCGAGTGCGGGCGGCGGCTAAGGGAAGTGGTGGGCGAGAGGGTGGCGGGGAGGGGCGGCGGCCGCGGGAGGAGGAATTGCGGCGTGGATGTGGATTTTTTGATGGGGTTGTTGGTTGGGTTGGCTTGGTGAGTGGGTGTGAGGTGGCTCTGTTGGAGGGAAGGAAGGGGAAGGAGAGAAGAGAAGAGGTGGCTGGTCGTGGATGATGATGCTTCCGGAACGTGGTAGCTGACTTTTGTTTGTTCAGGAGTCATTATCACCCTACACCGAGACCGAGACCGTACTCGCAGCACCTGCACATTGCTATCAGTATTATTACTGAGCATACCCTGGACCGTCCGCCGCGGACACAGCCTTGGAAGACTCACGCAGGATCTACGATATATGAGCTCATACCAGAATCCCAACAGCCTCTACCAACTAGAAGTAGAGAGATTAAGAGGGCTGTGGCTGGCTGCTACTATCTTTCTGCGAGGTTTGTGACCCCTTGGCTCTCAGAAGTGAATCATTCTGACTGCTGTAGCGTCGCATCTCTCCTGCAAAGGACCAACACTTTTCCATGCACTGCCTACATCGAAGACTGCTGTAGGTCTTTAAGTGCGGATCCCGAGTACCCTACCGATAAGTATCTGCATGCCATAATACGTCTGCAGCGGGCTATAGAGGAAGTCGACATGCCTCTAATGGCTGAGTTTTCTACCACCGAGCAAGCCGAAGACCTGGCTGGAGTAGTTCCACGAACAAGTCCGAACTCTATCAAGGCGCAGATGCCCTTTGACTTGAAAGAAAATGGTAAGGGTACCCCGGAAAAGAATAACCTCTTGTAAGGTTCTGACATCATCACTTTAGAACTAGTGTATATGCTGTTTCATACAGCCGAGCTGAACGCGGTGCATTTGCGGCTTTTCTTCTCTGGCATCCATCAAGGCACTTCCCTGGACGTGAACAATTTGAACAGAGGTTTCAGGGCAGCAGGCTCGCTGCTAGGCTTTTACTTGTCTCTCCCGTCTCGCCGAGACCTCACCTTCAATAATTCCGAGTGGCTGCAGCTTAGCCTCGCGCTGACGGTATCGGCGAAACTGATCTTCGCCGCCTCGCACCCCTCCCTCGGGACGGCTGGGAAAGTGCAAGCTTCTCTTGACCTGAAAAGCCTGCTCTCTCAGATTGTATCGAGGCTCAGCAACCTGGGGCGCTGGGATGTAGACGCTGCGAATCACCCGTCCATCTTCGACGACTTCACGCGACGCGTACAGCGGCTGCAGAAGTGGTTCAAGGATCGATATGCGCGCGTGCAGGGTGCTGCTGCCACGCAAGCGGCGGCGCTGGATCCGTCTGTTTCCGGACCACCAGGGGAGCTGATGGACTTCCCGCAGCTGTCAGGGAGCGAATTGTTGCTGCCTGATCTGCTGGCTTTCGACGGGCTGGCGACGCTGGATCAGCAATTGGTGGCTTTCTTCCCAGATATGCAGATGGGCGATGCCATGGGCGATTGGCCAATGTATCCAGGCGACTTGTGAAGATCATTAGAGGTGCTAGGCCATTTCCTGGGTGGATCCATGGATGTCTCTCGATTACGCCCAATCCAGAAAGTCGTCTTTATTCCCATATACAATTGTTATTGGTGTTGACGTTGAAGCAGGCGCCACTGTAAGGCATTTGCGTCGGGTTGTCGTGCACAGCCCGCGTTCAGCTACCTCGCGCTGGTGTCTGTTTTCGAATGCTGATGGAAGCGGCACAGTAGGTGTTTGTGGGGTGGCTTGGTGGCTTGGGGGCATTGTTAACGGCGGGAAGCCTAGTCCGTGTCCGTGTCCGTGTCCGACCCGTAAGACCAGCGCGCCGCTGCTTCAGGCAACAATAAATGCCCCCCGCTGGTTGGGTGTTCCTACCAAGCCCCCATTTTTAAACTCGACGAAGGATCAACTGCGCCTCCTCCAACGGTGCGCGTCTCTGCCGCTGGCAACACGATGGTGAGAAAAACAATGCCGGTTTCGACCAGCACCGCCCTCATGCTTCCCGTCGTGAGAACTCAAAAGGACTTTGAGTCCGTCTACGTTCTCACCATCATCACTCAATTCCGCATCCACCGGCAACAAAATGTCTGAGTTCAACATTACCATTCCCGGCGTCAACACCAGCGACCCCAATTTCGACTATGGCGACTACTGCACGCTAGACCTTTGCCCAATTGAACTGGCAAATTTCACCTATGTGCCGACACTTGCTGGAAATGCCACCTATCTAGCCATATTCGCCGCCCTTTTGCCTTTCCAGCTATTCTTCGGCATCCGCTACCGGACATGGGGCTTCCTCGTCGGCATGTTTGGCGGCCTGGTGCTCGAAATCATCGGTTACGTCGGCCGAGTGCAGCTTCACTTCAACCCATTTCCCTTCGACCCTTTCCTCGAGTAAGTAGCCAGCCACCATCCTTTTCCCTCTCTTCCGTCTTTACTGACGCAGGACTCGAACAGATATCTCATCTGCCTCACCATCGCGCCGGCGTTCCTCAGCGCGGCCATCTACCTCTGCCTGGGCCGCATCGTGGTCGTGTACGGCGAGCACATCTCGCGCATCGCGCCGCGCACCTACGCCATCATCTTCGTGTGCTGCGACCTGCTGTCGCTGATCCTGCAGGCGGCCGGCGGCGCCATCACCGCGACGGCCGACAAGGACCAGCCCGACCTCAGCGACACGGGCATCAACATCATGATCGCCGGCCTGGCCTCGCAGGTCGCGTCGCTCGCGGCGTTTATCGTCCTGTGTGCAGAGTTCGCGTGGAGGGTCGTCAGGAATAAGGATAGGCTCAATGAGAGCTTTGCGGGGCTGAGGAAGACGTGGTTGTGGAAGCTGTTCTTGGGTGGTGAGTAGTATTCGCTTTTGTTTCACTGGGCTACTTTGTTCTGACTGGGAGTGTAGGCATTGCTCTTGCTACCACGACCATCTTCATTCGTTGCATCTACCGACTGTTGGAGTTGAACGAGGGTTTCAACGGCGAGCTGGCCAACGACGAGGTGCTGTTCATGATCTTGGAGGGCCCGATGATCATCATCGCTTGCGTCGCCCTGACCGTTTTCCACCCGGGTATCTGCTTCCGTGGGAGGTTTGGGGAGGCCAACTGGGGCTTTGCAAAGAAGGGAGGCGCGACCAAAGAGGGTGGGTTTTCTGAGACGGATGAGGACAGATCGTAGATGGCGGAGTTCTCTCATGCTCCTCGGCCATGGAGGTGTACGAGCCGTCCGATTTGCAGCTCTGAGGTTGCGGGACAGGGAAGCACTTCCTCGGATGGTGAGATGGACGGAAGGAGAAGAGAGTGAGTTTCAGGCGTCATTTGGAGAGCGGATACCACCAGCGATTTCTTTTTTTGTTACAAGCCCCAGGATCTTACTGACCTATGTTGTATTCAACGTCTTGTCATTTACGCTGTTTTTGTTGAGAGTCTAGACTGGGAAAATTTATGATAGATACCCCCTCATCTCTTCGACAACAAGCCAAGCTCACGGCGTCTCAGCACGCATTGAGAGATCAAGAGAATTATTCCGTGCAGCACACCGCGAAGCTTGTCCGAATCGACGCTACACTCCGCAAAAAAATGTGGGGCAAGCAGGATCGCGGGGCTCACCCCAGATAACTTAAGAAGAAGAGGATCGCCCCCGGCGCAAAGCTTAGCAGAGGCGGTGCCAATGCTTCAATCTTCATCAGAATCTTGCCACCAAAAAAAAAAAAAAAAAAACATGGGCCTCTACAACAACCCCATCCTCCCCGGCTTCAACCCCGACCCCTCCATCATCCGCGTCGGCCCGGACTACTTCCTCGTAACATCCACCTTCGAGTACTTCCCGGGCGTGCCCATCTACCACAGCAAGGATCTCATCCGGTGGACGCTGATCGGGCACGCGCTGACGCGGCGCTCGCAGCTGGACGTGCGCACGCCCGAGGCGGGCGGCGGCATCTGGGCGGCCACGATCCGCTGGCACGCGGGCGTCTTCTACGTCACGACGGCGTGCTTCGACCGGTACCGGCCGCAGGCGGATGATCGCGTGTGGCCGAGGGGGTTTTACGTCAAGACGGAGAACGTGTGGGACGAGGGGAGTTGGTCGGAGCCGATGTGGTTGGAGCAGGTGGGGTTTGATCAGGATGTATGTTGTTTGTCTCATCTCCCTCTCCCCCTACCTCTCTCTCCCCCCCGTCAAGCCAAACCCCCAGTCTAACCCAAGCTAGCTCTTCTTCGACCCCCCACACACCTACCTCTCCACCACCCTCCGCAAATCCCCCCGCACCCCTCTTGCTCCCAACCAACCTCCACTCAAAGACTTCGCCATCCACCTCTCCCGCCTCGACCTCGCCACCGGCCGCGCGCTCTCCCCGCCCCTCCTCATCCGCGAGTCGCTCGTCGGCGCCGGCGTCGCCGAGGGCTCGCACCTCTTTAAGAGAGCGAAATGGTACTACCTCTTCACGGCCGAAGGCGGCACCGAGGGCGGCCACAACGAGGTCGTCTGCCGCAGCGAGCGTGGGCCGGAGGGCCCCTGGGAGGTGGGGCCGACGGTTTTGGGGGCGGGGGCTTGGGGTGGAGGGGAGGGGGAGGAGGACGAGGAAGAGGAACAGGTGGGGAGTTGTGGGCATGCGGATTTGGTGGAGGATGAGGGGGGCAGGTGGTGGGCGGTGTTTTTGGGGGTGAGGAAGGGGAAGGGGAAGGGGGGTGGAGGGGGGGTGTCGGTGTTTGGTGAGTTTTTACTGCTGCTGCTGCGCGGTTTTCTTTTTCCTGCCGGTCTTTTTTGTGGAGGGCGAGTGTTGCGGGTGGGATGATTCTGACTGTGGTGCTGCGCGCGTAGGGAGGGAGACTTTCCTCGTACCGGTAACGTGGGTGGATGACTGGCCGGTGTTCAACGGCGGGAAGAGGGTCGGGCTCGTGGACGAGGCGGAGGGGCTGTATCAGCTCGCTTCGTCGCCGGCGTGGCGGGATGATTTCGGGGCGGAAAAGATGCAGCTGGGGTGGTATCGCAAGAGTAAGTCGTGGCCTACTGCTCGGTGTAGGAAATGCTGACAAGGGGCTTGCCCAGATACGCCGGTGGTGGAGGACTTCTCGCTCACTGAACGACGCGGATTCTTGCGGTTAAGGGGTGGCCCTTACACGCTCTCCACGCCAGCCTGCCCGACGTTGTTTCTTCGCAAGCAGACGCATGATCCGGTGACGTGGGAGACGAAGCTGTCTTTCCGTCCAGATTCGCCCAGAACCGAGGCGGGCGCTGTCGTGTATTGGAACCAACATACTTACTCGAGCATCGGCATCCGGAAGGCACCAGGTAATGGAACGCCTGG
Organism: Lasiodiplodia sp. KE8368; assembly: GCA_023087525.1. Lineage (NCBI taxonomy): Eukaryota > Fungi > Ascomycota > Dothideomycetes > Botryosphaeriales > Botryosphaeriaceae > Lasiodiplodia > Lasiodiplodia sp. KE8368. The sequence continues at coordinate 629,047 of JAJMYN010000019.1, forward strand.
TGGGAGGATAATACGGTTTCGTCACGCTGAAGGAGAGACGTCGGACTATGAATTGCAATCATTGGAATCGGACGTTGTGCTGACGATCAAATCGGGCAATGGATATGAGCTGGGATTCAGAGAGGAGCTTGGGCTGGAAAGTGAAAAGCTAGAAGTGAAGTGGATGGGGCAGGTGAGTAGCGAAGTCATGACGAGAGACCCAGACGTTGGAGCGGCTTTTACGGGCATGATGTTCGGCTTATATGCATTTGGCGAGCTGGAACAGTGCTTCGCGCCAGCTGATTTCGAATATGCAGCATTTTATTAGGTCGTTTCTGTCTGCATGTTAAATGCATGCTGTTATCTCTTGAACGAAGAACTAGGTAGAAATGGAACGGCTCATCGACGTAGATGCCCCTACTTTGGGAAATTTCTCAAGCAGGCTTCATCTTCAATCAGTGATCCAAATTGTCTTGAATATTTACGTCTCACCCCAGTAATCTTAATCACCCCTCAAGCCCACTCCAAAATAATACTATCCCACAGCCACCCCCTCCACCTCGTACTCCTCTCGACCACAAAACTCACCGTATTCTCCCCTTCCCTCAACACCCCCGGCGCGACCTCAAACTCGTACAAATGCCACTCGCCCGCCACCGTCGCGCTGCGGTACAGACTCGGATCCGTCGGCACGCTATCCGTCGTCAGATTGCCCACGCGCGTCTCCCCATTCACGTATATCCCCGCGCTGCTCCCGCGACTGAACCCGGCGAGCGCGACGCTCAGCAGCGCCGACCGGTTGCCCTTGAGCCCTGCGTCCGCCGCCTCCAGCTCGAACACGACGTCCCACGTCCCCAGCGCCGACTGCGCAAAGTACCAGTCGGCCGCCGGGTCGGACTGGCCCACGGTGAAGGTCAGGTTCGCGGGCACGGCGTCGACCAGGCCGTGCGTGTAGGGCGCGCCGCCCAGCGCGAAGCCCGTCGCCTTGCGGTCGACCTGTCCGATCTGGAAGATCTGCGGGCCCCGACCAGCCGGGAGCTGCCACGCCGGCAAGTCATCGAGGGCAACACTCTCCTCAGCCGGGATCGCGATGTCGTTGGCGACGTACGACGTCGTCACGTTGGCCAGCACGTCGCCGCCGTCGGCCCACGCGTACAGCGCGTACGTCCCCGCGCGGACGGCGCTGAAGTTGAAGTTGCCGCTGGCGTCGGCCGTCGCGATGTAGTTGTACAAAGCGCCCTGGTCGAGTGTCGTTTTGGGCGAGTTGTTTTCGCCCAGGAAGACGGCGGCGCCGGCGGCGGGGCGGCCGTCGGAGAGGGTGAGTTGCCCCGTGACGCTGGCCGCGCGCGTCTGGTAGCTGCTGTCGTTGAGCCAGGCGTAGGGCCATGCGGCGAATTCGCGCTGCTGCCGGGAAGAGGCGTCGGATTTGGAGCCGTCGTTCTGTGGGAGGTTAGGAGAGACTATGGTGGTGGAGAGAGAGGACTCACCAGATACCAGAGCCAGGGGCCAAAGATCTTGCCCTCGGGGAAGTCGTCGGCTGAGGAGGCCATGAAGTGCGTGCCGTGAACAACGTTGAGCTGCACGGCGTCGCCCGTAGCGGACTCGCGGTGGACCTTTTAGGCATGTTAGCTTCGGGGATTGCGAAGTAAAAAAGAGGCTCGTACAATGAGCTCTTGCTTCAGGTGGTTGCCGTTGAAGTAGTCGCCGCCAGGACGGATGTACCAGCTGCCGAAGTCCTCTCCATAGACTCCGTAGAAGTCGATGTCACGGATAAAGGCACTCCAGTCGTACTTGGTGATGTAGGTGCCATTGGCAAGCTCCCAGGTCTCATCCTGGACCTTGGTAGCATTCTGGTACAGGTACCACGGCGGAAGGGGCTCGTCCTTGGTATTGGTGCGGCCATTGGGGAACGTCTGGTTGTCGAGACGGAAGAGAGACCGGAAGACACCCAGCGTGGGTAGAGCCCGGTTCACGAAGTACTGGTACGCGCCGGGCAGGTCGTCGAAGATGACCCAGTGGAACTCGCCCAGGTCGGCCGTGAAGCTGACGTCGATGTAGTTCTCGCCGCGCGCCACGATCTCAGCCGACTTGAAGACCAGGTTGTTTTCTCCATCTGTTCTTGGTTAGCAGTGGTGTGTGGAAGTAACTGATAAAAGGGAGTAATACTATAGCCGACATAGTGACCAACCGCTTCGCCAATGATATCCTTGCCCTTGTAGTACGCAGGCTTGCCGTATACGGAGCCCTGCGTAATGTTCCAGAGATCATTGCCGATAACCCAACTGCCGTTCAGCGTCTGCAGGAACGGTCCCGCAGCCGCGCAGAGCTGCGAGAAGAGCAAGCCCAGCCCAACTGTCGTCTTGACCATCGTGACTTTCTTCCTGGTGCCGTTTTCTCGTGGCTCTTGCGCTGTTTGTGAAACATATCTGCGTCTCCCATTCTTTTATAGTCGTTTCCCCAATGCTGCAGGTACGGGGCGATGGCGTGCTCCTCGCCAATGCTGTCGCAGGGATCCACTCCTCACACCATTGGCCAAAATACCGCTGTCCCGCTCTATTCCGCTTCGCGCAGTTGCAACTCTCATTTTCAAGCGAGACCCAGAAAATTTCAGCCTATTATTGACGGAGTCAATATACACCGAGGGTCGGGGTGCCAGCACTGCGGCGTCGAACTCAGGTAACTGAAGCGTAGAGCATTGCAATAAGCTTCTCTCACCCTGAAAACATTTTTGCGTTTTCGAGTTTTCAAGATACCTATCAATGGCACCAAGCGCCGACGGAATAATGTCATCCGTCGCTGATAGCAACCCTGGCGGAGGGATGGCTCGATTGGGGCCTGCCCCGGCTCGGTAAACGAAGAGACGAGCTCGGCTTTCTCGTCCATGCCATCAATCACGGCCGCGATAAATACGGCGACTGACTTTGTGATTTCGCTTACAAGGTCGCGCGATTGATGGCTTTGATGTCGCATCCCGCTATCAGTAACAAGGCGGTCTGAATCCTGAAGAAAAACTTACCATTCCCCCCTTTGCCACCTTGAATCCTGTTCTTCCTCCCATTTTCTACGTCGATTTTTTTTTTTTTGAAAAATCAATTTTTCATAGCTTGGATAGAAACGTCAGTCCCGTCTCCTGTGCTCGGCAGCTACCGCATCACAGAGAAAGGGGCGTCTGCGGCATATACGATGGTGAAAAGATGGCTTAACTCCGAGGAATGCAGCATTTTCGGTGAGCCATTATCGTTTCCCGACGTGCGCTCTGGACGCCGGCAATCCATTCTTCGGACAAGCTCCGGTCAGATCGAGACATCCGTCTGCAAGGAGGGGGGAATGAGAAAGTCGCGTGTTCGTAGTGTGGATTCGAGAGCTTAGTTGAGTTTTCGTCAGAGGTGTGCTTAAGGACAAAATGTAAATGCGAATAAGCTTTTTGTGGCACCCACACACGTCAGGTGGTAGGGCACCGCCACTCATCATCGGTCAGGCTCAGAAATTATCCATTGATCTGAAGCTCCTCCAACTTTTCGTCTTAGTCATAATTCATTTTTGCGTGCAACTGGTGCTACCTTGTGCATTACCAACAGAGAAACGCTTACATAGCCGCCCTTGATAACTTTCAACGCTATGCAAAGAACCGCCAGTCGTGGAACTCCACCTCGACCAACATGTCATCCAACCAACCAAACGAGGAAAATTCGAGGAAATCGTCGGCAAACGTGTCATGGAAGATGTCGTGAGATGAAGCCATCGTCATCAGGCCGCTCCCCAAGCCTGCCTCGCTCGTTCCACTTCCTCGTCAATCTCGGTCCTCTCCCGCTCTTCCTTTTGCGCTTGCGTTTCACTTTCATCATCGCTATCATAATCCCGGCCTTTGGCAGACGAGCCATTCTCCGCCACAGACGTAGAATGCGTTCTCTCATGTGCCTTGTCCCTTGTCGTTTCCATCGAGCCCTTTGTGGATCCATCAAGCGATGCCCTTCCGTCAAAAAGAATCTTGCTTTCGATCGGTGAGGCAAGCGAGGCGGTGCTCCCAGTAGGCGACGCAAGTGGGACGGGGGATGAGGCCGACTTGTCCGATGCCGTCGACTTGCGCCAACCAGCTCGTTTCTCCGACGCCCACTGACTCCAAGATGAGAGGTAAGCACTCGCGCGTTCAGTCCGTGTGCTACCAGCCACGCTTGTCGTGGGTGAGTTGCGGCCGTCTATCGCCTCCGCCGCTGCTTTCTCCGCCGCAATGCGTTTGTCTTCCTCAGCCTTCTTACGCTGCGCCTCACGCATCGACTCCATGTCATTCCACAGGTTGTTGAAGGCCGTAGAGACCTTCTTTTGGCCTTCCGCAAGTTGTTTCTTTCCGTTAGCGAACCGCTCATCGAGGTGCAGCGCTTGGACTTGAGCATTCAACCGCCGTTGCACGTCCTCCATGGTGAGACCACCGCTGCAAGGATGTTCGGGAGTGACAATGTCGAAAAGGTGCTCGTCCGTGTTCTGGATGAAGATGCGGAAATTCTCCGTCCTCATCCATGAATGTATGAACTCATTGTTGAATTCAGCCGACGGATCGCCATTTATCTCATCAATGACAGGGCCCTTGGGGTCGTCCTTGTGGGCTTCGCGATATAACCGATACCTTGTCGCCGAGAGCAGGGCCAGGAGGTATTCTTCGAACTGAAGGCGGATGAACTCCTCGCTGCCGGCATAGCCAAGGGTGTTGGGCCGTCCGGGGTTGTTTTCGTCCCAGGTGTCATTGACTTGCTGGGTCAAGAAATCAATCCATCTGCGATCCGGAGTAGACAGACCAAGAGCGGAGCGGAGTGAAGGCGAGGAAATGGTAATGGTGTCTTCATCAAGCTGCAATTCCAGTTAGCAAATGCTCGACAGATTAGAGAGGTGGGGTGGTACATTGATCAAGATATCACTGTATCGGTCCTTCTGTTGCAGCAACAGGGAGTTGGTCGAACCAACAATGTAAGATTTGGTGTCCCTGTCAGCAAGCAGGTCCAGTTGCTGCAGCGGAGTGTAAGGCCCAAATAAGCTTCCCTAGATAACGTTAGCTCTGAATCTTCGATGCAAGAGGGCACCAACCTTCCCAAAAAGCTGCAGAGGCAGTCCCATGTACGCCAATACTATTATAATGTCAGCCCTGCTCATTCGAAGGGGACAAGAGACATACACGATGCACGCTCGCTCGTCTTCAAAGAGGTCGGTCTTTGTAGGTTTTCCTCGTAAGTGTTGAAGGCTGGATCGGCGCAATCGTGGAGCTGGCGGATGAGATTGGGAATCAACGAGACCAACGAAAACTGGAGGAGACACAGGCGTTCACAGTTTGAACCGAAGAAGAGCATCTACAGCGGTTAGCAGAGGCATTGTCAAGTGGAGGCTATTGGGGTACCTTTGGCTGCAGGAGGCAGCACTTGAAGAGAACCAGGGTCTGCTGCTTGAATTCGCGAATGATCTCGCGGAGAGATAGACCTAGAGAGACGTCAGTCGTGCTCGCGTGGGGGCGCGTGGGGTTCGCCGCACCGAAGAACTGGTCCCGCTCATGTTCCCGGTCCTTGAAAGTCTTGGCTAGACTCTCTTGAAATCGCTGTAGAGGTTTAGCATGTGACACTCTGGCAGCATTTTGGGCGGGCAGCTTACCTGGAGGATTTCCAGGTCGGTAAAGTCCCTAGAGACAGTCAGCCTTGGCCGGCTAGCTCACCGGTTGCTCGACGAACCTCTGGGCAAACCAGGCCTTTGTGACAACCGAGAGCTTCTCGCGCAAGTGACCAAAGTGTTGTGGACTATCGGAGATGACGACGACGGCCTTCTGGACGGTGGAACGAGTGACGTCGGGCGGGCGGTTGATGAGCTCGTCGGCGCCGAGCTGGCGGGTGCAGGCGATGCCGAAGAGGGAGGTGGCGGGGCTGTCAGCCGTCTTCTCGTGTCTCAGTGTAAAGTAAGAGAAGTCCTCGGTGGCCCTGGGGATGTCAGCATGGTGGCGCGGGATGCAGGAGTCGGACTCACGCGTGGGCGCCGTCGGACAAGGCCATGAACGGCAGCAGCGGCCAGTCATTCTCGGCTGAGGGATCAGAGCCATGTTCGACACCGATCCACGTCTCTACTTCAGGACCCCTGCGGAGGCGTCAGCGGGGAAAGCAGCGGGGAGCGGCAGGCGGAAGACGGACCGGGCGTGGTGGAAGTCGACGATGCAGACAATGGGCGGAAAGGGAGAGCGGGGGGCCATAGTCCAGGCATAGCAGAGCCTCAGCGCGCCTGCGTGTGGAGGCGGCGGCGGGTGCGTGTGTTGCGTCGGCAGCCTTACAGCACCCTCTAGCGCGACGATGACCAATCCTGCGGCTGCGGTATCGTGAGCGCGCGATAGGCCAGCGTCGTGGAGAACACATGTTTACGCTGGCTGGCGAACCCACCTGTACAAGCTGTTCCCCGCGCTAGCTGCATCCAGAAGCTTCCCTGCGCCGATCCCTAAACGCGTCTCCCCGACGTCCGAGACCGCGTCGCGCTCAACACCATCCGCACGCGCTGCCATCCACCTGCTCGCCACGTCGCCGTCGCGACTATTGCATCGCTCACCTAGCCGGGCCCGCGTTCCTACAGCGAGGACCCCGCTCTAGCCGAATCCGCTCGTCGCAACGCCACCCGGCATCCAGCCCGCCACTCAGCAGGGCTATCTTAACCTCTCACGGCGGGCCTGACGATCCGCGTTTGCCGATGCACCCCAGGAACGCTTGCGGTTCGAGTAGCAATTACGTGGTTCCAGGCATGCGCTTCGGTTGGCCCGCCTCAGCCTGGATGAGTCTGCCGCCGCAACCTTCGACACGAAACCTCATCACATTCTCGCTGGCAGCATGGGAACGCATCATCGCAGCCAGCTAGACGCTTGTCGCAGAGGCCGTGTCCGTCGTTTTCCTGAAGACCATTGCTTTTGAAATTTGACCACCGACTCCCACGTGATTCCCACGTGTTTCCGCTTCTCAAGTCTAAGCTCACTCTTTTTAGCTACTGTATAGAATGGTCAATTCTTAGTGCCGCTAGCCTGATTCCAATTTTTTGACTTGGTACTGGGAGTCGCCTCATTCTGCGACTGAGAACGCACTAGCCACCTTCCATTCCCCAAGAGATTACCAACAATGCAAACAACTCAAGCAGCACGAGGAAAACAAGCACTGCCAAGCGAGGATCAAGACGCCGCCTAGGAGCTCGTGGCAGCTTGCTGGTGATGGTGCAGCTCGTTGCAGATACACTGCTCACTGACGGATAAACTGCGAATTCAACACATATTTCCATCAAAGTCTTCATCCAGACCCTGCGTAAGAGGCTCTTAGCCTGTCAATCTGATCTGCAGCTCGTTTGCCCCTCGAATTGCGTTCCTGTCATCTCTCCCACCCCAACGCCAATCTCACCCGCCCGTCTAGCCCCGGATATTGTTTTTTTGTTTGGCTCACGGAATGCCCGTAACTCAGCTCTTCGAGTGTACAAATTGCAGCCTGCATGGCCCTCCCAGCTCTCATCTCCAGCATCCTTCATTCGCTCACTTGTCAACACAAGCGCTCTGCTTCTCCTGGGACATTGACTTCCGGTTGTCCCGCCTGCACCGAGCACAAGCGGTGCTTTTCCTTCTTTTCTTCGGAAGCGGGAGGCAATCATGCGTGCTGCTGTCGTCGCCCCCCTCCTGGCCTTGGCGGTTCACGCCCGCCCCCAGGACCCTCCTACGTCTGCTGGTGAGGCTGACCCCCTTTCCACCGAGACCTGTTGTGATACGACCGTCATCACCGAAGCAACAACCACCGTAACGAACACACAGACGTCCACCTTTGTGGGCGGCGGCGAGGCTTTCTTCACCGTCACCAGCGTCATTGTTGGCTCCTCAACATCAGTTATTGCCGGTAGGCAATGCCCGCCAATGCACCCCGCGAAACCGAGTCTCGGATTTAGTCCATTACTAACTCGCACTTGTAGGGTCGCCCTGGCAAACTCCTTACGACCCGTGGCAAAATGATCCGTGGAATACCCCTTACGACCCGTGGCCGACCCCCTACGGGCCGTATGAGCCATACGACCCGTACGAGCCAGACTGGGACGATAGTGTCTACTATACCACTGTCTACGAGACCGAGTACGACGAGATTTGCGAAACAGGCCTTCGTCCCCATCACTACACCGTCACAGACTACTACACCGGTCCGACTTATGGCCCTCATCATCCGGACTATATCCCTCCGGGATTCACCCGCACCACTGCCTACTGTGATGTCTGCGATGATGGCTACCCCACCAAGACTTTGACCGTCCCTTGCCACGACCGGACTCCGCGCCCTGACTATGGCTACGATGATTCTTACGGCGGTTACGACAAGCCTTATGGCAATGACTACGATTCTTCTTACGGTGACTACGACGACTCTTACGGCGGCGATTCCTACGGCGATCCTTACGGCGATTACAACGGCGAGTCTTCTTACGGCAACAAGCCGTCGCACAAGTCTTACCCTGGAGACTACGACGACTCGAGCTACGGGCCGAGCTACTACGAGGAATCCTATTCGTCCGAGTCCGAGTGTGGTTCCGGTTGCGACAAAGACAAGCCGTACTACGGCCCGGATGACTCTTACTACTCTGAATCCGAGTGTGAATCTGGATGTGACAAACACAAGCCATACTACACCCCGGATGATTCGTACTACTCGGAATCTGAGTGTGAATCCGGATGTGACAAGAAGCACAAGCCCTACTACACCCCGGATGACTCGTACTATCCTGTCACAACCCCCTACAACGACTACTCGGACCCATATGCCACACCCGGTTATCCGAACACCCCAGACTACGATGGCCCGGACTACAACGGTCCAGATTACTATAGTACGCCGACCTACTACAACGGTCCAGACTACTACAGTACACCGACGCCAGACTACTACAACGAGCCAGACTACTATAGTACGCCGACGCAAGACTACTATACGCCGTCCTACACTCCCGACTACAATGGACCGGACTATTATACGCCGACTCACGATTACTACGACGGTCCAGACTACTACACGCCGACGTACACTCCAGGCTACAACAACGGTCCAGACTACTACGACGGGCCAGACTACCGCACAGATGAGGACGATTACTACACGACAACCTGCGACGAATACGGAAAGCCTACCGGCTACCACAACAAGCCGTATCACTCGGACTCTGACTGTGACTCTTGTGACAAGGACAAGCCGTACTACTCGGAGCCGGAGTGTGAATCTGGTTGCGACAAGAACAAGTACGACTCGGACTCGGAGTGTGACTCTTGTGACAAGAAAAAGTACGACTCGGACTCGGAGTGCGAATCTGGTTGTGACATGGACAAGCCGTACTACTCTGAGCCTGACTGCGGATCTGGTTGTGACAAGAACAAGTATCACTCAGACTATGAATCGGAATGCGACTCGGGTTGCGACAAGGACTCGGGCTATGAGACGGAGTGTGAGTCTGGCTGTGACAAGAAGCCGTACTACTCGGACTCTGAGACGGAGTGTGAATCCGGTTGTGACAAGGGCTACGGGGATAAGCCGTACCATACTCCAGGCTACTACAACACGCCGACTTACACCCCCGGCTACTACGGCCCAACACCAAGCTACTACGATGGACCGGATTACAGCAACGACAACAGCTACGACTACAATGATTACACCACCTCGGGCTACTGGTCCGCGCCGTACTACACCCCAAGCTACTACCAGACTCCGCCGGACTATAATGACGAGCCGTACCAGACTGGCTACCCTGACAAGCCGTACTACTCGGATTCTGACTCGGAGTGTGAATCCGACTGCAAACACAAGGGCAAGCACCACGACTACTCGGATGACGATGATTACACCTCCGGCCTCTGGTCCACGCCATACTACACTCCAAACTACTACCCGACGCCGAGCTATTACCAGACCCCGCCGGACTATAATGACGAGCCGTACCAGACCAGCTACCCTGACAAGCCGTACTACTCGGACTCTGACGACTCGGAATGCGAGTCTGACTGCAAACACAAGGGCGACTACGACGGCGGCTATGAGGGCGACTACTACACGACGACAACAACTACCGAGTGCGAGGATGATTATCAGACACCTTACCCGTACAGCACTCCTTACAGTCCTCCCAACTACTACACGACGCCGAACTACAACGAGCCCGACTACCACACTGAGCAGCCAAACTACTACGACGAGCCCGACTACCACACCAAATCGTACTACAACAACGAGCCCGACTATTACTCCACGCCGTCGAACTACTACGAGCCCGATTACCACACCCCGACGAACTACTACAACGAGCCCGACTACCACACCAAACCAGACTACAACAACGAGCCAGACTACTATACCACGCCGGTCACACCGGGGTACTACCCTTCGCCGCCAAGCTACTACGACGGGCCGTATTACAGCAGCCCCGACTACCGTACAGACTCAGACTATTACACCTCGGACGAACCTTACTACTCGGAGCCGACGAGCTACTACGATGAGCCCAAATACGGCGATCACGCCACGTACACCATCACCGTCCACGAGTTCTGCTCCACCGGCCTCGCTCCCGCCACGTACACGGTCACCGAGGGCTGCAAGCACAAGTGCACGTCTCATGGAGACGACTACATCCCCAAGGGCTGGACCACGACCTACTCCGAGTGCAACGAGGGCTGCGGCCCGACGCCCATCAAGGCCACGCTCACTGTCACCTGCCACAAGTGCCACGACGACGATGACTACGAGCCCACTTACGCGCCTACGTATGAGTCCAGCCACTACGAGCCTCCGTACACGCCCACCTACGAGCCGCCGTACACGCCCAGCTACCAGCCTCCGTACACGCCCACTTACGAGCCTCCGTATACCCCCACCTACGAGCCTCCTTACACACCCACCTACGAGTCCAGCTACTACGACGAGCCGACCACTTACCAGTCTAGCTACTACGACGAGCCGACCACTTACCAGTCTAGCTACTACGATGAGCCGTCCACCTACGAGTCCAGCTACTACGACGAGCCGTCCACATACGAATCGTACTACACCGAGCCGTCCACGTACGAGGAGCCACCCTACCACCCCACCACTCGCGAACCCGACTACACCACCTACGACCCCTACGAGCCCACCACCGCCGTCGAGACTCTGCCAACCTCTTACTACGGCGGCGGCGGTCCCGGTGGCGACGACGACGACAGCGAGACTCGGGCCGGCGGTGGCGGCGAGGGCGAGCCGACTGGGACGCGTGGTGGCAGCGGCGGCGGCCAGGGTACTCAGGGTATTGCAAGCGGCGAGCCCTTCCCGACCGGGACGGGTGGTGGCAGTGGTGGCGGTCTCGGTGGCGGCCAGCAGACGCGGACTGGCGAGGGCTCGACCAACCCCGGCGGCACGCCTACGAACGAGGGCGCGCCCACTGGCTTCAGGCCTACCGGTCCTCCTGGGTCTGGTGGCTCCGGTGGTGCTGGCGGTCCTGGCTCTGGCTCTGGTTCTGGCGGCCCTGGTTCTGGATCGGGCTCGGGCTCTTCTGGCGACGGCTCAGGCGACCCAGACGGCGGCTCCACCGACGGCGCGGGCAACAGCGACGACATCTTCGGCAGCGCGGCGTCGAGGCTTTCGATCTCGGTGGCGGCGGCTGTCGTGTTCGGTGGCGTGTTCATGTCGCTGTGCTTCTTGCAACTATAAAGAGAGCGTTTTAGAGCCTGTTTCGTTTCGTCCCCCCTTCTCGGCAGCCGGTTTTGGGCGGCGAGGGTACAAGCCAAAGCACAGCACGCATGCATTATACTCCCCCGGAAATTTTTGTCACTGCCTTTCTTACTACGTGAAATTGGGAATATTCGTCATTTTTTTGTTTTCTATTCTTCATTCGCTTATTTGGAAATCCGTGTACTCTAAAACTGGCCTGCTTCCTCGTGTAGATAGGCTCCCGGTTGGTTTTGGCGAGGGGTTTTAAAAAGCACAAAAAACTACTATCGAGCAGGCGGGGAGGAGAGGGGGAGGGTGGCGGTTGCTTTTTCGGTGGGAATATACTGGGAACTTAGGTAATACTGTAGTGTAGGAATGAATAATGAGAAGGGTTGCGTATAATTTGGGTTCTTGGCTGTGACTAAGTGACTGCATTCGGGGAAACCATCCCAATGAGTGCCATCATCATGCAGATCCTGACTGGACTTCTAATTGGAACGGAGGCATTCCACGATGAGAATGAATCGTACACTACGCCCGCTTGTGGCATAGACTGTTCAAGTTGCCGCTGAGACGCCCTTGCAGTCGGTGACGTACTATTGTTTAAATCAGGAAATAGTATGACAACAGCGAATGATCAGGTTGATTGAAATGAGACCATTTATCGAATATTTGATGAGATCCCAAATTTCTCCGGCTTTTTCATCAAAAAATGTATTTCTCACGAGGATATGCGCCACAGGTAGTACGACAAGGACTTTGCGATGTTGATTGAATTTGAGCGCTGCTCAAGACCCTTCGTCAGGCATGTCGCCGACGTAGTTGAAACTCCAGATCCCTTCCTCAGTCGACCACCAATTCGGGAGAACCCTCCATGACTAACCCAAGCCGCACTGAAACACTCCATTCCTCCTCCTACTTGATCTCCGCAGCATCCAGCGTCATCCTCACCGCCTCCCTCACCGACACCGGCTCCACCCCGACCAACTCATTCTCGACCAAATGCCAAAAATTCGCCGCGCTCCCCTCCTCGTTAAACTGCCCGCTCAGCGTCAACCCCCTCATCGCCTGTTTGATCTCTCCCTTTTCCAACAACTCCAGCGCCTCCGCCTTCATCTTCTTGATGTCGGCGTGCTCGACGGAGAACTTCTCGCCCAGTTCGGCCTCGAGCGCTTCCAGGATGGCGTTCTGCGTCAGGTCGCGCACGCCGCAGACGAAGACGGGCCTGTTGGCGATGGCGTCGGGCGCGCGCAGCATGTTGAGCAGCGCCGTCGCGATGAGCGGCAAGGGCGTCCAGCAGGCCAGGTTGTTGCCCGTGCCGTAGATGGTGGCTTTGCGGGCGGCGAGGTCGAAGCCTGCGGGGCCGCCGAGGAGCCCTGTTGGGTATACGTTAGCGGGTCGGATTGAATAGATTCAATGATAACAAAGATGATGACAAATGCTAAAGCCTATAATATGTCTGGCGGCCGGGTTGAATGGATGGTTGCTACTCACACATATCAAAAAACGGCCCCCCATTCAGCGCCGTCCAGCAAATCTTCTTCTCCGCCGCCAGCTCGACGAGGTACTCGCGCAGCGCGACCTTGTCGCCCACGTACGACGGCGGGAACACGGCGTACTGCGGCGTCATGATGTTGGCCACGAACTCGCTCGGCAGGAACAGCTGCACGCCCGCCGCCACGGCCGCGTCGATGAGCAGCTTCTGCGGCGCCCACTTCGCCTGCCCGCCGGGGACGAGCGACAGCACCGCGTCTTGGTTTTGCAGCGCCGCGGTGAGAGAGGTGAGGGAGTCGTAGTCGACGACGGTGACGGTGATGCGGGTGTCGGGTGCTTGGTACGAGCCCCGCGTGAGGGCTGTCACGTGGAAGGTGCCGTCGGCGAGGAGGAGCGGGACGATGGCTTTGCCGACGTTGCCGCCGGCCTGCGGGGTCGGGGTTAGTTGGTGGTTGGTGGATGGGGGGTTGTGGTTGCGGCGCATACTCCGACTATGGCGATGTTCTTGAGTTGCATTGTTTTGCGGGTCATTGAGTTTCTGCGTTGCAGCTTGTTTTGTGGTTGCTTAGATTCTCAGAGCAACTGTGGTGGTCTATATACAGTTTTTGGTGTTGTCGGAAGGATGCAAGGCACCGGCGTCAGCGCGGCAGCCTAGTGTGCCTGTTCAGGCACCGGATCCTTCGAAGCCACGCTGCAAGCCACAGTGGAGCGCTTGTGAGGGCCGAGACCCGCCCCAGCTTTTTTCATGCAAGTAGCCGTACCATGTGTATATGTGAAATATTTAATAGGGAATACTTGGGTTGCCAATCAATGAAGGTAGAAATCCGGCCGAAAGCCTGTAAATCTGCTTGCAATACTCAAAAGCCTTCTTTCGAACAGCACTTGATACTCCAAGGTTGGCATCGAAGCCGCGACCACTATTTCACTTGAATGACCAAATAAAAGGGCAAATTATGTAGTCATAAAGATCTTTTTTTTTTATCTCTAGATAAATTAACTCCGAACTCCAAAAATCAAAACTTGTAGAATTTAGAACTTATCAAGCCGTGCTTAAAGGAAAAGCCCAGGAGGGTACTCAGCGAATAGTAGGAAGACTTAGAGAGGCCACTAGACCACCCCAGCAGCCCTCAATTTCACCTTCATCGCATCCTTCATGGCCTCCTTCGTCTCGCCATCGAACATTCCATACTGGTCGCTGCGCAACTTGTAGTCCAGTTCAATCACCACCGACGCCCTGCTCCGCAAATCGGCCATTTGCACCGCATTGTGGCGGAGCAGCATCCTGGCAGGATAGGTGTTGGGAGCCGCCGGAGCAGGATCGATATCGTTCCAGTTCCTTTGCCAAACCCAAGCGTAGTAGTCCCGGGTCTCCTCCGAGACTTTCAGGACATCCTCGAGGAACTCGGGCGGCTCGAAGGACGCGTCCTCGGCATGTTCCTGGAGTATGTTGTGCAGCTCCTCGCGCTCGAGGAACCCACCATCGGCGCAGTGCTCCGCCAGCCCCGTCATCGCCGTCACCACATCGACCCAGGCGAACACCGTGCGGACGTCCAGCGTGCCGCCGTGCTGTCTGAACTCAATGGTCCACGTGTTGGACGCACGTTGAGGGTCGTTGGGGCTGTAGTGCGTCGTGCTGCCGCTGGCGCCGACGTGGGTGCCGTTGTTGGCCGGCAGAGGCCAGAGGTCTGGGACCAGGCAGTTGTTCAGGTTGTATGCAACCAGCCTGCTGCCGCCCGTGAGGTGCCGGAGTGCGCGGCTCAGCGTTCTGGTGTGGTTCGGGTCGTTGCTGCCGGCGGTGAGGTCCTCAATCACCCTGCACCAATCCAGCGGCGTACCCTCCTCCGAGATGGCCGGGTCGGCCTCGTGCTTCCATCCGGTGGAGGGAGGCATGAACATCGGGATCCTGATATAGCCGTTTTCGTCGGCCATGTCGACCCTTGGCTCCGCCCAGGTCGACTCCTTGATGCGATCCGACGAGTGGAACTCGTCAATGATCCGCTCGAAGCCGGTGGCAAGCTGGTACAGGTTTCCGATGGTGCGAAGGGTGAAGATACGCGAGGCGTCGTCGCTCTTACCGACGTGGACGTGGAACGCGCAGGTCTCATTGACGAGGAGGCGGACCGAAGAGTAACGGCCCTGTCCTGAGTTGAGCTTGTCCTGGAGCGTGGTCAGGACGTGGTTGATCTCCCCGCGCCAGTAGTCCTGGTCTTGGAGAGAGAAAACCGGGCTCTTGAGCTCGATGGCTTCAGCGATGAAGCCGTCCGGGAGGAGAAGCTGCTCGTCATTGCTGAGGCGGACTGTATGTTCTGAGCTGACCGTCCACTTCTGGTACCTCTCGCTCATGATGGAGCCACCAATGTTGTCCCGCGACGTAAAGCCGCTTCGGACGGCCTCAACGCCGTTGGCTCTCAGGATCCTGTGAACGAGCTGACGGCCCCTCCAGTGGAAGAGCGCATCGAATTCAGGGACGCCGCTGCCGTAGAGATGCCGCATCTCCTGCGAATCGCCAATGAGAATGAATTCAAGCTCGATCCCGAAGGTCAAGTCGGGGATGGTCTGGGAAGAAGCGTTTGCACTAACCTGCTCCATATCGAGGTTCGTGTTGAGAAAGTTGAAAAGGTTGATGAGTGTGTTTGAAAGTGTGTAAAGACGATTTTGGATCGTTGGGTGCTTAGCGGTGCTTCAGCGAGGTGGAGTTGTCGTGTATCAAAACTTCTACGCAAGGTAGAGCGAGGTATACGTACGTTGCATCCTAAACAGTGTTCCTATACAATGGTGTTGTCACTATATGTGAAAGTGGACTTCAGTGTTGGTAGCATGGACATTGTACAAATACAGTGGAATTAGTTCTTGAACAACAAAGAAAAATGTCAGCGTGTCAAACTGCCCTTCCGACAAATTGGCAAACACTTCTTTATTGAAACGCGCTACGCAGGTACAGGTTAACCAAAGGACGAAACAGAATGGCAGAAGTCATCCAGAATGCCATATCCGCTAGAGACTGCATCAGTTATAGACAATGGACCCGTGTGTGGGGCAACCTGGATCAGAATATTCAATATCGCCAAAACAGGTATCGTGACATCTACACAAGATGATCGTCAGTGGTTTACCTGCTTGAGTTCGTGTGCAGACCTACCCTCCGTATCTGACTCCGCATGCATTCATGTAGTCTTTGCAGATCATTGCAGGGCATGCGAGTTGGGGTAATCCGAAACGCCCGTCTGTGCCTTGAGAGATTGAGGCGGAGGTTATGGCGAAGAATGCAGAAGTGGTCAAAGACAATTGGCTGATGGAGATGGAAGGTCTCTTCGTGGTGATGAAATGGAGAGAAGTGCTAGAGCCTGGGGTTCCATTCTCAGCAAAAGTTCGAGATGACATCACCACCGAGATAGTTTTGTCGGGTATCGTAACTGTCGACACACATGAGAATGGCGAGGCCATGGCGACAGCCACGAGGGGGACTATAATGTAGATGCTGGGAATCAGCATGATGACTTCCAGAGTGCGATTGTAAGGATGAAGCTTGAAGCTTGGTGAAAATCGACCAGGCAACACCGTGTTGATATTAGGTCAGTTTTACTATACAAGCAGTTTCTGAGCTTCGATCGCCAGCTGCTGGAGATTTATAGAAGCTTTTGAAGTCTCCTGGATTCTGGAATGGCCCTGAGGAGCTTGGCTGTACCATGGAAGTGGCACGAACCAGAATGAAGACTGTGCGCGGTCTCATTCTCCTAATGGGATGTGGCAAAAGGACGCCTATAGTGTAGTATACCGTGGTGATGGGTCCTCGATATTGATGATAGAGAGATCTGTACGGGCTCGCCGACCAGATGCAGACATTTTGGCGGATTAAGCCGAGGAATGAAGGGAGTACAAAGAATTTTTCAAGCCGAGGAATGGTGGTGACTTGACAGTGAGGTGAGTATCGTCGGGTGGCTCTTACCTTCCTCTTTGGGAAGGCAGCCAAAAGCAGCAAACACGCCAAGTATCGCGGACAGGGATGGGCGCGCGAGATAACTCTCGGTCGCGCGCGGTGCAATTGTGGACCTCACGATACCAATGTCGAGCAATGGCACCCGCCGCCACCGCCGCAAACGGCGTCGTCCGGCGCCTTGAGCCATCGCGATTCATCATCAACGCCTCATCTCCGGCTGCTGTTTCCACAAGACGCCTCCGACGCCGCCTCTACCTGCCGACGTGTACCTCGGGAGCCCAACAACACCAACGCCGCCATGCCCACGCCATCTCGGTCGATCTCCCGCCCCCATCGATCGCTGAGCTGCTCGGCTCCGACTCCGCGCCTCAGACCGAGTCAGCACCTGCGATAGCGGACGCTCCGCCGGCGCCTCAAAGCGTAGGGCCAAATAATTCGACATTGGAGCTTGTTCCCCGCATCGCCCGCTTCCCCAGCATAAACTACAAGCGAGTGCTTCCACACGCCTTGCGCGTCCGCGATGCTGACGTTGTCGTCAATTGCATGCTGTTTGGCGCACACGATGCCGCTTTCGTCGCCTCGGTCCCTCCGGTCGCCTTTACCGAGATACTCCGCCTGGTTTCCACCCACCATGCCTTTGAAGCGGCTGAACAGGTCTTGAGGAACTCGTGGTGGGCGCGCGGCCTCGGTGTCTCGTCTATCACGGGCTCGGTGGACCAATTCCTGAAAGCTGCGCGCATCATGGTCGCTCATCGGACTCAGGCCAATATTCCACTGGGTCTTGCAGACTACAAGGTGCTCCTGCGCTTGGCGGCAACTGCCGCCGACAGGTCAGTGGCGATGGATCTGTGGGGTGACCTCCACAAGGGCAGTCTGGTCCCTGACACTGAGTGCTACAATGCTCTCATGCACGCGCTGCTATGGGACCGACGCATGGGCCGAAACGACAGCACCTGGCGCAGGCCGCTTGGCTGGAGGGCGGATGGGTATTTCCAGTTGGCTAAGAAGAAGGGCATCCTGCCATTTGGCCCTCCTTCGGGCAGCTACGAGGGCATCGTGTCGGCCCTTTTCGACGAACTGCTCAACAGCGAGCGGCTCGGCGATGAGACTACCATCGTGCATCTCATCACCGCTCATGCTCGCGACGGCGATCTCACCAACGTGAAGAGCATACTCCAACGCATATGGAACATCCGTGTCGACGAGCTCGCGGCCCACGGAGTGCAACGCTCCCCGCCAAAGAGCTTGCCTCCTTCATCTCCTATGCACCCGACTTCCCGTCTTCTGTACGCAGTCGCGCATTGTTTCGGCATCAATTCAGAGCTTCCGGTCGCGTTGCGACTTGTCGACTTCATCAGCACCAACTACAAGCTCTCGGTGCCGGCAGACGTGTGGTCCGAGCTGCTGAATTGGACATATGTCCAGTCCACGATCCGTTCTGGTCGCTTTAAAAAGTTACATCGAGTCCAAACCCAGCTGCCTCTGGGCGCAACCGAGCGGCTGTGGAGCATATTGACGAGAGAGCCGTACAATGTGCGCCCGACGATGAAGATGTTCCATCTCAGCGTCAACGGCCTCACCAAATGGCAACGCCACGACATGGCCTTCCAGCGCATCCGCGACGGTATTGCGCTTTACCACCAGCACTGCATTAACGCTCGAGTTGCGACGCGCCAGGTCGAGGCGGCGAAAAACGGTCTCGCCGTTCCTGGCGCGCCCATTCGCTCCCTCTCCAAACTCCTGGCCACGCGGGCGGTTTGGCTGGCAGCCGTTAAGCGCGACCGTGCGTACATCCGGCAGTGGTGCAAGATGTACCTGAAGCGTGGTTACGGGTTCGGCTTTACGGAAGAGTATGTGGACGAGAATGGCGAGAGGGCCCGACGTCGAGAAATCATGGCTGAGAGGCTCCCCGAATGGGCGTACATCGACGTTCCAAATTTTGTGGCCGAGTTTCGAGGCTTTTGCGATCCAGTGGTCAAGTACCGCACGCACACTGGCATCGTAGAGCTGGAGCTTCTCCAGAGAAAAATCGCGGACAATGTGGCCATTGAGGGATTCAAGAAGGGGTACACTCCGGAGCAGGTGATTTCTTTCTGGGAGGGACTCAAGGTGAAGCAGATGTTTTCAAAGCTGGTGCGACGGGTGAAGGTGGACAAAAACTAGCATCTAGAGGTTTCCTGCATTAGACACAGAAGCTGCCATGGCCGAGTGTGTATATACTAGGACAGCTTAGACCGAGAGATGAATGCCAGAAGGATTTGGATGTATACAGCTTGGCGCTGGCGCGGCGATCAGCCACAGCGCCACGGGCCGTTGCAACGACGGCGACAATTTAGCTCGCGAGAAGGTTTCGGCAGAGGCGCGCCGCACCTTATCATGACGTAGCAATCGTCCTCATCCATCATGAATTGTCCCCGCCCGCGCAACCAACGGTCAACATGATGGTCTCGGCAGCTAGAGGGCGGAGGGTAAGACAGCGGGACGGCAATGGGCTTGGCGCCGCGCACGGGACGGGCCAAGCTGTGGATGATGACGCCGACGATTGCAAAGACAGCTCGCGTAGCGCCCCGGCGTTAAGGCAGCAGTTACGCCGGTTCGCAAGCACTGCCGCTTTTGCCAGCATCTCCCGCGAATGCGACTTTCTGCTCCTCCGCGGCGCGCCCAGAGCCTCCTTCTTCTCGCCCCGCGCCGACTTTGTTCTATCTCGCTCCGCCACTCTTGGATCTGTCCCCCGCCGAGACCATGCCGACCATTCCCGCGTGCTCCACTCGAAGCGATTAGGAGAGAAGGTGCGCCTATAGGTAGGAGCTTCTCTCCCCAGGATTACATTTACGGGCGTGCGCATCCTTCAGGCGCGCACTGCCCCAATGCCACCTGTGTCACCTGTGTTTCTCTTCTGACCTCGCCCAGTTTAATTCCCTCGAGCGCTCCCGTCCAGCGGGCACACCGCGACCACTCAAGGCACCATGGCAGTCCTCGGCCAGACATGGACTCTCACCAAGAAGAACCTGCTCATTGTAGCTCTTCGCCACCCGCTGTCGACTATTCTGCGTGCCGTTCTCTTGCCTATACTGTTTGTACGTGCGCCAGCGTGGGCGGTGGCGGCGGTTGTGGGAAGTACCTTGCTGGTACCATTCATAGCCGTGGCCGTTTGCCTTTCCCAGAAGACCATGCAGCCATACTGACCCAGCCAGATGTTCTTTATTTCTTATGCTAAGAATTTCTTTGTCCCGCCCTCGGAATTCGGCATCGGCTCCGCTGCGCCCGTCCGCTCGCTCGAGAACGCCCTGAACGCCGCGCAGGGAGGTCGCAATAAGGTCGTCTTCGTGAACAATGGCTTGACTGGCGGGGATATTGAGACGGTGATCAACTCGATTGCGGGCACGGTCCGGTCCGCTGGCAGGGAGGTTGCAGTGGTGGAGACCGACATCGACTTGCTCTCCGAATGCCCCAGCTCCCTGCGTGGCGTTTCGACATGCTTTGCTGCCGCGAATTTCCATTCCTCCCCCAGCGAGGGCACCGGCGGCATTTGGAACTACACGCTTAGGGCTGACGGAGCTCTGGGAGAGCGCATCTACGTCGAGGAAACGAATAACGATGCCCAAATCTATATTCTTCCGTTCCAGCACGCTATTGATGCCGAGATCGCCTCTGTCAGCGGCTCCTCGTTACCAAGTACCGTCAATGAATATCCGTTCACCCCCAGGACTGCTCAAGAGCGCCGAGACCAGATTCGACACGCGTATATGGGGGCTCTGATAAACATTCTGGCCGTGGCCTTCTTCATTGGAATATGCGGCATCACCTACCAACTGACCGGCCACATGGCCTCGGAGCGAGAGCTGGGCATGTCACAACTGATTGAGGCCATGACTCCGAACAAGCATGTCTGGCATACCCAGGTCGCGCGATTGCTCGCCAACCATCTGGCCTTCGACATCATCTACCTCCCGAGCTGGGTCATCATGGCCGCCATCATGCGCGCGCTCGTGTTCCCCTCGTCCAGCTACGGCCTCCTCATCATCTACCACCTCCTGGCCGGCCTGGCGCTCTCCAGCTTCTCCATCCTGGGCGGCAGTCTCTTCCGCAAGGCGCAGCTTTCGGGCATCACGGTCGTGCTCGTGTCCATTATCCTGGCCATCGTCGCGCAGGTCACCAAAACCCGTTCCGTCGGCGCCGTCGCCATCCTCAGCTTGCTCTTCCCGCCCATGAACTATACGTACTTCATGATCCTGGTCGCGCGGTTCGAGCGGAAGGACAGGGCTGCGAATCTCGTCGAGGGCGCCCCGGACAGCCCGTGGCAGCTACCCGGCATCGCTTTCTGGGTCTTTCTGATCATCCAGATCTTCGTCTTCCCGGTCATCGGCGCTTTCGTGGAGAGAACGCTCTATGGAACGGCGTCGAAGACGCGCAAGATGACGCTGGATTCTTCAGATGGCCCTCCCGTCTCAATCAGGCTGACCAACTTCACCAAGCGCTGGCAACCTAGCTGGTGGCACCGCAATGTCGCATGCCGGCTCGGTGCCGCGCGTAAGGAGACTGTGCTGGCGGTCAATGACTTGAGCCTTTCGGCGCTGAGGGGTCAGATTATGGTTCTCCTGGGCGCTAACGGATCTGGAAAGAGTACGACCTTGGACGCTATTTCAGGCCTGAACACCATCTCGAGCGGATCCATCGAAGTGGATGGCAACGGTGGCTTGGGTCTTTGCCCGCAGAAGAACGTCATGTGGGATGAGCTCACCGTGTTTGAGCACGTGAAGATTTTCAACAGTCTCAAGGCTTCCAAGAAGGACACCAAAGAGCAGATTACCGAGCTGATCCGCTCTTGCGACCTGGATATTAAGGTGAACGCCAGGGCAGGAACGCTCTCAGGAGGCCAGAAGCGCAAGCTGCAGCTCGCCATGATGTTTACGGGTGGAAGCCGTGTCTGCTGTGTTGACGAGGTCAGCTCCGGTATCGATCCGCTTTCGCGCAGGAAGATTTGGGATATTCTGTTGGCCGAACGTGGAGCTCGCACCATGCTGCTGACGACTCATTTCCTGGACGAAGCGGACTTCCTTTCGGACTTCATCGTGGTGCTTTCTAGGGGCAATCTCAAGGCTGAAGGTACAGCAGTCGAGCTCAAGCACAACTTGGGCGGCGGATACCGCATCGTTCTCGATAACGCTCTTGTTCAGTATGCGCCGAATGCGCTTCAGAGTGTTCCGCGCAAGGTCCTTTTCGATAAGACCGTCTACCAGGTTGCAGACTCAGCTCAGGCTAGTGTCTTGACGGCGGCGCTTGAGCGGGAGGGCATCACACAGTATCAAGTCAACGGCCCTACTATCGAAGATGTTTTCTTGAAGCTAGCAGAGGAGATCCACGAGCAGTCTTCGGGCCCGGAAACTATTGTTCAGGGTGCCAACACCAAGACGCTAGAGAGTATTGATCCTAGCAAGGCGGCTTCAGACTCGGAATATGCTTCTGAGGTGAAGACGGAAAAGGGACAGCTGGAGATGACGACTGGAAAAGGGACAGGCTTCGTCAAGCAGGCTTGGGTGCTCTTCATCAAGCGTCTCATCGTCCTCCGCCGCAATTGGCTGCCCTATCTTGTGGCAGTTCTCATTCCAATCGTTGCGGCCGGGCTGGTCACTTTGTTCCTGCAAGGATTCGAGGGCGCATCTTGCAGCCCTGGCGCGTCAACGAAC
Organism: Lasiodiplodia sp. KE8368; assembly: GCA_023087525.1. Lineage (NCBI taxonomy): Eukaryota > Fungi > Ascomycota > Dothideomycetes > Botryosphaeriales > Botryosphaeriaceae > Lasiodiplodia > Lasiodiplodia sp. KE8368. Next base: position 651,843 of record JAJMYN010000019.1, read on the forward strand.
AACCCGAAGTCGGCGAATTTTGACCAGTCACAGGTCATTGAAGATGGCCTTCTCATCCCCGTCGGCCCTGCGACTGCCGTTTCACCCCGTCTTCTGGCCTCTGCTTTCGGAATCGATGCAAGCAGCTTCCACCTGGTGAACAGTCTGGACGAGTTTAATACGTATGTTGCGGATAACTATGCAAATGTCACGCCAGGTGGATTCTATCTCGAGCCCAACGCTGCGCCGACATATGCTTACGTTGCCGACAACTATCAAATCTACTGGTCACTTCTCACTCAGAACATCTTGGATACCCTTCTTGCGAACACTTCGATAGTCACGTCTTTCCAGTCGTTTGCGGTTCCATACTCGCCCGGTGCTGGAGACACATTGCAGCTTATCCTCTACTTTGGCTTGGCCATGTGTGCCTTCACCGGCTTCTTTGCTCTATATCCGACCATGGAGCGGATACGCAAAGTGCGTGCTTTGCACTACAGCAACGGTATTCGGGCTGCCCCGTTGTGGATCGCGTACACGATGTTCGACTTCTTGTTCGTTCTCCTCGTCTCGGCGCTCGTGACGATTATCTTCGTTGGCGCATCCGACGTCTGGTATTCCCCGGGCTACCTGTTCGTTGTCTTCTTCTTGTACGGATTTACTTCGATCCTGCTGAGTTACGTTGTGTCCCTCTTCGTCACTTCGCAACTCGCCGCTTTCGCCTTCATGGCCGGTGGGCAGGCTGTGTTCTTCCTTCTCTACTTCATTGCATATATGAGCATTCTCACGTACAGCCAGGCGGCCTATATCGACCGCGACATCAAGACGGCACACTTCACCATTGGCATCATCACTCCCGCAGGCAACCTTCTCCGCTCTCTCCTTCTGTCACTCAACTCATTCTCGCTCCTTTGCCGCGGCGATTCCATCGCCTCGTATCCCGGCGAGATCACAGTGTACGGCGGCCCGATCCTATACCTCATCATCCAGGCCGCCGTGCTCTTTGTCGTCCTCGTGTGGTGGGACAGCGGCTACAAGCCGGGCTTCCTGATGCGCTCAACCCACAAGCACAAGCACGTCGAAGAGACGGAGGCGCGCGGCGCAGACGTCACGGCCGAGATTACGCGCACCGAGCAGTCGGACGACCGGCTGCGCGTCCTGCACCTGACCAAGCATTTCGGCAAGAACACAGCCGTCGACGACATCACCTTCGGCATCCCATCCGGCGAAGTCTTCGCCCTCCTCGGCCCCAACGGCGCCGGCAAATCCACCACCATCTCGCTCATCCGCGGCGACGAGCGGCCCTCCCAACCCGCCGACGGCAGCCGCCGCGGCGACGTGCTCGTCGAGGGCATCAGCATCACGCAGCGCCGCGCCGCCGCGCGCGGCTTCCTCGGCGTGTGCCCGCAATTCGACGCCATGGACCAGATGACGGTGCTCGAGCACCTGCGCTTCTACGCGCGCGCCCGCGGCGTGCCGGACGTCGAGCAGAACGTCGCGGCCGTCGTGTCGGCCGTGGGGCTCGCCCTCTTCCAAAACCGCATGGCCGCCAAGCTCTCGGGCGGCAACAAGCGCAAGCTCTCCCTCGCCATCGCCCTCATGGGCAACCCGTCGGCCCTCCTCCTCGACGAGCCCTCGTCCGGCATGGACGCCGCGGCCAAGCGCGTCATGTGGCGCACGCTCGGCGCCGTGGCGGCCGGCCGCGCGTTGCTGATCACGACGCACAGCATGGAAGAGGCGGACGCGCTGGCGACGCGGGCGGGCATCATGGCGCGCCGCATGTTGGCGGTCGGGACCGGGGAGGAGTTGCGCCAGCGCTTCGGCGACGGCTGGGTCGTGCAGGTCGTGTTGGCGTCAGCGCCGGCGTCGGCGCAGAGCGAGATGGATGCAGTGGGCAGGTGGGTTGAGGCGAATGTGGCTGGCGCGGTGCTCGATCCGAGGGTTGCGCATGGGCAGGTCAGGTTTACGGCGCCGTGGAGGGCTGGGAAGGAGGGTGGGGAGAGTGGGATGGGGATTGCGGAGCTGTTTGAGAAGTTGGAGAAGAGTAAGGCGCAGTTGGGGATTGCGTATTACTCGGTCGGCCGGACGACGTTGGATCAGGTTTTCTTGAGTATTGTGGGGAGGCATGATGTTAAGGAGGAGAGTTGAGCGGGGTTTTCTTTGCACATTTGCATGGGAGGTGGCGTGGTTTGGATTGGGATAGACGAGGGGTTTGGTGTTTCTTGGAAACGTGGGATAAACGTGAAATGATAGACTTATTCATAATTTCTAACGACGTGTGCATAAACTCTAATAGTCGCAATTGCTTGGAAGTGATACGAGGCTAGGAAGTCTGTTTATCGTTTTAGCTCGGTCCCTTAGCAGTAGACTTTCCTATCTAAGCTACTTCATACCTTAAGTAAAAAGGGATGGCGTTGAAAGTTTCTCGCGTGTCTTTTGGGGGAATTAGCGGTACACTATATTATAGCTCAAGGGTCCCCCATAGCATTGTTTTGGGCGCCTCAACGGTCAACGCGTATTTAACATGTTTGACGGGGAAGCATCGTGGATTTTCTTCGGGGTTCAACAAAAGGTACATCAAATGGCTTGAGATTACGCCCTTATTGGCCGACGCACTTCCCCGTCGAAGACGTCAGTACCCAGGAACTGGCTCCGGCGCAGCGCTCGGATGCTCGAAAACGGTTCCGCGGCCCGTAGCGAGCCGTTACGAAGGTTAGTTCCGTATAATTATACTCCACAACTCTCTCCCCATCCCCACCCCTGACGATTACGTAGTATGTCCAATGCTGACCACTCCTACTCCGAAGAACTCCCACATCGTGCTCAGATCGATTATTGTCTAGCTCTGATGACGCGCGTTATCGGGATCGGGTTCGTTCTTGTTGTCTGCACGACCCAAGGCTGATTTTCAGATCATCCGCTTTTTTTTTTCTTCTCTGGTCGCCGGCCGTGTCATGGGTTGCGTATGTCCGGGCACAGAACAGTTCCGCTGTCCGTTCTCCACCACTTCTGCCATGCACGCAGCCAATTGGTCCGACGTTGCCCGCACAAAACCCTGTCGAGCGGAACCGCGTGCAGTGAGACATTGAGAGTGCTGTGCTTGCTGGAACGCAGGCATGAAGGTTGGCATCTGGGTGATGATGACGAAACAGAAGGTCGTGAGGCCTCAACACTTCCTAAACTTGCCAACGTCCCTGTGATAAGCACAAGGTTTGACCGGATGCGCAGTTTTAATATAGTTCCCGCGGCGCTAGGAGAGCATTGACGTTAGCTGGCTGCCGTATCTGGATGTGCACGACTTGCCCCTCTTGCCTCTTTGCCTTTCCCCTCCTCTTCAGCCTGGCGGGGCCGGGATGAGAGCCGTTGCGCACAGGCGCACCCATCGTCCCATTGAGAACACACGCTTTTCCGTTTCTTTCCCCGGTGGTGAGACAGCCCCGCACTCGTCTTCTTCATCCTCCCGGCCTACATACTTCATCAATCCTTCGACCCAGCTACCCGTCAGCCGGGTTGCAGCAAGTCATCCACTTCCTACCACCCGCGCCTCTTTCCCCCAATTACCAGAACCACGGTTACGCTCCTTCAAACATCCGACGCCATGACCAATCCAACCATCGAGCCCGCAGTCGAGGTCGATGCTTCGCTCGAGAATGACTCCGCCGCGGGATCCGACATGTAGGCAGATGGACACCAAATTTACCTCGAAGCTCTACGCGTTCGCCTTTCTGACTTTTCTCGACGCATTCTTCGGCAGGCAAAGCTACTCGACCTCGCTGGCATCATCAGTCCGAGAATACAAGATGGAGCACGGCCGCCGCTTTCACGCTTTCCGCGAGGGCGCTTACAATTTTCCAAACGACGATAAAGAGCAGGACCGGCTGGACATGGTACACCACATGCAGATGCTCGCGAAAGACAAGAAACTGTTCCTCGCTCCGCTCTCCGCACCGCCAAAGCGCATCCTTGACGTCGGCACTGGGTACGTTTTTAGCTTTGGTGGTGGTGATGGTCAGCCCCCAATGTGATCTTCTTCCCCAAGGAGGCAAGATGAGTCGCACACAACTCCTCGCGTGTGCGAGAAGGATTCTCGCTTCCCCGCTTCTGTCCCTCCCCCGCGTATGCATGTGTTGATTGGCTTTCTTGCTGACTTTTGTGCCTTTTCCCCCGCTCTGTGGAATACAGCACCGGTATCTGGGCGATTGAAGCTGGCGACGCGTATCCGGATGCCGAGATCATTGGCAACGATTTGTCTCCCATCCAGCCGCATTGGGGTGAGTGGTGGTTGTTCCCTTATGCCTTTAGCCTAGACTATTTTCTTTCCCCTTTTCCTTTCCTTCTCCTCCAAACCTCATAACTTATTAATCACCATCCCAAACAACAACAGTCCCCCCCAACGTCCGCTTCGAAGTCGACGACGCCGAATCCGACTGGCCCACCGACCGCGCCGACCTCTTCGACCTGGTCCACTGCCGCTACCTCGCCGGCTCCATCGCCGACTGGCCACGTCTAATGCGGCAAGCATTCACCGCAACCAAGCCCGGCACCGGCTGGGCCGAGTTCTCCGACTACGAGATGCGCTACTACGCCGACGACGGCAGCATGCCCTCCGACTCGCACATGGCCCGTCTCGCGGACCTGCTCGTCGACGGCTGCGCCCGGATCGGCCGCACCGTGTCCCCCGGCCCCCAGCTGCAGACGTGGATGGAGGAGGCGGGTTTTGTGGATGTGCAGACAAGACTGTGCAAGTTGCCGCTCGGCGCCTGGCCGCGCGATCCGGTCCTGAAGAAGATTGGCGCGTTCAATTTCGTGCAGACGTATGAGGGGTTGGAGGCGTTTGTGCTGGGCGTTTTTACAAGGGTCCTCGGGTGGTCGCCCGACGAGGTGCAGGTCTTCGTCGCGAAGTGTCGGAGGGATATGAAGAGGAAGGATGTGCATATGGTGCTGAACTTTCATGTTGCGTATGGGCGGAGGCCGGAGGTGGGGGTGGGGAAGGGGAAGGATACGGCGGTGCGAGGTGCGTGAGAACGGGACAGCAATGGTTGAGAACCACAAGGGATAGGTGGTCGGGAATTACGGAAAGCATGGTACATGTGTATTTAGCGAACGGGCAGTGCTTTCACAAACAGATACCAAAGGTCGGTCCTTCGCGGATTAGTTGAGGGAACAGGTAAAACAGAGGAGTTTAGGATTGATCCAATACGAGCACACTAGATGTTTAAATACCATCACTGGCGTCCGGTTATTTCTCCAGTTGGGGGCATTTTTCAAAGAGTTGTGGTTGCCTACGCGTGGACTACCTTTTTTTACCTTTTCTTTTTACTACTTGTTATGCTTTGTGAGCTAGCATTTAACTTCGCTAGCGACAGTCTGTTTTTAACTTCTTCGTTATGAGTTCTGTACTATCTCTTTTTCTCGGAGATGTTATATTGTAATTACAAAGAAATTCAAAGACTTATCATAACGGAGGTTTTGTATTGACCTCTACAGTTTAAAATCCTCCACAATGGTGTAGAACAGTCGCATTATACGAGCTGACGCTGTAGTTTTACAGATTGTACGTGTAGGCCCGAGACGGATGAACTTGTTATGCATATTTACAAAACCCGAATTTTCGGGGTATGGACTGGTCAAACTGTTTGATTTTGTTAGCGGATAGGCTGGTCTACCCACCCAGACATATACTCAGTCTCCCTCGCCGATTTTGATTTTATGTGCGTGGTTCAGGAGGGCATGAAGGCGATCAGAGAGTAGTGGAAGCCCCAGAATTTTTGAAGGCATATATAACACACGTGTTCACATCAATATATGCTCGTGCTGTTTGGAATAATATTGTTTATTTTTGGAGTGCAAGATGCACCCCTCAAGCCTGTACATCCACTGGGCACACTTCTCTTCCTCCCGGGCCCCTCACATTCATTGAGCAGGGCCATCACCGCCGAACCGTCGGGCATACGCAAGCTCCAGCCTCACGACGCATTCGTGACCTAACGATAGTGGGTATATCCTCCGCTATTGCCAGTAGAGAAAAAAAGAAAAAAGAAGAAAGCAAGGGTAAAAAAAAAGAAATCTGTCTTCTCCAGCTCGGAACCCAGATTCCATCCATCACCTGGAACCATCACATCAATCACGAAGGAAAAGAAAAGACCATTTGACAAGCGACCGTGGGTATATCCTCCATGCAAAAACCGGTTCTCCATCCATGCACACATCTCCTTTTTCGTTAATTCATCATCGTCATTCATCGCCCTTTAGTCGAAGGAGAGTCCTGCGAGCGACCGTGACGGAGGTTGGGTATATTCATCTTATGCCGAGAGAGCAAGCCAGAGCTGAAAGCGAGAGAAAGAAGAGAAATTCAAAGGGTCCGGATTCAACTGTCAGAATGCCGAGGAGACAGACCACGTGCCGGGGGAAGAAGAAGAGTAAAGACAGTCCAGTGCGCAAGCGCGGACTTCGAAAGTAGTCGGGACTCAGTGAAGGCAGAATGTTCAAGACTGAAACTGAACACGCAGGTCGGTCTCGCGGATTGGCCCTTGGCCGTCAGCACAGATGCAGTTGCTGTGAGGGATTTGTCAGTGAACAGTTCCTTCCTTTGAATGGAAAAAGAAAAGGAAGATCGATCGAAATTTTCGCTGCCGAAAGTGGGAGGTTGAAGTGAGGCGTCCAATTCGCACTGCACAATGACGCAACAGCCAGCAGCTTCGACACGAAGCCCGCATCCACGCGCACAGCAGTCCGGCTTGCTCTCGAACAAAGGGAAAAGAACGCAGTAGTTCTCACACGCGTACGAACGACAAAGAAAGAACAATGAAGCGAAAGAGAGTCACAAAGAGAAAGAGATCTTCTGCTGCACAAAAAACTTACCCGTTCTCGTCGCACCTGCCAGTCATTCCGGCGGACTGCAGGCCGCACTGCGCGTCGCACGCACCCCTGCCCACAGCCGGGCACAGGATGGGGTCGACCAGGTCGCGCGTGTAGTCGATCTGGCCCTTGACGGCGCGCGGCAGGTTGCGCAGGGCCGGCAGCGGCGACGACACGGGGCGCGCGGCGGTAAGGGCGACGAGGGCGACGAGCAGCGCTGCGAGCGCGCGCACGATGCTGAGAGAGCGCATTTCCGCGGGGGTGTTGATATGCGCGATTGCGTGGAATGGGAGGAGGTGCGTGGTCGGCGGCCGGGATTTGGGGTGGCGAACGTTGGAGCACGCTGCTGCGCGCGATCGAGGGCTGTGGAACCCGGTGTGTGTGTGTGTGTGTGTGTGTGTGTGTGTGTGTGGGAGAGGAAAGGATGGAGGGCAGGTGGCGAAATGGGTGTCGAGGAATGGCAGAAAGTCGGGGGTGTCGCAGACGAAAATGCGGAGGATCTTCAGGCACGGACGGGGGGGATGGGGGCGGGTTGTGGGATGAAGGTGAAGCGTGACTCTTTATTGCAACTGTGCTTCATTCAGGCCCGCTCCGTCACGCTGTGTGCGCCCAGTTCGTCGATCCCAAAGTCATGCCATCCAGGGCTCGAGTGAACCCCGCCTTTTGTCGGACCTTGGCCTTCGACACTCGTGCTCCCGCGGCGTATGACCCTCGCTGTTTGCCTTAGACTCTTTTGGGCGCAGCACTGGCCCGCCTAGGCCGAATGCGGGACGGGTAGCGAGCGATGACAGAGGCAAAGGAGCGATTGAATGACGGGCGCCGAGGCCCCCCGATGGGCCAATGCCACTTCGAGCTACGAGATACGAAGTACCTGGCAGCGGGCAACCTGCGAATCGACGGTCCGCCCACGGTGAGGCGGGCAGGCTGCTTAGAGAGCAGCTGTCATGGAGATCAATCTTCTCGATTGGGCGATTGACGGCGAGGGGCCGCGTCTGGGCGAGTACAGCAGCTCGAGCAAACAGCAGCACGAGGAAGCTGTGGGGAAACAAGCACCGCACTAGAGGGCGATCTGGAGGGCTGGAGGGCTCTCTGTCATCGGGCCGGTGCGTGCGAGAGCGAGACAGCCATCGCCGGGTCACAGTGTGGCGGATGGCGTAGGGGTTACGCAGGCATGCCAGTGGCGCATCATCACCGTCATCGTCATGTTATTATTATCCGCCGACGGACCGCAGCGAGTCGGGGGTCGGCCTCGACGAAAAGCGACTGCAGACCCAAGGACCGCAGCACCGTGATGATGACTGTCAAGGGAGCTGGAGCCACCGGCCGGCCTCTCCTCCGACATCTGCGATCGCATCACATCACATCTCTCCCAGTACCACGTCTACGGTGAGACAAACCCGACAGATGAACCTTTGCGGCCCATGCCTCCCGTTGACCCGCCAGGGTGGGCGGTGAGCCAGCTGAGAGCCCTGCGTCGCTTTGTCTCTGGCCGGAGAGTGCCAGCCAACCGCAGCCTGCAGCTGCAGCTTCATCTCGAAAATGACCGAATGACGCAGTCTGCACCCACCCGCAATATTGCTGCGAAGCAAGGACGCCGCCCGGCCTAGCCCGGCTCGAGTCCAGCGCCGCATCAGCCTTACGATACGGTCAAGAATCGTCGAAGCGAGAGTGCCCTCGTCACAAACATGCATGCGCTAACTGTTCGTCATCTCTTGTGTGCATCCTGCCCCTTGGCGCCAATTGCTCGAGTTCCGCGTATAATCCCTTGAGCCACGTTCTGCCGAGAAAAAGCAGGCAGCCAGGGAGGCCGCCAGCACACCGGCGTCGCCGCCTGCGAGGCTGCGACGGCCTCCTTCGCGGCCGAGATGGACCAAACTTCTCCAACGCTCTACGGGCCCTTGAGCCATACTTTATACCTTGCACGCGGCGGCCGGTCATGCCACCGGCACTGGTCGCTTACAGCTGCATGCGGCGAGTCACGAGCGTCTCGTTGCAGCCTGTCAGCCTTATCGCATCCAGCCCCCACCGGCCTCGCCGTGACAGCGACGCATCGCTGGGCGCTAGACAGAAGCGTCGGCAGCCACATCATGCGCAGGACGCACTTCCGCCGTTGGCTCGCCCGCGCGCAGCCCTCACTGGGCGACGACGGCCGTTGAGCGTGAGAGCAGGCGGTGGCCCATCCCTGCCTGGCCTTCAGCCCTATCGCCTGCGCCGAACCAAATGCCTGTCGCGTTGATTTCCGCGCTGCATGCTGCGGCCGCCTGGTGCCTGCCCATCATGAGGGTCAAGCGTGCCACAGATCGCGTCAACCATGTCTACTAAGTGTGGCATTGCTGCACTTGCAGATCCTCAAGTCTGTACTGCGGCGACGTTTCTATAAAACCGCGTGGCCCCCAAATTGCCGCTTCCACGCATCACGGTTCCACCGCTGTCAAACTTTATAACGTCCTCCTCCAAGGGGCAAACTCTCTCCACTCTCGCGTTCCTACATGTAAGCAATGGTTGGTGTGCCGAAGAGCAAAGGTTGTGCCACTTGCAGGGCGAGGAAGATCCGCGTAAGTCTCTCCTTACTCGTCGCTAAGCCTACCGCATGAGTACTCATCCTGCGAGCGAGAGAACAGTGCGACGAGACCTGGCCCGTCTGCCAACAATGCCGTCGCAGCAACCGCCAGTGCCCCGGCCCATCCAACCCCTACGGGAAGTTTATGGATGAGGGCCCACGCCAGCGCGCCCGCGGAAACACCTCTCGCAACGCCGCCGTGCCCAATACCGAGCGACCTCTTCCTCCCTCTCGCCCCAAGGCCCATGATGAATACCATGTCCATCAGACCCCGTGCACCGATATCGAGACGGTCCGCACCAAGACGACGACGAGCGGGGCCGTCTTCAGCACCATGAAGATCGTCAGCGACGAGCCGCAGAGCGACCCCGCACTCTCGTACCCGCCAGTAAAACACCAACGCCTCCCGCCCGCCCATTCACAGGACGTCCGCGCCAAGAAGCAACTACAACGGCAAAAGGCCGTTTATGGCGGCCTGCCGCAAGCGCTGCCCCTGTCGGGTATCGAGATCTTAACGTCGAGGCTCGTGGCGACGCTGAACGAGGAGGGGCCTTCAAATCAGATCAAACTGTTCGGCCCATTTATTGGGGAGGTGCCCAGACGATTGGGCTCGACGACGGCCTTGAATGACGCAGCCGCCTGCTTGACTACCACACACGACGCCATCATCCGCAAGCACAGCAAGACGCGCATAAACCCGCAGTTGTACGCCAAAGCGTTGAAGAGCCTTCACGCGGCCATTCAGGACGAAAGCCAAGTGAGATCGACATCGACACTGTGCGCTACAGTTCTCTTGGCAATCACAGAAGCATATGTGAGTATCCCTGCCTCGCTAAGTCAGTTCTGCAATGTGGCTGATCCGTCCAGGCGGTAGGAGTATGCGGAACGAACCGCAATTTCATCACGCATCTGGGCGGCGCAGCCCGCATCCTCGAGCTCAGAGGCCCGGAAGAATTCCAGAACCCTTCCTCATTCGAGCGAGCTCTGCTGCGAGCCATTACCGTCGGCGTGGTAAGTCCATGCAGCCTCCCCATCCAGCCTAGCACCGGAGATAGTGGCTGACCACACGCAATCTAGGGTCTGGACGCCATCTTTACAGGGAAAGAAGACATCCTAGCCACGCGGGAATGGCACGACATCGCCTTCGACACCACGGGCGTTACCGAGCCTCGCGCCTCCATGTTCAAGATCTCCCGTACCCTCTCCCTGCTCCCCTCCCTCACCCGTGACGTGCGCGCCTTCTTCGCCGGGACCTTCTCCACCTCCTCATCTCCCCGCATGACCCGCCTCTCGCTCCTCCACCGCGCCGAAACACTCCTCAAGATGCTCGACGAGGTCAAGCCTTACATCGAAGCCACGCTCGCCGACGAGTCACGCGTGCGCCTCGTGCCAGCCGCCAAGGAACACGCCGACCTGTGGCCCAAGGCCTACCGGTTCGCCGACGCCGGCGTAGCCTTCGTGCTGTGGTTCTTCTGGAACATGCGCATGATCGCCTCATCCATCATCATCGGCCTACACCGCCGACCAGACCCCCCCTCAACCACCACCTCCTCACCATCCCCATCATCCTCATCCCCCTCCCCCTCTCCTCCCTCCTCCTCCTCCTCATTCCCCTCCCCCCCAACATCACCACCCTGCCCCCAATCTTCCTTCTACCCCGCCCCCCGCCTCGCCGCCCTCGAACGCGACACCATCCGCATGGCCCACGACGTCTGCATGAGCTGGGAGCACGCCCGCGCCGTGCGGCCCCTAGGCGCCATGTACATCGACGTCGGCCTCATCATCGCCTACGGCGTCTTCGCCACGGCCGGCGACACGCCCCGCCAGAGCTGGCTGCTGCGCGCTCTCGCCGACCTGACCGAGGGCCACCCGGGCGAGGGCACGGGCGAGGGCATCGCCGGCCGCGCGTTCGAGGGCAGCACGAAGGATTGGACGGCTGAGAGGGTCGAGTGGTTGGGGCGGTGGTTTTCGGCGGGGTGTGTGGATTTTGTGGGGGTGGGTGGGTTGGGTGCGTGTGGAGAGGAAGAGGTGGTGGGGGATGGTGCTGGTGTTGGGTCGGCTGGGAGCAGTCCGTTGGCTGATGAGAGTCTTTCCGGATCGCCGTTGTTGACGGACCGCGATGCCTCATCTCCGCAGCTGACGTCGTCGATGTGGGACGAGTGGGCGTTCGCTGCTGCTAGCAGCCAGTCTGACTTTGTCGGTGGCTGGAACATGAGCAGCATGAACGACCTATCTTTCGGCGCTAGTAGCGCGTACGCAGCTCCCACTGGCGGCGGCTACGCCGAGTCCATCGCTTCGGGCTCGACTGCCGCTGGCACCGCTACTGGTAGTGCAGCAGCAGCAGCAGCAGCAGCAGCAGCAGCAGCAGCAGCAGCAGCAGTTTCTGCTGGCGGCACCAGCAGTCGTGGATGGAGTCCAGATTCCCTAGCCTCATCGTTGGCGGATACGGACAGCTTTTTGATACTGCAGCCGACGGGAAGGAGGATCCGGTGGCACACACCGACGACGACGGCGACGGCTAACGGCGGCATGAATTACGGGTTTGACAGCTTCAACGCTTTCGGCGGCGCGCCGCTGCAGAGCAAGTCTTTTGTTGCGTAAGAGAAGGGGAGATATAGGGCAGATCGCTTGGTTTTCTTTTTCTTTTCTCTCTCTTTGCTGTTGGGAAAAGGGGGGGCGTTCTTTCCTTGATTTTTTGTCACATCGAGCCACCGCTCCGCAATTTTCGTCGCTGGTTCGATGGAGCTGCTTTTGTTGATGTTTGGACGTGCTTTGGTCCCTGTCTCCTTTATTCTTATTACTCTTCGGCTACGGTAATTTGTATAAGTAGTTTGTTGTTTGGACGTTTCAGAAGGCTGGTGCCTTGAAGAACAAGAAAAACATGCGCATTTTCTCCAGTTGTTCCATCCACTTTCCTTCCTTCCTCGTGTGTTCGTACCAGCCTTTTCTGGTATCGGCAGAATAGAAGAATTTCTTTTTTTTTTCCCCCACCTCAGAACGTGCACTGCCTCAACGATTGAAGTGAAACGTGTGTATGCGGTGAGACCTTCCTCGTGCATTACCGATCCTTGATCTCTCTTGTGCAATCTCGTTCCGCACGGGTACCTGCCTTGCCGTAGGATCGTCGGCTGAGTAAGATATGCAGGGCTTGATGGATGAGCCCGGTTCTCGCGGCAAGGCCCGTTGCAAGCCTTGCGGGAGCTGCCTAGGATGTGTATCGTGAGAGTTGCCACTAAAGGAGTAAGCGTGATACAGAAAGGATGATTAGTAAAACACGTTAGATTGACGGAATCGGACACGGCTGGATCAAGCAAACTGCAAGTATTTATGATTGTTGTTATTATTAGGTCTGCTCTTGTGCAGATTTCATGGCATAACTTCGTGTCTACTGATGCGGGGACCCCAATTCACCTGACAACTGAGACACTGCATGCCCCATCGAAACTCGAGCTTATTATCGGAGATCGTAAGCTGGAACTATAGAGATGATAGTTTGAGCAGCTCTATGTCCGCCGCGGCAGACAAATGATCAGGTTGCTCTTCTTGAATGCCAGGACTGTCGCGATGCTCAAGACGGCGTTACATCAGTGAATACCGACTCAGCTAGCATGGGCAAGTCACTTCTCGGCGTCCAGTGCCAGATCTTGTTGCTCGATAGCAATCCTTTCCTTCTAGGAAGAAAATGTGGGAGACCTTGCATCTGAGTGATTCCTCAGCGATGCCACTCTCTTTTAAGTGATGTTTGAAATCGGCCACAGCCAATTTCAGTCAGTTCGATATGAGTGGAGATTGCCCGTACTTCTCTCACCACCACCGCCAACGCTTCTCTCCTCAATCCACCACCTCCAACGGCTTCCCATCCGGCGGACTCGTCGGCGGGCCATCCATCCCCACGCTCTTCATATCAGCCAGCAGCTCGCGCACGTGCTCGTCCCTCTTCTGGTTGCTGTTCCACCGCACCGCCTGGCTGTAAAACAGCAAGTCCCACGCGGGCGGCGGGATGCGCTCCAGCAAGGCCGCCGGGTCTGCCGCGTGCATCATCTTGGCGCGCTTGTACGCCTTCCACAACTCCTGCCGGATGACGGGCCGCGCCTGCGGGTCCGTCGCGAGGTACGCGTGCCGCAGGCAGTTGTTCAGACGTGCCACGCTCTCCTTTATCCTTTTGTCACTGCCGCTACCGATAGCCCCCGCTATCCTCAGCGCATCGAGCTCCGCCCGCACCTGCTCCGGCTCCGCATCCCCCAGCAACTCGACCACCTTCTCTCCCTCCCCCTCCTCCCCCTCCCCCTCCACCTTCGCCCTGCCACCGCCGATATCGATAGCATCATCATTATACACCGCCCTCAACCGCATCAGCGTCGCATCCAACTCCGCCTCGTCGCTGTTCTCGATCTGGTCGATCTCGCTCTCCAGCCGCGCGATCTTCCGGCGCAGCTCCGCCGCCCGCGCTTCGTCGGCCTCCATGCGCGCGAGGTTGACCGGCTGCGGCGGCGCTTCGCCGATCTGCGAGACGTCCTGCTCGAAGAAGTGGATCGCTGGCTGGTGCGGGTCGTCGCGGCGCTGTCGTTGGAGGAGGTTGAGAGGGTCGGTCGGGTCGAGGAGGCTGGAGCGCGGGGAGGCGGTGGTGGGGTAGGTGTTTGTGTTTGGGATGGGTTGGGGGTTCGGTTGAGGGGTGGAGGAGGCGCCGCTGGTGGAGGTGGTGGTCGAGGAGGAAGAGGAGGGTTGGCGTCGGCGTAGGCGTGCGGCGCGGGCGCTGCGGGCGCTGAGGGCGCGGGTGGGTGGGAGGATGGTGGTGGTGAGGCGGGCCTGGAAAGGCCGTGGGAGGAGTCGGGAGGCCATTGTTGCGAAGTAAAGAACGGAAGAGGCTGGTGCGCTCGTGGTTGTTGGTGTTCAATTGTGGTGGTCGTGAACTGGGGAAATAATTTCGGCCGAGTGACGTTGTTGGGTGTTCCTAGGTAGCCTGACTAAGCGATTTTGCCCTTCACAACAATGTCCCCTCTAGCTTAACATTGCGGATGGAAACCATGCTCTTGACATTGAACTTTCAATTTGACAGTTATCATTGCATCTTGCTCAACATTTGAGACGAAGGGCAACAATAGCCTTGGCTAGCACTGTGGCAACTCCTTCAACTCGCGGCATTACGCTTCGAGCTACTAAAGACTGAAGCATGCATCTGAACCAAGTATCTTTTCCGGACCTTTATCACTTAAGACATAATACACAGCATATTTGACGATAATGGCATGTTGCAGGATGTCTGCCTTGGGATGATGTGGAAGTTATCAGGGTCTTCGACACTTGTGTCTTCCCCGCGCGGTTCAGATAGCGGGCGGGAACGGAATCTAAACCATCATCGTTAGCGCCCGGCCAAAACCCCGCATAGGTTGCTACAGCGTCTCGAAACATTCTCTATAATGCCATGAATGTATACAGCAAATACGGGAATCCAATGGCTCGTAAACGTCGGTGGAGAGCTCGTACTGGAACACGAGCATGACGACAAGCCACACTGCAACGGTCGAACTGCGGGATTTCTGGCGCGTATTCAAGAACAGCCTCAGCGGCTCGGGCTTCATCCCTTGAGCCGTGAAATCTAGCTTCGAGTCTGAGCTCATTTTTCCTAATAGAGTAGGCGTGGAATACGAAGTGGCCCCATTCCTGGTGAAAAGCACGCTAGAGTGTGAAATGAAAGTGGCGCTCCACGTCTCGACAGATTGCCCACGCGTGGAACAAAGGAAACATCGTCGGAGCAGGCCGGGGCAGTGCAACGAGTATTATTTGGATGGACATGACGATGGGCTGCCGTGGGAAGTCGATGATGACGATGCGGTGAGGGTCAGGGCCGGGGAGAGGATCAGGCACAACAGCCACAGACGACGGCGGGGCGAAGTGGGGCTGCCAGCGGAACTGCGGCACTGCACTTCTCGAGCTCGAGCTCCTCTGCCCCTCATCATCCAACGCCTTTTGCACATGTCGAAATTCGCTCAGCGGATTGTCAGGGTCCTCGATCGCGCGTTGGCACGTCGCAATGCTTCACTGAGACCCTCTCATCGCTGGCGCCAAACGGCCCCCCGCTTGCATCACCCCGGCCCCAGCTACAGCTCCAACACAGCTCCATTGTGGCTCGTGTCGGAGCAATAGGAGCCCTCGAAAGCTTAGCCGCCGCCATCGTGTCAAGGAATGGCCGAGTAGCCGGCCGCCGAGTCCAGGGTTGTTGCTTCAGGTCTGCATCCCGCGCATGCCTTCTGGCCTACCAACGCTTGGCTGTGCAACTGGCTGGTGCCGGGCTTCCGTGTGGAGAGGGATTGAAGCCAGTCGCGGAGCTGCGCTGGCAATCCCGGCCGTTCTGGAAACGATGAAAATAGGCTCGTCATTCCCCACACCGGCGTGAGGCTGATACAAGATGTGGGGCCTAGAGTGCGATCTCGACAGTCCACGTTCTGGATTCGCATTGGACCAGCACAGCTCCAGCCTTGCAAGGCGCAGCATCCAGAGGCTGGGAGCTTCAGGAAGCTTCGTGGGTTGTGCCAGGGACGGCGCCTGGAACGCTGTGGCAAGGTGGAGCCCTGTGCTTGCTTGGCCTATGATGATGGCGTCAGCGGGGTCGTCTGTGTGCCTGTCTGTTGCCTCAGAAGCTTCATTCCCTGTCGGGAAAGAGGGGCACGGGGACCCTGAGCTGCCACTTCCTTGCCGCGTGCGTCGTGCTTGTGCTGAGGAGAGGGGCTACATAAGCAGCTCCTCTCCCTCCTCTTCTCTTCTTCAGCTACGCTCATCACTCTCCTGCACAACCAACTACTTCATCCAACTACCACCTTTTCAACCCACCAACACACACCTGACACCATGTCTTTCCACCTTTCTGCCGAGGACATCCGCATCGAGGACAACCACATCCTCAAGGCCCGCCTCCGCACCGAGAGCGGTGACTGGAACGATGCTGAGATCGACCTCAACAACCACCTGGGCAACCAGGACGGTGAGTTTACCTCTGACGACAGCTGGGGGTTGAGACCAAGAATGCTAACGTTGCTCAGGCATGATCCACTGGGATGGCCGCGGTACGTAGCCTCAACAACCGACACCATCACTTCGAAGCCCAATCCGAGCACGAATCTACGTCGTACCCCTACAATGACGATAATTCTGACATACTGCAGACTTCTCTCACTCTGCTGAGAACGTCACCTTCTCGATCGAGGGTGGCGGTGAGGTTCCCGTCCTCCGCACCTTCCTCCGCTCCATCGACGGCGAGGAGTTCGCTCGTGACGTCAACCTCGCCGAGCGTATCCAGAACCACGATGGCCACTTCGTCTACGGTAAGGAAGCTGAGTCCGGTGGGACATTGAATGCCAGCTAACATTTCCTATAGTCTAAACGACGTGCTCCCACCATGACCGAACCGGAGGGCTGAGAGATGCATTCGGGAATTGACGGCAATGGGAGAAGGATTGCATGCATGCTCTGGAAAACGACATGATATGGGTCCGAGGGCTGAGGTTTCCATAGCCTAGTCTGCATTACACGAAAAACACATTATGGTTTAATGCAATCGCGCCTCTGTGACATCGTGTCGTGTTCTGTGCTTTCTAGCGTGTGTTGCGCAAGCCCCTCGTTACACGAACACCACTTCAAGCGGTGAACGAATAGCTCATGAAAATAGTGCCCTGCAGGTCGGTATCGTAATATTTCTCCGTCTCTCTGAAGCCATGTCTCTTGTACAGCTTCAGAGCCCCTTGCATGCGCGGCAGCGTGTCCAGCAGCACTTCAGCATAGCCCTGCTCTCGAGCCGCTTCTATCGCCCGCTCGACGAGCGCGTTGCCAATCCCGAGCGACCGCCCCGTTGGCAATACATACAGCCGCTTAAACTCGCCAATGCGGCGCGCGCTGCGTTGCTGCTGCTGCTGCTGCTGCTGCTGCTGCGCTGACGCGTCATCGTCACCAGCCGCTCTGAAAGCTCCAACAACATCCGTTATGTCACGCAAAGCGATGCACCCTACAGGTTCCTCTTCGACGACCTCCTCAGCAGAATCGCCACTCAGCAGATACGCCAGCAATATCTCGCCGCCCTTCTCCGCCGCGTATTTCCCCGGCAAGGACGCCAGCTCCGACTCGAACGACTGGAAGGACAGGTCGATGGCCAGCCACGCGGCGTAGCCGCGGAAGAGGTCGGCGACTGTACGAAGGTCGGCTGGAGTGCGGGCGGGCCGCACGATGAAGGAGGGCCGCGTGCTGTCGCTCGGAGATGGTGCTGCGGGCGTTGTTGCGGGCGCGGGGGAGGAGGCGTTGAGGAGGTGGTCAGAAGCTGTAGAGGCCATTGCTTCGGTTGCTGGCTGCTGGCTTTGGCTCTGATGACGGCTTGAGAGAGGGATGGGGTGGACGGAGGCGCGGATGCTACATGCTGGGAGCTTTTTTCGGGCGTTGATGATAGTGAGTAACGGTTCCTGCGCCTGTGACTCGAAGCCTGGACGATCGCTGCTGCCCCTCGGTTTTCCTTCGCGCGGCGATCCCGCGGGGCTGTTCGACACGCTACTCGTGCGTTTCACGGCTAGAACACCACTTCATCGCACTTCGCACTTCACCATGGACGAGGCTTCGTCTTCAGCTGAGAGCTAGCCTTCAACTTGAGCTTTGCGCGGCGCAGCGCGGGGCAGCGGCTGGGTCGATCCCGCCCGCCGGCATCGGGCTGGCCGACGGACGCGCAAAACGTCCGGGAAGCTCTGGCCAATCACGTCGCGAGTGCTCGTCTCGTGGGAAGCTCGCGTCCCTGACAATCCTAAAACCACTGCTATCACTGCAATAGGAAGCTCAATATTCAGCACCCGTCCAATAACCAGCTGTCAGCTGGTCTGATCATGCCTTCTCGTTCCCTGTCGATCGTATTCGCCGCGGGGTCGGCGGCTGAAGAAGCTGCAGGCTATCCTGGTCGTGAAGATGTCGTGATTCTATAAAAAGGGTTCGTTGTTGGGAGGGTTCAATTGTACCCTTCAGTGGTTTCAATTTGCTCTTTCGCAAATCTCACGATATGCTGACTACAGCCATCTTCTCCCCATCAGCAGCCCTGGCGCCGCTGCTGGTGCTGCTACTACTTCAGCCGCCAGCCTCCTCCGCCGCGACTCTTCCACTACACAAGAAAGCACCCAGCGACGCTACCGCGGTCAACACGACCACCTGCAACGGCAACACCTATACCTACCGCGCGCTCGCCGGCTACGGCTCCGTCTCAGGCAGCGCCCGCGACAAGTTCGGCGACACGCTGGGCGGCCTGGGCAGCTCCATCGCCATCGAACACGGCTCATGGAAACGCGAAACCAACAACAGCGACGGCACTGAAACCTACACCGGCATCCTCTGGGCCCTGCCCGACCGCGGCTGGAACACCAACGGCACGCTCAACTTCAATCCGCGCGTGCACAAGCTGGCCATCAGTTTCTCCCCCGTGACTGTGGCAGCGGATGGAAGTAGTGGTGGTAGTGCCAGCCCCCCGAACCTGCATCTCGAATATCTCGACACGGTGCTCTTCAGTGACCCAGCAGGCGCGCCAATCACGGGGCTCGATCCGGACTTTGACGCGGGGACGGCGGCTGCGATAGAGTTTCCGGGCTTCCCCGCGCTGCCGGTGGCCACTTACGAGGGGGATGGGTTTGGCGGGGAGGGGCCTGGCGGTAGGCGGGTGGCAGTGGACAGCGAAGGTCTCGTGCTCGGCGCCGACGGCGAGTTCTGGGTCAGCGACGAGTACGGGCCGTTCGTGTATCGGTTCTCGCGCGAGGGCAGGATGCTGGGCGCCATCAGGCCGCCCGAGGCGTACGTGCCGAGGAGGAATGGGAGTGTGAGGTGAGTGTGTGCGTGCGTTGCTTTAATCTTCTACTGCTGTCGCCAGAACTTCGCGGATCTGGGCTTTTTATGAAGAGAGTGTATTGTACTGACAAGACCAAAAGCTTCTCCGCCGCCTCCGCCCCCCTCTACGACCCGGACCGCGTGCCCGTCCCCGAAGACCCCACCTCCGGCCGCGCCAACAACCAGGGCTTCGAAGGCCTGACCGTCTCGCCCGACGGCTCGACCCTCTCCGTCCTCCTGCAGTCCGCCCTCATGCAGGACGGCGGCCAAGGCGGCAAGCAGACGCGCCGCCACGCCCGCCTACTACAATACGACATCACTGCCTTGTCCTCCTCCTCTTCATCCTCTTTCTCCTCTTCCCCCCATTCTTCCCCCTCCACAAACACCTCCTCCAACCCCCTCCCCAAAGCCGAATTCGTCGTCCCCCTCCCCACCTTCGCCAACGCCGACGCCAAAACCCGCGTCGCCGCCCAGAGCGAGCTCCTCGCCCTCAGCCCCACGCAGTTCCTCGTCCTGGCACGCGACTCGAACGCCGGTCGGGCCGCGGAGAGTACCGAGAGCTTGTACCGGCACGTCGACGTGTTCGACGTCGGCGGCGCCGCGACGGACGTCTTCGGCTTGGACGACTCCGTCGCGGGCAGCGTCGCGGGTGCGGAGGACGGCGTGTTGGACGACGGTATCACGCCGGCGGAGTATTGCGCTTGGTTGGATTTTAATGTCGGGAGCGAATTGGCAAGGTTTGGACTGCACAATGGCGGGGAGGATGACGAGGGGTTGTTGAATGAGAAGTGGGAGAGTTTGGCGGTCGTGCCGGTGTTGGGGGCGGATGGGGGGCAGGTGGAGGGGGAGTGGTGGGTGTTTAGTTTGAGTGATAACGATTTTATTACGCAGGATGGGTACATGGATGGGGGGAAGTTTCCGTATAGTGATGGGAGTGGGGCGAGTTTGGATAATCAGGCGTTGGTGTTTAGGGTGGGGTTGGAGAAGGGGTTGAGGCCGGCGGGGTGGTGAGCGAGGGAGGCCGGGGGAGGTGGAGGAGGAGGACAGACAGGGTTTGGCTGTCGAGGCGGAGAAAGATGTTTGTGAGGGCGCCCTGGTCTGGTCTGGCTTAAAATTAGCATACAAATGTTCCAGATGTTGGTCACGTACTGTCGGCCTGATCCTACTTCTTTCGCGGAAGCATCCTCTCTGGGAGTCTAGAACTTGTCTCAACTAATAATTTTTCACGGGTCACGCTGCAGCACTGGACATCAGATCCTTGTATGCTATGCCACGTAGTCCGATTGGTGAAGTGTTGTGAGAGGGTGTGAGCGTGTAGACCCAAATGCGGCAGCCTTTTGTCATGAACGCTCCTCCACTGCTGACTCGCGATCCGGTCTTCGTTCAGATTGTAGGCTTGGAGAACCTAAGATCCGACTTGGTTGTAGACGGATGTCATCGAGGGCTTAGTCTGGCTGGAGAGCAGGCGAATTGGAGAAGGCGTGGTTGCTGTTGTCGTAGTTTGGCCGCTGGAAGGAAACTCGATGCTGGAAGCATGCTATAGTCAGCTGTTCTGGCAGTATGGTTGTACGTTCGACTGATGGATCTCATGAGTGCGCTGTTGTAATGAAGCGGCATTGCGCCTAGGCGTGGCGAAAAAGTTTGCTGCTTGATGTGCCGCTGCTGAGCTGACGGGTCATGGCGAAGTGCTGTCGCAATCCTGCTCAAGGCCCAGCTGTGGCAGATGTTCAAGACGGAAAGCCGGCACAGGCATTGTAGAAGCGCCAGCTTCCATGCCATACGTCAGGGTTGTCGCTCTGCAGCTGGCGAGCAGTTGCGAAGGTCGCAGACGCCCAGCGGTCGCAAGCCTTGGGGCGTGGCCGTCAACACCATGGCGGAGGATGTCGCGCGCGAGCGAGCAATGCCACCCCGTTAGCGGAAGCTGCCCACCGCGCAACGCATGGAGGAATAGCAAGCGCTGTGCAGAGTTTTCGCAGTGACGCCTGTGCCGCTCGACTCTGTCTATGCTTTGGGCGAAGGCTCATCGCGACGGCCGCCGCAGTCGCACACGTCCATAACCACCAAGCCGACCGCAAAGATCCATCGCAACGCTAGATATTTCTTCTCGATCACCGGCTCAGCTCGGGCATTGTGTATCTCAGCGCATTCGCGCTCACTGCGGGCGTGGCGTCGAAGTGACGCGGCCGACCTCTCGCAACGCCCGACTTTAGATCTTCCAAGCAAAACATCACCAGTAAAGCAAAAGCAAAACCTTCCTCAAAGTCCAGCGCAGAGGCCAGAGCATCAACGAAAGAATTGTTTTTTGCTTGCTGAGCAAGCTGTACATGCCATCAAAAACTGTCCCGGTGCCATCGCCGAAGCGACTGCATGCATCCCTCCGCCGCGCTGTGCAATGCAGGGAGGAATATCAGGCTTCCTTCTTCTTGATCAAGGACAGCCCCGAGTAGGTAAGTATGAAGAAGAAGAAAAGAAGAGGAGGAGAGCGAAGAATGGGTGAGTATTTGTAGCCGAGGATCTGGGGGTTGATCTGGGGCGCAGGTGATCGGGGTCTGGCGCTAAGCCTGTTTGGGGCGAGTTGATGAACGGTGATGGACTGTCAGGGTTCGTCTGGCAGTGGCTCGGCCGCATTGGGCAGCCGCGTCGCCACGGGGCCGTGGACATGAGGGCGGAGCAGACACGTGCGGGTAGTTTGAACTCGGGTTTGGAAGGTGCGTTCTGACTTTGAGCATTCAAGGCAGGATATGGCTGTTTCTTGAATGTCCAGGTGACTTTGAAGGCCATGGAAAGTATATGGATGACGCTGGACAATGGGTCACGCCGTAGTTCAGGTAGCGACTTCCATGGTGGCTTCTTTAGCATGTGACTGGGCTCTGGATGATACTGCATGTGACAGGCTACAGCTGATATACCTACCCATGGCAATTTTGGCAGGAAGATCTTGCTTCAGTGCTTCAGCATTGGTTACGGTGTTGAGGTGAGACCTCTTGGGAGCGGCTGGCAAGATAGGTGAGTGATAGACGGGCTTCATTTGCTATACGAATGAGGTGATGCGCAGAGTAAAATTATCAATTAAAGATAAAGTCTACGTAATGACTGTTGAGTCTGGATATAATAATTGAGACTTTGCAAGGATTAGCACTGTGCATATAGAGCTGAACTGCTTGTCCCAGGTCTTTCTTCTCGGATGATGCCAACATTGGCATTGGGTCAAGCACTTCATCCCTCCTACCTACGATATGACATCGCCCTCCGTGAAATAATTAGCGATTAATGTAAATATGTAAGCTCGTAGAAAGGGATTTCATCATGTGTGTTCTCCCGCATGTATCAAATCCATCTCCCTCACAGCAGCAGTACGGCTGCAAAACCTACTCCCCCCAGCATTGCACTGGCTTTCCACCCGTCAAATCGAGTAACAGACCCAGCGTCAGTCGTAGCTGTGGCCGAAGTCGCTGCAGCGGTGCTCGAAGTTGCCGATGCCGAGCGTGAGGTGCTCTTTGTTGATGGCTTTGATTTTGACGATGTATGTGTCGTAGTCTTGGTGGGCTTTGTTGAAGACATGCTCGACTCTTTGCTTGTCGATTTCGTGCTCGTAGACGACTTGGTTGACATCTTTGTACTCTCAGCCGTTACAGATGGCTCAGTGGTTGAGCTCTTTGATGTTTTGCTAGTTGGCTGCGGAGCTGGTTTGTCCGATTTTGTCGTACTGGATGTCCGAGACGGTGGCTGGAGTATCAGAGAGCTGGAGCTGCTTGTAGTCCGGTGGGATGTTGTCGTCGGCTGGATCTCGCTTTCCGCGACATGCTTGCTGGACGACCGAGTAACTTTTGGCCCATTGAGGCTCGCCGCAGCTTCTACTTCCCACGGTGGGTCAAACATGCCGCTATCTGCGACCGGAAAACAAGATGTCCACTCAGGCTTTATCTCGCTTATGCGCGTGGGAATAGCGATCACAGGAGTACAGGGGTTGTGTGGATATGGAGTCGTCGTTAGCGCGTCATATGCATCTGTCGGCCAAGATATTGCCGTAGTCGGGTTGGCAGGAAAGCTGTAGGCACTCCCGGATGAACGAGGGCAGCCTTCAAGGTCAGACCAAGTCATAGCCCGTGTTGTTGTATTCCAGAACATGGTCCAGTCTCCTTTTGTTGTGCCATCAACGGTGGAGGTTCTATTGATCAGCGTTGAGGCCCATGTGATGGTGCTGACTTCATCCGGCCCCAAGGCAACGTTGGTGCTAATTGGGCTGCCGGTTGTGCGCGTCATGTCGCCGCAGGGGACCTCAGCGGAGAGACCTTGAATGGAGAGCCACACGCTTGACGGAGGGTTGCCGCTTGCAAACGAAAAGTGGTATGTCGCTGCCTTTAGTTGACATCTCTCTGGACTGCAAGTACTCGATGGTGGAAGAGTGGGTATGAAAGAAGTGGTCATTGTGGAGAGTGGTTTCGTCGTACTTGGTATCACTGTGACAGGTGGAATAGAGGGAGGGTTAGAGGTTGTCGGTGGTTTACTCGTCTCTTCAATCTCACTTTCTGAACTGCTTGGGGGTGAAGGTATCGAGTGCCAGCTGTGAGGAGAAGTTGGTGATTCCGTGAAAGAGAAGCTGTTGGAGTGGTGAGAGTGGGATGGCGGAAGTGGCGGAGATGGCAATGATGGTGCCCAAGGCGGTGTCCAAGGTAGTGTCCAAGATGGTGCCCAAGACGGTGATGGGAACGTGATTGTAGGTAAAGGTACTATATGGCTTGTTGGTGCTGCACTTGTCGGAGGGGGAGGTAAAGATGAGTTTGGAGTGGATGTTGTGGATGGAGTATTTGTGGTCGAAGCCGCGGGTGGATTCGTGGGAATAGGTGTACTTGTGGTACTTGTAGTAGAAGGTGTGCTCGGGGTAAAGGTGGTGGGCGTTGGGGTTGTCGTAGGATGTGTTGTAGGGAGGATGGGCGAAAAAGGCGTAGATGAGGTGGTGGGGGGTTGAGGCGATAGAGATGTGTCTGAATGGGTAGTCGAGTGCGGCTTGGTGGGTGATTGAGACAAAGTGGTTGATGTGGTTGGAGTACTGATTGTGGGCAAGGCCGGAATAGTTGTCGACGTTGTGGATGGAGGTGGAATCGGTGTAGTTGTTGGGTGTGTGGTTGGAGTGCTGATGGTCGGAGTGCTGGTGATTGAAGTGCTCGTGGACGTTGTAGTCGGAAGACTCGTAGAGGGCGTGTTGGAAGTGCTTGGTGTTGAAGTGGATGACTGAGTTGTAGTAGTGCTTGTGGGCGGTTCTGAGGGTGAAGGACTTGCAGAGGTCAGGGAGGGAATGGGCGACGTGGTTGGAGTGCTGGTTGTAGGGGGAACTGGTGTAGACTTTGTGGTAGTTGGGATTTCAGATGTTGAAGGGGGTTTGTCAGTCGTTGTGGTGGTTTTTATGGTCGTGCTCGAAGATGAAGAAGGGTTCGCTGGTGGGTTCGAGGAGCTAGATATTACTGTGATGCTGGAAGTGGGTGGTTCTGTCGCTGTTTGTGTGGTTTGTGGTGTGAATATGGTGCTGTTCGTTGATGAGGTACTTGTCGTTGGGGAAATTGACGGAAATTTAGTAATGGTTGTAGTATTCCATAGAGTGGAAATCGAGATCTTAGTTGTGGTCTTGGTCGTAGTAGTAGTATTCGATTTCGTTACAGTATCCGGGGTTTGTGTGGTTTGTATAGTTGTTGAGGTCCAGGGTGGCGGCTTTGGGGTTGTCGAGTCCGATGAGCGAGTGCATGAAGAGCTGGTAATCGACTTGCTTGTGGGTGGTGGCCACGGTATTGTAGTGTTTGAACTTTTTGTATAGGTGCATGAGGTACTGTTTGAATATCGGGATGTGCTGGATGTCGTAATGACACTCGGATTTGACACCGACGTAGGAGATGTGATGGTAGAGGAGATGGACGTTGTGCTGCTGGTGCTGCTGGTGCTGCTGGTGCTGGTGACTGGTGGATTTGATGATGAGCACGTCGGAATGTAGACGGTGATGGTACTCGTTCGCTTTGATGTAGTCGAGGTGGTGTGCCAGTGAGTGTAAGTGCAAGTGCTGGTTCTCACCATGGTCCCTTCAACGATGTACTCAAGACTCGTCAAGAGCTCAAATGCACCTGCGTCAAACTCTTCTCTTCTCACTCGAGCCCATGAAGCTGGCCCTGAGGAGTTCGAGGGACTGCTTGATGGAGACACCTCATCACCGTTGTCGTTGGTACACTTTCCCCACGAAGATTGGCACCCATCACCACAAAATTCTGGCCCCGAGCCACTGGAGTATGATTAGTAGCTGACTGATATCCCGAGGAATGAAATTGCTTACCAGTGACCACTCTGTGAACAACATTCTCCGAGGGGACAGCGACGGTTACCGCCTTGCGGGCCGCAACAGGGCTCCTCGCTGGGGCTGGGAGTGGGGCTGTCGCTGTGAGACGTATTGCTCGTGTCTTTATTGCTTGTTTCGGTGCTGGTGTCACATGCTGTCTCAGTGAGCCGCTTCGCAAGAGGCCAGAACGTCCCTTACCTGGAAGACTGCGATAGTGTGGATGAATACACAGAAGGTGAGGGGCTGTCGCTCAGGTGATCGCTGGATGAATTGTGTGTCGGGCTAATAATAGCGCGGCTCTCTGAGGTCGTGTGACCTGAAGTCAAAGTTTTTGCGGTGGTGGATCCGGAAGATGAGATAGGCGTGGTTTTGGTCGAGGGAGTGGTGCAGCTAGACTCATGGCTGGCAGTGTCGGTGTAGCTAAGCGAAGGGACGACGGAGGTTGTGCAGACATAACTCGTGGTGTAGACGGTCTCGCAAGCATTGTCGAAGGCGTCTTCTCCGGGTCAGCCGAGGGCGTTCAAGCCTTGCGACAACAGATTGACAGCATTGCGGGGGGTTGTCTGCGGATAGCTGCAACGTGGGGGAACTTACCTGGCGGAACGGGGGCCCCTGCATGCGATTGGCGGTTGTCAAAGGCGCGCGCAAGCGCGGCTGCGACAAGCAAAAGCAACGCCGCCAACTTCATCTCCTTGACCTCTCTTCAATCTACGCGCAATGACAGCGATCAGCGACGATAACGAGCGGAAGTGACAGCAGGACGACGATCAGACATCGGCGCCAAAAGCTCATGAGCCCCGGCCGGATCCCGCAATATGTAGGCAGCGCATCGGGTGGCATCATGCGCGCTGCACAAAGTTACGACACGGTTGCATCGTCGGGCCACGCGTGCAGCTTTGTGAGTCCGACCCTCGTCCACTGACTCTCCGCCATTTTCGCTCAGCCTGACCTGCGCAGACGAGATGGCAGCCCTGCCTTCTAGACGCCCCAGTTCCAGCAAACCGCACACGTGTGGGACGAATACTACATCACTGCATCTATGCGCACTCGCTGGAAGACTGCAAAATGAGCAGAAGACAGAATCGGAGCCTTATGGGCGGACAGAGGAGATGAGAGGGCGAATGGCGCTGCCCACTTCCCCAAATTGGAACCTGCTTGAAGCAAAGAAGCAGCTTGTCCTCTGCCACACCTTCCTCCGCCGACCGCTTGACTGTTCCTCGGCTCTGCCTAGACCATTCCCTGGGAGCGCCGTCTGTGCACCCTACCCATGAGCCACCAGCCCTCGCCCGACGTCACCAATAGTGCCGAGTCTATAACCCGACCCGATTGATTTTCCATTCTCTTCACGATCCGGCCCCGAGCTTGGCAGCGCAGGCTAAAAATGGAGCGAAAAGCATAAATAGCATCCCTGACCATGCCCACTGATGCATGTGCTGTGCCCGTCCAGGTCGCTCTCCCACAGGTAGTTTGTCTTTGGCAGCCCCGCTCTGCACGCTGGCATACTGCGACCTATGAGCGAACGTTGAATATCAGCGCCACTGCACCACCTGAGGTTTGTACCCCCTCGGACCACCTTGCAGGGAAAGCTATCGAAAGCCCGCAGCCGTCATGGCTCAGCTTCTTTCCCTTTTATCCTTTGCCAACGGCCACCCGCAGCGCGCCACGGCAGCCTTCCCCTTCATTGACCGATCCTGCCCTGACACCCGATCTGCTGCCTTATCGGGTCCGGCCCGGCCCCATCGCTTAACGGCTCTTCAGCCTTGCTGAAAGCCGGGTGGGTTCCGTGCCTAATGCGACTGGCCGCTCAGGCTCGCCTTTTCATGTGGCTTCCCGCTCTGGCACTTCCCCAATTCTGCGTCTCTTCAAATGAAGTCAACCTGCTCTCGCTTACATCGCCCACAATGAAGGTCACTGTCTTCGGCTTGCTTGGCCCTGCTCTTTGGGCAAGTGGCCAGGCCCTTCAGCCTCATGAAATATCGAAAAGCCTACTTCAGCCTCGCGATACCAAGACTACTTTGGCTGCTCCGCTGAGTCTTTCGTACGTAACGTCTCAAATTCCATTACCATCACTGACGATCCATCGAGGCCTTCGCAGTATTGGGATGGCAACGATGGTCCATGGTATGTCTGAGTTCCCTTACAACATTACGGGAAGCTTAAGGTCTTGTGCAGGACGTCATATGTACTTCGTCTCGGAGGACCATATCCCGCAGAAGTTCGCCTCTTCCCATCAACCAAGTCTAACATTATATGGGCTGTCGATCCGCAAGGCTGTCCGGATGGCTATTTCGTGAGCAGTGACCCAAATAAAGAAACAGTCGAAGACTGTGAGAAAAGCCGCGGCGGAGTTTTTGTTACGAATGGCTCTGCGTCATGGCAAGATAAATCCCTTTACACGCTCCATATTGACCAAGATCTTGGATACGAGCAAGCCAGTGGCAATTTTGGTTTTGATACGGTTGGCCTCGATTACCTTGGGGCTGGTGGGACCATCGAACATCAGGTTATTGCCACCATCGCGTATCCAGGATTTTGGTTTGGTGCCTTTCCTCTGAACCCTCGGCCATTCAACTTTTCAGACGTGAATGCTCCACAAACGAGTTTCCTTCAGTCATTGAAAGACCACAATAATATCTCCAGTCTATCATGGGGATATACTGCAGGCGCAAAGTATCGTAAGTTACAAACATTCTTGGTCTTGAATAATACCTCTCTCAATCACATATTCTCGCAATGCCTCAAACAACCCCAATGATACTGTGGGCTGTTTTAATTCTACAATCTGCTTAACACTTTGTTCAATTATCTTCCTAATCAAGTGCTGACGCATCCAGGATCGGATAATTTCTTCGGTAGCCTGGTTCTCGGCGGTTACGATAAGGCGCGCTTTGACAACAAATCCCAAATTACTGTGGACTTCAATGCCGACGACGAGAAGGATCTGACAATTCGGGTGAACAATATCAGCACAAGTACCTCATCCGACCTCTTAACATCTGAGTCATTGGATTATGTCATCGACTCGACTGTTCCATATCTTTATCTGCCAGAATCCTCGTACACCCTGTTTGAGAAAAAGTTTGGCCTGGAGTGGAACTCTAGCGTCGGTCTGTACCTGATCAACGATACACACTACGACGATCTCGTCAAGCAAGACGCCGAGATAACCTTCAACGTTGGCACGACACACACTACCAAGATCGTGTTCCCAATCAAGGCCTTTTTGCTGACTGCAAGCTTTCCGCTGATCGATGATGGTTCAACATCACGGTATTTCCCGATCAAGCGAGCAAATGAGTCCATGACTCTTACTCTCGGTCGAGCCTTCCTTCAAGAATCTTACGTCGTCTACGACTACGAACGACGCCGCTTCACACTCGCGCCATGCACCTGGCCCACGGACACCGCCACCTCCCCGCCCTCTTCCCCCACAATCATCTACTCCGTCAACACCACCGAACCTAATAGCAGCTCCGATCCCAACGGTAGCAGCGGCCTCTCCACCGGCGCGCTCATCGGCGCCGTCATCGGCGGCGTCGTCGCCGGCCTCCTCATCGCCACCCTAATCGCCTGCATCTGGCTCCGCCGCCGCCGCCGCTCCAAGCACAACCACCGCGACTCGATCAGCAAAGCTGGCTCCTCCACCATCTTCTCCCACCCGCACACCCGCACCCCTTCCTCCGCCACCCTCGCCACCAGCACCGCCCGTCCCCGCGCCGGCTCGCGCCTCACCTCCTGGCTCTACCGCAACCCGTGGTCGTCCGACGGCGAAGGCAGCACGTTCTCGGCAGAGATGCAGGTCATCCCGGGCCACTTCGAGCTAGCCGTCGACCCGTCGGCGCCGACGCCGGCGGAGCAGGCGGCCGGCGAGCACAAGCGCCACCTCAGCAACGAGCTCGACGCCGAGGTCTGCGCCGTCCACGAGATGTACCAGCCCAAACAGGTCGTGCCTGAGATGCAGGGCGACGAGCCGTTTCCGACGTACGTCTCGGGTGATGGGGCTACTATCGAGGGCAATGTGTTGCGTGCGGCGCAGATGGAGGCGGTGAGGGAGAGGGGAGAGGCGCTGGAGGAGGAGGAGAGGAGGAGGCTTTTGGAGGGCAGGCCCCGTGCTGGGGTGTATGAGATGGATGCTACGGCGGCGGCGAGGGGCTTCCCGCAGCAGTCTTCGTCGTCGTCGTCGGGCGTGGTGGCGGACCGGAGGCCGGAAGAGCCGGCGATGCCCAGTCCAGGGCAGCTGGATGCGGTGGGGAGGAAGGCGAGGGAGGAGCGGGATAGGTTGGAGGCGGAGAGGGCGGAAGCCGAGAGGGTTAGGCAGAGTGGTCGTGGTGGCAACGGTCTGGGCTTGATTGAAGGCGTGGAAGGCATGTCGCCGCCGTTGCCGGCTGCTGCTTCTCCAAAATCCGCTGCTGTGGGCCGTCCGGATACGGAGAGGAGAGTTAGTGATTTGAGCCCGATCAGCGAGAACAGCGTGTTTGTGACGCCGAGCCCGACGAGTACGTTTAGGCCGGATTCGGGTAGTAGGAGGGTGAGTAGGGATTAGAAGGACGCGTTTCTGCCTTTAGTCATGCGTTCAGCATTTACTTGGTTTCCTTTGCTTTGCAAGCGATTTAATATGGCGGATATCACGGCCGAGCAGGATTACATTAATACCGTGGCTCGCTTCAAAGCATCTTCACTAGACATCTATTCACTGCAGCTCACCTATGCGAACAAGCGTGCTCGGTTACATGGTTGATGGCAGCCTCAGGCTCGGACGAGCCGACATCCTCGGTACTTTGCACTCGGAGCGAAGAGCAGCAGCTGCGACGTTCGACGTTGACGCAGCGCGCTATTTCCAGCCGGTCTCGAACGGGCGCCTCTTTTTCGTCAGCCCCGCTCCCATGCGTGTGATTTCTGCACGCGCAGCAGCCATCCGTTGAAGCCACTGTTTTCCGTCAGAAACGCCACAACTCTCTCGACCGGACAACTAGGCTTTGGTTTCGAGTAAAACCCGCCAATCCCCACCCGCCGCGTCGCTTTTTTGTTTCGCGAACATACGGTGTGACAGAGGTTAAAAAGAAGAGTTAGGAATTTTATTTCTTTCTTTAGTCGCGGATTGTTGAGAATGAAGTGTGGCTAGGTTTATTAGCTCGGGCGGTGGGGCGGCAACGGCGTGTCGGCTGGTGGGTGGGTTTGTGTGTGAAGCCGGGGGAGGCACAGGGCTACACACAGGAAAGCTCGCCCTCTTTTCCGACCAGTCCGCTTCCCGCACGCAGCCACCGTCGAACGTCTGAACGAAAGGTATGCGTTCAGTATGCATTGGGGTGGAGGGGGGGAGGGCCCGCACGCGCCACGCCCCCACTCGCCCGCTCTCGCTCGCTCGCTCGGTCGTCAGCTTGTGTGTGTGTGCCGCGATGGATTGTCAGCCTGGCTGCTGGCCTAGGTAGCTGGCTGGCTGCTAGCTGCGCTGCGCGGCGCTGCTGCTGCTCGCTCCCGCTGCGGCTTACCCACCTGTGCTTACCCGGCCGGGCGCTGAAACTACTGCTCTCGTTCGACGACTCGGAGAGCGCTACTCTGCCGCCGGTTGGGCTCGCGAATTTTGCTTCGTTCGGTCTTGGAGGGAGCGCGCGAAGACGCTTTTCCGTAGCGCTGCTGCTGCTGCTCCTCCCGCGCTCCACAACCCGACAGTCTGTCTCTCTTCCCTCGTAATTATTTGCTCACAGGCTGTCCACCCACAGACTATCGAAGCCCCCAACCGACCGGCCGGCGCCCCGTGGAAATGAAAAAAAAAAAAAGGACGGGAAGCCAGGACGCTGCTCGCAACCATCGCACACATGCGGGTGTGCGCAAAACGCAAAAGCCTTTTCTCCCCCTCGCTGCTACGGCCTCTAAACCACATCCGGAGCCCTGCGTGCAAGCTCGAACATCTGGGATTTGTGCAGACAGGGCCACCATGCGGGACTTGCGCTGCTCTGCTTTTTGTTTTTCCTTCCAGTCAGCGGATTAGCTGATGAGGCTTGCTTACAGGTGCGCCATCGTTCGTGTGGCTGGGGTTGCGTTTTTTATTGGGGGCCGGGAAGAGAAGAGAAAGAGATCACGGGGATGACCGGGGTCGGGTGCATGACCGCCCCGGGAACGGGAACGGGAGCGGGAGCGGGAGGCACATGCAGCTTCTGAGAGGGTGTTGCGTGTGTGGGGACCTGTCCCGACTCTTCTCTCGAGAGCGGCGAGCTGCAGGACAAGAGTCGTTGAGATGGGGAAAGAAAATGGGCAACTCGGGTGGGCATTTTCTCGTGAGTGGAGCGGTGCGACGGGGTGGATGCGGGAGATGCGGGAGAAGATTCTTTGCGGCGTATGAAGTTGGGGCTGCGGTGCGGCGCGGTTGGTTGTGTTGTGCTGCGCTGTAGCTCGTTGGTGTACGTGCGACTTGGCCTTCTGGCTGGCGGCGGATGAGGCGGCTGCTCTCCTTTCGCCCCGCGGCCTCCAGATCGCTGATGAGAGGCCAAGTCAGGCCTCGACGGCTAGGGCGCGAGAATTAAAAAAAAAAACGGGTGAGTCTTCTCTGTCGTCTGGGCCTTGCCGTAGCCTGTACCGGCAGTAGCTGCTGGGGGGGCGCCATGCCGGAAAAGCCATCAGCTGCAGGTGACGATAAACAACACCAAAGGGGAGCCTCTTGTTCGAGCAGGCTGCATGAAGGTCGAACGTCTACGTCTTTGTCCTAGTTACGCAAAGGCAATTGCATCGACAGTAGCCTGGCACTCTACTCGGTTTGGCAAGGGCTAGGAGCCAGCCATGCACGACCTAGCGAGCGAATCCAGTCGGGCCAAGCCATCATATTCGCGATACCATGGGCTGAATCATCCAATGCACAGAAAACCGGTGCTCGTTGCAGTAACACCAAACCCGCCAGCATCGCACCAGTATCCCACCTCCCCGCTGCCGATTGGCCCACCCGCCTGCACGCTCTCTGTCTTGGCCGCACACAGCACCCGCAACGTCGAACGTCTAACTAGAACCTCTAATTACACAGCAGGAAGCGGGGGTGGTGTCAGGTCAACAACGGTTGCACAAGAAAGCCGGGCCCTTGTCACTTCTGCCTCTCGTCCGTAAAACGAAGAGAAAAAAAGCCGCGTCACCGCAGGGCCATCACAGTAGTGGTCTGATGGCTTGGAAAAATCCGAGCGACCAAAGCCAGCCGAGTCTCAGAAGCAACGCCGCCGCTGCTGTTCTCTCTTTCTCTCTCTCCCCTGTGGCGCGGCGCGGCGCGGGCAGTGATGGTGGCGGCAACAGCAGCAGTAGTGGTATGTAGCAAGATTTCCGACGGGACGGGTGGGCGGCGCAGGCGGCGTAGGCGGGCGTGTGGTGGACCAGCCAACCAATGGCCACAGCGCTCTCTCCCTCACAGGACACCCCATTTCGCTCGCTGGCCGCGCTCACCGCGCGCGGCCCGCCGGATTTCTGTCGCGAGCCGCGGATGCCGCACGACGTTCGAAGTTGCAAGCACTCCTCTTCTTGCGTCGCCCGTCTGGTCCCTTTTTCTCGCCGGCCGCCGGCCGTCGGCCGCGCCGCCGCCGTCCGTCTTGCGGGGCGCGCGGGCACGCGGGCGCACAAGGGGAGGAGGAGGCAAGGGCAAGGCAAGGCAAGGCGAGACAAAAGTCACGGTACCTACCTAACCTAACTAACGTCGCTTTTTTTTTTTTTTCTTTCTTGTCCCGTCGGCGCGCCGAGGCCAAGACGCCGGTTGCCGTTGGTTGGATGGTGGGCTGACGTACAGGAGGAAGGAAGCGAAATACCCGACGACAGGACGCAAGGTAGAACATAGCATATGCAAGGCAAAAGTAGGCAAATGCAAAAAACAGGCAAATGGCTCGTTGTAAGGCAACCCCGATGCCTCAAGAGCAGTAGTAAGGCAAGCGGGAAATAGGCAAGGGATTATACTCTCGCGCACCCGAGGATGGGAGCAGCAGAGCTGTTCCAGCCCTTGCGCGCGCGTCGCGCCCAGAGACGTTAATTCTTCAACTTCGAACGTCTGGACGGTTGCTTGGCTGCTCGTCGTGCCGGGTCTAGAGTTTCTTGGGAGGCGTGGAGGCGTTGCTTGTGCCGGGTGCGTTCCATGGTTTGTTTGCCACGATTGGGGTGGCCCGGCCGAGAGATGGAGCTGCGCAGCAACAACAAATGTTGGGTAAGTCGTCCGCGCGTTCGCCTCGGCGATTAGAGCAACCGGCTCGGACCTCCCGAGCTTTGCAGCTGCTCTGAAACTACGACTGGCGGGTTTCTGGAAGCTCTGGATGCAGATTCGTACCGTGGATGGGCATCGTGAGGCCAAGGAAAAAAATGTCAGTGTTTTGACGTCTGCCACGACGCTAGACCGACCGTCCATCTCTCCCGCGCTTTCTCTCTTACTCGCAGCTGAAACAGTCCCCTTCGAACCGCTCGGCCTTCAAGTCTCGGTCTCCGACCCCCTTCCAACGCGTCTGCAAATTTTTAGTCCAACGTCGAACGTCTGAAGCACTGCTTGGCTGTCGGTTAAGCGGCCCAAGACTTCATTTTGGTCGACGTCTGCGCGGCCGTTTCTCGTCGACCCATCCTGCTGGTTTCCAGACGGCCCTTCCCTCGCACCACTTCCATCTGCTGGGATCGTGGTGCTGATCATCCATCGGCTAAAGCGCGAGGTCAGAGCCGCCTCAGCCCTACGAGCCGCTGTCTTTGTACACGCGCACGTACGTACTTTGCTCGCGGTGCAACGAAAAAGTTTGACCTCATGGAGCCCTGGCCATGACTCCTGCTCAACTGCTCGGAGCCCGTCATATGCCTTCCGTACCGCCTTCCCGATAAACGTATTAGTTGCAATTCGATATAGAGAGTCTACAACACCACTCCCGGAATCGTCTCCGAGGAAATGGCACAACTCCGAGCCCGACACTCGACAATAGCCGAGCCGATATCGCCCGAGCCAAGGCACTCCAAGCACATCCCCGGGCCGATCTCCCTAAAGCCACTTTCCTGGCGGGACGGAGAAGGCCTTTTTTTCCCTTCCGTGCCCTCTGCCTGCGGAGCACACGTGGGCTGAGAGTGGATCTGATAAGATTTTCAATGCGTCAACAAAACGTGCGCAAGCGGACGCACATCTCCGTCGCTTTGTTGTAAAAATATGCTTTTAGCTGCAAATGGGTATCTCCGCCGTTGCCAAGCTATGCCTGTCGTCAGTGTTTGACTCGCGTACACGGTGTGAAAACATGCAGGAAAAGAGCCAGGATGGCGGGAGAGATGCCTTTAAAGTCGAATTGATGGTGTCTTCTTCTCCACTCCAGCGGCTTCCGGGGGCCTGGAGACTTCCGCGTGGAGATGCAGTCTGGTGAATCCTGGTCGTGACCCGCTCCTGGTCCGGCCAACGATGAGTGGGCTATTAGTGGCTGTCACCGTAGCGTCGGGTGAAAACCGAGCTGAACCGACTCCACGCGAGGGAATGGGTGGGGACGGTGTTGATGGGACGTCCCGTCGGTGGGTAAAAGCTTTAAAAGCCAATCCCCCACCCATCTAATCTGATCGCTGTATCACTTTTCCCTTTCCTCCCATACCAATCCTGTTCCTCGCGCCGTTTTAGGTGGAAGAAGAAGAGCCATGAACGCTAGCAGTTCTCCGACAGAGCGCAATGCCGCCGTGGAGGAGAAGACCGGGGACGTGGTCGGCGTGGCTGCGGTGAACGATGGCGGCAGCAGCGGAGGCGACGCGGCGTCGGTGCGGACCGCGGGCGGGCGAAGCACGCATGTCCCGCTGCGCATGAAGATCATCTCGGTCCTACTCGTGACGGCGATTGGGTTCGGGTCGCATTGGAGCAGCGGCGTGACGGGCGCGATGAAGAGTACGCTGAAGAAGGTACGGCGACGCTCTCGGATTTGTGTGAAAAAGGCAGGTTGGGGGCTGACTGGTGGAATTGCAGAAACTGCACATCAACAATGCGCAGTATGCGGTGCTGGAGGCTAGCGAGGACTTCATGGTGACGGCTTTGATCCTGGTGAGCGGCTTGGTGACGGATCGGATTGGTGGTGCTGGTCAGTTTTGCGCTCAATCCCACCGAGACGCTTGACGGAGTTTACTAACTCAAATTAGGTGCCATGCTCTGGGGCAATGCCATTTACAGCGTCGGCGCCATTCTCATCGCAGCAGCCACGACGATCCGCAACTACAAATTCATGATCTTCGGCGTCGTGGTGCAGTCTTTCGGCGACATCGCCACGCAGGTCGCGCAGTACAAAGTCTTCAGCTCCTGGTTCGCGCCGTCCAACGGCTTCGCGTCGACGCTGGGCTTCGAGCTGGGCATCGGCAAGATCGGCTCGTTCGTGGGCAAAGCCACGGCCAACGTCATCGCGAAGAAGACGGGCGACTTCAGCTGGGTGTACTGGACGGCCGTCTTCATGAACCTGTTCACCAACGCCGCCACGCTGGTCTTCTGGTTCTTCACGCGCTGGTGCGAGCGGCGGTTCGCGGGCAAGGCGGACCCGGCGACGGGCGAGGCGCTGACGGAGAAGAACAAGAAGTTCGAGGTCGGCAAGATGCTGCGGCTCCCGTGGCCCTTCTGGGGCATCATCTTCTTCTCGCTCTTCCAGACCAGCACCGCCGTCGTGTATTCCTCCAACGCCACCGAGCTCGCCGAGCAGCGCTTCAACATCGACGCTGTTACCGCTGGTTGGTACAGCGCCATGAGCCAGTACCTCGGCTTCTTCCTCGTCCCGTTCATCGGCATCTTCGTCGACCTTCTCGGCAACCGCCTGACGCTGATGCTCATCTGCGGCCTCGGCATGCTGCTGTCCATGTGTCTCGCGGCTTGGGGCCCCTCGATCGGCGGCACCGCCGCGTCGTTCGGCATCTACGCTGTCGCCTTCCTTTTCGGTCCCACCGTCATCATCGACGGCATCCGCACCTCCATGTGGTACCAGGAGGTCTTCGGCGCTGGCTACGCCGTCAAGATCGCCGTCAACAACAGTATGAACATCATCGTGCGTATTGTTGCTGGTGTTATCCAGGACCGCGACAACGACAGCTACGACAACGTCGTCATCATCTACGTCGTCCTTGCTGCCGGCTCCGTGGTTGTGGCGGCGTCGCTGTTCGCGTACGGCTTCTTCAATGTTGATTTGGGCAGACTGCAGTGGACCAAGAAGCAGCGCTTGGCTAATGGCGAGGTTATCAACCGCCGCCGCGACGAGTTTGACAGCGGTGAGGAGGGCGCGAGGAACAGGAGGATTAGTATGGGATTCTTTGTCTTTTTGATGTTCTTGATTGTGGGCGCTTGGGTGGCGTATTTCTGGGGCGTTGCTACTGGTAATAACTATTAGATGGGCATCTTTGACGGCGAATGGGTCGGGGAGGAAAATAAGAAGAGTAATGGAGGGCGAGAAGAGAAGTGAGATTCTGCGGAGCAACATGACATATTAGCTCAGCTTTGCCAGCGAACCTCTGTAACCAAAAGCATTGACTACTGTAATGCACAAACCGTC
This sequence comes from Lasiodiplodia sp. KE8368, assembly GCA_023087525.1. NCBI lineage: Eukaryota > Fungi > Ascomycota > Dothideomycetes > Botryosphaeriales > Botryosphaeriaceae > Lasiodiplodia > Lasiodiplodia sp. KE8368. Next base: position 688,876 of record JAJMYN010000019.1, read on the forward strand.
TTGATAGGTTTAGGACGACAGTTCGTTTGGAATGAACAGACTGACATGAAGTTCATCTCAACACCACCGGACCATGCTCGGAGAAGACGCGGAATTTCACGCCTTTGGTCCGTAAGTCGTGAATTTTCTGAACTGTAAACGCATACTGAATTTGCGACGTTCGACGTTGGACATGCAGCGGAACTGATCTCCTTCCCCACAAATTCAACCTTCTCTGATCTACCCCCACACCGTCTCCCGCTCTTTGTTTATCGCTTGACATTACCATTTTCGGAGCTATGCCGTGGGAGCAGAGGCTTCAGGGAAAAAAGAAAACATCAACAAGGTATACTTGACCACTTATGATTCGCATCGGCAAGACTCTCGATGTTACTGCGGTCAGCCTCAGGAATTTAGCCGACGTATGCAGCCCCGAGTCAACAAATGCGCCGACAGCCGCCTTACACCTCCATTTTCCTGGCCTGCCCGACAATTGCCGACCTTCGCATCGCCCAACGCCCGTCTACCGCCGGCAAAAGCATTTGCGACGTTCGACCTTGAGTGCATTGGAACTTCCGCCAAGTAGCGTATCTAGCCGCTCCTGTGGCTCCTTTCAATGCGCAATCGTCTACCCCGGACGTTCTCTTTGCTCATCACATGAGGTTATACCGGCTTCCCTATCACACCACGCAACACACCGAGGCAAGCCCGAAATCTCCGTTGGTCGGCCGATAAAGCACCAGAAGATGCGCGACGGTCGCCCGAACAAATGCGACGTTCGAAGTTGCGCTCGCATTGTTTTTCCGGCGGCGGGAATGTCTGTGGGGGGGGGATGGAGGGTCACGAGTGTTGTTGCTAATTTGGGGGTTGTTGGATTTGGTCCCTTGTTTCTCGTAACACCCGACGCCAATTTTTTTATGCATGTTGGACTCGTGCTATTGCGTGTTGGGTCATGAGTCACCCGGTGGATGGCTGCCCTTTTTTTGAGGCGGCAGCGCTTTTCGTTCGCCCTACGCGCTAATGAGCTTTGGCTACACCTGTCAGGATTTAGAAGAACGACTTCGGTAGGCGAAAAGGGGTGGCGATCCATTTTCCTCTTTTTCTTTTTCTCACAAGAAAATGCAGGTATATCTTAATCACTGGAACCATGACGCAGTCCGCTAGTGCAGCCTTTATCGCATCGCATATTTAGAGTTGGTGGGTGATTAACGGGAGAAGGCTAGGTGGTCTCGTACGGAGCTCCCTCTCACCAAACATGGCTAGATTTGGAAAATGCTTGCGCTTATTGCAACATTCTTTGTAAGTACTAAGGCTTCCGTTCACTAGAGACAAGGTACAATTCTTTTGTGCGGAATAAGACAAGACGCAGTGCTGAAAGTAGTTTTTCTCAGAATCGCTGCACCGTACTGAGCTTGCATACAGAAACGCGCGTACTTGTGCTGGTTCATAAACGCACCTGAGAAAAAGAAAGAAAGGGTGAAGAGGCAGGAAACGCAATTAGGCTATAGTCCAGCAGGGCCAAGGGGCCTACATGCATTCCTCTAGCGAGCGTAACCATTGCGATTGCAGCTGACTAGGGAATCGGGGGATTCGGGGTCGGGTGATTAATCAAACCCCCCGAATATCGCAACACGACTACAAATCCTCCTGGCGAAGAAGGGGCAGTAGAACCGGAAATCCGGCAGCCAACGGAGGCGCAGTCATCTAGCCTGGACGCCCCCTGTCGCGCATTCTCATCAACAACCACGAGTTGCACGCTTCACAAATGGCACACCCCTCATGGGGTCGGAGGGCTCAGGAGTGCTGACAGTGCCAGGAGAGGTTTGGGGGAGACGATGCTTGTTAAGCGCGTTAAGCGCAGATACTGAACGAATTTGACCGACGTTCGAAGATAGAGCGGTGCTGCAGGGGACCCAGCAAGGCGTGCCGTTTGGCGAGCAACTTCGAACGTCGCAACTTGTGAACGAAAAATTGGGTTGCAGCAAAATACGGCCCTGAAGGGACCAGCCGACGTTTATGCGGGGCCCCTCCGACCTTTCGCCGGCCATGCCGCTTCTTCCTTTTCATGACACGGCCATCAGACATGACGGTTGAACACGGCGCTTGGACGGCTGCAATATGGCGTGTTCGGCGAGGACCCTGACTCACGGACGGGGTCTGCAGGGCTGATTGCGGGATGCTGAGAATTGCATAAGTCACGAGCATAGCCGCTCTGATTCAGTCCGTAGCCATATCGCGGCGAGCCGTCAGCAACACGCCAGCGCATCTCGGCTCATGACCCGAGCAGTCGTGCGACCTGATGCACGAGAACACGAACGAGGCCAGCAGCAGTCAAAGTCGGACGTCGCGACATGATTCGAATCTGCCATTCTCGCTGACACAGTCGTAGGCGACTCGTCGGGAAAGCAGCGTGCGGATCCCTGGCGTGTTCGCCTCCGATATGTACGATATGTATCAGCTAGGCAGCCAGTCATCGCAGGAGACAGCTATTTCGCTGTGGCGAGTCACCTGCAGCCACAGGCACACAGCACAGCCATGCACTGCCGGCTGGTTCCAAACCATGTCTGCGAGCAGCGGTTCTCCCTGTGTTCGCCACGAGCCCGCACACGATCACCACGGAAAGTGACGTCATCCCGCGATGCCAGTCGGGCTCGTTGCGTACCTCTCCTGCCAAAGCGCGACGTCCCTGCAGCGGCAATCAAACAATTATTTGCTCCCTTTCATTCTCGCGCAGCCACGGGGCAGCAGCGTCAAAGGTCGAACGTCGCGCATGAATCGGCCTGGTGGGAACATGGCAGCTGCTGAGTCGCCGTGCTGGAGACCCATGACGTCGCGCGGCCTCTGCTCTTGCAAAATAGGCCAGGCCCTCGTTTCCCTGATCCCCACGCCGGCAAGGATCAATTACGTTGGATGGGACCACGAACAGGACCCTACCCACTTTCCAACCCACCTGCCCTCCCCCCCTCATTGTTTGCTCGCCTGTGCCGTCCCGCTTTGCTCGCAACTTCAGACGTCGCAAATGAATCGATCAAGATCGTGGCGATTCCTCGATTTGCCCCCCAGCGCGTTGCACAGATCGTCATCGCCCGTTGCAGGCCGCACGCATGCATGCTCCTCGGCCTGGTACGCTTGCGGTCAAGCTGCATTCCTTTTTTTTTCCCCACATAACGCCCCGCCAAGGCCCAGCTCTACGACAGCCCGTGTCAGAAAAGTCGACGAGTGTCAAAAACACCGATTCGCCTTCTTTTGCCACGCGACAATCCGCCTCCATAGGGCTGTAGGGCTTAGGGCGGGATGGGGATCAGCGTGGAGATGGGCTCTCGTGACGTCAAATGGGAATGGTTCCACAGCTTCTCGCCCCTTTTACGAGGGCGTTTGCCCCCGCCCATCGCTTTTGTCCAAAGTCCCCATGTCCCAACAGGCATTTGCGCACCCGCCGCAAAAAACCTACCCCTTGCCGAAAGCGTGCGGGAAAGCTGCACAGCAACCCTGAAGCGGTAAGATAACCGCAACTTCCGACATAGAGCACGACTCGCGCTAGCTGCGGCATCCTAGGTAAATGAGAACCGCTTATCTGACGTGCAACAAACACACACGCACATGCTGATCTGCTTTTTCTTTTGGAAGATCAACGCGCCCCAAATCTAGAACTGGGGGACTGCGGGACCTCGCCACTTTCGGAAGCAAGACCGCAACTTCGAACGAGGGAATGAGTCGTCCTGAGTCGTCCTGATGCCTTCTGCTATGCCCTTGCGTTGCGCACTCCCTTATTCCCTGGCCAGTGCAGCCCCGTTAGAGGCTGTTTGTTATTTCCGGTGGTTGTGTGGAGACAATGGCGGTGCGAGCGCCACCGGTCCCTGCCTTGCCACACTCACCCTTCACGTCCTTTCATCAATTACTGGAGATGATAGGACTTCCTTCGCCGCGGATCTCTTGAGAGACGGCATTGGTTGGCCGCTTCATTCCTTCCTCCTCACTCTCATTGGGAAAGTCAGCCTCCTCGCCACTTCCCATCCACATTTCCTCTTCCATCCTCCCCTTCATTCCTCACCTTCCCTGCATCGCCACCGTATCTCCCTCAAACCCTCATCCTAGTCCGTGGTGGAGACGGGCGGTGCTCGGGAGTCTCCTGAGCGCGTGAGCGCCTCTTCTCTGCTGTGATGTCCCCTGCATGAAAGCGCCCCCTCGTCTCCGCAGCCATTCCTCTTCTCATTCGTGGATATGCCCATGGTGCGGCAGTAGGCCGCCGGCAAACAGTGGAGTACAGCTAAGCTGAAGCGGGGCGGCAAGTCCGGCGAAAGAAGCAAGCAAGCACCCACCGCTACATTGTTGTACCGCGTGCTGACACTTGCGCCTCCCCGTGCAGGCATTGGACGCATGACATGCATGCGCTACTCCATCTTCGCTCTCTTCCGAACCCGGCGTATGCCCGTGGGCCGCTGGGGCCTGGTATCGCATTTGTGGGAATTCGGTAAAAAACGTCGCTAAAGGGGGGAGGCTCGCCAGCGGCACGTTGTGAGATCGCTGATCCTCAACCGATCGTCAGATGTGGCGGCGCAGGCACTCACTGGTCTACTAACGGCCGCCCCGTCGCGAGGCTGAAGCAGCACTAGCACTTCGCTCTGGCCAGAGCCAGGCCGGCGCGGGTACGAGGCAAACCGAGGATCTTCTGAATGCGGTAAGGGTTGCGCGAACACGGTAGGATGCCGGCTCACAGAAAGAGAGTGAGCGTCCGCGCTATCTATCCACGGCCGCCGGCGTCAGGCAAGGAACGTCGCAGCGGACAACGGTCAGTGACGCGCAGCAGTGGGCAGTGATCTTCGCCGCACGATCGCCGGTCGTTGAGCGCTTCTACTGGCGTCGTTTGCGTCCTTCCGAGGCCGTTCTCTCTGCGCAAGTTGAGCCGCGGGCTGCGGCGGCAGGCTGATGGGGACGTGCTCGGGCTCAACACCACGTTGATGAAGACGCGCGGCGCGGTGACAGGGACGCGAGCCGAGCCGCGTCAATTGACTAAGATTTCGGAGGCGCTGGAGAGCGAGCTACGGCAAGGGCGTGCGCTGAGGAGCACTTCGCAAGACCTTGCCATCGTCATGGCGGCTCCGCCGAGAGGACGCGATGCTCAGTCGCAACACCGAAAACAAAGCATCGTGACGCTTGCCGAACCTGCGGCGTTGCTAGAGGCTGAGCGCAAGCAAGGCAAACGCACCAGACGGGCGTAGCGAGCGCCGCTTTGTCTTCAGCTGCCCGCGCAAGCAGTCGGCTCTGCCCAGTTTCCTTTTCCTCTTTTTTTTCTTCTCTTCTTCCTCAAGGACCTGCTCAAGGCAGATCGCTCAACGAAAAAGAAGACCATTCGCGTCAGCCTCAGGCAGTGCAATAGAGGCGACACTGTGGTCTATGACGATGAGCGGAGCTCAGAGCGCCACAAGACCAGGTGCCAAAAACTAGTTTGATCAGGAGAAAAGTCCCACGTAGGGACGTTCTAGAGATTAAACTAAAAAGAACAGCTACTTCACTTGATCTAAGCCAAAAGGCAAAGAGAGCTGAAGAAGAAAAAGAGGACTTGGGGCGCCCAGTCTGGGGGCTTAAGTAGGCGCGCCAAGCCCCAGCGTTTGGTGCTGGCAGCTGCCCGTGGTTGCGCGGGTGATGGGTGGGTCCGTCGTGTGGGTGCTCATTTGGGTAGGCGCGTGGTGTTTGTGGTGACCGGCTGCACGCGTGCGTTTGGCCGGGCGCGCCACACCTTCTGCTTTGTTCGTGGCCCGCCTGCGCTTCTGGAAGGCGCGGCTGCTACCCGCTGCCGTGGCTGACCGCTCGCCTGGCCTTCTGCTTGAGGCTCTGGCGGAAACTTGCAGCTGCGCATGACATGTGGCTTTCCGTAAGCGTCCGCGCTGTCACTGAAGCGGTTCTGCCTGGCGGCGGAAGAGGAAGCAACACCAGGCTGCCTTACATCGTGCTCAGCTGTAGGTTCAACTGCTCGCGCGATGGCGCTGTCGCTGCAGCCGGTCGGGTCACTTCCTCTGTCGGTGTTCGCCCAGCGCGCGATATTCGCCACTGCGGGGAATGAGTGGAGACTCGCCACCAACACTGATACATTTTTGACGCAATAACGTGCGCACCGGCACTCGCGTCAGCCTCGCGTCGTCGCGACATGCTAACGTACCTGATCAGCGTGTTCCTCGCCACTGCGCGCGTCCCTTCTGCTGCTCGCTGCCCGCCGCCGTCGCCGTCCTCCATGCTATCTTCCGCCCAAACTGCTCTTCGTCGTAACACCCGGTCGCGATCCGCCCTAATCGCTCTGCGAACTCATTGGCAGACACCCAATTTCTCTGTGCTTGCTGCTCAACAAGAACAGGCACTCCCTCATGCTGCTGTCGTCGCAATCGCAGCCGTCGCCGCCGCCGCCGCCGCTCCAACAATACCCACACGCAACGCACACCGCGCGCAAACGCTGGACCTTGGCCGAGAAGCTGCCTAGAAGAAACAACGCTGCTGCTACTACTGCTGCTGGTTATCGCGAGCTTGCGACGCCTGACCTACAATTGCTGCACATTACTGTTGTTGCGCCTCTGTCTCAGAAACCTCCACAAATCCTTCTCGTCTTTTGTCCACGATTCCTGGAAGGCGCTGGCAGACTTGTGCTTTTGAGCATTGGAGTCTGTTTGGACCGTAAGCGCGATATACCGTTTGTGGGCTGACATCCTGCGTATGCATTCCCGAAGGTAGGTCGAACTTACTGACTACATGGATTCCTTTGTCCTTGCGACCAGGAATATTTGGACAAAACCATCCCCTTATTTGTATTCTGAACCCTCTCTGTGCCCTTCGACTCCTTGTGGACCTTTGAAACCCGTGCAGCCCTGGATGGATGTGACGAGCGAAAGCGCCGTCTACGTTCCTGACTTGCTCGTCGACGAACCACCGCTAGCTTTCCGAGAGGCTCGAATGCGAATACGATGGTACCTGATGTAAGTGTCAGAATTGGCGTGCAGCTGACAAATGGACAAGCACTTGGCGTTGAAACAAAGTTTCGTTAGCTAAAAGGCGATATTCGGGAATGGGATCGCTTGAGTCAGAGTCAGAGTCAGAGTGCAAACCGGACGATTCTGCGGAGGCACTCCCTTCTCGCGGCTATAAGTCCTACTCGTTATGGCAGCACTTGCTCCAACGACAATCAGTAGGGGGCGATGATAGAGTGTCGCGTTCTCCAAAGTAGTCTCGATGACTTCGAGGGGAGAGAAAGTCGTGGCCTGGTGGGCCGTGCACACAACGTCCATTGAGAGAACTTGCGCGCGTAGTTTGTTCCAATGCGGATGAGGGAAGCTTGTGAAGGTGCACGGGGTGGGACCAAAGATTGCCTCTTGGGCTTCTGCTTGTAATAATATCTCTATGGTGATTCGTTGGATCATGTCTACTTGGAGTGACGATCTCGCAGCTCTGAGCACCCAGCCTTGGGGTCTTTCGTCGTCAGGTTTCTGGATGAGGCTAGTAGAAGGGCCTGGAGTCACTGCTCATTGATTTAGGAGTCTGGCGATCGTCGATCAAGCTAGTGATGCTGTTTATCATCGTCATGACGCTCAAGTTGGGATTTTTTGTGCCATGCCTTGAGATCCTCGCCCGTCTCTTCATTATGAGAGAAGCAAAATAGAGGCGTACCCTGGCCATTCATCTCTAGTTCGTCATACAGATCCTTTGAAAATTGCAATTCTCTGTCATTGCTGTGGCTGCATGACGGCTAGCAAAGAAGTACGCCTCGTTCGCCAAACACACGTGGGGCATATGCTTCATTCTATCCAGAACAGGCAATGTTGTTTATGTCGTTGCTATGTTCTGCGTAATCTCAAACTTTGCGTGGCTTTCTTTCCGGATTGTTGGGTGGAGTGAGGTTCTCATCCCATGACTAAAGTTTGGGATGCACCTCAATCCGCAACTCGGAATCTTTCTTGCGGACCTTTCCCTGTTTTTATTAACCCGCCGTCTTTCTTGTGTTTCCGCAACAAATTTTTTTTCTGACTTTGTACGTTGTGGCCAACAGTATATCGTACGCTTTGGCGGTGAAAAGTAACCTTGTGGGATCGAGGACGAGTACCACATCTCCCAGAGAATGACCAAAGAGAATCGCCTGTTTTACCTGCTGTCAAATCTCGGCTAACTGAGCAGTTGAAGAAGACAAGTTTCATGTTTTCAAGAATGTTTGATTTGTGAACGTATCAGAAATTTGTCAATGCAATTGTCAATTGCTTGTAGATATATTGTTTTTTGGAGTGATTTTGAAAGCAATAGGAAGTTTTGCTTTCGTTTATAGTATATTTCATTTGCATTGTGCAGACTATAAATTAACAATTAAGACCGTAAAACTTTCTGCCGATCGTGTATTGCACTCATTGTTTTCTCTCCTCTATCATTTCACGCATTTGAAGGGAGTTGAAGCGTTCATCTGGACGCTGATCTCTGAAAACAATAATGATATCTCCATCCGGATGATCGCTCCAGCTCCCCATGAATGCATCTTTCTTGCCCTTGCGGCATAAAAAATGACATGGCAATTCAGATGCTTTGCTGCTAAAGCCTTACTGTTGTAATTGGAGTTGAGTATATATGTCTACCCAGTCGCTTCAGAAATCAAGCTTCAGAAAGGATGTGTAGTATATATGTTCGGCACCACAGTTCAGCAGGTAAGTTAGATGTAAGCTTAATGTTTGCAAATACGGTCAATCTAAAAGGCATTCTTGTAGAATCATCTGCCATGTTATTGCCATGTAGCTTGCTAAGAATTGTAGTCTAAGCAGCTAGGTCCATGCGGGGGTTGGCAGGTATGCTGGAGAGTAGCCAGAGTGGATGGCCCGATGCTCTCGGATTTTTCAATCACCGAACAAGGCAGCTGCAAAGTGTTAAGCCTTTCACCTCTCGCCCAAAAGAGGTTTAGCTTAGAATGGCCCTATATATTCTCTCTCCAGCAGTTCAACGCCATTCGCACCTCCGACACCCGACAACCAGAGCTTTCGGACACACTGTAAGCCAGCGCTACCCCAAGCTCCTAAGCCACTACTGACTCTAAAACCCAAGCGCATCCTCTCAAAAACCTCTCCAAAGCTCCACCACATTACCAAAACCACGACCACGACAAACACCATGACCAACACCATGACCACCACGACCTCCACCACGATGCCTTCCTCCACCCTCCCCACCGGCGCCCCCACCGCCGCCGCCGCCGCCATCAGAAACTCGGCCATCGCGGACTGGGCATCCTCCATCCCGCCCGCCGACCCGCAACCCACCTACGCGCCTTCCAACGCTTCCGCCGCCGCCAACATGGCCATCGCCCACTGGGCGTCTTCCATCCAGCCCGTTCACCCGCCGTCCACCTCCGCAGTTCGTCCTGACATCTGGGCACTCCATAAGCTCTCGTTGGCGCAGCGTAACCTGCACCGCGCTCAATTCCACATCAACGCCGGCCACAACTCCCGCAACCACAGCTCTGCCGCCGGCCGCAACACCCCCCGCCGCAACCGCGCTCGCAACCACGGTGCTGCCGCCCGCCACTACCTCAACGAGATGGTGCGCCGCATCGAGCAGGCGCAGGAGCACCTGGTTGATATCTGCTACCCACATGATGAGTACATTGACCGCACGCTGCGCCTCGTGCTGCGCGACGCGCGTGAGAGTGTGCAGTCGACGTTTGGGGACTTCTTCGTTGCCGACATGAACTACGAGGACGCGCAGTACATGCTGGGGAGGTTTGTGGCGAGGGTAAAGCGAGGAAGAAGGGTTTAGAGTGGAGGTTTGGGCGGATGGGCATTTTCTTTGGCGCACATGGGTGTTTTGTCATGAACATGCGTTCCCGACATTGTTTATTGTCGACCACGCCTGAATGATCGTTAGTTGCGTTCATTCCAGTACCTCTTTTGCTCTCGAGAGGACCTGCACTGAAGGCGTCATGCGGCGTGTTAGCGAGTCCACTTGTAACATTTTGGGGAGTCCACATGGGTAGAGGAATTCGGTTTCAAAAGTAGAGTATGGGCATAACCCAAAGCATTGCAGGAGCAGGGTAAGCTCCGGGCTCGGAGTTGAGCAAGTCTGTCCCGTCCGGTGCCGGTGAAGGAGTCAGGCCATGAATTCCTTGGTGCCCTCCACAATGTACGCAATAGACGAGGATTATAAATGATTCGACGGGGAGGCTACACCACCTCCGAGCTAAAATGGAACGATTTATCGGGACGAGATTACCGTTTTTGTGTAATGGGACTTGAAGACGGGAAGGTCATTTGTGATCTGACGCACGAGACGGGATTGGGACAAGGGAATAGATAGCAAACAATGCGCGTCGGCTGGGGACGGGAAGGATGGATGACAGGGAAAATGACTCAGTCACACGCGGGCCGCGAAGCGGCGGCGGGGGCGAAGTCAAAAAAATGGCTTTAAAGCGAATGTCCTGCCTGGATGCCCCCGGGTCTGGTATACGACACTCCTTTTGCATGCATCTCTTAAGCAACAATGCCTCTAGTTACCTTTCCTTCGTCTGATGCGTACTTCAAGGCGTTCCGTATCTTCGATGTCACTTACAAAGTTGTGGACAGCCATCCTATACAAACCTCGGTGCTTGTTCCGAAGAGCGCGTGCAAGGGTCCCCGGCCGATCATCGTCCGGTTCCATGGCGGCGGTTTGGTGGGTACCCATTCTTAGCATTTTATTTTCGACCTCTGTCCCGGAATATTGGATAGCATCGCGTCAAAAGTCGGAGCACAACATTTGGTCAAATAAACCCCCTCTCACACCTCCTCTTCAGGTCGCTGGCACGCGCCTCCACGCTCCCTGGTTCCCACCGTACCTTCTGACCTACGCCACCGCCCATTCTGCCATCATCATCTCTCCCGACTACCGCCTATTGCCGGAGGCCAGTGGAAAGGACATCCTTTCGGACATCTCATCTCTGTGGTCATGGCTTTTCACGTCTTTGCACGCCTACGTCGTACTACGAGACCCACTTAACACGTCCTGCGGCGTCGATCTCGGGAAGATCTTGGTCACCGGCGAAAGCGCGGGGGGCTGGCTGGCCATCCAATCCGCGCTCATGCACCCCAGCCGTATTAAGGCCATCCTAGGCATATTCCCCATGGCCGACCTCGGCGACGACCACTTCACGCGCGGCGGCCGCCGCTCCGCCAGCGAGGGAAGCAGCACTTACTCCAAGAGCGCCGATCAACAACGCAGCAGCCAAAGGTCCCTTCCGGTGAGGGAGCACGCACCAGCAGAGGAGGAACTACCCGGCGGGTCCCGTGCCTCCAAGGCCGCCATCATGGGACTCGGCTTCCTCCTCGACCCCTGCATCATCGACGAGCACGTCGCGGCCGCCCGAGAGAGTAGAGCCAGCAACCCGCGTCGCGCCGTCCTCAGCAGCGTCACGCCTCCAGCCCGGATGGAGCTGTCGCTCGCCCTGTTCCAGCACGGGCGGCTGGGCGAGCTGCTGGGCGACGAGCGAGAACTCTACCCTCTGGAGGTGCTGGAAGACCTGAGACGACGCGGCGGCGGCGGCGGCGCACGCCTGCCACCGCTTTGCATCATTCACGGCACTGATGACACAGTGGTGCCGGTGCAGGGAAGCAGACGTCTCGCTCGTGCGTGGGAGAAGACGACGACGACGTGGCAGCAGCACCACGGCGGTGGCGAGACCGGCGACAGGAATTGCGACGATGCTGTCAAGCTCGTTCTCCGATCCGGTGAGCATGGTTTCGAGGCCAAGGCGAGCGCGGAGAAGGATGGCTGGCTCAGGGACGCGCTGGGCTGGGTGGCGGACAGGTGGTTGAATTAGGTTGGGCGGACCGTGTATGTAGCTTGCTGGATATGTTTTGTGACGGCCACGGTGGCGGTGCAGCTGTAGCCCAATCCGGGGAGGTGATCTGCCGCGGGGATGGTGGTTGGTCTGCCGGGGATGCGGGGTGAGGTCATGCAGCGACCCCTCCACACGCTCCACGTATGCTGTGTCACGCTCAGCTGGAGGGCCTCGAAAAGCTGAAAAAGGGCGGCGGGGCAAGCCCGTGGCGTCGTCGCACGGCAGCCCCCAACTCCTCGTTTTCTCTTGGTGTTTTTTTGCTTTTTCTTTTTTTGCAGTAGTTAGCTCGTGTTTCTGATTTCTACTCTCTGCCTTCGTACTTCGTTGCATGGCATTCTTTTCCGTTTCCCGTTTCGACACACCCGTCCTGACGGCTGCATTCCGCTTAATGGATCTCCTGTACTTCGCGCGCTCAGCCGCAACGACCATGATAACGCACCACAGCCGCGCCGCCACGGCCTCGGCACGGCGCCTGCGCCCGGCTTCCCCGCAGGCAACACTGACCCGTATCTCGACGGCAGCGGTGCGCATCGCGCTGCTCTTCACGCTGCCCTTCACGCTGCTCGCCCTGCTCTTCATCCGGCTCTCCAACGCCCTCCGGTTCCAGCCCCGCCGCGTCCTCCGCCTCCGCCGCCAGAACACCCCCCGGCAACAAACCGTCCTCCTCACCTCCAACCGCGCCAGCAACCCCCTCGCCCTCTCCCTCGCCCGCACCCTCCACGGCACCGGCACCAGGGTCGCCGTCGCGCACAGCTCTTCCTCTTCCCCACCTGCCCTACCCCCTTCCCGCTTCGCGTCTCTCCTCTCCTCTATCCTGCCCCCGCCCACCAGCTTCTCCGCCGCCGTCGCGTCGTCGCTCCGTCTCCGCATCCCCGCGCGCCGGCAACGGCAGGAAGATGAAAGTGCTGCCGAGGAGGACCACGACGTAGACGACTCCGCGTCGCTCTACGAGCACGAGGTCCTCGGCGCCATCCTCCGCGTCCGGCCGAGCGTGTGGGTGCCGTGCGAGCTGCTCGTCGACTACGACGACGACACCGCCGGCGCCGCCGATGATGATGCTGCTGTAGTGCGTGAGGCTGTGGGGTTGCTGCGTGAGACGCTGCGGAGGGAGGCGGAAAGGGAGAGGCCGCGCGTTAGGTGCGGAGTGCTGGCGCCAGAGGGCCCGGTGGCTGGTGTGGTTGCGGGGGAGGACGGCGACGACGGGGTGTTTAGGCGGTTGGTGGAGGGATTGGACTGCGGTGTCGAGGTCGTGGGCGGGAGGGACGTCGTGGTGCGGAGGAGGGGGGAGGTGCATGGGCTTCTGCACGCCGGCAGGAGGGAGAGGAGGCGGTGGGAGTTGGTCGAGCCCGAGGGCGGAGAGGTGGTGCAGCTGCCCGTGGACGACGATTACGGCTGTCTGGACGAGACGTACGAGCGGCTCGCGCGCCTCGACATCTCGGACGCGCGGCCGTGGGTGATGCGCGAGGTGATCGAGGGCGAGGCGTACAGGATCCACGCCATCGTGCTGAACGGTGCCGTGAGGGCCTTTGCCGTCTCGACGCCGGACGACCCGCACGAGCTGGATGCCGGCCGCCTCTTCCTCGCTCCCTCGTCGCCCCTGCACGCCTCCATCCAGGCCTTCGTCAACGCCTTCGTCGCCGCCCTGCCCGGCCGCCCCTCCCTGCCCCTCGCCATCGACCTGACCGTCCGCACTGAGCCCACGCCAACGGGGACAGTAACCCGCATCCACCCCACCCGCTGCTCGTGGAACCTCCTCCCACTCACCACCACCCCTCCCTTCTCCACCGCCGCAGCAGAGCTCGTCGCTTCCGTCTCCCCGCCGCCGCCACAGCCGCAGCGCTCGCCGCCCCGACAGCAGCCCGTCGACACCGACGACGAGCCCGTCCCCTCTGCTGCTGCTGCTCCTCCTGCTCCTCCTCGTCCTCCTTCTCCTCCCACCACCGATCCCGCCGCCGCCCTCCAGCCCACCAAACAACCCATCCCCCCGGCCGCCGCCGCGGACCTGCAAACCCCGCCCAACAGCCCCGTCCTCAACCCGCTGGTAACCCGCTTCGTCGCCTCGACCCTACCGCCCACGCCCCCCAGCAGCCCCGACTCGCGCCGCTCCCGCTCCGTCGACGCTGCTGCCGACAACGCTTCGTCGTCGTCCTCGCCGCCTCGCTCTTCCTTGCGTCGCTCAAAGCGAGACGTCGCGACGGCCGGGCCGGCGGCAGCAGTGCGGTCGCGCTGCTACGCTTGCTCCTCGTCGTCGCACCGACGGCGCACCAGCAGCGATGAGAGTGGGAGTGAGAGTAGTGGTCGAGGTAGCGGTAGTGGGAGTGAGCGCAAGGCTGGCGGCGGCGGCCCGCGGGCGAAGGTCAGGTTTGAGGAGCTGCCGCCGCCGGTGGCTGAGCCACCGCCTGCTCCTGCTTCTGCACCGTCTTCATCGTCGTTGTCAGCGGCGACGGCGACGGCGGCAGAGCCGCAACCGCAACCGCAACCGCAGCAGCAGCAGCAAGTGCGCAGCGACGAGGCTGTTGCTGCTGCCAGCAAGCCCTCCTCCTCCTCCTCCGCACCCGCCAAGCGCAGAATCAGCAGCGACGCCGCTGATGTATCCGCCGTCGTCCCCGGCGTAGCGGGCACGTACTCGCTGCCGCGGACGCTGTGGGCCTACGTCTTGCTGCCGCTGCTGGAAGTGCTTTTTTCGCTACGGCCGCGGCGGGGCATCGTGGCTGTCGCGCAGGGCGCGGCGGTGCTGGTGGAGCGCGTGCTTTTGCCCGGCGCGTGGGTCGAGGAGGGGTGGCGGTGGTGGGATGCGGGCCCGTGGCTGTGGGAGTGGGGGGTTAGGAGGTTGGTGGGCGTTTGACGATGATGAGGAAGGGGGGTGGAGGTGGAGGTGGAGGTACGGGTTCAGTGAGGTTTGGGAAGCCGTTTTTTGGGGGTTTCCTTTCTTTTTGGTTTCTTCTTGGGTCGTTTTCTTTCCCGTGCTGTTGTTTTTTCTTTGGTGTGCATTTGCTGATCATCACTCTGGGTTTTCAGGACAGGATAAGGGACGAGTAATGGCTTTCCTTTGACGACGTATGATGGCTTTTTCCAGGGTTGGAGTCCACATGTTTGGGTTTTGGAATTACCAGGGAACGGAATGGACATGGGATTATGTGGAGTACTGGCTTGGACCTCTTTCTTTTGTAGTATCTCGCTTACTCTTCGAATGGAATAGTCATTCGTTATACCTGAACCCCAGTGATGTTGATTTGCGTGAATTGAAACCAGTTCTTTGTTTCCATCACCTCGACCTGGAGAGGAAAGTACAGTTGAGCGGCCTTCACTTCTTTATGAGCACGCAACTACGATATGGGTACTCAGACTCCTCCATCTTGCACCTTTGGTATTGATCAGATGTCTATCAGCTCAAATGAATTGATCTAGAAGACATAAACGGACAAGGTATATAGTGCTTCTAAGACTCCTGCTTGTGCTGTATTGAGCGGGCGGCTGGTGAGCCAGATGGAGTACATTGCAGTCAGGCAAGCATCTTGAGGCATGAATGGATACTGCCTTCATCCGGTATCCGTCCCTTTTAGGAAGCTTATTGCGTGACGTAAGGGAGACCTGAAGATGTTCATTCACCGTCTGCCAGTTGCTCCACTCATCCGTCTGGTCAAAGAGATGATTTACGAGGACGTCACTGGCTACCCAATCGTATTCGAGCACGAGTCGGAGCTTGAATACGACATCAGTCGCATCTTGCACAGGGCCAAGGTCGCGGCAAGCGCAACGCGAACGTTCCAGAGCAGCAGCAGCAGGGCGGTCCAAGCACCGAGGTTGACGAGGCGGTGGCGGCCGTCAAGTCGAACAAGGGCAAGGGCAACAAGGGCAAGACGCACAAGCTCACCAGCGCCGAGAGGAAGAGGCGCAAGGAGGCCAAGGGGCAAGTGGAGGCGCAGGTGGAGGCTGAAATAGAGGAGGGGGACGAGGAAGTGGAGTCCGATCATGATCGATGCACACTTACACATCGCCCCATTGCCCTCCTCTGTGGTAGTTGGAGGGGGGGGG